>CM042084.1:25139501-25852001 GCA_023512835.1 Taxillus chinensis
AGATTTTGCTGCTTTTCATAAACTAGTGATGACAATACAATCTGCATCAGAGTAACATTACAGGTTAGGACTGCATAATTTGAATTAATGAAACCACTATAAAAATAAATGCCACATAGCAGTAGTAACCTGTAATCATCAGTTAGAACTCTTATCCAGCTTTTTATCCATATAAATAAAGAATTCAATATTGTTTTAAACCTCAGATAAGTTATTAGAGACACTTGCATAAAAATATGTCATCATGGTTTCGCATGCAAGTACATGTAACAAGCTAATGGGAACACAATACTACAAATTATAGCAACATGGATTTATAGTAAACAAAGTTTTTTTTTTGATAAATAAGGATTTATAGTAGACAAAGTTACAAATATGGATTTGAAATAGTGTAGAATCCACGACCAGACAGGTATATACAGGTGATTTAATAGAATCAGTATGTTTGGTACTATTAGGTTTTGTATATATGAAAATATGTTCTAGAATACAAAATTTTCTGTATTTTATAAGATTCCATATTGTAATCATTGAAATCAGTTACAAGTAGAGGTTCTGTAGACCTTACAAGGGCATACACTTGCATGGGTAATTTTCCCCATTTTTAGCAGTGAAATATCATCCACCTTACAAGGGTACACACTCTAGTGGTATCAACATGTTAATTTTTCCTTTCTGGACAAGGTCTATGGTTAAGTACTCAAACACAACTAGAGTTGACTTCATAAGAAAGCTTTCCTTAAAAAAATTGGCCTCCTATGGGAAATAAATATATCAATCAAAAGGACCACATGTGGGAGAAAATAAGTTCTTATTTCTTGAATTATGGAAAAGCCATTTTATAGTCATTTATACTTGCAACAACGAATTCTAACTTGTATTTTTATATCATCTCTTTCATTCTACCCATGTGGTAAATTCAACAATAAACTATATGAATCATAATTTTATTAAGGCAATTACCAAAAAGAACCTCATAATATCTTGAAAATAATTATAATCATTGCATATATAATTTCAAAATATTGTCATTAATTTATATTCTTAACCCCCAGAAAACTATAATTTAAAATATAGTACTTTGAAAAGAAGAGCAAGTCTTAAATTCCTTCTAAGAAAAAACTAGAAAGTGACCATATCAATGCAAGCGAATGCAAATCTATATACTTACAGGATATAGTTGCAGAATGACCCATGTAAAGAACATAGTGCCAAGGAGAGATGATATGTCCAGCTTGATTTGGGTTCCTACTTTGGGCATCTCTTTGACAAAGTCAATGAGCATTTTTGTTCCATTCCCTTTCAAAAATTGGAGATATGCATTGGACACCTGGAATGTTGCTCTTATGTATATCAGCATTTTTGTTACTCATCCAATTAAATATAAAAAAAATTAAAAATGATGAATAAGGTGATATGCATTAGCACTCATTAACATAGTATCTAATACAGTTTTGCGCATTGATAAAATAAATAATCAAGGTTAGACGGGCAAATAAAAGCATAAAATTGGTGTGGAGCACCCTAATATATGGATGTTCATTCCAAATTGCCTTTTCTAGCCAAATTTCATAAGTCTGAGTGCCAATCTGATGTAAACAACTAAAGTATTGAAATACAACAGTCAACCCAAGCTACAGTTACATACATATGAAAAGCTGCTGCATGATGGTAGGTACAAAATTCCATCATGAGCACAAGCTCAAGACCTAAAGATCCAGTCCAGTGTGCAGACTTAATATCCACTAACCATATAAGCATTTTTGTTGGTCAAATGGACATGGGGCATAAACACTCATAATAACTTGTTTTGCATGGTGAACGACAAATTACTTTGGTTTAATGGCAACGAAAATGAAACATGAAACCAAACATGTCTCACTGAAAAGCATCAGGCCGTAAAAAATGTCCTTGCCCAATTTGAGAGCTCTCTAAGTCTTCTTGCATAAAAACAGGCTGGAAAGGAAGACAATCTTATTAAAATACATAAGGAAATGAGGTCTAGTTTAAATGAGGAACAGACAATTTAAAGGTATGGTTGAAATAAGATAATACTAGGGCATCTGGGCTTGGGGAAATCATACATCTACTTAGCTTTATCTAATTATAGGGAAAACATTACCTTCTTAAAATGATGAGGATGGTCTTGTTTGGTTTAATACATAATGATTGGTCAAACTAACAGATAGAAATGACTTTTATTATCATATATCACCAATGTAACCTTTGGTCCTTGAAGTTAATTGCTAATTTCCATAATTAACATTGGAATATGAAACTCGCTCTATGAAACAAACTCTTTTAACCATATATATGCATGAATTGATGCACTTGGTAAGGATCCCATACCACATATATTTGAACTCAATACATAAATAGTTATTTGTTATACCAATAGATGCCAAAGTTTCTTTCATTAGCTTCTACTTATGTACTCTTTTGTTAACCAACTTGATTCTTTAATAGCCAATGTTCAAATATTACCGTTGGAAAATGAAGCTCCTTGGGGCCAATTCTTTAGCTTCCAAGTAACTATGAAATTAGCACGTATTTACTTGGCATCACATTCACATGTACTAATGCGATGGCACATACATTTGAACCCAAATTTTAAAAGTAAAAGAAAAACAAAAATATCAAACTCAAAACATATATTATATTGAATAAAAATAAAACAAGGAAAAAACTCTTGGATAATAAAAGAGAACTAGGGGAGGGATCAATATCAAGATATATTTACCATATTTACTGAGCGTGGTACCCGCACCAGTGCAATAGGACCACTACTTGTGTCATTGTTGTATGTTGAATTGTACCACACAGTCACATTGAAGTTCTTCTCATTTGAGTTTAAAAAGTCATAAGCTGTGAAAAAAGAATGATGATGATAATGAATACATGAGCTACATTACATGATACCCAACCTTAAAAACAAACAAGTTTGGTACATAAGTGAAGCAACCTGACGCTATCTCATTGATCATTCTCTTTGAATTACCCTTGTGGTAGCCCTCATATAGTTCATCATTTACCTCAGAAGAACCATTGCGCCACTCTTGTAAACCTTGAATGCAAGTTACCTCTACATTCAAAACAAAAATATTTCAAGATGGGATCCATGCTTATGAAATCCAAATCCAAAGCTGGTGTGAGTAAATCAACAATATATCTTTTATTTCTCCTCAATAGAAATAAGGGATACTATGTGGTGCGTTATGCTTGATTGTTTGATCAATGAGACATACATAATGTACATGGCTCCACGTATAATTGGAGTAAGAACTCATTATTCATCAACAGAATGAAATGAAATGATGGTGAGCCAATACAAGCCCTTCTCTTCCTCACTCAGAGTGGCAGCGAACCTTTTGAATGGTAATTCATAAAGATGAATACTTTGACGAGAAGTTAACAAAGGTTGAAGTGACTCACCACCCAGAAAGGAAGGTCTTTATTTCTAAGGGTGAATGCTTGGACATTCAAGCCTTCAAAACATCTAATCCCTATAGAGAAGGAATTTGAGCTGGGGCACCAACCTCCTTGTCTAGAGTTCCTTCTTCTTGCCATGGCAGTTCATAGTATTTTACAAGAGACTTCTCGGACTAATGAGTGTATCACGCAGGGGACTCAGATCCCCTATCAACCAGAGATATCAATAGCTTTAACTGATCAACATGATGTATCTAAATTAGGGAAGTACCATGTTTGGCAGTAACGGGTTTGTGTGTGTGTGAGAGAGAGAGAGTAAACACTATCCAACTATTAGAATACAAGGGTCAACATCCTAAAACCAATTGGCTATAGGAACCCTTGATTCTTTATTAGAATCTATTTCGTTGGTAACTTCTCCAATGTGGGACTCTAACACACCTTTCTCACATGGCAAACGTGAATGATACACACGGCCGGAAATCGTGGGTAAGGTAGAATATTGGGAACAAACTTCTCACGGAATGAACATCGTAAGCGGAAACACAACCTGCTCTGATACCATATTAGAATCCAAGAGTCAACATCCTAAAACCAATTGACTATAGGAAAGGGTACCCTTGATTCTTTATTAGGATCTATTTGGTTGGTAACTTCTCCAATGTGGACTCTAACACCTACTAACCATGCAATAGTAAATATGCACTCCATCTATTCTGATATCACGTAAATTCCAGATGAAAAATAGAAAGTAACTTTCACGAACCTCCTTGTCTAGAGTTCCTTCTTCTTGCCATGGCAGTTAATAGTATTTTACAAGAGACTTCTCGGACTAATGAGTGTATCACGCAGGGGACTCAGATCCCCTATCAACCAGAGATATCAATAGCTTTAACTGATCAACATGTTGTATCTAAATTAGGGAAGTACCATGTTTGTCAGTAACAGGTTTGTGTGTGTGAGAGAGAGAGAGTAAACACTATCCAACTATTAGAATATAAGGGTCAACATTCTAAAACCAATTGGCTATAGGAACCCTTGATTCTTTATTAGGATCTATTTTGTTGGTAACTTCTCCAATGTGAGACTCTAACACACCTCCCTCACATGACAAACGTGAATGATACACACGGCCGGAAATCGGGGGTAAGGTAGAATATTGGGAACAAACTTCTCACGGAATGAATATCGTAAATGGAAACACAACCTGTTCTGATACCATATTAGAATCCAAGAGTTAACATCCTAAAACCAATTGACTATAGGAAAGGGTACCCTTGATTCTTTATTAGGATCTATTTGGTTGGTAACTTCTCCAATGTGGACTCTAATACCTACTAACCATGCAATAGTAAATATGCACTCCATCTATTCTGATATCACGTAAATTCCAGATGAAAAATAGAAAGTAACTTTCAGAAACATGTTTGGATGTTCCTCAGTAAGTAAGAGGGTGAAGGAAAACTGAAAATTTGAAAAATAAAGTAGCCCACTGCTTAAAACTGAAGAGGCTCATCAAGTAAAACCAATCCCTCTTCACCATATTTTGCTTTTGTCCTATTTACATGAAAGTTTAGGACCTTAGAATTTAGACAACCACTAACTACAGACTCTGACCTATAACTGCAGGCATGCATTTTCAGTAAAACCGTACATATTTTGTGTCATATAAATTGATATTATGAAAACATATTTTTGGTGGCAATGTTATGTCCCCATTGTGTTTATATACCATCTCCTTATGGCTTACAGCTGGTTCCTTCTCCTCTGTCCATTTTAATGCATCAGTAGAGCTACCATGGATACAAAGGGGAAAATAATTCTACCTTGAGTCACTGTCACAGAAGCAAGTTGGATGGGAACAGAAAACGTTGAGTTTGCAGTGCATTGAGATTGAACATAATATATGGGAAACTTCATGGAGAAAGCAGGATCAACAAAGTTACTATCAGTGGTCCTCGCCTCTGACCCCTAAAACATTTCCAGAGGTTCCATTAGTCATAAATCTGAAAGAAAAGTCAAAGAAAAGTAAGTGGGATACCAGATTAAAAATAGTAAGAAAACTCACGAGAACATTATAGGGCAAACTGTCCATGACATTAGGGGAATTCAGAATAAGAGAACTTGGGAATATCTCGCTGCTCAAACCTACAAAAAAAAAAATCCAATTTAAAGTTACAGAAGATATGATTCTTGAATTTCCTTACCATATTATGTTAAAACAAACACAGGTTGAAATCAAACTTCTAATTTCATACAGAGAGAGAGAGAGAGAGAGAGGTGTACTTTCTCCAAAAGATTGATTATTCCCAGTGATAAGGAAAGTGGCAGGACAGGATCCTGTGCTCCTGCATGTCACATCAGGCAAGCCAGTGGATGGAAGAAAACCAGCTTTCACTGCACGGTATTCTGGAGATGGTATTTGTAACAATGCAGGCCATTCTGGAGGGCTAGGAATCGGACAAGTAACTGCTTGATCGGAATTGGAGTATTCAAGGCCACACACTCTCTCACACTGACCATCACCATTTCTATTGATACAGGTGCAGCCACACCTGTTTTCAGGTTTATCTAATTCACTGTTGATCAAAGCTTGTAGAAGAACAAGTAGCACACAAAGTAGAAACGGAAATGATATCAGCCTTATATTGGTTTTCATATTTCGTTTCTGCCAAAGTATAGAGAAGAGGATTTCATCAGTGATTCACACAAATAAAGGAAAAACAAGCATTTGAACTCACTCAACTTTCAAAATGATAAGAACAATTTTTGAAACTTAGCATGAAGCCATTTATAATTCATTGTATATTAAAAACTGGTATCACAAAATTTAGTCTATCCCACCGAGGATCTGTTGGCTATTTCATTCAACGAAAAATTACCCAGCAAAAGACCTGTCTACTCCACGAGAGATTTGTTTTCATTATATGATAAAATACACCACACAAAAAAATTTGTGATCTCAAATAATAGTGAAATACGTCACATACATGAGTTTTATCTCCCTATTCTCAATCTATGGTGCCTTCTAGTACACAACTCCAAAGAATGACTTAGATTTCTCCTTGCACATGCACAACATACCCTTTTATAAGGCATTCACAATTTTCACTCCATAAGAGCACTTACACTAGAATAGTTAAATGTTTCAATAAATTTATCACATGAAATAATATTGACTATAAATTTAATTCAAAATTTATGTCTTAACTATAAATTTTATTAAAATCTAAATTTAGTTAGCCAGTACCTTAAAATTTAATATTTAATAAAATTTTTAGCCTAAACACATATTTCAAGTCGAATTTGTAGCTAATCTTGTTCCATATAGATAAATTTGTTGAAATATTTGATTATTCTACTGTGAGGGCTCTAAGCCTTCCAAAATAGGCACAAAATTTTCCAAGAAAATTAGCCTACTTTGATTTTTGAATCAAACTTATCTTTTTTTTTTTTCACTTTTCAATTAATTTTATTTCATTTGAAAATCATAAAAATTTGACTTGTATAAAAGACAATATCAATTTAATGCATTTATTACCATACATCACAAATGGTTTTTTTCTTTTTATTTGTTATTTTCTAATTCTCTCACATGGAGGAGTCCATGATCTCAAATAATAGTGAATTATTATTATTATGAGACTTTAGGCAATTAGGATTATTTTATGTTTTTAATGTATTTTTATTTATAAAAATTATTTTAGGGTCAGGAAAATATTAAACTTAGAGTTTTCAATTGTTTAGGACTTTTGCCTATATAAAGTCACTTTGCCCACAAATTTACTTACGATTAGAGATCAATAAACTGAAGCCTTTTAGGATTTATCTTATTAATCGGCTTTTTCAGTTAGTTACTTGAAATTTGAGCTATGATAAATTCTGTTATCTATGTTGTTAGATACTAATCAAAGTCATCAACGTATTATTATTATTATTCAAAACAAGGGTATTAATTTCAAGGCGAATGGAACCAAACCCAAAAATCTGCCTCCAAGTCATGGATATTTTGCTACATGACAAACTCGAACCTAGGCAGGATATAACAAGGCCCGCCCTATCATAAAGTAATGCATTGGAAATTTAGTCATTAGCTCCACTTGTTTCAGGAAAATAAGTAATTGTTTTCACTATGAATATTATTATTTTTTCCCGGGGAAAATAGTTTTACCCATTTATGTTTAATTCCAAGCAAAAAAAAAAAAAAAAACGAAAGTTAGGAGATGAGAAAATATCCTATTCCTAGGGTTCTCAAAAAGAGGGAAATCAAGCAAAAAAATTTGGCTGTCTGAGGAACAAACACATTTCAATTTTGATAAAATAAAAAGCGAAAGATTTATCAAATAATTCCAACACATATCCCACGTTGGTACTTGAATCAATATTTAGTGAGTCCCGTGCAAACCTTCTAAGCAAGTTAATCCAAGAAAAAAAAACAAACGCTAATGTCTCATTTCTTGATGAGTAAGCAAGCAATATATTTTGAATTCTCATTTTGCGACTCCAACAAGACTCGATCGAGAGAGAGAGAGAGAGAGAGAGACCTGGAAGGTTAAGTTCTTTCGGAGCAAAGCGTTGGCCTGAGTGGAGAAGCTAGCAGGTCCAAGTCCAACCGATGAATCCGCCATTGATAATTAAGAACTTCCCTCTCAGAACCAACCCAACTCGGATTCAAGACTACACCAGATCGATTACACACACACTGACACACACATATATTTTCTCGATCGGGAAAGTGATGGAAAATCAAATTCTGGGTCGCCAACGCCAAGCCGCGGGATGAAAGTCGGTAATGAACAGAACGAGACCTCATTTTATCTTGTCAACTGAGACTCGGATGGGAAGCGTGCCTTCGCCGTTTCGGCTTTCACCGGAAATTTCCACTCAGCTGCCCTTGCATCACTTCGTTTGTTTTTCCCGTCAGTCGTGATGTCATCATGTTGGCATCGTCGCCAAAACCGTTAATTATATTATATATTTTTTATATTAATAAATAAAATAAAGTAATACTAAAATTGATTGAAGTTAAAATTATAAATTGAGTTATACAATTGACGAGCGTTAGAGACGCTTCCACCCTTACCCCTCTCTCTTCAGAATCTATGCACATGGCACTGCAAGCAACGTCCCATATATGCGAGGTGTCCTCTGCCGTCCAGGCCGGTGATTCCAACCATCCTACGGCCTCAGCTGGATTATGGAATGTAATTTGCTTGATGTTACTATTGTTGTTTGATTCAACATATGCAGTTGTTAAATCTATTATTTAAATTTCAATGCTTTTGATTCAATATTTTAAGTGGATAGGAAATTTGGTCCATAAAATTTATCCCATGGGAATACTATTTAGATAATGGTGTGAGCAAAGAAAATGAATATTTTGACTATAATTAGATTTTGTTTGAAACACAATTGCCGTTTCCTATGCTCTACAACTGTTGTTTTGCATGCTCCTCTAGGAAAGCAAATTAATTTCAAAAAGGAAATGAAAGAATGAGTTCCAATCATTTGACTTAATGATAATGGAAAATCTTTATTTTGATTTTTATCAATTGTACAGTCAAGGGAACAAGTTGTGAGAATAAATGTGATGAAGCAAATTAATAAATCAAGGGTGAAGTCCATGCACAATAAAATTTGGATAAAGAGCAATGTCATTCGGCACCTTCTTACAAATGTCCCATATTGAACCTGCACTTATCTTTACTTGAAATCAAGGGTGACTTCAATTTGATCATTTACCTATATAGTTTACTTGCCCACTATATCTGTAACTAATATTTTTTATTTCAATTTTTTTTTGTTTGATTACGCATACAAACAATTAAATCAAAATAAAGTAACAACACCAACAAATTAGAAAAAAAAAACTAAAGGCATATTGGAAGAATCAAAAATCAAATAATGCTATTTGACAATTCAACAAGAGAAAAATAAAATTAGATGTAACTGCATAAACTACTTGAGTTGGTTCTTTGAATATTGAAATAATATATCCACTAAAAAAATGAGTAAGTTATTGAAACGGATTCAGAATTGTCCCTAATAGAGACACAATTTTGTCTCAAATCAATATTTGAGACGACTTTAAGCCGTCTCAATTGCTACTGTCTCTGGGACAAAAATCATATTTACGTCCCTAAATTGTTTTTGCAATAATTACTATAGTTCCAAAGTTAATCAATTAAATTGAAAAATATTTGAGGCGATTTTTTTCCGTCCCAAATTATTAACAATGATTTATTCCGTAACAAATTAATTGCTACCATTGTTTCCATTCCAAATCCTTAGCAACGATTTTATACGTCCCAATATAAATTCAATTTCTATTTATAACGGAGACGATTTTTTTGTTCCAAAGTAAATTCAATTTTCGGCTTATCACCAATCTATCTCTCATTTGGTTTCAATAGCTTTTTTTAAGCGAACGTGACCAAATAGTTTCTTTTTATTTTTTTTTACAAATTATTTGCCAAAAGAATTTTGACCTTTCTTGAATTTAACTGAAGAACGGGGAGCACCCTTCATGATTGACTCATACCTCCACCAATTTCTACCATATGACGTTTAACAGAAAAGTTGGACGAAAGCCATCCATGATGTTTACAAGAAAAATCCCTTCTCATTTCTTTTAGAATGGTTACTACTGTATAATTGCTTGTAAAATGATAACCTATGCAATACAATCATCAAAGGGGGTAAACAACCATCTCTCAATTAAAACTGGAAAACCACATGATAATTAGGCTACTGGTCCAAGGCAAAAGTAAATAAGTTGTCCTTCCTACAGTCCCCAAAACCACCAGCATTAAACGGCCACCAATCCTTGGAGAGCCTAACAAGCTAGTCAACAAACTGCAAGGTTAGCAAATAAAAAAAGCAAAGAGCAAATTATTATGAGATAAATAAGACAGGCAAGGCCATGCTACCCACAAGGCCATGCTCTTTTAACTGTTCTTTTAAAAAAGTGAAAATATAGCCCTAAACAAAAAACCCCAAAAAAAAAAAAAAACCCAAATGGTTGGCTAAAAATGCAAATAGTGATAACTTTACATGAAAATATTTTCCATGTGGAATTATAAATCTCGACACAATTTTATCATATAAAGTCATTGCTTGTACCTATGAGATGTGAAAAAACACTGCTATACTGTTAAACCAGGAGCCTCTGCATAGGAATCTCTTCAAGTTTTTGAGGTTAATTTCCTCATGATGCTAGTTTGAAACATGGAACGAGATGTCGTCAGCAAAATGAATGTATTTGCAAATTTTCAGTTTTTGTTGCTTATAAGTTGTAGTTAATTCACTGACCGCCGACATCAGAGAATGTCTACTGGTTGAATCTTCTCTGCCTTTGTAGAAACAAACCAAATGCAAAGGCAAGCAAGCATAAAGAACCAAGGCTCAACTCAAATTTGCTCCAGATCGATCGATGATGAAACCCGATTTCGCACCAGCTTTCCGTCTGAATGAAGATGCTGGACCGAGAACAACGAGACCTCCGTTCTCCTTTCACCGATAGTGGAAGAAAACCCCAGAAGGAGGAACGGGCCACCATCAAAATCCAGCAAAAAAACAGAGTGATGTGTGTAGGAGATGGACCATCCTGCATGCGTGTGAATGTAGCAAGTGGAGGAAGAGGGAAAATCGTGAGATATTTAATCAATGAATTCAATTTGGGACGAATCTTTTATTTTTTACACGAAATTATCAAAAATGACAATTTTAACTTATTAAAAAAATCAAATTAAACATTTTATGATTTTGGGACGGTTGCTAAGCTTAAAAGTTTTATAAAATTTTGAAACGGTAAAATTTGTAGTGATGGTCCGAAGCGGCTTGGTTTGCGTGGGCACATTGATGTCGACGGCTGTTGTTTTTGCGCCTGGCCCATTGCTTAGTTATGGCCTTTGGTGTGAGTAATTTGGCCTTTGTACATTTGTTTTTACCCTTATTTGCTTTTTATTATTAATAAATATGTGTTTGTTTAAACAAAAATTAGAGTTGCAATGATTTTTTTTTATAGATATTTTGGATGAATCAAACAATTTGTTATCTTATTTTTTGAAATGTTCCGTTGAAAGTGATAGAAAATTATTAAATAAGATTTGATTTTAATTTCTCGAATAAAATTTCAATCGATAAAAATTACAATTCTAGGTGAACATGACTATTTTATATTTCTACATTTGAATAAATAAAATTAAATATAAAATTATAATTTTTTATCAAATAAAATATAAATAACTATTTTCCATAAATCATAACAATAACTTTTATATTGTTAAAAGGGTACTTTTTGGGCACTCAGTTACATCGGACCGGCTCTATCATTCACTATGCTGGACTGTGAGTAGATTTTCTTCATTCTGTGAGGCATATGATAATCAGTAAACCATAATCTCCTTTAAATTAAGATGATGTATATAAAAAAATTAAAATAATAACATTTCGCTAAGCACAAGTAATAAAAAATTTTAAAAAATTATTTAAACTTTCCAATAAAAATTGAGTTTAGATTAAAAAAACAGTCAAAAACTTAGTTTGAAGAAAGGACTCTAGCTGAATTAATTAAAGATTTTAATCCGTTGCAAATTAGGGGCATGTTTTTGTCGGTGCTGGTGTGGGGTTTATCGTAGAGGCATCTGTAAGGAGAGGGCGTGGGTTTTACCAAAGAAAAAGCAAGTACAGTGCTTCTTTGCAACCAAACAAAGAAACGAGTGAGAAATTCAAATTGTCATTTCTAAGAAAACATTTTCGGATAACCGTCGTTGTAGTCAACAACAGTTTCCCTCGTTCAAACATCTCTCCCATGTTGGATGGACTGTCCCACATAAAAGAAACAGAGGAAGCTCAGGGGATAATGTGATATGAATCCAAGAATTTAATGATATATTTGATTGAGGTATTTTTTTTATTTTTAAAATATAATTATTATTCTAGATATCACGTTTTAAAGCCACATGACTGATAATAATAATATTATTATTATTATAAATAACGATTATATACGTGATACCGTTTAGTTTCATAATATAAAACCAATACTTGTGTCACGGGTGGATCTGGGTTTATTATTTTATTGTAAAAAAAAAAAAAAAAACACTTGAGCCAATACCTATAATCGCACCAGCTCGGGCACTATATTATTATCATGAAAACCATAAAACATAAAAGCAAGCGTGCCACGATTTGGAAAACACCCATTAGAGCATTCTTTGGTTAACAGTTATAAAAGCAATAGCAGCCATCGATTTGCATGCATCGAGCTCTCAGGAAACGCTGGTAATGCTTGCTTGAACATATCTTCATGCACCCGTCATCCGTGCACCTTGGTAACATCGCAAAATATTGATTGCATAGTCCTCCGCTCGAAGGACCTGACAGGCCTATATATATATATATACATATATATATAAGTGTTTTTTGGAAAAAAAATATATTGGATATTAAAGCCAAAGAAAGAAAATAAAAGGAAGAAACAAACCTGTCGACAAGAGAGTGAGTATGAGGATCGAAAAACAGAGACCCGCAGCATTTCTCATCGCACCCAAATGTTGTAATTTTTAATGACAAGGCAGGCGGTCACGAGTAGCACAGGGCTAATTGGTAGGCCTACTTTATATATAGGTGTGAGCCAAAGCCAAATGCTCCGGATTTATAGGTAGGCGTAATTTGCCAATCACGCATTTAATTCATACACTTTTTTCCCCCACCACCTCTAATTTTGCTTTAATTTTTTAAGGTTGTATTTATTTATAACCGATGGCTTTTGGCAACCGTTCATAATCACTAAAAGCCTTTCTTTCTATCTGTCTATCTTTCTTTTTTCATTTTTCAAAAGGTTGTGTGAAAGCAAAATTTAGCCTTAAATCTAAAAAATTAGAGTAAAGAATAATGACACGTATAGATAACCGTGACGAGAATTGTTTAATCAGTTAAGATGATTTCATAGTAATGTTACAAGCTAGTTGCATTAAATATTTTTGAAAAAAAATATTTATTTACTTGTACTTTATTGAAAATTTATCGTAAATTTGTTTAATGAAAAAATTAAAGGTATATTCATGACTCATTAAATACATTCTTGAAATTAATGTAAATTTATTTGACTCAGTATATACAACTAACTAAATTTATAATATTCAATTTTTAATGATATCTTTATTTTTTTTTATCATTACACAATAACGTTTTAGATTATTACATATTGATTTTTTAATTTTTTAAATTTTTATATTAGGTTTGATTTGAATCATATATGATTTTAGTTATATTTTATTTTTAAATGTGTCATAGTTTTAAAATTATTTTAAACAATAATTTAATAGGGGGTAAAAAGATGAAAAGAGACATTTATTCAAAATTTTTAAAATTAAATACAATTAAAATCAATATTTGAATATATGTAGTAAATTACAATAACGGATTTATGCTTTGAAATTATAGCAGAACATATCCATTTTGCTTTGATTATGTAAATTGTCTATTTTCAGATGTAAATAATCAGCAATTTATTTATTGAGGCATTCTCTCAGGGAATCTAGGTTTTTTATATTTTCACTTAAATTTTAACTAAAAATATAACACTTCTTAAAATTTTATTCTAAAATTTATTCATTTTCAAAAAATCTTTCCTTTCTTATAATTTATCTATAATATTAAAATAATATTCTATATTTTTTATTATTATTTTATTTCTTATTCAAAAATTCACATGTGTCAAAAATAATATAAATAATTATCAAGAAAAATTTTGAAAAATAAATAATAAATTTCTATTTTATTGGGCTCTGTTTGGTAATAGGCCTTCCAAAATATCCATCTATATTTTTAATTCCATTTTCTATGCCCACTTTTATTGTGTTGATCCATTAGTTTTCATCTTAAATATTTACGCGGTACATATTTTGTAATTGCATGTTACTCCAAAAAATTGATGATAAGAATAAATTAAATACATACACATTTTAAAGTAAGAGTCAAAATAAAAGGTAAAATGTATGGTTAACTTTTTCTCACTCTCACTTTTTCCAAGCATTCTCAAATAATTGAGAACAAAAATATATGCTAAAAAATTTAAAATTGGAGCAGAGATGATGGATGATACCATTATTACCAACCATCCCCTTTCATTTTCAAAAAATCAAAATTAATATTTATTGAGAAATAATTGATGCAAGTCTTTTGTGCAGATTTTTTCACATATATCTAGTTAGTGATTTTATCATACCCTATTTGTGATTTGTTCAAAACTAATAAAATATTACTATATTAAGTGTGTGAAAAAGTTAAACAAAAGACTTTTATGTAGCATTACTCATACCTATTATAGGCAGAAAATTAATGATAGTTTTTCTAACAAATGAAAGAAAATTGGTGACACTCAACTTTAGTTTTTAATTTTATTTGGCATCCAAAATTTTAATTATTAATTCACCACTAAACTTCGTAATCATATTTATTTAACATGCTATTTTTAAAAGTTATATCAATTATATTGGTACTCACACATTAGCACACACTCGAAATAGATCATTAAACCTTTTAGTTATCCATAAATTATTATTGAAATTTGTAAATTGTTTGTTTGCTCTACTTCATAGATTTTTTTAATGATCACAAAACTTTTTATCCAATTTTTAAAAAATTATAAATATTCACTCATTGAAGCCAACAAAATATTCTTACCATATTTTAACAGATGTTAAATTAAGTTATATTAAAATTATGTTAAATTTAAATTAACAAAATAAATTTTAAAACTGTAAAAAAAAGTCAAAAATATTTTTTTAAAACATGCATTGCTTTATTTTTTTGGTATTTGATATTAATAAAATAATTCATATTATTAAGATTAATACTTTGATTTTTTTTCCCATGTGATAGAATTATGTATATCATTTTTAACATATGTTATTAAATTAATAATGTAAAGCGAGTAAAATCAATATATTAACTTAATGAGTTGATTTCCAAGGTTTTAGGACACAAAAAATGACGAGAGGATTATTAGGCTTTTCTATTTCTTGTGTTCTTTTCCCTTCTTTATTTCTTTTAGGAAAAGTTTATACGCATACATTTTGCGAAGGCCATCTTGCACACATCTAATGTGATAACATTATATTGTTTCAATCATTTGTTCAAATCCTATTTATGATTTGTTTAAAACTAACAGGATAATAACATGTTAGGTGTGTGTGTGTGAAAGAGGCCTACGAAATAGGCTTATACATAGCATTATCCTTTTTTTTTTTGGTTCGTAAAAGTTTTTATTTACCTTTTTCTATTTCCCATTTTCCCCTCCCATGTTTATTTTTCTATTTCCCGTTTCCCCTCACATGGAGGAGTCCTTCGTGCATGACCTCAAATAATAGTGAATTATTATTATTATTATTATTATTATGAGACTTTAGGTAATTAGCATTATTTGATGTTTTTAATGTATTTTTATTTATAAAAATTATTTTAGGGCTAGGAAAATATTAAACTTAGAGTTTGTAATTGTTTAGGACTTTTGCCTATATAAAGTCACTTTGCCCACAAATTTACTTATGATTAGAGATCAATAAACTGAAGCCTTTTAGGATTTATCTTATCAATTGGTTTTTTCAGTTAATTACTCGAATCATTTAGGTTATCATAAATTCTACTATCTATGTTGTTAGATACTAATCAAAGTCAAGGCGAATGGAACCAAACCCAAAAATCTGCCTCCAACAAACTCGAACCTTGGTGGGATATAACAAGGCCCGCCCTATCATAAAGTAATGCATCAGAAATTAGTCATTAGCTCCATTATTTTCAGGAAAATAAGTAATTATTTTCACTATGAATATTATTATTTTTCCTCGGGAAAAATAGTTTTACCCATTTATATTTAATTCCAAGCAAAAAAAAAATAAAGGAAAGTTAGGAGATGAGAAAATATCCAAGGGTTCTCAAAAAGAGGAAAATAAGCAAAAATTTTGGTTGTGGGAACAAACACATTTCAATTTTGATAAAATAAAAAGCAAAAGATTTATCAAATAATTCCAACACATATCCCATGTTGGTAATTGAATCAATATTTAGTGAGTTCCGTGCAAACCTTCTAAGAAAGTTAATCCAAGAAAAAAAAACGCTAATGTCTCATTTCTTGATGAGTAAGCAAGCAATATATTTTGAATTCTCATTTGCGACTCCAACAAGACTAGAGAGAGAGAGAGAGAGAAGCGTTGGCCTGAGCGGAGAAGCTAGCAAGTCCAAGTCCAACTGATGAATCCGCCATTGATAAGAACTTCCCTCTCAAGACTAACCTAACTCAGATTCAAGACTACACCAGATCGATTACACACACACATACACATATTTTCTCGATCGGGAAAGTGATGGAAAATCAAATTCTGGGTCGCCAACGCCAAGCGGGATGAAAGTCGGTAATGAACAGGACGAGACCTCATTTTATTTTGTCAACTAAGACTCGGATGGGAAGCGTGCCTTCGCCGTTTCAGCTTTTAACGAAAATTTCCACTTAACTGCCCTTGCATCACTTCTTTTGTTTTTTTCATCAGTCGTGATGTCATCATGTTGGCATCGTCGCCAAAACTGTTAGGTGGATGGTTATATTATATATTTTTTTTATATTAATAAATAAAATAAAGTAATATTAAAATTGATTGAAGTTAAAATTATAAAATGAGTTGGACGAGCAATAGAGACGCTTCCACCCTTAACCCTCTCTCTTCTGAATTTATGCACATGGCACTGCAAGCAACATCGAGTGTCCCGTATATACGAGGTGTCCTTTGCCGTCCAGGCCGGTGATTCCAACCATCCTACGGCCTCAGCTGGATTATGGAATGTAATTTGCTTGATGTTACTATTGTTGTTTGATTCAACATATGCAATTGTTAAATCTATTATTTAAATTTCAATGCTTTTGATTCAATGTTTTAAGTGGATAAAAAATTTGATCCGTAGAATTATAATGTCTAGATAATGGTGTGGGGGACGATATGAATATTTTAACTATAATTAGGCTTTGTTTGAAATACAATTGTCGTCCCCTATGTATGCTTTACAATTGTCGTTATTGTGGAAAAAGTTATAAAAACTCTAAAGCTCATGCTCAATATTTCAAATCAAAAACACATTTTTGCATGCTCCTCAAGGAAAGCAAAATTAATTTCAAAAAGGAAAGGAAATAATGAGTTACAATCATTTGCCTTAACGATAATGAAAAATCTTTATTTTGATTTTTAGGGGCACGAGCATGGGGTTGTCAATTGTACAGTCAAGGGAACAAGTTGTGAGAATGAATGTGCTTAAGCAAATTAATAAATCAAGGGTGAAGGCCATGCACAACAAAATTTGGATAAAGAGCAATGTCATTTGGAACCTTCCTACGAATGTCTCGTGTTTAACTGTGCTTATTTTTACTTGAAATCAAGGGTGACTTCAATTTGATCATTTACCTGCATAGTTTACTTGCACAATATATCTACAACTAACATTTCTTATTTCAAATTATTTTTGTTTGATTACGCATACAAACAATTAAGTCAAAATAAAGTAACAACACCAACAAATCATTTAATGAAAAAAAACTAGCGGCATATTGAAAGCATCCAAAATCAAAAATCAAATAATGTTATTTGACAATTCAACAAGAGAAAAATAAAATTAGATGTAACCGCATAAACTACTTGAGATGTCATGACTGTTAGTGATAATGATGCTATCAAACTTCTCATCAGGTAAATGTGAGCATCAGGACAAGACTATGGGCTTCCCTCACAAAAAATTTTCATGTCATCCCATGACAAGTCCAAGAAGTGGAACCGCCATCCCACAAACCCAACATGTGTATCAACTCAACAATGGCCATAATCATATACTATCACATGGCTTATCCAAGTAGTGTTTTTTAGATCATTTTAACACATGTATAAATAAAAAACGAACAAAAACTCATCAAATTAATTATTATTCTCATTCTTAAGACTTGATATACTTAATTGAACCGTTAGATTAACATCAAATATGAAACTTAATCTTACTCATTTTTATTTCCTTTTAAGTCCTTATTGGCATATTTTTCATCATTCAAAGTTTTGTTCACACAAAAAACATTTTCTCCCCTGAGAAAATTCATTCCCTTTTGTTTTCCTGTTATCAAACAAGCAATCCAACACAATAATTGTTTTTGGGATCCAATCGCATTTGTTACCTGTTAGTTGGTCACCTAGAGGTTTTCCTATATGCGGCTTGATCTATGGCCTTGCCCCCATTTTTATTATTTGGTTGCATGTAGTCTCCTTGGCCTTTAGTGAACTTGGTGATAGACTTGCAAACCCCCCTCTAAGGGTTTCTATCGCCCAATAAGCTTGGAAATATGATATGGTTCTCGAGCGAGTCCATTCCTGGATCATAGTACTATAGGTTATCCACCTGACTCCCAAGAGTTAGTAGCCCTTAACCGGGGAGTTCTTTCAAACTCACCCACTACCAGAGTAAATACATGAGGTTTCAACACAACAAATAAGATAAACAAGAAAATCCATCAACACTAAAGTCATTCAAACACAACACCAAACATTGAACTTGGAAAAAAAAAACAAATAAACAAACAAATATTAAATAGCAATAACAAAGACCAAATTCTCAATTATGAAAAATTATATTTGTTGCATTCATGAAAATTGTTGACAATTTTTTTCATGTATAGAAAACTACACTCATCTCCATGAAAAATGATTTGTGCATATCATTTTCTGTCATCCCTCTCTTAATTTCCTAAGGAAAAATATTTTCTTCATCTCTAAACATGTTTCCTCGAGAAAATAAATTTTCAAATGAATATTTTTCAAAATACGGCCATTTTCTAGTATACAAACTGATATAATCTTCCGACAATGTATTTATCATAATTACTAGTCTTAAGTTGACTCATAAGAAGCACACATCAAATGTGATGTGTACGCGATTGCCATACAGCATAAACAAGCTAATAATCAATTTAAAATTATTTGATCCAAGAGGTATAATCTGATTTTGAGAATCATAAGTGGGGTATGAAATCATTCTAGTACTTAACAACTAAGATATGAAACCGTATATGCTAACTATTTAGTCAATTAATTTGATTAAAAGCATGTCAGCACCACTAAATCCTTAAAACATATTTTAAAAAATTTATAGAACATAAAAGAAAGAAACAAATGGGGGTCAACTTTTTCCCCCTATAAAATGGGGGAGGCATATTCCTCGAAGCTTACATGGAAAGGGATTGATATGTGACAGATTAGATTTTTACTTGTGCGATATTTGATTGTCCTGATAAATGTTTTAAGTAAGTTTAACTGTCAGAGCATACATAAATTGGTTTTGCTGTGTCTTGAGAATATTTCCAAAGTGATAAAGTACCGTAACGGGCAAAACTTATGGTTTTACACATCTTAAATGGCTTAACAATAGTCTCGGGTGACTATTGGTAAAATACATATATAACCACTGGTGACTGAAATTATTCACTTGCGGAGAGGCTTCAACTTCCCATCAATATTGATTGTTAGGACTCAAGTTTAATAGAAAACCTAATTTAGAGTCCTAACTTCTTGATATTAATTAAAGCACTAGTGGTGGGCATCCAAAGCACTAGTGATAGCATTGAATTAAAGGAATACCAATCAAAATGTTATTTAAGGACAACAAGAAATGATTTGGTGTGTAGTGTGCCAAACATATGATTTCAAACAGATACTATATATATACTTGTTCACGGAAGACAATGATATGATAGGGAGGTCAAAAGCCAAAGTGCTTCAGGTACGATGGACATGATCTTGTGTTTATTATAGTCATCTATTTGTATTTATTATTTAGATATTGCTTTTCCCTTTATTGCATGTATTAGATTAATTTGAAATTTGAATCATTGGTAATTGTAAAAAAGGAAAAAGAAAAAAAACATTTATCTTAAAATAAATGACTAAGAGCATAACTGATAAGTATTAGTAGTTAAACTATAATCACAAGGTTAAGGTACCAATGAACATTAGTTATATTTTTGCTTAAATTTCATTTTTCTTCAAATACCCCATCCTTTGAAGCATCCCAAATCCTAATTAAAGCCAAATCCCTTTACCAAAGTCTTGGGGGGGGGGGGGGGGGGGTTTTTTGGGTTTTTTTTTTTATTTTTTTTTTTTGGGTTTTTTGGGATAGGTTAAGGAAAGAACCGTTGGTGTTTTTTTTTTTTTTTCCTTGGGTGGGGGGGGGTTGTGGTGGTTTGGGTTTTTCTTTTTCCTCCCCAGGGGGGTTACTCAGGGCGGCGCGGCTTCTGGTGCATGATCACATGTAATATTCATTTGATTAAATAAACAATTTATGAAAAACACTATGTCCAGGAGGTGCGGACGATCGTGGAAACAACGTTAAAATCTGAGGGAGTTGGAGGCGACATTATACTAATTCCCCATTTGGTCATTGCTGACGGACCTTGAATTAAAAGCCCATACTTGTTTTGTGTTGACACATTACACCGTTAAAAATAGTTGATGCACGTTTATTTACGTAAATTTCATTGAAGGGGGGGAGTGGGGGAATTGGGGTTTTGGGGTTTTTGGGGGGTTTGGGGTGGGTGGGGCTCACAACAACATCAGGGTCTTGTTGAGTTATGGAATGGGAATTTATCATGATTTATGGAATGAGCATGAACCCTAGAATTTGGGGAAAACCAATTTTGGGTTAGATCTAATGGTTTAGCATAAAATTTGTGGTTAAGAACTATTTTATATCATTATGGATATATGTTTTGATTTTGGGGTTAATTATTGTGTTTTTTATGAGGGTTGATAAGTCAACCATGGAAATTTGGTTTAGATCTAGATTTCTAGAAATAATTTGATGCTTTTATGTTGTTCGATGATTTAGAGGGTTAGCGCTAAGATGTTTTAAGGTAAGTGGGTTCGCTCTGTCAACTGTTTAAAAACGCGAAATAATAATAATAGAATCGATTGCCATCATATTTTTCATGTAGTTGATTAAATGAAAAGTAGTCGTAGTTCGAAGCGAATGTAGCCAAAGGACTAATTCGTATTCCTAGCTTAATGCGCTTAGGGCGACTAGTCGGCCGAGGTTTTGAGGCGCTAGGTGACTAAAAGGCTACATCTTCCCCATTTTGCAATTTTCCAGCACTATTTACATACTTAGTTGTAACCGTGTTCTGGACTAGAAAAATTGAATTCACTTGTTTGAAAATTGAGGCTTCAAAAGCTTCCCAAAATCAAAAATATTTATTGTTAGGACTCAAGTTTAATAGAAAACCTAATATATGAGTCCTAACTACTTAGAAAGTATTAATTAAAGCACTAGTGGTGGGCATCCAAAGCACTAGTGATAGCATTGAATTAAAGGAATACCAATAAAAAGAATGGGGATTACCAGGAACAGCACAGTGTCAAAATGTTATTTAAGGACAACAAGAAATGATTTGGTGTGTAGTGTGCCAAAGGCATATGATTTCAAACATGAGTATTGCTATATATACCCCTACTTGTTCACCCTTTTCAGGAAGGACAATGATATGATAGGACGAGGTCAAAAGCCAAAGTGCTTGGGCTGACGCTATTGATGTTGGGATGTCGATGGACATGATCTTGTGTTTATTATAGTCATCTATTTGTATTTATTATTTAGATATTGCTTTTCCCTTTATTGCATGTATTAGATTAATTTGAAATTTGAATCATTGGTAATTGTAAAAAAGGAAAAAGAAAAAAAACATTTATCTTAAAATAAATGACTAATGAATAATGATAGTATTAGTAGTTCACTAATCACAAGGTGGGTGACTGAAATTTTTGAAATTTCAAATCATAAAAAAAATTTGATTTTTTTAAGTAAAATAAAAACGATTATGATGACATGTAATATTCATTTGTTTAAATAAACAATTTAAAAAACACTATGTCCGAGGTGCGGTCGAGCGTGGAAACAACGTTAAAATCTGAGGGTGGAGGCGACATTAAAATTCCTCGTCATTCCTGACGGACCTAGAATTAAGAAAGCCCATACTTGTTTTGTGTTGACACATTTCACCGTTGAATTGATGCACTTAATTATTAAATTTCTGAATCACCAACATCAGGGTCTTGATGAGTTATGGAATGGGACATATACGGAACGTGTTAGCTTTGGCGACTGCGCCAACCTTTAGCTTTTTGGCTTCCAATGGTATCTGTCTGCATCCCTCACCGGAACAACGAATGAGAATGCTTGAGCAATTTGGTTAGCGCTGGCGTCTCTTGAGCTTTGCACATCACTTTCTTCACACTCTCTGTCAACTGTTTAAAAAAAAATAATAATAATAGAATCATGCAATCATTTTTTTCATGTAGTGATTAAAGAAAATATGTGAAAATGTAGAAAGGACCTTTCCTAGCCTTCCTGCGGTGTAGGGGACTGGTTGCCGGGGAGAGGCCCGAGGTGATTTCAGGCTACTTCCTTCCCCATTTTGCAATTTTCCAGCACTTCTACTCCTTGTTGTCACCGTGTGCTGCACTTGCCAGTTGCCACTCAACGTGTTTGGAAGGCTTGATTCCTAAACGCCCACAAAAATATTATATCTATAGACTTAATTAATCTTGCAATATGGATGGATCGATAAGTACTGCAAGAAATGTTTTCTACCAAAGCAATAAAAGAATATATACCAGGAACAGCACAGTAGCGCAGCGCTTCATAACCTCCAAATTCATCCTAACATCGTCCAGGCTTCTGTTGGAGAAGAACAAGAGAGGTGTCAACTTGCATTGTATTGTATGGTCGATGAACTTTTTAATTCCGGCTTTAAATTGCAGAGATAATTAATTAGTACGCATGCAGTACCTGTGCTTTTGCTGTCCAAGCCCAAAGTAAGCAGCCAAGCTTGCCATCTAATTTAAAATTGGATCAGGAAAGCATTTTCTTGATAAAATTAAGTACTTGTTGATCCCATATACATACATACATACATATATATACTACTATTCATATACATATATGTATGTATGTATCATATACACGTAAGTACTGAAATGTAATGGAATAGAAGGGCACAGCACAATAGAAGAGTGTGTAGGAACAATGTACCTTCAGGAAAGCATTTTCTTGTCTAAAAGTACTTGTTGGACCCATACATACATACGGATTTAGGGGGTACCGGCCAGAGCCATGCCCCCTCTCCAATCTTCTAATTAATTAGATATATATATATATATTAAAAATATAAAATTTAATTTCAGTTATATATATTATATAATTAAAATTAAAATTAATAATATAATTTATTATCTTATAATATTTGTAGTAAACATGTTGCTAATTGAAATAGTAATAAATGAATTATTTAATTTTAAAAAAATATATGACTTGATAAACTTTTTATGCTTTTATGTAATTATTTATAACTTAAATGGTACTAATTAAAAATAAAATTATTTTAGTTTAGGTCACTTTGAGCTATTTTTAAACTAAATTAATGTTTTTCGATTTGGATAAAATTAGATCAATCCAAATTTGTTGCTTAGATCAAATTAAACTAGACCGAACTGATTCAGTTTAGGTCAATTCGGTTTGAACCAACGGTTTGAAAAATTATTGATTTAGATCGATTTAGTTCATTAATTTTTGAGTTCTTGAAAGTTAAAATGATGTATAATAAAAAAATTATGTGTAAGCACATCAACACTAATATATATATATATATATATATATATCAAATTTATAATTCTAAAAGTATCAAATTTGAATAATATAATTCACAAACACCACATATCAATTATTAGCAATCATAGGTTCCAAAACATAAAATAAAAAAGATAAATAAATAAATATTATTATTATTCGGTTAAATTTAAATTGTTATTTTAAAATTCCAAACCAAACCAAACTAATATATTTTTCAGTTTCAAATCATACTAAATTGATTTTATTCGATTTTGACAGTTAATTGACAGTTTCAGCAGATCGGTTTAAACGATTTGCCAGTTTAAAGTTTTATCTTTAGTGTTAATCGCAATTTTAGATAATAGTTTCTAAATATGAGTTACACATTATATTTGGATCCCTCCCAATGAAACTTTCTAGATTCGTTTCTACATACATACATACATACATATATATACATACATACATACATATATATATATATATATATGCAGGTTTGTTTTTAGTATGGCTCATGTATTTGCTGTATTATGCTGGTTTTTAATTTTTCTGATGCTTGCTGGTCTTTTTGACTTTTTACATGTATATATATATATCATACGCGCCTAAGTAATGGAATGGAAGGGCACAGGACAAGAGTGTGTAGGAACAATGTACCTTCATGTTCCCTGCTCTCCGGCCAAACTTTTCAGTAAGGACACCGAGAGAGTCGATCATCCAGAGCGGCACCGGGGGAGGCCGTCCGATCCTCGCAAAGGCCTCCTTGATTCTAATGCAGTCGAAGCGTTGGATGTTGTGGCCTGCCCACACCCTACCGTCCAGAATACCATGTATCCTCTCAGCAACTTCCTCAAACGTGGGTGCACCTGTCACAGCCTCCCGTGTTATCCCGTTTCCCCTGCTCAACCACGGTGATGTGACCACTGACAAGTCATCAGGCCTTATGAGAGTGCAGTAGCTCTCTAGTTCCACCAGCTTCTGCGGGCAAACTACTATTGCACCGAACTCCAAGACATAGTACACGGGCGGTCTGTCTCTATTGCGCACGGTCGTTTCCACGTCGAAGAACACGATCTCTACCGTGCCTGGATTGTTTGAAGTAGTAGCCATTTGAATAAATAAAATATATATATATGGTACCAGCTGTTTCTTGTTCCAGGCTAGCAGTTTTTATCATCTTATGTCATGTCATACAAGGATGGGTGGGTGGTAATGGAGAGGGGAGGAGGGGAAGGGTAGGAGAGTGGGGGAAAGAAGGGATTTCCTCCCAAGTGAATATTGATTATCTTGTGGTTCAAGTTAAAGGTGATGGGGCTTTGGATGAAGCTTCCTTAATTAGCTTCCTATATGCATAAGACAGGAATCTGGTCTTTTCGCCAAACAAAGACAACTATCACCTGTTACCTTTTTCTTCTATCACCTCTTTGTTACTTTTTTTCTTCAAACTATCACCTGTATGTTACCTTTTTCTTCTATCGCCTCATTGTTACTTTTTTTCTTCAAACTATCACCTGTTTAATTGTTACCTTTTTCTTCCATCACCTGTTTGTTTCCTTTTTCTTCTAACTATCACCTGTTTTCCAGCATTTTAAAATTTGATGTAATTAGTAGCCATAATCCGCGTGCGTCAGAGCAAGCTTTTCGGAGAAACTGGATAAACCGCTTTTACCCCTTCCATGCACCTTTTACCATGATGGAACACTAGCTATATATGGAAAACACCAGGTAGTGCATAGTGCATGCATGAAAATTAACAATTTTAAATTTTTGAATGCTGAAGTACCGTGAGGTGCAAATCATAAATGATATTTAAAAAATTTTTATATACTAATGGTGGGTGGAATTATACTAATTTTGATTAAAATTTGTTATTGGAGGACTAAAATTCCAAGATAATACTAATTAATTAATTTATTTAATATTATAAATCAAAACATATATAAGAGAAAATATTTTAAATGTGATGATACATTTTAAAAACTTAATACATCCAAAGCAAGTAGTACCGTAACACAATCGCCATACTATTCTAACATTTAACAACGTTAAAATCGGATGGTGGAGGGTGGAGGCAACATTAAAATTTGTCGACATTCCTCACGTACCAATATGAAAATTAAGAAGCCCATATATACTTGTTTTGTGTAGATAGATTTGACCATATAGGTTGACACATTTCACCATTGAATTGATGCACTTAATTATTAAATTTCTGAATCACCAACATCAGAGTCTTGAATCTCTTGATGAGTTATATGGGGATGGGACATATACGGAACGTGTTAACTAGCTTTGACGACTGCGCCAACCTTTAGCTTTTTGGCTCCCAATGGCTGCTGTCTCTGCATATCCCTCAACGGAGCAGCGAATGAGAATGCTTGAGCAACTTGTTTACCGCTGGTGTCTCTCGAGCTTTGCACATCACGTTCTTCACATTCTCTGTCATCTGTTTTGTTTTTTAAATAAATAAATAAACTAAAAATAAATAGACTCATGCAATCATTTTTCATGTAGTGATTAAAGAAAATATGTGAAAATGTAAAAAGGACCTTTCCTAGCCTTCCTCCGGAGAAGGGGACTGGTTGCCGGGGAGAGGCCGGAGGTGATTTCAGGTTACTTCCTTCCCCATTTTGCAATTTTCCAGCACCACTTCTACTCCTTGTTGTCACCGTGTGCTGCACTTGCCAGTTGCCACTCAACGTGTTTGGAAGGCTTGATTCCTAAACGCCCACAAAAATATTATATCTATATATAGACTTAATTAATCTTGCAATATGGATGGATCGATAAGTACTGCAAGAAATGTTTTCTACCAAAGCAATAAAAGAATATATACCAGGAACAGCACAGTAGCGCAGCGCTTCATAACCTCCAAATTCATCCTAACATCGTCCAGGCTTCTGTTGGAGAAGAACAAGAGAGGTGTACGTCAACTTGCATTGTATTGTAATGTCGATGAACTTTTTAATTCCGGCTTTAAATTGTAGATATAATTAATTAGTACGCATGCAGTACCTGTGCTTTTGCTGTCCAAGCCCAAAGTAAGCAGCCAAGCTTGCCATCTAATTTAAAATTGGATCAGGAAAGCATTTTCTTGATAAAATTAAGTACTTGTTGATCCCATACATATACATACATACATATATATACTAACATTCATATACATATATGTATGTATGTATCATATGCACGTAAGTAGTGAAATGGAATGGAATAGAAGGGCACAGCACAATAGAAGAGTGTGTAGGAACAATGTACCTTCATGTTCCCTGCTCTCCGGCCAAACTTTTCAGTAAGGACACCGAGAGAGTCGATCATCCAGAGCGGCACCGGAGGAGGCCGTCCGATCCTCGCGAAGGCCTCCTTGATTCTAATGCAGTCGAAGCGTTGGATGTTGTGGCCTGCCCACACCCGACCGTCCAGAATACCATGTATCCGCTCAGCAACTTCCTCAAACGTGGGTGCACCCGTCACAGCCTGCCGGGTTATCCCATTGCCCCTGCACGGCCGCTGTGAGACCACCGACAAGTCGTCAGGCCTTATGAGAGTGCAGTAGCTCTCTAGTTCCACCAGCTTCTGCGGGCAAACTACTATTGCACCGAACTCCAAGACACAGAACCCGGGCCTGTCTCTTTTGGGCACGTTCGTTTCCAGGTCGAAGAACACGATCTCTACCGTGCCTGGATTGTTTGAAGTAATAGTAGTAGCCATTTGAATCAATAACATATATATATATATATATATATATATGTGGTACCAGCTAGCTGTTTCTGGTTCCAGGCTAGCAGTTTTTATCATCTTATGTCATGTCATACAAGGATGGGTGGGTGGTAATGGAGAGGGGAGGGGAAAGGGCCGGTAGGAGAGTGGGGGAAAGAAGGAATGTCCTCCCAAGTGAGATTGATTATCTTGTGGTTCAAGTTAAAGGTCATGGGCTTTGGATGAAGCGTCCTTAGCTTCCTATATGCAGAACAGCACTAGTCAGACAGGAATCTGAACTTTTCTCCAAACAAGGACAACTAGCTATCACCTGTTTGATACCTTTTTCTTCTAACTATCACCTGTTTGCATGCCAGCATTTTAAAATTTGATGTAAGTAAAGTAGCCATAATCCCAGCGTGCGTCAGAGCAAGCTTTTCGGAGAAACTGCTAAAAACAAAGCTTTTCGGAGAAACTGCTAAAAACAAGCTGGATAAACCCCTTTTACCCATTCCACATGCACCTTTTACCCATGATGGAACTAACACTATGGACAAGACCACATATGTAGTGCATGTATGAAGATTAATATCCCAGGATAATAGTAATTTATTTTTATTTTTTAAAAAAATCCTTAAAATTATTAAACTGGGATTAATTATTGATGGCTCAAAGAGGGAGTAATTGGAAATTACCGGGATTAATTAGGAGAAAAATGCGCGAGGGCATGAAACTAGGTGGGCCGTTAATCAGTTACCTCGTCGTACGTCAATCCATGCAGATTTCCTATTTTGTTGCCTTCTTGCTCTCTCTCTCTCTCTCTCTAGCTACGTACCCACCCCCTTCCCTCCCCTCCTTCTCTCTCCTCCACACACCCTCTTCCGTTTCTCTTTCTTACAATTGATTATTCCTAAATTTGCTCAATTAAACTCATGTTTCTAAAAATTGTCTAGAGCTCTCGATCTTTTCGTTCTTTTCGGCCCCCATCTTTCCCTGTTTTTATAAAAAACCAAAAAACAAACAAAATGGGTCGAGTTAAGCTTCAGATAAAGAAAATAGAAAACTCCACCAATCGGCAGGTCACCTTCTCCAAACGTAGAAATGGGCTCATCAAAAAAGCTTATGAGCTTTCAGTCCTCTGCGACATTGACATTGCTCTCATCATGTTCTCCCCTTCCCCTTCTGGCCGTCTCTGTCACTTTTCCGGAAAGAGAAGGTGATCCATTTTTATTCTTTTAACTGAGTCGTTCTTGTCGATATTGTTGTCTACATTACATTTTTATTCTTTTAATTAATTTTTTTCTAGTTGTTATCGTTATTAGTTATTAGTCATTGTTTTAATTAATTTTGTTTTAATTATTTCTTATTTTGTTTTACATAGGATTGAAGATGTTCTTGCACGTTACGTAAATTTGTCAGATCATGATAGAGGAAGGTATTTTATAAAACGAGTTATTATAGTTGTCTTCTCAAATATGTATGTGTTATGGATATAAGTATGTATATCAATGTTTACTTATTCGTTCTTACGTTGTTTCATTGCAGCATTATTCAGAATAGAGAGGTAATGACTTGATACTTGTCATCGTAATTAATTATCGTACGTACATGTGTTTCAGATATGAAAACAATTAATCATCTCCTTGCAAAAAAAGAAAAAAGACAAAACTATTTTCTGTTTCACCTAAACACAAATAATGCTCCCTACTCATAATAACTAGATACCTACAAAACCAATTCTGATAATTTAAATAACCCCATTAATGGATGCAGAATTTGATTAGCAACTTAGTGAAACTCAAGACTGAAGATGACATAGCTCACCAACACACCAAGTAAGTACCTGTCACTCTTTTTTTTTTTTCTATAATTTACTTTAGCTATGACACGTTAATTTGTTTTATTTTCTCTATCAGTCCAGCATCAATCAACCCAACAAATTTGGAGGTAAACATCACAGTCTCTTATATGTTGCATGATATATTTTCATGATTTTAATTGGACCCATTGATACACGGTTCTTTTTTCCTCCTTTTTTTTAGGATCTGCAACAAGAAATCAATAGCTTGCAACATCAGCTTGACATAGCAGAGGATCAATTAAGGTTTGTAAATAACATATATAAGCCTGTTATATATCAATTAAGAATGAGTACCTAAATTGGCAAACACTCGCTAATATGTGAGGTTTAATCTTGCCTAATTGTTCAACAATTTGTAATTAAGGACATTTGAGCCAGACCCAATGACACTAACATCAATGGAGGAGCTAGAAACATGTGAGAAGAACCTTTCAGAGGCCTTGACACATGTAACACAAAGAAAGGTGTCAATTCTATCTATATATATTAATTTTGCAAGGTATGTCATGCCAATTAAGAATAAATATATGTACTAATTAATAATCAATGAATTATTGTTTTTACTGTCTTATTGCAGAAATATCTAATGAGTAACCATTCATCTTCGTATGATCCATCAAATATACAGGTATATATTTGTCTATTTCTTAAAATAATGTTCTTATTAGTCTCCAATTTATAGTGGGGTTATTATTTAATTAATATGGGTGCAGATATATTTAAACGGACATGAGGGGCTACCATGCTCATTTGAACATGACGTCATTAATTGGTTACCAGAGACGGGAGAGAGTTCAACTCAAATCTACAATCCTTCCAATTTTTCCACAAGGTTCTTCTTCCTATCACTTATATGCGTTGAATTAATTGGCTTAAGGGCTAAATCTATAAAAATCATAGGTTTCAAAATAAGTGAATGTCTAATTGAATTATTGAAATATTAAATTGGATTATTATTTTTTGTTACAATATATATACATATATATATATATATATATATATATATAATTTTGCAGGGATCATTCATCTGCAGCAGTGTATGATTATGATGCGATGCCATCGAATAGGGCAAGTGTAAGCGTTGACCCACAAAACATAGGAGGCTTCCACATCAGCAATTCAGTAGGTGGCAACCTCCCTTCGTGGCACCATGGCTACACTTCGACTGAGCTACTGTCTGCCTTCATGTCGTCTGGTACATTTCCCATGCCCAAGGTAACATATTCATGTAAGGGTTGTAATTAATGCCTGTAATAGGATTTTAATTAGCATCCAATCACTATTAACAAAAAAAATGCACGGTTGACCATTGACAGCAAGAACCAGGAGGACAGGAAACCATATCGCATCAACACGTAGAGACTACGTCAAACTGCGCAAACGTGCCACCGTCAAGCGACGAGAGTGCAACATATGATCAGACCAAAGCGCCACATATGGATTGAGGAGTCTATTATATTCTATATGTACATTAATTAGGCATGCATGAATATATAGTAGGTGATTAAAAAGACTAACATCTGATTTATTTATTTATTTTGAACCTCTAATAGGTCTTGTCACTTTCTATTTATTTTTTTCCCTTTTTTTCATTTTTTTCCTTAAACATTTAAAATAACAATAGGAGTTGAATGTATGGATAGGAGTTCATTTCAAGAAAAGGGTACTTATTATGTTCTCTATGATTTAATTAATATATATATATATATATATATATATATATATATATATATATATATATCATCTCCATATTTTAATATGCCCATCAGTTGTCCGGGAACCATTTCCATTGCTTATACAGAAGCATTTATCATATTTATTGAACTGAAAGAAAAGCAAAACCATTGGGTATCAAACAAATATATGGAATTAATATAGTCGGCGCTTCGCTGCAAGTAAGTGTTCTAAAAATTTAGCTAATAGCAATTTGTCATGGCTATAAAAACTTACTGCTTTAAACTTTTCAAACGTGTACTTGCGGGTTCCATTTCAAATTTTGAATCAAGTTATTATTATTATTATTTTAGAAATGAATACCGATCCACGGATACTCAAGCCTATTCTTTTGATAAATAAAAACTAAAAAGAAACATATCGCTGTGTACAAATAGAAATAGATTTATATGGCCCTAATAATATTTTGATATATTCCATTTTTTGAAGGGAAATGAAAGAACGCTTTCGGTTTAAATGTGTTAACTCCATTTCATGTTTGGACTCTAGCTAGTAATTATCGATTGGTAAATTTTATTGTTTGGTTTCATGTTTTCTGAATTTTATTAAAGTTTATATTAAATTATAATTTATAAATAATTTTTATTTAGTAGGAGAAATAAAATGTTTTAAAAAATACATATTACTTAAAGGTGAGTTTTTTTTAAAAAAAAAATAATATTTAGTGAATTGAATAATAAAATAATAAAAAATATTTGTGTCATTTGACAAATTTAAATTTAAATTTAAATTTAAAAAATAGTTAAACAGTTTTTAAAATCACATATGATATTTATTATTTTTAAATACTATTTTAAAATTTATATTATTATTAAATTAAAATGAGCTCACACCAAATCTATCATTTTTAAAAATAATCTTGAATTCAATTTTTAACCTAACTTTGTTAATAGGTTTGAATTGGCCTAATTTTGATGCATTTCAAGATGTTCTTCGATTCTATATCGTTTAAGATTATGTTGTACAATTATTGCTAAAACATTTGGCCCAAGAAGGAGAATTTACCACAATTGCCATTACAGGTTTGTATGTTCGTCAGGTTTGTATGTTCGTCAGGTCAAATTAATTAGGAATTACTTGTCACTATCCATTTTGTCCGGTTGCTTGACTTTTTGGAATATGGGTGCTCATATCCTCGGGACTAAGAACGGATCTGGGGCCCGGTCGGGGCCATGTCCCCTTTTAATTTTTGAGAAAAATTTAATATGAGTGATTGTAGCTAAATTATATATATATATATATACCGAGAGATTCAGGGTTTGAGAGAAAGATTTTAGTTTCCTTCGACAACAATAAGGAGGATATTTTATGTGGTTACATACATATATTTGGTTAAACATTTTTTATTATGAGAGTCTCAACAAATCAACAAATAAGAAGAAGTGAATATTTATGGATGACTTCATGAAAGAACTACCTAATAGTGATGACTATGAATTTATTTTGGTTATAGTTAACTGTTTAGTAAGATTGTCCATCTTATTCTACTTAAGCATATCTTTAGTATGGTTAAAACATTTGTAGATAATATGGTAAAATGGAAAGGGATTTCACATAGTATTGTAACTAATTGTGGCAAACTATTTGTATGTTTTTTTTGTCGGAATTATCTTTTTATAAGGAAGCAAGTTGAAGCAAAGTTTCACTTATCATTCTTAAGCTGACATTAACAGAGGTTGTTAATTAAACTCTAAAGCAATATTTAGATTGCTACTGTCATGAAGAGCAAAAAAGATTGAAGGATTTCATCTTGTGGATAGAATATTGGTATAACATGACACACTAAGCTTTCATCATGCTTTGGTGTTAAAGAAGCAAGTGCAAAATTTAAATCTTGTTTCGAATTAAAGGAGCTAATAATGTTTAATATTGATGGTAATAGTTGTTTCAACTGATGTAAGTGCTCTAATATCAATTTTGGAAGAAGAAGCATGAAAAATCCGAAGTGTGACAAGTTTCAATTCATTATCATGGTGTTTTGAGGAAAGAGACTACTTAGGAAGATTGTAAAGATATGACAATGTGCTAGCGATTTTGAGAATTCTTTCTCAAAGACAAGAGCAATCTTGAAAGGTAAAAAAATGATTAAACCTCCTAGCTACCTCGACATCATGGAACAATGAACATGAATGTAACATATGCTCGTAGCGTACAAATCAAGCAACCAAACCAATGCAGTGAAAGGATGGATGTATCGTGCAACAAGCATTCTATATTGCTAAATAGGTGATGTTTAAAGCTACTCACATTCCATACAGACGAGAGAAGTCTGTTTTGAACTGGAGTCATACATGTAATGTGTTTTACTTGACGAACAATTTTCAATCTTGCTTAGTTCTCTTATTTTACAAAGTAATTTTATATTTTTAATTTATATAAATTATTATAAGGACATAAACATCATTAAAAGGGTTTCTAATAATTTAAGTCTTTTGCCTATTTAAGGCCACCTAGTTCATGAATATTTATGGATTCTAAAAGTTCAATAAATGTATTTTTTGTAATTTTTCATATATTTAGACTTTTAATTAGTTGCTTGAATTTGTTGGGTTAACGTTTGAATAAATGTTATTATTTATTTATAAATTGTTATTGGACCTTAACATATCTAAACAATTTTTAGGTGAAACACATTTAAAACCAAAATCAATCTTAGTACACATGCAAGTGATATTTTTCTTTTTAGTATTTATTTTTCAAAAGAAGCTTGAGTTTCGTGTGGTTTGGTGTTCATTTCTATAATAATGAGCAGGAGGGCGATAAATTACTTTGGAAGAAGTCTTTCAACCTAATTAAAGTACGGAATAGCTCGATATGCTATCATGGCATGCAGTCATTGCGATACTTCCGTGAATTGTTTTATACCCAATGGTTTTACTCTTCTTTCAGTTCAATAAATATGATAAATGCTTTTTATAAGCAATCAAAATGGTTGCCGCACAACTGATGCGCATATAAAAATATGGAGATGATATAACTCTTTATCACCTTATTATAAAATACTGGAAAAGGAAATGGCTGTAGCCTTCTTTTTCCTCTTGAGTGCTTTAAAATGAACTCCGATCCATACATTCAACTCCTATTTTTTATTTTAAATAATAGAGAAAATTAATGGAAAAAATTAAATAGAAAGTGATGAGACCTATTAGAGGTTAAAAAAACAAAAAATAAGATGTTAGTCTTTTTAATCACCTCCTACACGCTTATTATATATATATTCATGCATGCCTAATGTACGTGGAATGTAATAGACTCTTCAATCCATATGTGGCGCTTTGGTCTGATCATACGTTGCACTCTCGTCGCTGGACGGTGGCACGTTTGCGCAGTTTGACGTAGTCTCTACGTGTTGATGCGATACGGTCGAGGATGTTCCCTGTCCTCCTTGTTCTTGCTGTCAATGGCGAACCGTGCATTTTTTTTTTTGTTAGTATTGATTGGATGCTAGTTAAAATCCTATTACGGCGGTCATTAATTACAACCCTTAAATGAACATATATATGTTACCTTGGGCATCGGAAATGTAGCGGACGACATGAAGGCAGACAGTAGCTCAGTCGAAGTGTAGCCATGGTGCCACCCAGGCAGGTTGCCACCTACTGAATTGCTTATGTGGAAGCCTCCTAGGTTTTGTGGGTCAACGTTTACACTTGCCCTACTCGATGACATCGGATCATACACTGCTGCAGATGAATGATCCCTGCAATATACACATATATATAGTATCAAACATTAGTAATCCAATTTAATATTTGCATCAACCCGTTAGTCATTCTACATAATAATGCGATTAGTCATATTCACTTATTTTGAAACCTATATATGATTTTTATTTTTTTTTATAGATTTGGCTCTATCCTTAAGCCAATTAATTTAACGCATGCATATAATTAATAGGAAGAAGCTAGAACCTTGTGGAAAAATTGGAAGGATTGTAAATTTGAGTTGAACTCTCTCCCGTCTCTGGTAACCAATTAATGACATCATGTTCAAATGAGCTTGGTAGCCCCTCATGTGCGTTTAAATATATCTGCACCCATATTAGTTAATAAAACCGACTATAATTAATTAGAGACTAGGTACATTATTTTAAGAAATAGACAAATATATACCTGTATATTTGATGGATCATACGAAGATGAATGGTTACTTATTAGATATTTCTGCAATAAGACAGGAAAAACAATAATTCATTAATTGATTATTAATTAGTACATATTTATTCTTAATTGGCATGACATACCTTGCAAAATTTTTATATAGATAGATAGATAGATAGAACTGACACCTTTCTTTGTGTTACATGTTTCAAGGCCTCTGAAAGGTTCTTCTCACATGTTTCTAGCTCCTCCATTGATGTTATTGTCATTGGGTCTGGCTCAAATGTCCTTAATTACAAATTGTTAAACAAGTACGCAAGATTAAACCTCACATATTGGCAAGTGTTTGCTAATTTAGGTACTTATTCTTAATTAATTACAGATATAACAGGTTTATGTTATTTACAAACCTTAATTGATCCTCCGCTATATCAAGCTGATGTTGCAAGCTATTGATTTCTTGTTGCAGATCCTAAAAATAAAAAAAAAAAAAAAAAAAAAAAAAACCGTGTACGTATCAGTGGGTCCAAAATCATGAAAATATATCATGCAACGTATAGCAGACTGTGTGATGTTTACCTCCACATTTGTTGGGTTGATAGATGCTGGACTGATTGAAATAAAAATAATATTTTGTTAATTAAATGGAAATTGATAGAGAAAATAAAACAAATTAATTGCTAAACTAAATTATAGAAAACTACAGCTACAGGAACATACTTGGTTTGTTGGCGAGCTATGTCATTTTCTGTCTTGAGTTTCATTAAATTGCTGATCAAATTCTGCATCCATTATTATACATATCTAATTATTATGAGTAGGGAACATTATTTGTGTTTCGGTGAAACAGAAAATAGTTTTTTTTTTACAAGAAGGTGATTATTTGTCATATCTGAAACACAAGTACGAACGATAATTAATTTTAAATAGGTGAACAGTAAAACTAAAATTGTTTGCAAACGCCTCAATATTTCTTCCCAAATAAATTACAATGGCAAGTATATATCAAGTTGTTACCTCTCTATTCTGGATAATGCTGCAACGAAACAACATAAGAATGAATAAGTAAACATTGATTAAGCTAAAGCAACAAGAAACGTTTTCATCGATATACATATACTCATATCCATATATCCATACATACATACATACATACATATATATATATATATATATATATATATATATATATACATGCACACATACATATTTGAGACAACTAATAACTCATTTTATAAAATACCTTCCTCTATCATGATCTGACAAATTTATGTAACGTGTAAGAACATCTTCAATCCTATGTAAAATAAAATAACAAATTATAATTAAGAGCTTTTATATATATGACAACGAGAAACGATATATAAGAAGGGGTAGGGGAGAAGAATATTGCACACCTTCTCTTTCCGGAAAAGTGACTGAGACGGCCAGAAGGCGTAGGGGAGAACATGATGACAGCAATGTCAATGTCGCAGAGGATTGAAAGCTCATAAGCTTTTTTGATGAGCCCATTTCTACGCTTGGAGAAGGTGACCTGCCGATTGGTGGAGTTTTCTATTTTCTTTATCTGAAGCTTAACTCGACCCATATTTTGTTTTTTAATAAAAACAAGGAAATTAAAGATGGGGAAAAACAACGAAAAGATCGAGAGCTCTAGACAATTTTTAGAAACATGAGTTTAATTGAGACAATTTAGGAATAATTAGTTGTAAGAAAGAGAAACGGAAGAGGGTGTGGAGGAGAGAGAAGGATGTAGGGAGGGAAGGTGGGTGGGTAGCTAGGGAGAGAGACAGCAAGTAGGCAACAAAACAGGAAATTTGCATGGATTGACGTACGAGGAGGTAACTGATTAACGACCCACCTGGTTTCACGCCATTGCGCATTTTTCTCCCAGTCCCCGTAATTTCCACTTATCCCATCACACCCCCTCCCCCCTTTGAGCCATCAATAATATTGATAGATAATGATACATACATACATACATACATATATATATATGTGTGTATCTATCAGATAATGATTGAGAACGCTTGTTGACTTCTTGTTGGACCGATCTGGGTTGCTTGAGAACGCTGGATGTGGATGTGTTGCCAGATATAGCAGTGGTGAGTGGATGCGTACGTGGTGGTTAATTTGGTGTGGGATTAATTGTTGCCGGGCGTGGTGCATATGCTGGGCGGGTTCCAGACTGTGTTGCCTTCCTGGAAAGGGGCGTAGCTGGTGTGTGTGCTATGGACCTCTGTACGTATAGTCTGGCTGCAGCATGCTAGCTGCAGTGGTGGATGTGGCTGGTGTGTCGGACGCGTGATGCAGCTGTGTGATGGTTTTGGTACTTGCCTGGCCATGGGAGATGTGGAACTGCCGGGGTGGGAGGTCGGAACAGTCGGATCTCTGCACTAAAAAAACAAACACAAAAAAAAAGAGCTACATCGGTATAATTAAAACACCCGATAGAGCTTCTCACTGTCAACAACACCTATCAAACTAACAACACACACACAAATGGTGGTAAACGAATGTAAACCGGGGCTGAACAAAATAATAAAAGTTAATTCATTAAACGATATTTTTGTAGATGTAGGGAGTTAATGGAGCTACTTAATGTAGGGGAGTGAGAGTCACAATATACTACAACTCCAACTGGGAAAAAAATTACACCAACAAAATAATCCGTTAAAAGAATCCAAATTGGCATGGATGCATAAAATTCAAATTGTTGCAACCACTGGGAATATCATTTTCTAGTAAGTCACACTGCAATTCTATTTACTCGCTATCCTCCTCCAAATTCAAATGGTTCAAATTCCTTTCAAGCGGAGGAAGTCCATCTTCACTGTCCGTGCAAGAGCCACCACCATCACCGCCACTGTCACTGTTATCATCATCGCGGTTACAATTCTTTTCAAGTGGTGGAAGCTCATCTTCTGAATCAGAGCAAGAGCCCACATTATTCTGAGATGTCACATTTTTTCCTGTAACAGGGTGAGAAAAATATTGTTAGATTTGTAGGTAAAACTATATTTGAAATTTCCTATGGGTACAAATACTGAAAATGAGGCTAGTTAGATTGAACAAACTAATTAGGCTCTTAGCAAGGAGTATGATCAAGGTTGAACACGTTATTTTACTGCATTCCTTATAAAAGTCCATTTTACTATATTTAGGAAAAAAAAAAGTTAAAAGTTATAAAATATTTCCGCAACAATATCTTATATTTAACTTTCTTTATAAGATTTGCACAGTATTTCTTAATATATTAAAAAAATACTATTAACTCTCTATAATTATTAAATTATATATAAAATTTTCTCTTATCCCTTTCATTTATGTTTCTCATAACATTAACTTTTATTTCATATTAAATTATAAAAAAATTATAATTAAATAAAAAAAAGAATATAAAATATTATTTTAATGATATATAAAGTAATTTAGAAAATTTATTATGATATATATATATTTATATATAGAAGTAAAAAGTAATTTAAATCTATAAATTTATGTTAATGCTCTTAAAAGATAAAAAGTATATTTTACAGAAAAGAATGTTGATACAGAAGAGAAGTACCTTCTACTTCTAGAATAACCTTTGGCACCCTTGGGCTGTGTTGAGAGAGCCACGAATTTTGGACTGAAATAATGCTTGCACTGTTCTGGCATTCAGAATAAGCCTTTAAAAGTTCCCTGCATAGTTTTTCGAGTGTGCAAAAAATTGAGACACGTAAAGAATAACAAATCGGATCATCTTATATATGATTTTTCCCAATAAATTTGGAAACAATTGAATTTGAATGAGAACAACATCATTCAAGTAAATTTGCATAAATTTAATTCGACATTTTTTCCTGTAACAGGGGTGAGGAAAATATTGTTGATTAGACATGTTTTTTGCTCCATTATTTCACCTCAAAAATGATAACACAATATTTTGCTATGTCATTCACAAACACCTTTCTGCCCCAATTCCGATTGTAATAAACAATTAGGTTTAATGCACACACTAACCAACTAAGCTAAGATGCAGCATATATAAAATTGGATTGACACCTGGTCAAAATTAAACGTGATTTACCTGGGGATAACTTGTGAGGTAAGTTCATTCCCACTTAACCCCAAAACATAATGATGATGATTATTACTGTTTTCGAACCCTTTGACAAACAATATATAATTTTATAAATATCTGCGAAGATTTATCAGTTACAAACTTGCCCTTTTAAAAATAGTTACACCCCATGGAAAGTTGAGTTGTTTCTAATATAGTAAAGAAAATACCTGTTTAGGGACAAAAAAGCATGTCCCCACTTAAACTTGCCCAGCAACAAATTTGCAGTTTCCTCTTCCCCGCTGTGGAAACAGGAGACAGGAGACAGGAATGTGATCATCGGGATGAAGAGCCGTAGTAGATAGGAGGGCAAGATTAACAGATTAACAGATTAACAAAGAACTAAAAGTTAACAAGAGGAAGTATATCAGAACAGAACACACGCAATATAGATGTCTGCCCATTTATGATAGCTTATGTGATAGTTGATGTGACAAAATGGATGGTAAATATGAATTTAGTTAGTTTACTAAAAAGAATATCAGCAAAAAGGATAGCTTAAAATTAATATTTGATATATTCATAGATACCAAAAAATATTTTTAGGATAGAATTGTACTTGAACCAGAAGATTTATTTCTATTTTTTGGCATAGCTGAAAATCGGCTGTTCTTTTCAACATGTTATAATATATATATATAGTGTGTATATGCAACTAAATATGTATAAAGCTTCACACAAACCAACCCAAACAGACTATAAATTAGATTACAGCCCTGCAGGAGCAGATAACACATACGGTAATTTTATGTCATTATTGTATATATTGCTCCTAGCAACCATAAGGTAGAGTGCAGTAGAGAAAGCTTGGGATTAACAACAACACAAAAATAAAAATAAAGGTCTTTCAAGATGGAGAAACGTTGGGTACCATATTAATAAAGCCGCAGATAATGCTTCAACACAAGATAGTTGACAAGGCCGACCATACTTTATCGGATTCGCTGCTACGAGCCAAGGTACTAAAATGGTAAATCATTAATGCAACAGTTAAGCTGGATATCATATGACAAGTAGGGGAAAAGAAAACAATAAACCACAAGTTATAATCTAATAAGAAAAAGTCCGTTTTAAAAAAAAAAGGTAATCTAGCCAGATTTCAAATCTGAGCACCAAGCAAAATTATCTTTACATCTAGTTACAGGTGGCAGTTATGAGCCATGAATGCCATTAAATATAACAGGAACTAATCTATATATGAAGGAATGCGAGTATCAAAGTTGCCGCCTAAACTATAATGCCCACCCTAATAAATGATTCAGATCAAAACTTCATGTATTTACAATGCTGGCTGAAGAATACAATTCCAGTTTCCATAATCCAAGCACCCGCATTTCATAAATATTAACAGCCAGATAATAACTCAAATATCAATTCATTCTGGTGACTACTCACACAAAGGATCATTACCAACTAAATTTTATGAAAACTACTGAATTTTTATGAAAATAAAATTTTAAGGTCATGACAACTAAAAATATCATAATCAAGACAATGGAGAAGGCTATGGTATAAACAACTTTTCGCCAACTTTCCAAGAACTGTAAGTCAGTGTAGAGGCACTTACGTCTCATTTTTTTAGTTCTCTTATTAATTGGATATCAGTTCTGGTTATATAGATTATCATCTGCATTTGAGTTCATAAATTTATGCTGCTTTTGAACTAGTTGTATCTTTGTTTTTGCTTTACTGGACTGGTTGTTCTTTTGCTTTTGTGCACCTGTTTGTTTGGTCTTTTCAATAAAGCTTTTTATCTATAGATAAATATATATATATATATATATCTAAATAAAGTAACAAGGGGGAGTTAGAACAGCTTTTTTACTTGTATATAGGCCTAACAGGATTTTCACTCACCATCTCATTTCAATAATAGACATGCTTTTAAAACAGTGACATCCTAGGCATTGATGCCATATATAGTTTAATAACCCATTAGGACTTTGTTTAACTTATAACTTACAACCAAGTGGATCCAACTCAATATATATACACACACACACACATATATATATATAGAACGATGACAACAAAAACAAAACAATAAGAAGAAGCCTAAATGCTATCTATAGATTATAAACTTTTGTTTATTAAACACACTCCAAACAATTCATGGAAAAAGTAGAAAGTAATAACAATAACACTAATAAACCAAACCAAACCAAACTAACAAGCTTTACTCTTAATAAAATTAGGTCAACTAATTAACCAAGACAAATAGAAAGCTCATATTTGATCTAGAATATTAATCCTACTCTTTCAAGCATTCATATCGTTCATCAATTTTTCTTCCAAATCTAGCAATTTTAAATCTTTTGTTATTACTTTTCATTCAAGTTATTTTTGGTCTTCTTTTCAATTTTCACTTCATTCAATATCAATATGCTCCATCCTTCTAACAAGTGCATTCATAGCCAACGTCTTAAATGATCAAACTAATGTAAGCAATTCTTTCTTATTTTATTTGCAATCGGAGCTACTCAAACGATACGACGAATATCCTCATTTCAAATCTTGTCCATCCTAGTCTTACCTTACATCCATCTTAACATCCACATCTCAGCAACACTAAACTTTTGTATATATTATTTCTTGTTAGTTCAACGGTCCATTGCATATAACAAAAAAGCCCTAACAGCCGTCTTACAAAACTGTCCTTTTAAACGAATAACATATTGCGGTTACACAAAACTCTCATCGCACTTTTTCGCTTAAGTCATACGACTTCAATCCTATGATTGACATCACCATCAAACTCCATCTCGCTAAATTATTAACCTTAAGTACTTAAAATATTCTACGGTTGGTATCTGTTGGTCATCAAATATAATAAAACTTCACTCATAATTCATTCGTTTCCTAAACTTACATTCCATATATTTAGTTTTCGAACTACATAATCTAAAACCCCGAACATCTAGAGTATATCGCTACAAATCTAATTTTTGGTTAATCATTTCTTTGTTATATCGATCAAAATAATATTATCAATGAACAACATACACTACAGTATATCTTCATGAATATTTTTTATTATCTTATCCAATACTATATAAAAAGGAAAAGACTCAAAACTGATCCTTAATACACCCCTATTATAATTGGAATCTCATTCGTCAATCTACCACTAGTTCTAATATTTGCTATCATTCTGACATACATATCATTTATTAAACTCACATATTTGATAGAAACTATCTATTTTTCAAGACCATCAAAGGAAAAAACACTTATAGGACCCAACAATTCTTGACAATTGCACGTAACGACATGATAATGACAAACAGACATTGAAAAAGAGAAGTTCTAAAATTGTGAAATGAGTGAGGCAATTGATTAAAAATTAGCTGTTGAAATAAAGCTTTAACACAAAAAGGTACATAAAAACCAAATAGTTTAAATATAAAAATATAAAAACAATTTTTTTAAAAAAAGCTAATGAGGAACACGGCCACATACACAATGATGAACATCTAAAAGATTGTAATGGCAAGGCTTGCCCATGAACTGTGATGAAGGATCACACAAGGATTAGCATTCATAACTAAGCAAAGCTTTATAAAGAATGTAGAGGTGCAGGGCAATACTAAATTCATATGACATTAAATGAACAGCATGGAAAGTCAAAATACTTCAAAATCTCTAACAGTACATAAAAATGCGCATGGGTATGAAAGCTTGCACATGCGTTGTTTTGAGGTCCATACAAAGACGAGGGGCAGTACAACGCAGCTTCACAAATGGTACATCACTCAAACGTGCCCATGAGCAATCTACAACAGCTAGTCCTTTCCTCTTCATTAACATATAATCTTCCTTTGAGACACACTGCCTCCCAACAGGACTGCCAATGTCGATAAAAATGAAACATTTATATTAAGATAAACAAAATGATTTAAAGGGAAATTTTGAAAAAAGGAATCAAGCCACAATAGTACAATGCCATCAATTTTATAGATATATGCTGCCTCCCTGACTGTACGTACAGCTCTTAGGCAAAGAAACTGCATTAGGAAAGCACCCAGAGCAACTTTTGTTATATGTCAGCTATTGTGGGGAAAAACATATTAGTGTCTATTTACTAAAAGGGGTTCAATTAAATTCAGAAGAACCAATTGAAAACACAATCTCTGTTCATATTAATATTACAAAATAAAGAACATACTTAAACAGTAAAAAAAATTATAGCTCCAGAAAAATATTAAATGACATAAACTTTCATTCAAATACCTCAGCACGATGCCCCCAAAACCATTAGTAACTCGCAACTCCTGCATGAAATTGTTCAACCAAAAAAAGAGAAATGGCATGCTGAATAATTCATAGTAATACGAGTAGACCTAATAATCAAAATAAATTGTTACAGCCAACACTGGAGAGGGGAGAAGCAATTGCTTTTTCTTGTTTCACATTTTAAAACACACACAAGCATGAAACAATTTATCAAACTTGAAGCGCTACATAAGTTTTTAAATAAAGAAATCACATAGGCCAACTTAGAACTTCAGAATGTGTTTGCTTGTTTTGTAAATATTGGCCAATATAAACAGTTATCAATCAACAATTTTTTAAGGTTGCTGCTATGTGGAAACTTGGATAAAAAATGACTGTAATTAAGGTTGTCTGATAGCAAAGATGGAAGCAAGACTGAGTCTGTTTAAAACCTATCTTTGAAACAAAGGAAGCAAAATTGATTGAGCTTCTACATTTATTCAGACTAATATTTATCTAGCTTCATCACCGGGTTAAATTTCACCAAATCTAACAGAGGCCTTCCACATTACCAGCTTTTGCTGGATTGCAATATTAGAAAACAAAAACCGTTATCTTACTCAAATGGATATAATTGATTCAAAGAAAATTCTTTGAGGATTGAAAATTCTGCATCAACATAAACCCAAATTTAAATTAATTGAGTATTCAGTTGTGGATTTGAAGACAATTCTTTAAGTATTCAGCATCAAGATAATTCCGTATATAAATTAACAGAGTACTCAAATATGGATGACCCCTTAGGTTAGTTTCTTAGGCTTTTCTATAATAACAGCCTATCCCATATATCACAACAATAATGTTTTGTATCATAACATAGCATAACACATTTTACTAACAATCCTACATGGCAACAGGCTATATGCCCATGCTTATTAAAAACCAAAAGGGAAAAACAAGAAGCAAAAAACATGTTGACATGTAGAATTGTTAGTAAAATATGTTATACTATGTTATGATACATAGCATTACTAATATGGCAATTCATCAGATTACACCTGTGGAGAACTACAGATATTTTTAAAAAAAAAAAAGTGACTTAAATCATGCATGAAACTATATCCAAAAAGCACAATACATAAAAATGTCAAAGAGATACTTTCTTTCAACATGTTGAATCTTGCAAGCTTGCGTCCTGTGCACTTTTTTGAATCACATTGTCCAAAATCCTGTTTAAGCAACAATGCAACAATTAGAATACTGAAACGTGTTGTGGCAAGCCGTAAAAAAAGTGCCCAAGGATAATAATTCTGCATAAATTCCAAACCTATTGAAATTCATGCACATCTTCCAATTTTAATTCAAAATCAAGAAGGGTCGTTTGTTTATCAAGTAGTACAGAAGGAATTTCTCAAATTGGTGAAGAATGAGCATTGTTTCAAAGTAAAATCAGTGTCCTTGTTTTGGAACTGGCATGCACATGTCGGGAAAAAAATTGAAGGATTAAGAACGTACAGGAAGTAACTGACTAACAGTGAGAAAACATGTGGAATGCAATTCCACCCCTCTCGCCTACTCTGGTTATAAAATACTTGTTCAAAATATAACACCTCAGCTTCAATGGAGGAAAAATACATACAATAGCAAGTAAAACATAAACAACAATTCACACAAGGCAGCTGCTAGAATGTCTCTAGCAATGTCCCCAATACTTTTCAACAATTCACACAGGACAGCTCCCAGAATACAAATGGATAGAAACACAGAACACAAATTAAAGCCATACCCACATGGCTAGATGAATTTTCGGAACGGCTGGCTCCTCTTCAGCTCCCGCTGAAAGTATAGAAAAACATATTAGACACCTTAAACTTAACACACAAACATCAAAACAAGCAACAAAAAACAAACAAACAATCAAAAACAAAAACCCATCAAAACTGAATTAAGTAATGTATGTTAACTTATGGAAAATAGAATGCCTGGACGATTTATGTATACCATTTTCATTTGGGAGAGAATCGTCTTCCCTGTAAAAGAAGAGAACGTAGAGTGATTCAGAAATCAAACTATGAGCTTTGGGACCACATCAATCAAGCAAAGGGACCGGGTGAATTTAGGATGGGTTTGATTTTGAGTACAAGTACCGTAAAAACTCATTGCGATTAGTACTGGATTGGGCTCGATGGGAATTGTGATTCCTGAATCGCTTCGTCTTGCTGTGACCCATTGAGCAGCGTTTGACGAACAAGAGGAACAGTTTTACGTTGCAGTTCAAGTTTAGGGCTCAGCTTATAGGCTAAATTTTATTTATTTATTTATTTTCATGTCTATGACTTCTAAAAAAAATTAATTTATATTCATGTAACAAATAAGTATGCTATTAAAATTATTGTAAAATTTAAAATTTATTAATTATTTTCTTTCATACACGTAATAATCAATTTATTATTCAAATATTTTTCTCTTCTTTACATGATTGATACGCAACACTTCATTCTTCAAATATAAGCAACATTATAAAAAAGTCTCATAGCATCTCAAATCTATGAGCTATAACAAAATATGACTAAAATGTTTCTCTAATTCATCAGGTAAACATTTAGCACAAGCAAAAATAAAAGGACTTTTGCTTTTGCTTTAGTTGAACCTGTCATATCAGCAAATATGATGAAATTCCATGTTTGGTTTTGCATTCCCGTCGCCCTTCCCTCAATCACCTTTTCTCTTCCCCTGTGTTTCATTTGTTGCCCCCCCTGCGTTTCGTCCGTTGTGCGTCCCTTCCCTTTCGTTCCCCCCCATCGCGCGCCCTTTCCTCGTCGCCCCTCCTAGTCGCACGGCCCTTCCACGTCGCCCCCCCCCCCCGCCCCCATCACGCGCCCCCTCACGTCGCCCTTCCCCTTCGTTCCCTTCGTCACACACCCCTTCCCCATTGCCCTTCCCCTCCATCGCCACCTCCCCCACCCCTTCCCCTGCATTCATACTCCCCGTCGTGTGTGCCCGCCCAAGGCCAGTCAGTCTAAGGATTTGGAAGTTGGGAAAGACAGTATAGGAAGTAGATTGGAAAAAATAAATATTTAGCAAAAAAATAAAATAGTACAGCATTTGAGTGTTATTAGTTAAAAACTAACTGTAGCAAACTAAATATAACTTCAGATAGTCAATTTAGCTTGCTAGCATTGAAAATGCTTTTAAATCTTTTTATTTAAAACTTTTATTATAGGGAAAAATCTGTGATACGAGACTCACATGTGACATGCCACATATTTCTTTAAGGCAAGATGTTCGCCACCTCACCTATTAATATTTTTTTAATTATATATGTAATTAATATTTAATCACATATTACTATAAATTATTTTTAAATTACTCATTTGAGTTAAAAACTTTAACAAATCATGATTTTTACTCTATTAGTACAAATTATGACACCACCTACTTAAACACACCTTAGTTCATCTCTTAATATGAGTGCAACAATGAATTTCAAATTTTATTTTTCAAAACAAAAATTTGTTTTCAAAAAGAGAAATCTTTTTGTACCAAACAAGGCACAAATTGAAAGTATTGAAGGGGAACACAAGAATCTTATGCTTTTGTCATTATAGCTTACGGATTTGAATGTTAGGCAACTTAGTCATGCCATTTAAACTATTTGTCGTTCTGTCCCTTCGTATTTAGCTTTTCTTTGCACAACTAATTCCACATTTATGCTAAAAATTTAACAAGGGGCAAAAAAGAAGGAAAATGATTTTTACAGTTGGAAAATGAAGACTTATGCAATTAGGACTGATATGACATACATTCATTGGTCTCAATATAGTGTAATAGGGTACATCATCGGTCATTGAACTTTAAGGGTAATTTATTAATGTTTTTTGCATTTAGGCCATTGAACTTACACTTTTTGTCTTCAAAAATTATTATCCTTAAAATATAATGCCGGAATCCGTCAATTTGTTGATATAGTACTACAAAATCTATCAATTATCTTATGTGTTATTAAAAAATGCTTACTTTGCACTATTATTATTTATTATCGTGTTTATGTCATTTTACGCGAAAAGCAAAAATATCATTAGAAAAAAAAATTATTACTATTAAGAATCAAAACCACAACCTCTTAAAAAACAACTTACAACTTACCATTAAGCTCAAAAAAATTAATGAAATTATTTATATATACACCTTATATACTTAGTTGATTTTTTTTTTTTTTGAAAAAAGCATACCACAACCAAAACTCAAATCAAAGACTTACGATGGTTAAGGTGTTAGGGGTGACTTACGAGGGATTTAACCTCGCTACCTCTGATTTGTTGCGGGATACAAAGCTAGGTATAAAGTCCGAAAGGCTTTTGGCTCGTCTTCTTGGTAGTCTGCGAGCAGTTCTAAATGTGTGCGAGAGCTTAAAAAGTTTGTCTCTTCAATTAATTATGATATTAGGATTTTTCGGCCTTCTAGGCTGAAGTAGTTGCCTATTTTTAGGCTTTGTATCAAGCCTTTTGTAGTATCATTGTAATATTTGTCTTGAGTTTTTTTAAGGCTATTAACTTTTTCTCTCTTTAATATATTTTTTTTTACTTATAAAAAAAATCTACTTTTAAATAAATCTTGGATTCAAACTTTGACTATAGCATCCTTTTGTCAAAAATGTTAAATTTTCAACTAAGAATATATATATATATATAAATTTTCATCAAGTTTATAAAAGTCTTTTAAACTTAACGATAAGATTGTATTGTATTTTATTTTTTTTAAAAGGTGAGGTTTCAAGTCTTAATATCAAGTTTTTTTCCAAATGCATTTTTCTTTTTCACTTAGAATGATAGATAATAAACCATAATATTGCCAAGTAGGCAACATTAATTTTTTTATTTTATTTTTTAATGATATATCTGTAGATCGACAAATTTCGTAGCATCATTTCAATAGATTCTAATGTTATATTTAACAGCAATAACTTTTGAGACTCAAATGTGAAAGTTCAACAACCCAAATGAAAAAAAAAACAATTACCACTGAGAAATTACCTTTAAAATTAAGTGATCACAAATATGACTTATCCTAATATAATAAAACTTGATTTCCAATAAATACACTTAACATCAGGTGTTAACATTTCCCAACTGCACGTACATATTCTAAAAAAGAAATAGATTTTCCGCGCCAACTTTATTTTACATAAAGAATCGAAACATAAATATCCCAGAAAGTTTACATTTTCCTGGGTCCAGAAAATAAGCAAAAAAATAATTGTTCTTATATGGTAACAAACCTTGCCATCCATAACAAGACTATTATTACTCCTTTGGTAGAAATTATTGGTGGATAGATAATATATTTGTAGCAACGGGAACCACAATCGTGCAATTAAATTCTAACACTAAAAGGAAGAAATTAGATGAGTTGTCAAATTATGATCCACCCAAAACGTATCCTACTTAGAATTACAAAATCCAGGTGTATATGATACTTGTTCCTCAAAGTTTTGCATGCCAATTCCTTCTTCGCCAATAGAAGGAAGCCCGTGTCCAGTACATGTACCGATGGACTATGGTGCATTCCAGGTAGCTTCAATTCTCTATATTTTGTAATCGAACAATTTTAAAATTTTCCCACAAACAACCAGTTACCCAGTACATATTATTTACCTTTTGACAAGTCCCATCCTATCTACAAACTCAAACAAAGCACAATATCGTCAATCATTAATCATGAATCGTGAATTTTGAAACTCGCCGCTTTTCCAGAAGCCTGTGGAGAAAGAAAAACAAAACTGCTAATGAAATGCAATAAAAAATACTTCTTAATTGGGAACATAGTGTAAGAGACGAGCACCAAGCCCTTAACTGCAAAAAGGAAATGTATGGGTACTTCTATGAAGATAATGGTTAGATAACAGAGAAACATACCATGGATGGGTGCTTAAGCAAGTATATGTTGCAGATATCACTCTCAAGGTCACGAGAGAGCAGAAGCCGCACATGCGGAATGCATTTCCAGCTCTCTCCAAGCGCAGGTTTTGGTATGCCCCCCTCTCCACCCACCATGTGATTAGTTACCTTCAAAAGAAGTTTACGAATTTCTATTCTAAGCAAAGAGTTCAGAATGCAGTGCATCATATGCACTATGAATTTAACCGCACTACTTACCACTACTGAAATATTATGTTCCTGTGCCAGCTTCTTGAGTAGATATCCAACAGAAACCATCATAGCATGGCCTGTATTCATGAGACATGAGTCCATGAATTAATAGATATGCTTGATTAGTTTAGCATGAGATGTCGCAAAAAATGCTAATGTGGTAACTGGTAAGCACAAAGCACATCTGGACTGCCTAGAGATGAGGAGCTAAGCAAGAGTTTGACTTATCAGGTGGACCAATTACATGAGCGCAAACAAAATAATTCAAGCGAATATTGAGATAGTTCTTCAGAGTCTTTAATTGGCATCAACACCAATAAAATGGCATTCAATACTTTAGAGACTTTTCTTATCACTATGGAGGGAGCTACAACCAAAGAAGACAAAAAGAAGATCACCAACAGACATGGTTGTGTCCCATACAAACACGGTCTTGCCAATTGCCATATCTCCCAAGAGCACCAGCAAGCACAGCAGACTCGACAGAGTTGTGTCTTCTCAATAACACACTCGTGTAATATGTCCTAGAAGCACAAAAGAGTACAGAAGCTGAGACATGGTCATGTCTCATGAATGACACAATCATGTCCATTGTCAGAGAACGGCCAAAAGCGAACAAATCTGAAATGACTTAATAGAAATGATCGTGTGTCGATAAAGATTTCCAAATTTTTGATTTTTTTATTTTAATTGTTGATTAATGTATTTTGCAACCAAAAAATTCTTAAGTTATTTAGGATGTCTTAAGCCCTATATAAAGCTTTAGAGCATCCAAAAAACTCTCTATTATCTGCAAATAGAGAATCAAACCCCAAAATATTATTCAAACATACTTTTTAGTCCTCTGTAAATTCAAAGAATGTTATAATCAGTTTTTATTTGTAAAGAATGAATATTCCCTCTTTATATTATATAAGATTATTTTTCTTTCTCCTCGCATTTATTCTATCCTCATATGTGTTTATAAAAGGAGTAAAAAATTTAAATTAAAATCAATAATATTTTAATAAAAATAAAATAAAAAATAATATTAAAATTGAAATTATAAAATAACTAAAAAACTCTCTATATAAAAAAATAGAGAGTAATATTAGAGATACTCTTATAATGATTTTTGTATACAGTTTTTAATAATTAAATTTAAGTGTTGGAACTTGGAACCCTTTTTCTCTTTGTCTTCGTGTTCAAACCTAAGGTTAGGTTTATTCTTATTCCAAGCTACTTCCCAGCAAGTCTTGTAAGTTTGTTTGCGAGATAGCGTATGCTCTCGCATCTCTATAGACAATGAGTCTCACTCATATCAAGGTTCTAATCTACCATAGGGTTAGGGTTGAGGAGAATCGCTTAAACCAAAGTTCTGAATCTTTGTTGATTTGTGAGTCATAGTTCTATCATGGTTTATTGTAGGACAATCCGTTTGTGTGTGCTGGTACTGGTAGGGCCACATCATAATATGTGTATAATTTCAAACACTACAGTAAGATCCAATAATGTTATCGCTAATATAATATAACGATGAGAGAATCCCAGGTGCAGAACTAGCCTTCGGACCTAAGGGTGAAAACACAATTCGTTCATATCAATAAGCACAAATTGAATATTTTCTTCTCTTTTTCTGAAATTAGAAAAATTTTAAAAATCATTAATTAAAAAAAATGTCTCGAGCAAAGGCATTTCATATTGTAACAGAAAATGTTCCAAGAAGCATGTCCAAGAGGAAGAAACTATCTTATTTGTCTTCGGTCTTCAAAAATATAATATCGTGACCTAACATCACTTACCATGTGGGCCACTGCCACCAAGGACTTCAGTGATCAGTGATGAAATTGAATCCACAATCAGCAAATGCAACTGATCCCCTCTTGCCTGCATCTAAAATAGTTCTTATGTTTTTAATCAGATTAAAATGGGAATTGATATAAGGTAGTGAAATTGTTATTAATACCCAATATTTTAACCTGGACTCCACCTGATGGAGCATGTCCATCAATGTAAAGATGTCAAACACTGAGTGACATAATATCCTGCTCATTACTTTTTGGAAATCTTTGTGCTTCCCCTACAACAAAGATTAGTCACAAAAATAAGCCATTTAACAAAGGAAACAATAAGAAGAAAAAAGTGTTTACAGCCCAAAAGATATATTTGTTTGACCTCTTCGAAGGCAGAACCCAAAGTCTGGCAAACAAGGTGTGCAATTCTTTTGGATGAAAAGGAATTCCCTGTATCCAGGAACAAAGTGCAACCCTTATGGCACTTCGCAACATTTGCCGATGCCTGTAGGCAAATCTAATCATATAAAACAAATTGGATCAGCTATCAACGATTGTCATGTCTAGCTTTCAACTTGTCACCATAGACTAAATATCAATTTCATGGCTTGACAAGTTATATTACCAACGTATAAATGAAACAATAGATAGAAGTCTGCAGTAGAGGCAGTTTCATATTTTATTGCTAACTTAGATATGAGGAAGATTAGCAGGAACAACCTACAAAAGCCATTAATCAACTTAGTTATGATCATCTATCATGTTATTTATTGCCATCAATGTTTTTTGGAAGTAAGATCCTCAGATGTTCCCAGGATATTCAATAAATAAAGACAGGTTCTGATTCTGAAACCAAGTTAACTGACTGAAGACAATCATAATTTATAATTATCATGCAGATCAGCCCATCGCATTTATCAGCTCAAAGACAAATTCTGACCTGGGTTTTCCCAGAAGAAGATGGCCCAACTATTTCAGTTAACTGACCCTTGCGAAATCCACCTTGAAGCAGCAAATCTATTCTGATCCAGGATATATTTTTTTTAATTAACTATTTGTACACAGAAGTGCATTCTTATTGCATTCAACTTAAGAAACGATAAAGTTCAAGATCATGATATACCCTTCACAACCAGTCAACAAAGCTTGTTTATTCTGCCAGGCATCTTCCAACAACTCCAGACCATTTGACCATGGTTGATGTTGGCAATCTATAATAGACAATACTTGCGTAATTCCCTACTTGCAAAACACAACATGTTAAGTGCCTCTTCTTATTCGGTAGCATCCTTCAATGATTAAGATATTGTTTAAGCCAACCTGCTTCAGCCGCTCTGCGGTAGATTGCCGTTCTGCGAAAGCAGCTAATACATAAAGATCATGAACTAGAAAATCTTCCACTGCATAAGAAAAAAGAAAGATAACAGTTATGACAAGAAGCTAAGCCTTAATCCTGGGAATTTGGGGAAAGAAAAACAGACTTAACAACAAAACATTATATGGCACGTGTATTATGATTGATATCTATAACTGTATCATAAGGCACATACAAGTTCTTAAAAAGAACACAAATAATAATAATAACAATAATACATGCAAAGAATCATTCAGGAGAAACGAATGAAAGAAGTGAAAAACATAATCAATTAATCATTACAGAGCTGTCCAAAAGAAAGGTAATAAAAACAAGAAAAGGGCTTTGAGCACACGCCCAAAATGAAGATAAACAATCACCTCCATTCATGACCAAGAAAACCAAGCAACATAAATAACTTCGTTATTTCCTAACTAAAGACCAAAGGTCTCTTCTCAAACAAGCCTGATTTCATAAATTTATGTAAATGTGTCATTCTGTTTTTTCTTCTCCGTCTTCCTAGAATCTACTTATCTAAATGATGGCCTCAACCGGTACAAGACACTAGATGTCATGCCGTTTTGAATCATAGTTATTTATATCACCTGAAGCATGCATATCACAGCAATAATCAAACAGAACACGCCTATTATCTAAATGATAGCCAATGGTTTTGTAAAACATGGTCGGAACAAACGGTTGAATTAAGCTACGGTTGGTTATATATATATATATATATAGATAGATAGATAGAGAGAGAGAGAGAGAGAGAACAACACATGATGTTAAATGTATATTTGAGATGTGGTGAACCTGTGAAAATGTCATGAGATGCGCAGAAGTGCTGGAAATTGGAGTCGATTATGGGATAGTCGCGCTCCATATTCTTCAAAGAACCCATTTCTCAGTTCTCGCTTGGTCTCTATCCCCCGCTCCCACTGCTCCGCTGCTTAAGGGTTGGTTCATATGAGTGGCTCAGAAAATATAAAAGTAAATTGATATCTTTAACCTTCTTTTGTTTTTTTATATAGAAATAAAAAAAATAATCCTTACTAATTAAAATAGTAGTCTTTTCTTAAGTGCACATGGCGGGTAATGTTTTCATACGGTGTCGCATTGCACCACTTCTATATATATATATATAAAGAAGCTAAATATCATTAAGGAAAAAAACTTTTTTAATGTCTTATTAGAACTTTCAAAAAAAAAAAAATACAAACCTACAACATATACGAAGCCAAAAAAAGATTTTTTATCAACAGCATATACAAACCTACAAACTTATATATATGGTGTTTTTTTTTATCTACACGGTTTCCTAATTTCTGAATTATTGCCTCCCTTTTTTTGGCATTATCAAGCATCAACCATAGCAACATCCGTAGAAAGAGTAATGAGCAATAATTTTTTAACTGACTATACCAACTTGGTCAAAGAAAACATAAGAGTCCATTACTTATTATAAAAGTTCATTATTGGTTTAAAACTGAGACTTTAATTTACTATTCATAGTAACTAGTTCCTCCTTCAATTTTTTTTACAAAAAAAAAAATGAGAAAAATACAAATAGATCATAAGGTCCAACTATAAAGTTTCTATCAACTCAAAAGTAATAACCCCATAAAGCAATGAAAATTAAAAGCTTAAACAAGTTTTGCTAAGTAAATGAAAAAAGAATTGGGAAAACAGGCTCAATCCCAACCCAAACAAAACAACACATGGGTTGGGATAGCACTGATTCCTTCTCAAAGGTTGAAACTTGATCATATATAACTCTTATGGCCTGATTATGAGTTTGATAGCACTGATTAAGATGTCTAGAGAATAATAATTATAAAAATAAAATGTTTTAATATCTTGTGTTTTATGAAGTTTAAAATCAGAAGTTTAATTAAGAGTTGTTTCTCATAAGAGTAATTTCATGATATTAATTCAAAGAACCTTATAAATCTATTCCAATTCATATTGTCAGACCCTATATTCTTCAAGTCGAGTACATTCCCACATGAGTTATCCTAACTATCTACTTGTAAGGGTAACTAAAAGTGTGCCCTAATACATAAAAAAACACAACAGTATGCTTACAACCAATCACAGTTGGACCCCATTTAAATAAGATGCGACACAACTAATTAAGTACATCTTCTTTGTACCTATCTACTTTCATATGACCACAAACATATTCTTTCAAAATAAAACTACATGTTGTTTTCTAAAAATGCATTGATCATAGGAGTTTAGAGGAATACATTTGGTACGAGAAAATTGAAATTTTCTTGCCAACTGTTGTGAATCTTCTTTACTTGTATGAGTCAATTATTTATTTCACAAATTTGATAAAATTTCATTCCCAATTAAATTTATCGAGTTATGCTTCTTTGTCATCCTTATTTTATATACATTGCATCCAATATACACTTTTGTAACTAGTAATGTCCCCATAAAGAGATTCCACTTTCCACCATACTATAGGCTTCATGATCTAAAGAATGTGTAAGTTACTACACATAATAAGTTACTATATTCTTGTATCAAGTTAAATGTAAATCAAGAACATGTTAATCTCCTTTAGAGTTATTATGCAGCTAACATTCATCTTTATGCATAAGTTACTATTTTAAATTAATTATCTTGATTGTTCAGATGAAATTTCCTATCTTCACACTAGTTACGATGTGGCTATGTTTGGTGGCTCCAAAACAGACTTAGTGACAAATGACAATGATAGGCGGCTTCAAACAAATATAGTAAAGAACTCTCTTTCGAAACATAATGATAGGTGGCTTTAGAACTTGGAATGACAATTTTATCATGACCCACATCAACCCGAGTGGGATTTTACACCACCTAACATCGTAATCGAGTGGCTACAGTCAGCCTGTCTATTTTTGTATTTTTAAAAATTTATATATTAGTGTAAAAATATGAATTATAACTCGAACCCTCCATCCGACTCACTATTGGTCCTAACTTTAACTCATTTCAGTTGGATTTGGATCGGTCACTAAACGATCATAAATCCGCCCTGATGATAGTCTTGGAATTACTAAATCTAGCCAGCACAATTAGAACTTAAAATGTCACTTGTTTTAAATCTAGCCAGCACAATTAGAACTAATTTATTAAATCTAGCCAGTAGAATTAGAACATATGCATATACATATACATATACATATACATGTGTGCGTACCTCGTCTCGATCGTTGCTACCTCGATGGAACAGGCGGAGAGATTAGCTTCCGTGGATCCGATTTGAGCGACGGCGGCGGAGAAGCGGATGGAGAACGGATCAAGAATACAAGAATTCAAGAAACCTACAAGAGCCATGAGATGAGAGCCATGTAAAAAACTATTATTTTAATATAAATAAAACATACAAAATAATATTTTATTTTGTAAGTATTAACAAAATCATCATTCGTGTAATGCTCGGGTAATCATTTGCTAATTTTTATCGCATATACAGGTAACTAAAAAAAAAAAAACAAACAAACATCCCGGATTTGTATCTGTATTTTGGGAACATTACACAATCTTTCTAGTTTCTAGCCACCTCTGCCTGTATAAATATAAGTTTCCCAGAGGTCGAAAATTATTAAAAAGAAATATATTGTTTAATTCCTTGGTTCCAAATAAGGATGTTTATAAAATAACATGTACACACACAAAAGTTGCCAAAAAAGAAAACACGTACGGGACCCAAAACGTGCAATAATTATTTTATAAAAGCCCAATGATTATTGACATGTTACCTAAGGGAGGTAATTAAACGTGCACATGGTGCATTTTGGTCATTTATAATAATAGCTTTTACTTGCAGTACGAAAAATGTTGAAGCAATCCAATTCTGTGTTGGTGTTTTATTACTCGTAGACAAATATTTTGTGTTTGAAGTTTTGATTGAGTTGGTAGAAAAATATTTTGTGCAATTGAGTGGAATGGTCGTAAAATTTTACTGATCTGAATGATCATAATTTTTTTTCTATAATTTTATATGATGTTACGTTGTGATTATTTAATAAATGCAATTCTTATTAGTATTATTCATTTTCAAATTAAATCTTTTAGGCATGTCTTGTTCGAATTTTAGTTTTGTATTTTGTTAAAATTTATATTAAATTATAATTTAAAAATAATTTATATTTGTTATGAATCGAGCAAAAAAATATTAAATTTTCTCGTAAAATTAAATTTAAATTTAAAAACAAAAAATAATTATAAATATTTTTTAAAATCAAGTGATTCATTATTTTTTAAAAAATATTTTTAAATTTATAATAATATTAAATTAATATGAACTCAGAAATATATTATTAAAATAATAAGTTATTATTTTTGATTATTTTAAACAATTAAATCTTTTTGTAAGTCTCTTATACCATTAATAGGTGGATTTTTGTCGATCCTATTATTATTATTATAATAATAATTAATAGTAATAACAGGATTTTATCGGGGAAATCCATGTCCAACTATGAAAAATTAATTAATTAAAAGACAACAAAATCCAACTATTGCATATACAAAAAAAAAAAAAACGAAAACAAAATATTAAGCAACAAATATATGAATTCGAAATCAAGTGCTGCACAAGTTCACTGGAACTTGGGGCGCTTGCCCCCCCTAATTTGACAGTTAAAACTGGATGCCGACGTTGGCAACGGCATGCCCGGCAGGCACGTGGCAGAAGAAAACCCGTTCGCGAAGCCACCGGACGACATCTCCAGGTAGGTCGGCGACGGATTCAAAGCCACTCTCGCCGCCGCCAACACCTTCTGATTCATCAACATCCCACCGCCTACGACGTCGCAGCCCTTGATCGGCACTGGCGGCACCACCTTCAGCGGCTGCGATGGCGGAGGGTTCCGCCACTGCGGCAGCGGCCCAGCCACGAACAGCGTCTGGAGGAGCGGTCCGGCCGCCATGACCGCCTCCAGGAGCCGCCCCTTCTGAGGCAGGGGCTTCCCCTTGGACAGCCCATCTATGATCAGCGAGGCCTGGTCCATGACATTCCGACCGGCCTCCGGTACCGCGTGGTACTCCGGCACCAGTGAAGGACCCGCCACAAACATTAGACTGTTGTTGCTCGTGTTGGTGTTGGCGTTGGAGCTGTCGCCCAGGTTGACGGTGGAGAAGTCCGGCGACGACACTGCATCGAAGAACGAGTCGACCGGGGAGGAGCCGCCTCCGCCGCCGCCGCCGCCGTGGGAGAGGCTAGTAGAGTCGGTGATGCTCGAGTTGTTACGGTGTAGCTGCCTCTGTAGAGGAGACGTCGGGCTCGGTTCGGCTTCGACGTTGGACATTAATCCGGCGGCGGCGGAGAAAGATGCGGGTAACATGTCGATTTTGTTGAGGAGCTTGTGGAGTTGGCCTTTGGCTTCGTCTCTCTCCTGCCGCGCGGTGTCCAGGTCCTCCATCAACTCCCGTATGGTTGCCTTGCTCTTTCTCACTGCCTCGTTCGCCTCCATTCTCGTCGATTCCAGTTCGATGGTTGCGTACAAAAGCTCGTGTTTCAGTTCATCAACGACCTGAAGCTTTTATCACAAATGGACCAATAATCATTGGGATTGAATTACTACCAAAACAACAACCAATAATAACATCAACATTCAAAAAACTATGCATGCATGCATATACTTTTCTACGACATTTTGTCTTCTGTTACGGACAGAGATATATTGAAGTCTGAAAGCTCGGACAAACAGAGACATCCATCCCAGATCCCATTGTAGTCCTCTATTGATTTTTTTTTTTTGGTTGCTGTTGTTGGATTTAATGGGTGTGCAATAACCAAAACAGTTAAGGGAAGAACAACGACCCTGTAACTCCGTTAAAATGGACAATTAATGTGTTCCATTATAAAACAGCAAAAAAAAGCCACGATGTCACAACTATATTTATATAGGCGTTTTTTTCCTTAGAATGTTGGTAAATACTAAATGCAAAAATAGAATGGATCTATGTATATTTATGAAACAATAAACACGTATGGTATAGGGTCGTAGGGATATATTGAATGAAAAGGGGAAGGATATATATGCAGATATATATATATATATATATATATATATATATATATATATATATAGAGCTACGCAGCCTAAGAAGGCGAAAAAAAAACAGGGGAATGAATCCATGCATCCATAAGGTTTATATTGAATGAAGATTGAAGAGGACGAAGATATGTGACTATGCAGCTTAAGCCAGCGATGAACGTGCGAACACACACACACACACATATATATATGTATATAGGAAAACTAATGATGAGACATCGTATATGCATGTTGAAGAAGACTCTTGGGAGAGTAAACGATGAGTTAATTAGTGCAGACTCGCCTCTTGATGGCCCCAGAAGCAAGTCAAATCTTCTTCTTCCATCTTGTTTCTTGTGCTGCTTAATTAATTATTTTCTTCTCCTTATCTTCGCAGTGCCCAACGAACGAATCTATGCACTTTTTTGGGAGAAATGAGATGATGGCAAATTTATAGAGGAGAATGAGATAGATGCGTCTTAATAAGAGAGAGAGAGAGAGAGAGAGAGAGAGAGAGAGAGAGATTCACACGATGTTCCAGAAGAGGCAATCCACATCAGACAAAAATTAGGGAATGCAAGACCTTCCAAATGAAGAAGACTGAAAATTCAATTCCTTCAAACTTTCCACTGATCTTAGAGGAGCTGTGATGGTAATAAAAAACTACAATATATTTATTCCTCAAACACGATATTACTTACGTAACTTTTCTTTTTTAGGCTCAAACGACTATATATTATGCATAAGCAAAAAAATAGAGAAATTTACAACGGCCTACTAATATATTAATATTAATTTTTAAAATATAATTATTTTAAAAAATTATGAATTCAGATTAATTTTTATCACTTATAAAACTTATTATTTTTAGAAATAATTATATTTTCGGTTTTTACTTTTTGAAAAAATAAAATAATAAAAAGTTATCGTTCAAGTTTTTAGTCCGCCCTCCGAGTCCTATTTTTTACTGTTGTTAAAATGGGAATTTTTTTTTGTCGAGGTGAAATGATTTACTAAAATTTTCAATGGTTCCATTGTTATCATTTTCCTTCATTTTGTTTATTCGATCAATAAAATATACATTAAAATAAAACTGTTGGGAGCTCTTATTAGCTGCACGAAGAAGCAAAAAAAAACATGGTCCATTTCGATCACTTAAATTGCCCAAACCGTTATAGCTAACTGTATATGACTATATGTTGTGTAATATATACTTCAGAGACTTAAGTACACGTCATTTTAGAATCCTCGATTTTCAATGAGATAGAACCGTTTCATTGGTTTTTATTCATGTTTTTAAAGTTTCGTTGAAGCATTTTGAAAACATGTCTCTTACTCGTTTTATGTATAACTTTTAAATATTTATTTTAAAAATCCATTAATGGAAATATATAGGTCACACTCATTGGCTGCTGTGCAAAACTACTTGCCAATATTTAATGAGCTCATTATAGAATTTTTCTTGGATTTTCAGTTACCATTCTTAAATTTTTATTTTTAATTTTACTTTTGCTTTCCTTTAAATTGCAGTTAATTCCTCATTTTTGTCAAAATACGCGTATAGTTATTGCCTAAAATATGTATTGACTAATCTTACATGGTCTCAATTATCTGTCATTTTTAAATTTTTTTATTTTTTTGTTGCAACTCCCATTTCTGCGGTACTTAAAATTTTCACTTATTATTTATGTCAAGCATCGATTTCTATCAGCTCTTGGACGGACGTTAGCAAAATTTATAAATTTGAGCCTTAAAATAGGCACTTGAGATTAATTGATATTAACTTTTCAAGTCTTTTAGCCTTGTATATTTTCATAGGTAAAATTGAATCTAAGGTACGTGGACCTTATAAGTTACGTAGTTTAGGTAAATATTGTAATGCCTATAGATTTTTGAAGTTCTAAATCCACAACATGTATTCAGCATGCTGTTTTTTCTGCTACTTTAAATAGAATTTGACGAAAATATTCATATTTAATAGATATCAGAAGTCTTCCTTAGCTCCTAGATAATCTTGTTCACAATTTTACATCTGTTAATTAAAATGATTATTCATCTATATATACCCACATTTAATATATTACAAAAACTTTTCTTTAGCATAAAAAAAAAATAATTGTCTCGCATTTGGGCGTTCATTAAAAAGAATAAGCATCCTTCATCTACAATTCCGAAAATAAATAAAGAAAAAAATATCCAAAAATATAAATCTATGATTTTTCAAAAAAAAAAAAACTAGATATGAGTAGGTAATAATGACTATTAATGACCGGATTAAATAATCATTGGATATAAGTTATGAACCAAATTAAAGGATCGATAGAACATTGAGGCTCTATAGAGAGAAAAAAGAGAGTTATGTCATATATGAATTGTATATTATAAAGTAATGATTTAAATTAAACTTTCATTTAATTATAACTCAATTATATTTTATTTATAATAGTACGGTTATAGTTAAATAAAAATTTAATTTAAATTATAAATTTCAGTATTTAAGGGGGGGGGGGGGGGGGGGGGGGGGGGGGGGGGGGGGGGGGGGGGGGGGGGGGGGGGGGGGGGGGGGGGGGGGGGGGGGGGGGGGGGGGGGGGGGGGGGGGGGGGGGGGGGGGGGGGGGGGGGGGGGGGGGGGGGGGGGGGGGTTTCTTTCGGGGGGGGGGGGGGAGGGGGGGGTTTTTTGGGGGTGGGTGTGCCCCTTTTTTCACCGCCCCTTTTGGGGGGCAGGGCGTACCAAAACAAATTTCAGGCCCAAGTTGACAATATCAGATGTTAAAAGTTCATATTAAAATTTTCACAATAAAATTTTAATATCGTGTTATCGTTTTATCAAAACCATATATATACTAAAAAAAATGCAAAAAGCACAATTGCAACCACGGCCGTGGATCTAAATTGAAGTTTCATTTAACTATAACAGGTATCCTATGAATGAATAATTAAATAAAATTATAATTTAAATTGTTTATTTATAATTGAATCATCATCACAATCATATTCCTTGCATTTTTTCTCTATTAGCATCTCTCTCTCTATCACTCTCTCATTATATATATAAAATCATATTACATAGAGGATGTGATGATAAATTCAGAATTTTTAATATGTATCGTTAAATTAATATTCAACGGAATCACTATATTAAAACTACAATTAATGAAAGGTTTATTTGAACAGTTAGTTGCAATATTTAACGGTTTAAATTAAATTTCTTGCAATAAAAAACTGACATCATATTTTTATCATAGCAAAACTCAATATATATAAATATACATATATGAAATTGATAAATATAAAAAGAATGAACTGAGTGCAATGCCATCAAAATCATTTGATTATAATTGATCAACTTTACTTGTACTTGTCCTCATTTTATATTTATTTATTTATTTATGTATACATATAAAGTTATTAATATATGTATTCATTTAAAAAAAGTTTTGGTAACCCCGCGTGGCATTTGTGCATATTAAATGTGATTACAGTGATAACGGATTGCATTGAATGAATAATAAAATGCAATTAATATATATATATATATATAGTGTGTGTGTGTTATATGTATAGAGAGAGTCATGTTACATAGAGAACGTGAGGTTATCTTCTTTTCATGAGAACTTTTAATTTGAATCGTTAAATTCAAATTCAATAGTCCATATTATACTTTCATTTAACTGTAGTTTCGTTATAGTAAATTTGCTAAAGATAAATAAAAATATAATATAAACCGTTGATTGCAAGTTGCAATATTTAACAGTCCGAATTAAAGTTTTCACGATAAAAATATGACCTCATGTTCTCATTGTATTCTCGTTGTAGCAAAAGTGTATGTGTTACATTAAAGCCATTTGGTTCTGACATTCAAAACCAAACCATTTTAATAAGTTGCTTTTTATTTTATAATTTTTTAAAAAACTACACACTAGAATAAATTATATCGGGTAGATAGATTTTTCCTGCATCTATTAATATTGATTCTGATTTTTTGATTGGAATAACGATCTATTCTATAATAAACTAATTAAATTTTAGTCATAGGCCACTAACAATAATCTTTTTATTATATTTCTTATATTTAAACATTTAAATTATTTTATATAAATATACGTTACAATAAATTATTTTAATTACTTTTTACATCATTAAATTTATTTTTTATTTTTATTTGTAATTAATAATAATTATTTATAATTTAACATAACAATAAAGCAAAAGTGAATAAAATTAATGAGAGAAATAAAAAATATAATTTAATAATAATATAAAGTAAATAATACTATTAAATATATTTAAAAATATTATAAAATTTTCATAAAATAATTTTCATATAAGACTTCTACAGTAAAATAATTTTATGACTTTTTTTTATAACTAAAAAAATACTCATTATGTAATCTGCTGGATATAGCAATCACGTAACATGTGTTGTTCTTGATCATTTCAGGTTCAGGTATCGGCCGGTGAGCTTATATATATATATATATGACAAAATGGTATTCATAAGGTATATGTTGCATGACGTTAGCCACTTGCCACGGCCATATGTTATTTTTTTCCCCGCAGGACAAGTGAGTTGGAAAAACACAGGTCGGGTGTGAGGCTTGGTTCTACAAGAGACATGTAGCCATGTAGGTTCCAATCCTATTGCATAGTATAGTTGTCAGTAGATAAAAAAATACGTATTGGGTGTGAGGCTTGCCCGATCCAGACCTGCTCGAAACCTGCTCGCACGAACCCAAAACCCGACGCTCATTTCAATCTTTCCAACTACGCGGCGATCTAGGCGACGGACGAGGTCGGCAGACGAAGTTCTTCGCGCTCGCCATCTACGCCTCCGCGAGGGAGACGAATCTACGAGCTCGACCTGATCTCACTGAACCTACTTGCCCGTCTCCATCTACGGGATTCATCGAAGAAGAGGTATGAACCCCCATCTCGAGTCGAGTGTGTGTGTGTGTGTGGTGTGTATATACATTTACAGAATGAATTTCTGTAGCTGTATTTGGACAAACTCTTTCAACTTAACGAATGATGTCTGGTCATCAACTTTTTAATTTCTCTCTCTCTCTCTCTCTCTCTCTCTCTCTCTCTCTCTCTCTCTATGTTAAGATGTGGGCTTTGCATCGATGTCCCGAACTCGTCTGCGGTTAGAATTTGGTTTTTATTTTCTTGTTTTTTTTATATGCAGACCGTAATTTGAAGATAATGTGGGTTTGCAACGTTGTCTAGTAATCTGTTGTGGGTGTTCTGAATTCTTCTCTGCGCATCCATTATCGCTATTTTCCTGTGATGAGAGATCTTGCATTCCCTTCCTCATAGACACCGGTCAAGTAACTGTGCATTTGAATCACACCCTGAAATCCAGAATGCCAAAGTTTTAAGATGGATTTTTAAAAGATTAGTCTGGAAACAAAATGATTTATTGCTTCAGATTACCCTTCAAGATCTTGCCCTGCAACTTCATTCATAATTCCTTTGGACCAATCAAATGACCCTTGCTGTCAGTACAAGTAAGCACTGGTAGTCTTCAAAATTTTCCTTTGTTCGCTTATTGATGGCGAATAAGCAGGGAATAAAAAACTATGGCATCGAAGTTGATGAATAGGTTTGCTAGCCACGACTAGTTGAAGCTCATAAAAAAACTACTTATTGGCCATAATTTAACTTCGCGAAAGACTTGCTTTGCTGCAATATCATTTTCTCTTGTACTTCCTCCATAAGTCTCAATTCTAACAACGTATGACAGGATAAATATCTCATTCTCCCTTGTTTCATATTCACTAACATATTAGGCAAAATATAGTACTTTCATAATTTCTAAATAAAAGAAATATAAGGTCTGTAATTTTTTTCCCACTTCCATAAGTGCATGTGCCTACACTATTGGGAATGTTTCTGGCCAGTTGACAGGTTTCCTCCATAACATTAAAAGTGGGAACATATTCTAGAATGTATTGAAACACCGGTAGTTTGAAGTCTTAAGATTCCCTTACAAATGTAATATAAATGAGACACAGATGTTTCTGGCCAGTTGACAGGTTTCCTTCATCTTCATCACATTAAAAGTGGGAACATATTCTAGAATGTATTGAAACACAAGTAGTTTGAAACTATAGGCGAGTATTATGATTCCTTTACAAATATAAAATAAACGACACACAAATGTACCACTCAAATGGAGAAATAGTTGGGCACTGGACGAATGTATGTTGTCCACTCCTGTAAAGAAATAGGATAGATAGAAACTAGAAAATACATGTTACAAAAGTTACAAAACCTATTTCTGCAACTGTTAATCGAGTACAACAAAGAAAATAATAATAATAACAACAATGAAACTCTTCTTGGGAAGTCTCACCATTAAAAAGATTTGTAGACCCTTGTCCCATGGAGGTTTTGCCATTAAAAAGATTCGGAGGTTCAATGAAACTGTTTTTGGAAAGTGGTTTATGGGGCTCTGAGAGAGCCTCATGGCGTGGGTTTATGGAAGTACATTCGTTTCGGATGAATTTGTTCTTCCAGTTCATGGTTTTTGGAGTGGGGGATGGTTTTTTTATTCGTTTTTTTGGAGGAGGTTCCCTTGAAGATGGCTTATCTGGAGTTGTATTGTCTTGCTTGTATTACTAATGCTCCAGTGGCTGATTTCTTATTGCTTGTGGTTCGTCTGTGCATCGGGAAGTCATTTTTTCTCAGCCAGCTCAAAATTAAAAGTTAAAAGCTTTTTCTTTGTTTTTTGAATTATTGTATTCTATCAAGCTCATTAGTTTTGTATTGGATAAGATGTGTTGGCAACTCCTAATCAATCTAAAGGTCCAGGTTAAGTCTTATTATTCTTAGCTTACCCTTGTTGGGTTTGGTCGCTTTCCTTGGTGCAGTATTTGGAAACATGTGGATCCTTTTATGGTGGCTTTCTTTTGTGTGGACTGCAGTGTGAGGAAAGATTTTGATACCTGATAATGTGCGGTGGCATGGCTTGATTGTTGTCAGCTGGTGTTACATGTGTATGGTCGGCTGGTGCTGCATTTGTAAGGTAGTGGGGGAGACCATAGACCATCTTCTTCCTCATTTCTTTTGCTTGAGTGCTCTAGGATTTGCTTTTAAGGTTGTTTGGGCTCCGTTGGGTGATGCCACATAGCCTCTCAACTCTTTTCTCATGCTAGTATGGGAGTGCGGGTCAACTTTTTGTGAATGGACTGGCTATTCGTCATTGTATCATTTGGATACTTTTCAAGAATTGCGAGTGCAGAGGAGTTTAAAGTTCTTTTATTTCATTCTATTAGGGATTGGTTGTCCGTCATGGTGCATTTTCGCTTTTCCTGTATTTTTGATGTTTTTTTAAGTTCTTTTTAAGCTGGTTGTTCTCTGCCTCTTCATGCACTTTTTGTGTGCTTGGTTTTTCAATAAAATTGTTGTTAAAAAACGTTCCAGACAGTAAAGTGAATAGCAAGAAGGAAAAAAATACAGAATTTAACCAAATGACAATTTGAAAACAATAAATCAGGAGGGAAACTAGAGGTAGCTCTCTCTTTCTCTATTTCTGTTCATCCTATCAACTATTGGACTAACATCAGTTTTTCCACCCAAATTTCCCAATAGTGTTTTACCTGCAACTAACGAAACTCCTTTTCTTGCTCCGTGCTCTCCTTAGCATTTTCGCTAACACCTTGAGTGCAATCAATTAGGCGCTCGTCCCTCACTGCTGTGATGGTTCTCTGGGTTCAAATTTCTCAGTGGATCAAAAACCAAGATGAGGTTTTATCAGCAAGGCTATCGCAACCCAAAATATTAGTGATTTTCTCAGTGCCTCTTGGTTTTCTTCAAATGAGAAGAAGGCCTTGAAGAGTGTTGATTTTTATCTCTGCACACAAATTACAAATGCACAACAGACGAGACCATAATTATTTGTCTAATTGCTGCGATCTCTTTGCTACAATCTTCAACGAAGCTGAACAAAGTTTGAAGATCTTCATTGAAGAAGAAGCAGACTCTACAATGAAGAAGCATGACTTCTTATTATTTGTTTCCATATCTGCTTTGACTTTTATTGTTTCTTCTTAAAACTCCAACTCGCAACAAAAGAAATTACAGGTTAAAAAAAACCACATAGGCACCGTTAGTGTTTTTCTTCACATCGGGAGATCAAAAATGAATGTTCAGTGATTCAAATAAAAAAAAGTTCAGTGGCTTTCCTTCCACTTGACGCCAGTTCTCCATTCACTCTGGCAACAAATTGTTGGAGGTCACCTCCTCTCTCTGTTTAATGATTTACTAGATTCCTAGATTAGATACTAATTTGGATTGGTTGATATTTTTCATTGTCAAATTTTTAAATATTGGGTTTAGGTCTTGGAGTCATTCTTTCTTTGTTGAACATATTGTATAGCCTGTGGGTTAATTAATAGTTAATCCCAGATGCTCTATCCTCTAGTACCTAACTGTGTGTTTCTTCACTGCTCTAGTAAACGTTTTTACATGATTATTTATTTATTTATTATGATTGGAAAAAGATAATAATTCAAATAATTTATTTGACGCAAAATCAATTTATGTATACGACTATTACAAAGAGTGCCCATTTGAGAGACTAGAACTTTGGCCCATGTACAGTTGAGAAAGTTGAGACTTCTTACTTCATTGCTCTACTCTTGCCATTTAACCTAATGTAGTTCGTGTTAGTAGTCGTTATGTGTGTGTGTGTGTCTGTGGGTGTATGCATGCATATATAGTGTAATTATATTTTTTTAGAAAAATTGTACGATTCTAAAGGAATCCTCCGTTCAATGGAGTGAAAATGTTTGTAAAGAAGGCCAAATATCAGGACGAGTACATAATTTGTGCTCAAAACCCCCTGGTGGTCTTCCTGTTAAATAAAAATACAAGTATGGTACTTTGTGTTTAGAGTTGGGACTATGTTGGTGGTATTATTTTTCCCTAGTACAAGTTCAGGCTGTTGTTTTTCAAACAGTTGTAGCCATGATGCCAGGAATATAAATTCTTGATCAGCCTTTAAATGTTGGGAGCCAACTACAATAGTTATTTTATTTTAATTATGTTACCACCAAGTTCTATGTTTTTTCATTGTCATTGAAATTTGCAATCTAGAATCCAACTATGATAATTATTAGGTTTTTAGTGCTGCATTTGTTTTGAATAATCGTTTTTAACTTTTGATGTAAATTAATTTCAGATTCTGTTTTACCCCCTCATTTTATAAAAATAATAATGTACCCCTCCCTCCTTGCTGGATTTATAAATAGAATTTCGCATCAACTATTCACACACGCGGTACTAAGATGTCAAGAAGATTGAGTTCGCAGCTCTTTGTCAGCAGTAACATTCTCTCTCCTTTTGTTTGTGTGTGTTTTTATTTCTCTGTGAAACTCTAGTTTTGATTGTTGATGCCTTTTACAGGATTATCATTTTTCACCACGAATGAAGAACTCAAAAGATTATTTTCTCCGTTTGGCGTAGTTACTGAAGGTATCCTTTTATGTTTAGATATTCTCTTCAATGATTTTTGATGAAATGTTAACTAGAATTTTATTAAGGACATGTTTATGTATGGTCTGAAAATTTTGTAATTGGTTTCAACAGCTCGGTTAGTGAAAGACCTAGGAACCCAAAGGCCTAAAGGGTTTGGTTTCGTGACATTCGAAACCGAGGATGAGGCCCAGAAAGCAATGAAGGTCATGAATGGCAGGGTATTTTTTTCCTCGTTCCCATACTTATTTTACTAAGTCCCAACTTTTACCTAGAGAAATCAATTTAGATTTTAAGTAGATATTATTTTAATGTGGAAGCAAGAAATTATATTTAGTGAAGCATTATAGGAACTCCATCAATTATGAAGTAAAGTTGCATTTTTTTCAATATAAGAAAATCTAACATGTTTTTTTGAAAATAACATAAATGTGTTCTACCTTAACATTGCGCTTATGCTTTGCAGATAGTAGGCGGGAGGCTGATATTTGTGGAAATCGCCAAGACAACTCCTGGAGAATAGCTGCGGCATTGTGTTTGTAACTTCTATCCTATAAATTCTATAGGATCAAATGGGGTTTTCAACATTTAGCTCTTGGAGTGACTAATTAGTTATGCAGGCAGTCAGATTTTATCTTGTTGTTCATGCTGTGGCAACTGAATGTGCTTGATGGCATTATCTTTCTTCCCCCCCTTGAGAAATGCTTCTTCTATTTCTCTATTGTTTTTTGGGTATAATTAGTAGATAAACTTATCTTTGAAAGTATTGTACTAATAATTATCACATGATTTATAGTATTACCTATCTTAATAAGCCTATCTAAAAATACAAAAAAAATACCCACTTTAAATTTATTATCAAAGAACCACCTACTACTAACAAAATTAACAAAAAAAATACAATATTTAATAAAATTATGAGTTTATCTTTACATTTTGAAATTACCTATAAATGAAAAATGATTTAGTTCTCCATACTAAAATTTTAGAAATAAATATAAAGATATTACAATTTATTTATTCAATTATTAGTCGTTTTCTATTTAGGAATACTTTTAGTAAATAGGTTGAAATTGTAAAACATAAATAATTAAATTTTTTGAAATAAATTATGAAATTAGTTAATTAGCCACATTAAAATACGAAATAATTTAACACATATGAGTGAATATGTTACTTTGTAATCAATGGATAAACAAGTTATTTTATATTTATGAATAATTTGAACATTATTCTAAGAGGTAAGCATTACATTTTCTCATAAATCAAAAAAATAAATAATTTGAAAGAATCAAAATGTCTTTATCTGAATATAATAAAGGGAACTGGGTAAAATTGAACTGTCTAAGATGGGTGATACATTCATGCATCAGAGTACAAGCGAACTAAGCATAGGGAATCAAAAGGTGTGTTCAACTGCCACTCCCTCTGTTTCTTGCTGAGTGGCCTCCCTTTCCCCGTTTTCTCCCTATTTTTTTTCACATCTGCTAAACCCCAAGTGCAGCAACTCGCATCCAAATCAAACGAAATAAGGCGGAAAATGCCATCTAGCTCTGTAGATGAACCATCCGCTGCCACCCCAGTCCTGTATTTCACATACATCGGCCTATCTTTAAAGTGGTCTAGATCTCTTGGTATCCGAACAACCCTTTCAACACCAGGAGATGACACCTGATGAGATATACATAAAAGCTCATCAGACCCCATAATTTCCACGAGCACAATGTTGATCAGCCTTTCAGATCTCAATTACGCTATGGTATTTCATTGTGAGATTGTCATCGTACACAGCACAGCCTATCCTTACATACCTATTCCAGTCGGTGCTTTTTCCATTTGATTGGCAATCCCTTTTTTCTACTTAAAACAACAATGTCTGCATACATAAGGTAGACGAAAGACAAAGTGGTACCTCTAGAGTTAAATTTTCAGGCACAGATTTGGCAAGCCCAGCATCATCCAATCTAGCCCTATAAGTCGAGGAGAATGCTTCAATGTCACTCATACTGGGGGAACCAGACCTGTGAAATATCGTTCAAAAGGAGGGGATTAATGCTTATTAAAGAGATGATTTTAAATCATTTCTCCTACACATGAACTGAGGAGCAAGGTTTGAAGTTTTTCAAAAGCTGGACAGACATTTTAAATACATGAGCATAGATTATAAGATGGAAGGGGGAGAAAACATAGACAAAATCTTCCCCATATATTGCATAACTCAAGTTCAACTAAAGCTCTATCTTCGTTCAATGCAACTTGCTTAAAACTCCATGAAACCTTAACAAAATTGTCTATTGATTATATACTCCACCTATGGCTCTGCAATCCCAGACTTGCATGTAATTACAAATTTAGAATAGTAGCTTTCATGATATTTCTTAGGTACTGGTGTAAGGAAGGCATTTGATTGCATCTGTGAATAATAATAAGAAATTAATCCCATAATTAATGTTTGGATGTGGTTGATAGATAACTGCATTTTCAAAAATCATCTAATAACAAAGAATGATAGATAACTGCACAACATTGCAATAAGCATTTTCAAAAATCATCTAATAACAAAAAAAATAAAAAAATCAGGTAAATCATGCTGACACTATGCAGCTAGGGTAACTAACTATATACATATATATAGACTTTGAACAATTAAGTGCAGAAGAAAAAACAAATTGAGAAAACCCTGAAGTTCCAAAAACAAAATACTTTCCAGGGAATTGTAAAATGACATTAGCAAATAAGTTCATCTCAGGAATCAAATCCACACGATGCTTACTTATTAGACATATTCTCAATGCGAACTTGAATGGAGGAATTCCCCATGGTCTTAAACGCATATATTTTCAAGCCGCCACCAAGCGATACAGAAACATCTTCGGCTATGGCAAATACTCGTTTGTCCCACCAAGTGCCAGCAAGGGATATTCCACCTCCCCCGCCACCATCCCCAACCTAGATGAAAAGGAAACCCCAAAAACTAAAGCTGCTTGGCGTCATGATCAGTGTCAAATTCAATCCGTCACAAGTAGTTGGAAAAAGAAATGATATTCACACCAAACCTACATGTAACTCGGCATCCTCTGGCAAGCATCCATCGTCCTCAAATGCCACTAAGCCATAAAAGATTCAATCAGAAGCGATTGTTATTTGATTGGGAAGCATAATGGGGATGTAGAGTGCTGGTTGTAGGTTGAATCTTATAATGAAAACAAGCAAGGTTGAACCAAAGAAGTATAAATAGAACACAGAGTCACTGTCAGGATGCATGATTGAACATGCATGAAAAAGTGAGTAACAAGGTGAAACATGATTCAACTCAGATCATGACATTTACCAATCATGCTACGAATCATAATAAAAAAGAACTCATAATCAACTACAATCTGTATAGCTGTACCACACATCAGTAGAGATTAAGTAGATTGCAAAGTCCAACAAAAAAAAGAAAAAAGAGAGAGACTAAGTGAATAGATACCAAAATTATCAAAATTGCAATTTAGATATAAATGGAATGCTCAACTAGCATAATTAATTAATTAATTAATTAATCAATTAATTAAAAGAGGGTAACCACCAGAACGGTCAAATTCATCGAGGGGTAGCTCATCTTCATCTTCTACGGACATTTCTTCTTCTGCTGCTTCTGCTTCTTCTTCTTCAAGTGACGCTGGTTTAACGACTGGGGCGCCAAATTGCGAATTCCTCTTCTGGGCACGGGAGATAGAGGCTGTACGAGGGGTAGAGGCAAGGGGGCAAGGGCAAAATGGGAAAATCATTTTACAGGCCTGGGGAGAAGGCCTGTTGCAGCAGCTACGTAGGGCGACGGGAGGCGCTGAAACACCAGCGGCTCTCACCGGCCAACTCGCACTTATGTACATGCCTGTCTCTTTCTTGTCTTCTGCTCTTTGGTTTCGTCTGTACTAGGAATCGAAGATATAAATGTTCGGGTTCTGTGAGGCAGACGGTGTCGTTTTCAAGCGGCGATTCAGTTTCATCTGCCGGCCCGTCCGGTGTGTTGGGGTTAAACCAACGGCGGTACGCGTACAGACAGCTGTTCTGTTCATGAAATATATATATATATATATATATAAATAAATATATAAATAAAAATCAGAGAACGTGTAAAAAAGTTTTGTATTTGAGCTACTTCAAGATCATCTTTAACCTTATAAGTTAAAATTAATTAATTAAAATTATATTTAACTTGCTACTAATAATATTCTAATAATATTTATATTTTATTTAATTATTATTTTATTCTAAATCTCTTTTAAATTTTAAAAATTTTAAAAGCATATCACAATAATATTTTTACATGTTTAATATTTTTTAGTTGTAAACAGTGCCTGTTTGCTTCTAACCCTAACATCACAATTTATTTTAATTTTAATTTTATTAAAATAATAATTTTATCATATTTCTAATATAATAACTTTTTATTTGAGAAGAGAAAAAAAATAAAAATATGTTTGCCCCCAACAAACATATTTTTGTGAGAGTGTGGTGTTCCATTCACACCCTCAACTGCTCTTGACTACCCCAAATGAGGACCGTCTGTACTGCTCTTGACTGTCCCAATGGAGGTCAGGGACGTCTGTACTGCTGCACTTACTTCCTTGCTTTGATACTGCAGTTGAGCTCAGGGATGGACCATGACCATGACCATCTGCACTTACTTCGGTTACTATTATTAGTATTAGTAATTGGTAAGATGCTCTTATACTCTCTTCCTCGTCATCACTCATAAACGAAGACCGTTCAAACGGCCTGCCATTACCGCCGTAAAATGTCGGTAAGTACACCATGCCATGAAATTAGATGGCAGCAATCTATTAGGTAACAAATAAAGTTAATACAGAGTGACACCCATGAAATTTGATTATGAAAGGCAAAGTAAAATAATAAAGTACCAGGATTGCAAAACCATGAGTCGGCGTTGACGGGCTGGTCAAGAGAGCAGGGAGCTAGGTCGACCCATTTAAGCGCGTTGATGTTCTCGTACGCATCGTCTTCGTCTTGCACGAAGGTTGAGTCCCGTTGTTCAAATCAATGGTACCCACTAGTTGTTCAAATCAAATTAGCCTCGTACCTGCAGCTGCAAGCAGCACACGCCCTTTTCAACGAAGAAGGCATCAAGGCCGCAAATCGAGACGTACCTTCTCCGACAGACGGCCTGCCAGCACTGCCGCGACACTCAGTACCGCGCGCGCTTCTTGGCTTCTTCCGTGTTCTCTCTCTAGATCCCCGCCGCCGGCAATGAAGACAACAATCCGAGGAAGGGGGCCAACGCAGAATGATGCAGAGGGAGGGGGCGACGGGGAAGGGGGCCGACGCGGTGGTGGACGCAACCGACGCAAGGGCGAGGGGAGGTGAGCGAATGTCAGCCATGGTAATGAAATTAAATGCTGATGTGTAATCATAGAATTATATTTATATTTAATTTTTATTATTACTTTTGCTATTAATTTACTTAAATCATAAATAAAAAAAATCTAGTCAAATTTAACTTTAACTATTACTTTAATACATTTAGTAATACATTGGAAATGCTCTTTATAATGATATTTTAGCCACTGCTTGATAAAATGGTAGAAAGAAAAGAGATGAAAAAGAGGTAAAAAAATGGATAGAAAATGAGTGTGATTGGTTGATATAAAAAATAGGAGAAAAAATATTTTACAGTATAATATTAACATTTTTTATAATTATTATTTCATCGTCAAGCCAAAAAGTAATATCTTCTTAGCACTGTTTATTTTCAGCCCAAATCACATTAGTTTGTTATGAAAATTACACATGAATTTTGAGATACTTTTTAGATAAAATTTAAAATTTTCTACCTCAATCAAAAACAGAAAAAAAGTTACAATTTCATACTTTTTCCACCCTGCTATTAGCAAAGCAGAGGGTTAGAGTATACGTAAATTGCCTAATTGCAATTGGTTCTAATGGAAGATGTTATAATCTTGTTTCCATCAATGAATGATATGCCTTCTAAAGTTGAACATTTGGAACAGGGGATTGATGTCTAATTTTTAGAGGGAAATGGCAACAGAGCTGGCCATAAAAATGGGAACACTTTTTAAGGATAGTAAAAATAAAATTAAATGCGTTAGAGGATGGTTGGGGACACACTCCCACTAAAAAAAAATGCGAAAAAGCAAGTACGAATGAAGAGCTTGATAATTTGGGCTTTCACTCTTGTTCTTTTTTGAACCATTACTATAGGTGTGAATGATCACCAATTACATTAGTTTTGCTTGTATCTGACCCCATACAACTAAATAGGAAGCGGGCCAAACATAACAAAATCCAAAACCACACAACACATTATTACATGATATAGCAAATCACACAAAAATAAAACACATTCACCCTTTTTTAAATACAAAATGATGGCCGCCATCTCAACCACACTTATTAATCATAACATCTTAGTTATGCGTTCTCAGTGATTTTAATAATAACACATACATAAATTACATGGTCACAGAACAAGCATGCTTCCTAATATGATAATTAATTATCTCAATTGTTTGCCTGTTTAATTGCATCACACACATATGAAGAATAATAGAAGGTATAATTAAATGTCTAAATATATTAATAAGTCAAATAGGTGAGTAATAATCTTTTTATGTAATAAATATTTAATTATATAATATGGGTATAATTTTTATTTTTCTATACAACAACAGAATTAAACAATAATTTTATATAAAACAATTTTTCATATATTATAATGAAATTTAAAAACAATTAAAACAATAATTTAGCGCGGTCCAAAATCTTACAATTCGAATTAATAATCCTCACCATCATAGGCAACAATAATTATTTTATATTAAAGTGCTTATATACAAGTTAGTGTGCATATAATTTTTCATTCTGCGTATATAACAATTAAAAGTGCACCCTATTACTCTGGTGTCCACTTTTTGATGCAGCCAAAATCAGAAATGTAGACCAGAAGTTGTAATCTGTTATTAATCCACATGAATTAAAAACAAAGCAGGCACGAAGCCTACTCGCACGCAATAGCCAGTAGGTGTCCGACGCAGTTGTGTTATTCACACAGCAGTAAAAGGCTGTTTATGGCGTTGAAATTTTCAACATATGTGTGAATTGGTTAAAAAAACACACTCAACAGCGTGAAACAGTACTTACGCGCCTGTTCTGCGCAATAGAGCTGGTGCTTGGCTAGTACATGACTCAGTGGCGCAGAAAATTAATTGCATAATTAAAAGATTATTAATATTTTATAATCATAATCAAATAACTTTAGGCAAAAATTATTTGAAACTTTTTCTGTGAGAGCAATTATTTGAATTTATTTTATCATTTTTTTCTTCTATTTTCTGTGTTCCAGAGAAGAATGGCTGTCACAAATCCTTGCTTTGTTAAATCTTAATTGAAGCAAAAAGAATAGGTCTATATATACGTATATATGATACTAATATTTTCAATTTCTATGAATACTAATGGCCATTATGCTAGCATTCATTTATTTATAATCAGTCCTAAGTAGTCTGTTAAGTTACATAGATTATTAAAAACACGTACTATAATCTAACATAACCCACGTTTGAGGCTTGAAATCTTGCTGCAAAAATTGTTTTTACCCCTTTCAATCTAAGTTAAAACTGATCATTTTTATGCCTACGATAATTGAATTCCAGACTCTTATCAGCTAATCCGTTGCCTCGATCGATTTCTCTCTTTCTCCAACAATCCAGAATTATTAATGTACTGTGCCTTCAGCTTAAGCGATCGATGTCAGAGAATGATCGATAATAATCGATTTTACATTTTTTTTACTAGTTAGTTTAAAATATGTTCAAGGTCCAAATGTTACTATAGCCTCACAGGAATTAATTAGTAACTTGAAAATACATGTTTTGCGGCTTAATAAACAAAAACAATGTGATTGTTTCCGACCAAAACAAGCGTGCGCAATTTGTGTTTCTTAATAAAATGGTTTCTCATCCGAAGACCAAACTCTCACCTGCAGAATTGAAGGCGATTTTACGCAACCCCTAACAGAGCTAATCTCAGACACAGACCAACCCTATCATGCTTACCTACACGGTGTTATGATCAGGATAATGGGGAGTGCACCATCCTAAGAGTAGTATATATATAATTAGCCCTATGACATGGGGCAGGAAAGAGTTGTCCATCCACCATGGCTAGCTAGCTAGGAATGGCAAGGCTATAAAAGGCTATAAATTTTTTAAAATAATTTATTGACTTTCTTGAAAAAAAATCAATAAGGTAAATATTTTTTTTAGTAGTTAAATTAGTTTAATTTAAATATCAAATTAACATTAATGTTAATTTGATATTTAAACTGTAAATATTTTTTACATATTAATTATTGATAAATGTGTTAGAATCACAGATAAAATAATCGACCCATAGATCTTAATATAAAATCAAGAGTAATATTTCATATAGTCAATTAATTTTAAAATATTAATCCTTACCTACAAGGAATGATGAATTGATCTGCTCTAATTCCGCAGATCTGTTGCTTACGTATTTACATTTTTATACCGGCGATCTTGACCGTCCATTTTATTTTATTTTATTTGGTTTTTTTCAAGAAACAAGTATTTTAATTTATAATTAAAACAAATAGTAAATTTATCATGATAGAATTTGTTACTTTGAATATTCCTTAGTTATAAAAATTCTAAAATGATATCAAAAAGGTTTGTATTTTTACTTTTCCGTTAAAAGTTTATTCCCAATAAACAAGGTTATGTTTGGCGTTTGAAGTAAATTTTTTGTTTCTAAAATTTGTTTCTAAAAACTTTACTTAGAATTTGTTTTCATGTCAATTGAATACATGAAAATTGTTTGGCTGGAGTTTCCAAACGAAAATTTCATTTCTTTCGTCTATTTCTGTCTTGTGTTGGGGGGGGGGGGGGGGGGGGGGGGGGAGCTAGGAGGGGAGCTGGATCTGTCGTCGTGGGAGTGGGGTGCCACCACAGTGGCCGTGGGAGGAGGGGTCGTGATGGGGGGAGCCGGATCTGTCGCCGGGGGAAAGGGGCGGGAGGGGGGCGGTCGCCATCACCATCGCTGAGAAGGGTACCGTCGCCGTCGCAAGTGAGGGAACTGAGGGAGTCGTTGCGTTGCAGGTTGAGGAGGCATCGTAGCGTAGAGAGAGAAACCGAAAACATCCGAAAACAACGAAAAGATGTTTTGTGTTTCCTGTATCCGATCTCAAGGATTTTCAAAATTAAAAAAAAAAACAGCTGCCAAACAATGACAGACTGTTGTTTTCTGCATTTAAATGCAGAAAACGGTAAAAAAAATCACGAAACCAAACATGCTCCAAGCTTCTGGCTTTTTTTCTTTTTGATTCCGTAATTAACACCACACACACGTAACGTAGTACACAATTTAGTAACAGGATCTGAACACCCTTGTTACGGCCAATAATGGCAATTACAAGTGGAATATTCGCCAGGCTGGAGCGTCCACCTCCACAAAAAAAAGGGGTTTAAAATTACTTGGATTTCCAAAAATATAAACACTAATTACGTATGCCTCGGTGGTGGAGCAGTCCCGTTGATCTTTGGGTCGTCGGTGGGTCTGGGCTGGTCCGGCGGTGGCGATGGAAGGATGGTGAGCGCCAACACCCCACTCGCCGCCGCAGCAATGGCTCCCACTACGAATGCCGGCAGATTGCCGCCTCCGAAGATGTCGTCCCACTTCCCACTCAACACCGACACCAGCATCTGTTCACTTGTAAATTATTAAGGGAATATTTGATTGGTTGATATTTTTAAAATTAAAATTATTTTTAAAAAATAAATTTAAAAGTATTTTTGAATTTATATTTAATTTTTAAAATTAATTATATTTTAAAAAGCCGAATATATAACCATACAAGGCCTAAAGTAGCTGTCACCGAAAAGTACGTTGTCGTATATATATATATATATCTAGACAAGATTTTAAAAATGTAACATCAAATATTCATACCTGTGGTATAACGATGGCAAGATTCAAAACTCCTAGTGAAAGCCCTGTATTTTGCACCAATCTAAGTATAGGTATATAAACAATCAATGGTTTTATATATATATATATATATATATTGGTGTTGTTGATTCCGTAAATTTTATTTAAAAAGCTAACATAGTATAGTATATATTTAGTGAGAAGTTCCAACCTTGTCCTGCCCCGGTGGTGTTGGAAAATATGGATGCCAGTGCGAAAGGGATGCTATACGTGACCTACGCATATAAAATTAGAAAGAAATTCAATCTCACAAGCGGGGTTGCAAAAATACATGTTGGAACTTTTAAAAAACAAATCATTTAATAAATAATTTAAAATACTTTTTTAAAAAAAATTTGTTGTTCTTTTTTTTTTTTTAAAAAGAATTTAATATCCCTAACCAATACCAAGTAAGTTATATGCGGGCATGGGGACTTAATTATTTGGTGTTAAATTTTCCCTTTGACGTAGACGTCAATCAAAATAAACAAAATTGACTGTGTGACTCGTCAGTTCTCGGATCCGTGACCATCTCTCCCGGACTCACACGGAATCACACACTCCAAGTAGGAATCAGTGGCCTAGCTACTACTGTAGCTACTGGGACAGTCCAAAACCAGAGTCATATACACACACGCACACATACTGAAATTATACTAATATCTCGATCGATCGTACGTCTTTTATGTATATTCAAATAATAATAATAATAATAATAATAATAATATAGTTACCGCGAGTGGGATCCCCAGGACGGAAAAGAGAAGCCAAGAGGCGACTTTGATGGCGGTGGGAGGAGGCGGAGGGTCGACCCATCCCCCTCCGGTGGCGGGAGCAGCGGCCGTGTGGCGGTGAGCCTCGGCGAGCTTGGTGATCAACACGGTGAGGGCGAGGCAGATAGCGAGGAGGAAATTGACGGCACCCCAGAGGCGCTTCACCCCGCCAAGCTTGCGTGCCAGGAAATTGATGCAGAGTGAGACCACGCCCAGCACCACGGAATTGAGCATGAGCCCCAACGCCCCCGCGTGCACCCCCATGTCGTAGCTCTGCCCTTTCCCCACCTTCCCTCCGTACACCTCCGTCCCCATCCAGTCCGTGTCGAACAGCAGAAACGGAAACCACGCCACCCAGTTCAGGCACGTCACCACCAGCAACGCCCTCATCGGCTTCGGCAGGTCCTTGAACGCCGTCAGAACCTCCCCGAAGAACGGCTCGCTCACGCTCTCTATCTTCTCCTTCCCCACCTCCCCTCCACCGTCCTCGTCATCGTCGTCGTCGTCGCGATCAACGGCGACGCCGCCTCCTCCTCCGCCGGCCTTGGACACCAGCGGCTTCTCGCGAACGGTGGAGAGAGCCACGGCGGTGAGGGAGATGAGGAGGCCGATGGAGAGGAAGAAGCAGCTCTTGAGGTTGGCGCAGTAGACGTCGCAGGCTTTGGTTCTGGTGAAGGGGAACACCCGGTAGAGGTGGCGGTAGGAGCCGGCGGCGAAGCCCAGGACGTTGCCCACCGCCATGAAGAAGGAGTAGAAGGCGTTGGCGGTGCGCGTCTTGCGGGTGTTCTGGGCGGAGAGGTCGGCGAGGAGGGCGCGGCAGGGTCCCTGGAGCATGTTGTTGGCGACGTCCAGGATCCAGAAGCCCACCACGAACACCGCGATGGCGCGGGGCTTCATCGACTTCTTGAGGTCGTCCCCGGATAGCCAGCCGAGGTCGGCAGCGTATCCGATGAGGAAGACAGCGATGGCCACGAGGGTTGCGCCGGCGGCGATGAATGGGCGGCGGCGGCCGAAACGGGAGGTGCAGCGGTCGCTGTAGTAGCCGATGCTGGGCTGGACCAGCATGCCGGAGACGGGACCGCAGAGCCAGATGAAGGCGGCCCAGGTGTGGGGGATTCCCAACAGCTGCACGTAGGGTGTCAGCAGCGACAGCTGCAGGGCCCACCCGAACTGGATCCCAGCAGCTATCGAAGCAACAGCGATGATCTTTCTTAGCTTGCTTGCCTTTAACGGCCTCTGCTTCTCCACCTCCCTTGAAACTCCCTTCCCTTTCTCTCCTGTCATATTCCCTTAATATTAATTATTTCTTCTCCCTTTTTCTTCTTGCTTCTTCTCAATCTCCCTTCACTTCACTTCTTATTAGCAACCAGTGTTAGTGACTTGGCGTGCGTGTGTGAGTATATATCGACACTCACTGACACACTTTATTGGTTTGTGTGATATCTTTCAAAGCCTATACTGCAATTTTCTTTTCTCTTGTTTGCTCTAATTTATAGGGCCATACAGCGAGTGTGTCTGTGTGGTGTGTGGTGTGTGGTGTGTGTGGCTGTGTGCCGAGGTGGGGGCATGGATATATAAAGGGAAGTGTATGGGTCGGGTGGAAGGTTAAATTATCAATCCTTTTAATCGACCCATCAATATCAATAATCGGCTGATTTATTAATTTTTTGGCGGGTACTAACCAGCGGGTATGGCTGGTAGAGCGGGTGTCAACCGCCATTATCTGGTATATAATTAGACGACATATACTGAAAAATTTAAACGTATAAATTCTAAAATAATTATAATCAAAAGTATATTATTTTATTTACTAAGTATTTATAATTACATATGATGAAATATATTAGATTTATGGATCATAGTATCACAAACTCACAATTATAGACATTGCACCGCATAACTCTCACCTCTCGCAATGAGAGAGACAATAATAAACTAATATCTAATAAATAGATGATAGAGTTTACTTTAATTTTATAATGGGTGCGCCGGGTCGGGTTATTAGCGGATTTGAGCATTCTCACCCACTAACCGACCCAACCCACCAAAAATTAAAAATTTCAACCGATACACTTATTTATATAATTTTTAAGATGCACACGGGGGGGGGGGGGGGGGGGGGGGGGGAAAGGGGGGGGGTGGCGGGTAAGATGCACACCCCATGTATTATTTACTGCTTCATGCGTCCCGGTTCTCCCGCCACAAACCTGTCGGGAGAAATATATAAATAAAAGGAAACTGTTACGTGTCCAGGTGACGTGTATATTTACTGACCGGCCGGCGGAGGACTGGCCACATATTTTTGTTTCTAGATAAAAGATCGAAAGAAACAAAAAATAATTTGAAACACGTGCTGCTCCTCTTACTACCTCCTCCGCCCACGAGTTACATAGAGTTACAAAGCTAACTAATTGATATTATTTTAAAATATTTAAAGCCTCATACAATCGAGAAGCTGAGGAGAAAGGCTGGAGCACCACCGACGGGGCGGGCATGCGGGAGGAATAGACAGTCTGGGTGTTATTGGGCTTAGAAAGCAAATCACCGACAATCTATCAACGGAGTCAGCACACCGAAGAGATGGAGGCGGCTCTTCGGATGATGTCTCGCACACAGTACCGTCCTAATAGATAGGCAATTTCATCACAAATCAAATCAGTATTTAAAACTGTTTTAAATTTAATTGCTATCATATATTCCAAATAAAAGTATTGGGATGAAAATTATTTTGTCATATTTTTTTTTGCCAAAGAAATAATCTGATGACTTAATCGGATTAACAATTAAATACTAGTGTGTCAAAATCTCATCCGATAATTGATATGTAAAAAAATTAAAATATCATTTAAGCTTCATATTCAAGAGTTAATTCGGTGAGTTGTGAAATTTGATATCATTTTTATCCATCCATAAATTATTAGAATAATACTATATAAATTAGTGTATTATTTTAACAATATAAAAACTATTTCTAATGAATTAAAATATATTTTATTTGATTAAATTCTTGTGTTTTTGCACATCATAACCCTAATAGTTAAAGTGATCTATTGTTGGCTATGTATGAAACATATGCAATAAATTCAATTCTTAAATTAAGTATAAATTTAGTTCATAATCAGTAAATAAATACAGTCTGAAAAATTATATTATGATAATATTATGGATGAAACTATTTTTATAGGGGGAAAGGAAAAAAATAGAAATTATGAAAGGGGGGAAAAAGAAAAAAAAAAAAAAAAAAAAAAAAAATTTATTTTAATTAAAAAAAAAAAAAATTTAAAAAAAAAAAAATTTTTTTTTTAAAAAAAAAAAAAAAAAAAAAAAAAAATATTAATTTTTAAAAAATATGGAAAAAAAAAAAAAATGGATTTATTGTGGTACCCAAGTTTATGGACAGGGGGGGTTGGGAGATCATAGTGGTGGACTTCTATTGCACTATTTATTCTACACACTGCATTATAATTTTATTGGAAACAAAACCCTTTTTTTTAAAAAATGGGGAATCCAACGTGTGATCATTGTAAAAAGTTTATAAATAATAATAATAGTATGTAAATATACATATTGAATAGGACTACGATAGAATTAGTTCTTTAACTAATTTCAATTTTATTATATAAAAAGTTTTATATTTTATCATTGGATGACTAATTTATAAATTAATTTTAATTTAAACTATTTGATCAACTTATGTTTATATTTTATATTCTTTGACTTATCAATAAGTAAGAGACTTCGAGCTTCAAATACATTGATATTTTAGAGACATAAAATTATAGATAGTGTGGGTCAAGTTGGGTACATAAAATCTACAGTTTCACTATACGAAGAGTATAATTATATCAACTGTGTATTATTGTAAACATATTTACTTAATCTCAGTGTACGTTTGTAGTCTTTGTTTGAATTTTGATTAATAGAATTAATTAATTAATTATTATTTATTAGAGCTTTGATTAAGTATGTTCATTTGGTCTATCTATCTAACACCGTTTATTATTGTATCGAGTACTGTATCACTATAAGATAATTTTCTGACTATGTTTAGAAGGTGATATCTTAACATGTTTTTATATATATACATATATCTTGGTAATTTATTTAATTGGATTAAATAAATAATAATATCCAATAAATATTTTATATATTTAATCATTAAATGACTCATTATATTGTTTGTTTAATTGATAAATAAAGTTTTTGGATATTTATTTAATTATTTTTGATGCATAGTAATCCTATTATTTAAATAGTTTAAACATTTGTGAATTTTGTGTATTATTATTTTTTTAATTTAAGGGGCATATGTGTAGTGAGCCAGGGATAACCATAAGTCTATACATACATGTGTAACTACTTAAGTTAAAAACTAAGAGAAAAATCATAGACAGTCAAAAAGAGAAATAGAGGACAATTAGCCATGAAAGGTGTTAGTTATTGTTATTTGATCCAACGTTAGAGTCCCTATACTCTTTAAAAAGGTAAATAAAAAAGAAGACTAAGTGGTGTTTGTATCTTAAAATGAGCTAAGTGAGGATGATCAAAGTGTCATGAAATTAATTAATATATAAACATGAGACTATTATTTTTAATTTGATGATAGATCAAATTAAAAATAATAAGTTTTATATAGAGAATTATAATTCTCATATTTACATGACGGATCACAAGATATGTCTCCTCATCAATAGACTATTAATAACTATGATTCTTTAATATTATACTAATCTAAAAGGTGACAATATATATATTGATTAAAATCCATCAATAAATTCAAGCACGCTTGCCATAGAGGTGAATGTTTGGTGGGACAGCTAATCCGGTTCGTCAAGCCTATAAATATAATCATATATATATATGTATGTATAAGTTATAAGAGCATCAGCCTATAATTGGGAAAAAATAGATTACCAAAACATTGCTGGGTTTCCTAAAATGTAAGATAGGATAGAAATATATTTAGGGATTCACTACACCTTAAAAATTTTCCTATAATTTTTAAATATTTTATTATCTGAATTTTTTGATTGGTGAAATGAAAGGGGGAAAGAGAAAAATATAAAAGAATTATATAATAAATGTAGATAGAAATGGGAATGAGAATATGTTTTGAAAAACAAACAAATTATATACTATTCATTCCCAAAATAGGGATTAAAATGCCAAAATTGGTGTGGATGCTCTAAGAGCATCAGTCCCTAAAATAAGATTTAGGGATAGGAAATGAATAGTAAATTTCTAAATATCATCCTTAAATATTTTTCCTATAAAATTTTAATATATATTATTATACTTGTAACATTTTCACTGATAATAATAAATGAAAGGATGAAAGAGAAAATAATATAAAATAAATTAAAAAATAAATATATATAGAAATAGGGAATGGGATGTTTGATGTTTTTGAAAAATAAGTAAATTATATATTATTTATCCCTAAAATAGGAATAAAAATACCAATATTACTATGGATGCTCAAGTGAAGCTTTCTTACAACAGGTTTATAACAAACCTCGAGATTACATGCCTTTTAAAAAAACAATTCAAAGGTCAATGGTTAAGATTACATGTCTTTTAAAAAAACTAGATATACTTTTATCCATCCATTAAAAATGGACAGTTTAGATTATTAGCTCCATTTAGTCTTATTCTACGAAGGGTCCGACCATAAGATTAGTCACTTTCTTTCAATAATAATTATAATATTAATATTAATAATAATAAGATTAGTGTTATCTTATTGGCAAAATTTAATTAGGCCAGCTAGTTATTTTCTTTTAAAAAACAAACGGTATATATACAGTTTTAAATGGGGAATGACCTATGGTAATGCGGAATCTGCGTCAATCGTTCAAAATTTTCTCTCACTCTAGTCTGTTCTGCAATGAAACGTGATGCATGCAAATGCAATGTATGGGCCTTGGTGCGTTCTCAAACATTAATACGTACGTAGAACCATCATTTTCAGTTCCTTCCGTAGGTGATAAGGCTCTGTACAATGACGGTGCATGGGATTTGATCGTTGCGATTATCCAGGTTGGTCGTCAGATGCCTGCTTGGACACGCCCCCCAAAGCCTGTCACAACAGCAGCAGCTAGCAATTAAAACCAAACATTGGTTGGTCGATTCAGCGCAGCTCGTCGGACAAGGCCCGCGTCCCTAACGGATATGTGGCAGACGTTCGATGCATATGTCGAATGGAATTTTGTCTTTAATTGTCAAGTCAATCCTTATTTCCCAACCAACGTCGAGCGATATAAATTTTAAAGTCAAAAGTATAAATGAATCGACTAGAATGAAAATTTTCACGACGTGCTTGGAAAAACGGGCAACCATCTGATCCATTTGTAATTCTTTCTTGTGTTGAACTAATGATGAAATTTCTTTCCCTCGCTGTATCATTAAACTATCGAGCAACAAACTCTTTTATTTTATTTTTATATTTTAAAATATATTTTTATTTCATAATTTTGACTCTAATATTATTTTATTTTAAAAAATTTTAATTTTATTTTAACTTTTATTATTACTTTTTATTAATACTTGTGATGGTAAGGCAGGATAATTAAGAAGAAATAAAAATATTATAATATTAAATGAAGAGTGATAAATTATTAGTAAAGAGTGAGATTAAGTAGAAAAAAAATAATATTCTTTAACATTTTATTTCTAGTAATTAAAAGCATGTTAGAGTTGTTCTTAATAAAGATATGCATATATATATATATATATAATAAATATTTGTACAATCGGCTCGTAGTATTTTTGTGTAACCGTGAAAAATTGAACGGCTATGATTTTTTTTTCTCTCATCCTTCCGATGAATTAGTAGGCTGTCACGTTGTCACGGTTATTCAAAGATTACCCAACCCCAGTTGTACCTAGCATTGTGCATATATATATAATGTTTTAATTAAAATCTAAAAAATAGAACAAATAAGTAGTAGAAGACTATTATTTTTAGTAATTATTACCTTAAATGTTAAGTTTTGTTTTGTCACCATTAATTGACGGCTAAGAATAAGATGGGTTTATTAATATACAGGTTATGCATCAAATAAAAAACAGCAGCCCTAAGAAAAACAACGCAGCACTGCATTAATAATATATGACGACCCATGTGGAGAGAAAACATGACGTTCCAATGCAGTTGTCGAACTGAGTTTCTAATTCTGTCAAGAAAGGTTTTCAATTTTAAGTTCAATGCCTTAATTTAATTAATAAAAAATTATATCCCGATATTATTAAGAAACTGAACGGACATAATTTTTTATATTTATATATTATTTCTGTTAATTTGATAATTACTCTTGATTAATTAATTATTATTTTTTGGAAATGAGTGGAATGAATGACTTGGTTCACCGGCCGGCATGCGACTAGAATATAGAAGCTGAATTTTTTGACTCATCCCTTCCTGACTTTAGGACGGACATATGTAATCATTCATAGTCATAGAGAGGGAGATATTTTTATTCAGCAAAGTCTGTTATGTCATCATGGCAAGAGATTTATATAATTTAGCAAAGTCCATTATGTCATCATGGCATCTAAGACTCACTCTGGAGGTTCTATATATAACCATCCACTTAGACGATCTAGTATGCCAGACATGCATGCTGGCAAATTAAGGATATATTAAGTTAGGCGTGTAGGGTAGATCTGTCCGCGCGCGCATTGTTTTCGTTGAGCTTGTGTCCAAAAACATTGTGGGCACATTACCCCCTACCAAGATCGATCTGATCAATGGGTAATGGGTCTCTCATGGCATAATTTGCATTATATGTGAATATAAATAAATGAAATTCTATGTCTTACAATATATTTAGAATTGTTTACTAAAATTAAAGCACACATAAAGTTAACCCCTTTTCTGTTATTGAAATATGTAAATATATGTATTAATGAAATCACATTATTCACCAAAGACTTTTTTTTTTTTTTTTTGCATGCATGGTTACCGTTTTTAGGGAGGTTTGCTTGTGAAGTGTCGCAGCTCGTACATAAAATCATGATTATATGAATATTTCAATTAGTAGCATATGAAAAAAATATCTATCGCCTGTATCGATTTCCAGAATAATTGAAATGCTCTGCCATAGATTTTAATTGCTTCTCTCCTTTTACATAAAAAAAGAAGTAAATATTATTATATATATACACACTCAGATGTAAAACAGGCTTTTCATAAGAACACGTGTTTTTGATAAATAATACATAATTTTCTGGAAAATCAATCTTCACGCCTATCTCTTATCCGAAACCTGTTCTGGGCTTGCCTTATCCTGTGCACGACTTCTTCGCTCCAGTCCACAGGGCCTGCCCGAGATTTGGGGCTCAATGTAAAATTTTAATATATTTTAAGATAGTAAAATATTAATATTTACAAGTTTATAACTCTTCATGCATTCGTCGCTCAATATGCATTAATATTGCTCAAATTCAACTTATGAATTAATATGAATTTAACTTATTTGAATCAAATAAAAACTCAAACTTTTTATCATATCATTTAAATTGCTCAAATTGATTCTTTCATAAAGAAATACCTTGAACAATAATAATAGACATGAATTAATTAACTCATTTTTGTGTAGATTGTATTACTTATTTGCTTGTATTCTCCTCAAAATATTTATTTTTACAAATGATATATTTTTGTTGAAAAACTGATTTGATCTGTAGTGTAAGTGTAACTTTCTTAGTTTCATACCATCACAAACTCATTTTCTTTATAATTTTTTTTTAAAAAAGAAATAAGTCTTTTCGACTGTAGAACAACATTAATATTCATATCTTTAGCTTGAAGAGTCTTGCTAACAAAATTAACATCAAATAATCATAGTAGCTAAGAACTCAAAATTCTTAAGTTTATAATCAACAAGATTCTTTAGCTTCACTAAAAACTTTATTCTTGAAGTAAAACATTTCTTATTCATGAAGCTTGATACCTTATTGTTTTAAACCTTTTAATATAATTCTTTCATCATATGTTGTTGGCAATAGCATAAGCATGAGACCTCCCACATTAACCTTGAAAACTTTCCACCGCATTGCAGAATATAAAAACAAAATATAAATGCATTGCACAACTATTTGAAAAAAATTACTTGAAAACAACAATTAGCTATATCATAAAGTACAACATTAAGACTATAATAAACACATGATGTGTAGAATACTTTAAGATTTACATTAATCAACATTTCCTGTATGCATTTGTGTTTCCCTTTCATATTAGAGTAATTGTCATTTCCCTATCTCCTTACATCAATAATATGAAGATTAAGTTTTTTTAATAATTATAAGAGTACATTAAAAAGTCCTTATGTAGATGTATCATCAACTTTTTAAAAATTTTTAAATTAAGAACTTTTATTTCTATTAGAATTGTTAAAGTATACACACACCTTATTACAAGAGACATGTCCGTCATGACTTGTGTTTGGTGTATAATCAAGCATGATTGAAAAGTATTTCGCATATTCTTAATTGTTTTTGTCACGCCCCCAAATTCCATGGAACCCAGAACTATGAACATGACTTCCCTTTGCCCGCACCCGAAAGGTCAAGGGGTTGGTGACTAGCACCAATGGAGACTACACCGTGGGTGCTGTCTCAAATATGCAATACTGTACAGTCATACATCAATGGTAATCCTGTACTTTTTCATATATCATCATGCATACAATGAGTCAAACAGTTATACAGACATCACATCACAAACAGTATGCAAATACAACTGTCCACGGACCCATGTCCGGGATACAACACATAAAACAATACAAAATATAATACTGTATCATACATAAGAGTAGTGGGCGTCCTCCTGGAAGAAAGTCCTCCACTAGTCTTGGGTCACACCTGAAAAAGGTAAACAACAAGTAGGGGTGAGCAACAAGCTCAGTAGGTGACCCCAACACTCCACATCATGCAAACATACAAGTCTATACTACATGCTATGTATACTCGTGTAAGGACCCATACCTTGAGTTAGTCAGTCTTGCCTCCTGAGTAGAGTTTTTCTAGATTTTGACCTAGTAGATGGACTCCAATGAATTCACGTGCAAAAGGAAAAGAGTTTAGATGATGTCCTCTATCTACCACGAAGTTTCAGGCCAAATGGACGTGTGTGTGAGGTGCACGTGATATGGGACCAATTCACGTGCAAGTGTAATTGTCTTCTAAATGATGCAAGAAGGCTAGGGGTGAAGTTTGAGAGCATTTGGAGTTCATATGGAGTTGGCGTGCAGCCATATTTTTGCATGGTTCCCTTGGTTTTGACATTCTAAGGAACTTTCTCCAAAGGACCATGTTGAAATTCTGAATATTTTGGTGTGTATGGTTGTGGAAAGGTGGTAACTTGTGTGATCAAAACTACGTCGTTTTGATCCTGGGATTCACTTAATCAAAACTACGTCGTTTTGATGTGGATGGTGTCTATATAAGGAGGGCTTGAGTTTGAGTTTAGGGTTTTGTGTTCCTTTGCTGCACCTTCTTTTGAGAGAGAGCTAGAGAGAGAGAGGGAAGGGGAGTTGCTTGGTTCTTCGCGGGAGCATCTTGCGTGGGGAGGACAGCGTTTGGCGCGGGAGCAAGGAAGAGCCGCTTTAAGGTAGGGGTTCTGTTCTTCCTAAACCCTCCTCCGTCCTAGGGTCCTAGGGCGGTCCGGACCCTGTTTATATATATATAGTAAATTCATATAGGTGTGATCTCTATATGAATGTTGGCCTTCGTGGCATTTTGGTGTGGTTCGTGGTCTATATGCTATATGTTTGATGAAAAGCCTGTGTGAACATAGTTATGTGTATATGCCGCCAAGTGTTTGAAATTAAGCCTGTGAGGTCGTGCTTGTTATGTGTTTGTGGAAATGCCGTGAGGCCACGCACGTCAAGTGTGTTAGATTATGTCTGTTGGTCGGGTTTATGAGCTTGTGGATATATGCATGCTAAGTGTTCGATGTTATTCCGTGTGACTAAGCATACTAAGTGTTTGATGTTATGCCCGTATGGCCATGTGTCCTGCGTGTTTGCTTGTACACCCGGTGGCCGTGGAAGCCCGGGCGTTGTGGAACCCGGTGGTGGGAGCCCGGACTGTTTTGTGGAACCCGGTGGTGTGGAAGCCTGGACTTTTGTGGAACCCGGTGGTTGTGGAAGCCCTGGATCGTTTTGTGGAACCCGGTGGCGTGGAAGCCCGGGATCGTTTGAAACCCGGTGGGCGGAAGCCCGGGAGTGTTTATGTACTTGCCCATGTATGATGTGTTTGTTGTTATAGCTTGAACTATATTTGGTGGGATAATTGATCACGACACAAGCACTTGTACACAAGGCATGTAGATATCAGGTGCATGGGATGGGTTGGGAGACATGATCCCTGCGAAGGGTGTGTTTTCTTTTCGGGAACCTACGGGCGTTAGGTGGGACCCCAAGGTGGAAGACCTTATTTATTTAATTTGTTTATGTTATTTTTATTATGGGAATTGATGTAACCCCAGGTGGGAAAGGATTTTGTTTAATAAACTGGTTTGGATTGCTTTTAATGAATATTACTTTCGAATGTTGTGGATGTTTAAAATGTTAAATTCTTGATTTGTATCCTACCCTTTGCCCTCCGTGTGGGTAAAAGGGAGTCACGACCGGTTTCCTCGGGGTGGAAATCCGGGCGTGACAATATGGTATCGAGCATGGTCTAGTTGGCCTAGGGTGGCGGGGCGGACTTGGTTATCCTAAGTCCTTTGAGGAGCCTGGAGGGACATGCCCGATCAACATGGTCCTCTTTAGCCTCCAAGGTGTACTTAGGGTAGTCCGGCTTGTGGTAGGATTTGCATGCATTGGCATTAGGGCACTAGTTGCATTTGTTGTGAATGTATGCTAGATCGGGATAAGATCACATGATTAAGTGGAATGTGCAACTCGATTTGTTTGGCAATGTGTCCTGAACCGTGCAATGTGATGGATGCAATGTATGTGTGTAATGTCATGTGTTAGTGAAATTGATCGGTGGGGTAGAGGTAGTGACGCGATAGATTATAAAATTTGTTTTGACGTTGTGCTTCTTACTTCGTGTAGAAGAAGCCGCCGAGAAGAGTGACACGTGCGTCCGGGCGATGGGCGATGAGTCATCTGCCCAGGGTGCGGGTGCGGGGCCATCGGTGGGAGGGCATGCGTTGTTCGGGCACTACAAGAAGGCATCCGGGGAGGTACGAGAGCTACGGGAGGGACTCCGGCGGGACGTTCGGGAGGAAGTGCGCCGTGAGATGGCGGCACGGCGGTGGTGCCACCACCACACCACCAGGGAGAGCTACCTCGTGAGCGTGAGAGTTCGGCGGGGGTGTGGACCGACCCGTGCAGGATGACGTGGTGACACGGTTCCGAAAGGAACAACCTCCGCGATTTAAGGGGGAGAAGATCCTGCTGGCGAAGCGGTGGTTGAGGCGGATTGAGCACGTGTTCTCCTTTCTCCCGCCCCGGAGGAGGATAAGGTGCGGCTCGGCGGAGTGGAGGGGGACGCTTGGAGTGGTGGACGAGTGTTGCGGGGAGCCGTGCAGGTAATTCATGTTTTGGGAGGAGTTCTTGCAACTCTTCCATGATGAGTTCTTTCCGGAATCGGTGAGATGGCAAGAGGGAGGAATTTGGCAGCCTGAAGCAAGGATCAAAGACGGTGCCCGAGTATGAGCGGGAGTTCGAAGCCGAGTGGTTTGCCCCCGAGGGACATGGGAGGGGGGGGCCAAGTTCACTGCGGGTCTTGGCCGCCCTTAGGGAGAGGGTGGCGATTCACGCTGAGGACCTATCGGAGGCGTGGAGACGGCCCGTATAGGCGAGAGAGTGGGGTGGGGGGGGGGGGGGGGGGGGGGGGGGGGGGGAGGGGGGGGGGGGGGGCCGGCGGGGGGGGGGCTTGGGAGTGGGGCCGATCGAGAGCAGGGTCCAAGAGGCCAAGACGGAGGAGAGGGATGGGGGGGCTCCTTCCGCAACGGGGGACGGACATTGGCGAACCCAGGGAGGTCTAGCTTTGGCGGTGGCGGACAGGGCGGTCCCGGGGGGGGTGCTCCCCGGCGGGGGGGTGGGGGGAGCAAGGCCACTTGAGGAAGGAGTGTCCAAAGAAGGGACTGGAAATGCCATGATGTGGACGAGAGGGCCATCCGAGCCGGGTTGCCGGAGTGGCAACAGGGGAGTTGGAGGCATGACATCCGGCACAAGGAGTGATGCCGGTTGTTGGGGGGAGGGCACCGGGAGAGAGGGGGGGGTCGACGGCAGGGGGGGAGCCAGGATCGGGCGGGAGGGGACCTCGGGGGAGGGGGGCGGCAATTAGCGAGGAATGAGCCGACTAGTGGCACGGGCCAAGGAAGGGTGTTTGCGCTGGAGGCGACATACCAGGAGGAGGCCGAGCTACCACCCCACCGCTGAGGGTGGAGCAGGACCATCGGTGTTAGAGGTACCCTTTGATCTCCCGTACCTTAGCTCGTTCTTTTCGATACGGATCGTGTTCGTTTGTTCTTGCCCTGTGATAGATAGCTTGGGGTTAGCCCGTGTGAGGCCGCGAGGCCCCTAGTTGTGGAGTCTCCGTGGGAGGCATGATTGAGGTACGACGAGTGTGTCGTGACCGTGTGTTAACCATAGGAGAGGGGAGCCGCGGTTGACTTGCATGTGATGCCTTTGAGGGCGTTTGACCCGATCTTGGGTATGGATTGGCTTATGGCTTTCCAGGCCAAGATAGATTGTTATCGGCGGCGTGTGTCCTTGTGACACCCGCAGGGACCTCTTGCACCCCGCAGGGGGAGTGGGATTGTGAGGCAAGTCGGGCCGGGGCCGTGTTGGACCGGTGGGGTGCCATTACCCACAGGTTGGCGCCCGACCTTTGCGAGGAGGGTAAGGTGGAAAAGAGGGTGGGCCCGCTTGTTGTGGACCAATTTCAGGATGTTTTTCCCGGCGGTTGAGGAGTTTGCCACCTAAGAGGAGGTGGAGTTCACCATCGAGTTGGTGCCGGGGACAGTCCGATTTCCCAAGTAGCGTATCGTATGGGGCCAGCCGAGCCGAGGGAGCTTCGGAGGCAAATCGAGGAGTTGGTGGGCCGGGGGTATATCGGACCAAGTACCTCACCTTGGGGTGCTCCGTGCTCTTTTAAGAAGGCCGATGGCACGCTTCGTCTCTCGCATCGACTACGGAAGCCAGGGGTTGGATGGTGGGTTGGGAAGAACAAGTACCCGTTGCCTCGGATAGATGACCGTTTGACCAATTGAGGGGGCCCGTGGTTTTCCAAGATAGATTTACGGTCGGGGTATCACCGGCTGGGGTTGGTGGAGGAGGACATCCCCAAGACGGCTTTTCGGTGCGGTATGGGCATTATGAGTGGGTCGTAATGCCTTTCGGGCTCACTAATGCGCCGGAGTTGTTCAGCATTTGATGAACCAAGTCTTTGCCCCATACTTAGACTCGTTCGTGGTGGTGTTTATCGACGATATCTTGGTGTATTCCAAGACCGAAAAGGAGCATGTGGAGCACTTGGCAACGGTGTTGCAAACCTTGAGGGACCAGCTGCTTGCTAAGTTTAGCAAGTGTGAGTTTTGGCTGCAGGAGGTTCACTTTCTTGGCCATGTGGTGTCACTGAGGGAGTTAGGGTGGACCCGGCCAAGATTGAGGCCGTGGCATCGTGGGCAAGGCCAACCAACGTTAGATCCGTAGTTTTCTTGGCTTGGCGGGGTACTATCGTCGTTTTGTAGAGGGGTTCTCCCGCTTGGCGGCGCCTATGACAGCGTGACTCGGAAGGGCGTGAAGTTTGAGTGGACGGACAAGTGCCGGCGGGCGTTTGAGACTCTCAAAACCCGTTTGACCACCGCACCGTGTTGAGGTTGCCTAGGGAGGATATTCCGTATGAGGTGTCGGATGCGTCCAGGGGTTGGTTTGGGGTGTGTGCTTGCGGGGAGCACGGTGTGGTAGCTATGGGTCGAGGCGGTTGAAGCCTCATGAGCAGAATTATCCTACTCATGACCTTGAGTTAGCGGGTCATCTTCGCCCTGAAGAGTTGGCAGCACTACCTCTTGGGGGAAAAGTTTGTGGTTTCTCGGATCACAAGAGCCTTCGACATCTTTACTCGAAGGACTTGAATTTGAGGCAAAGGAGATGGGTGGAGTATTTGCGGACCTTTGATTTTACTCTTGCCTAGCCCCGGGCAAGGGTAATGTTGTGGGCGATGCATGAGCGAGAAAAGGGAAAGCCGAGGTGGCCGTGAGGGAGTGGAAGCCGATGGAGCGATTGGCGACGTTGCAGCTGCAGCCGTTGTTCGTATGGTGGGACAGCCCGCGTCCTTTGGTGGTAGTGCTCGAGTTGTCGGGCGGGTCCGGGAGGAACAGGGGGGGACTTTGAGGGGGGCTTTTGGTGTGAGGTTCTCCTGCCCGTATGAGGCCGGGGAGCTATCTCGGGGACTGGACAGAGGGTCCCGAGCATGAGTTGTCATTTCAGGGGCGGTTGGTAGTAGCTTCTTCCCTCGGGGATGAGGTGATGAGGGAGTTTCACCCGCCTAGAGTGCTCGCAGGGGGTACGAAGATGTACCATGCGCTTCGCGGACATTTTTGGTGGCCTGGATGAAACGCGATGTGGCCGCCTTTGTTTCGCGGTGCCTCACGTGTCGGGGGGGGGGGGCGAGCATCGGCGGCCGGCGGGCATGTTCGCCCTTGCCCATAGCGGAGTGGAAGTGGGACCATATCGCGATGGACTTTGTGATCGGTCTTCCACCCACCACCGGGAGGAAGGACATGATTTGGGTGATTGTGGATCGACTCACAAAGTCGGCCCATTTTCTTGCTGTTCGCGAGCGGGACTCTATTGGGACCTTGAGTCACCGTACATGAACGAGATTGTGAGACCGCATGGCGACCATCATCGGTTGTCTCCGACCGGGATTCGAGGTTCACTTCCGTTTTTGGGCGGTGCTTGCGGGAAGCTATGGGAACCAAGCTTCACTTGAGTACAGCCTTTCACCCCGAGACGGACGGTCGACCGAGCGACGAATCGGACCATGGAGGACATGTTACGGGCCGTGTGTTAGATTTCGGGGTTCGTGGGCAACTCACCTTCCTTTGGTGGAGTTTGCCTACAACAACGCTTATCGCATCCATTGGGATGGCTCCTTTTGAGGCGTTGTACGGACGGCCGTGTCGATCACCCTTGTGTTGGACCGAGGTAGGAGAGGCAGCCCTCTTGGGGCCACAGTTGGTTCAAGAGGCTACCGAGAAGGTCAAGTTGATTCGTCGGCGTTTGTTGTCGGCTCGAGTCGGCGAAATCTTATGCGAATCGGCGGCGGCGACCTTTGGAGTTTTCTGTTGGTGATCATGTGTTCCTTCGTGTCTCTCCACGCCGTGGACATCGACGGTTTGGGCAGGTTCCAAGCTATCTCCGCGGTTTATTGGCCCTTTTGAGATTCGGATCGTGTAGGGCCGTAGCCTACCGGTTAGCGTACCACCGCGGGCGAGTCGAGTGCACAACGGTTTCACGTGTCCCGGCTGAGGAAGTATCACCCGACCCCACTCATGTGATTGATTGGGGACGTTGGACATTGAGGATGACATGTCCGTCATTGAGGCCCCTATCCGTATCCTAGATCGGCAAAGAGAAACTTTGCGTGGTCGTGCTATTCCTTTGGTTCGCGTTGTGGCAGCACCGTGGCATTGAGGAGGAGACATGGGAACGTGAGTCCGTGATGCGGGAGCAGACCCAGACTTGTTCGAGGACGAACAATCTTAAGCGTGGGAGGTGGTCATGGGGAGGGGGGGGGTTGGTATGGGTTTTCTTGTGGGTGTTTTCTTGTATTAGTTGATGTATTTGTATTGTCTTTTAAAGACATGTGTTCTTATTTGTGATGTGCTTTGAAATGTGTATTCGTGCCATGTGGACATGTATTCGTGCATTATTGTGGTTATGGATTATGGTGGTACGTTGTGTGGTGTATGACCCATTTGGGTGTTTGGCTGCCGGGTGGCAAATGGGAGATTTGGGTGTTGTGGCTTGCCGGGTGGCAAATGGGTAGTTTGTGGTTGTTTTCCTCGTATGTCATTTCTTTTCGAGGACGAAAAGTCTTAAGGGGAGAGGATGTAAGGACCCGTACCTTGAGTTAGTCGGCCTTGCCTCCCGAGTAGAGTTTTTCTAGATTTTGACCTATAGATGGACTCCAATGAATTCACGTGCAAAAGGAAAGATGTTTAGAATGATGTCCTCTATCTACCACAGGTTTTCAGGCCAAATGGACGTGTGTGTGAGGTGCACGTGATATGGGACCAATTCACGTGCAAGTGTAATTGTCTTTAAAGATGCAAGAAGGCTAGGGGTGAAGTTTGAGAGCATTTGGAGTTCATATGGAGTTGGCGTGCTTGGGTTCAGTATTTTTGCATGGTTCCCTTGGTTTTGACATTCTAAGGAACTTTCTCCAAAGGACCATGTGAAATTCGAATATTTTGGTGTGTATGGTTGTGGAAAGGTGGTAACTTGTGTGATCAAAACTACGTCGTTTTGATCCTGGGATTCACTTAATCAAAACTACGTCGTTTTGATGTGGATGGTGTCTATATAAGGAGGGCTTGAGTTTGAGTTTAGGGTTTTGTGTTCCTTTCTGCAGTGCTGCCGTTAGAGAGAGCTAGAGAGAGAGAGGGAAGGGGAGTTGCTGGTTGCTGCCGGAGCATCTGCGTGGGGAGGACAGCGTTTGGCGCGGGAGCAAGGAAGAGCCGCTTTAAGGTAGGGGTTCTGTTCTTCCTAAACCCTCCTCTGTCCTAGGGTCCTAGGCGCGTCCTGGCGTATCGTTTATATATATATATGTAAATTCATATAGGTGTGATCTCCTATATGAATGTTGGCCTTCATGGCATTTTGGTGTGGTTCTGGTCTATATGCTATATTTTATGAAAAGCCCGTGTGAACATAGTTATGTGTATATGCTCGCCAAGTGTTTGAAATTAAGCCCGTGAGGCCGTGCTTGTTATGTGTTTGTGGAAATGCCCGTGAGGCCACGCACGTCAGTGTGTTAGATTATGTCCGTGTGGCTGGGTTTATGAGCTGTGGATATATGCATGCTAAGTGTTCGATGTTATTCCGTGTACTAAGCATACTAAGTGTTTATGTTATGCCTGTATGGCCATGTGTGCTGCGTGTTTGCTTGTACACCCGGTGGCGTGGAAGCCCGGGATGTTTTGTGGAACCCGGTGGCTGTGGAAGCCCGGGATGTTTGTGGAACCCGGTGGCCTGGAAGCCCGGGATCGTTTTGTGGAACCCGGTGGCGTGGAAGCCCGGGTCGTTTTGTGGAACCCGGTGGCTGTGGAAGCCCGGACATTCTTGAAACCCGGTGGCCGTGGAAGCCCGGGAGTGTTTATGACTTGCCCATGTATGATCGTGTTTGCTGTTATAGCCTTGTAACTATATTTGGTGGGATAATGTATCACGACACAACACTTGTACACAAGGCATGTAGATATCGGGTGCATGGGATGGTTGGGGAGACATGATCCCTACTGAGTGTGGTTGCTCACCCCTCCTACCATGTTGTTTTCTTTTCAGGAACCTACGGGCGTTAGGGGACCCCAAGGTGGAAGACCTTATTTATTTAATTTGTTTATGTTATTTTTATTATGGGAATTGATGTAACCCCGGTGGGGAAAGGATTTTGTTGTAATAAACTGGTTTGGATTGCTTTTAATGAATATTACTTTCTTGAATGTTGTGGATGTTTAAAATGTTAAATTCTTGATTTGTATCCTACCCCTTTGCCCTCCGTGTGGGTAAAAGGGGAGTCACGTACCGGTTTCCTCGGGGTGGAAATCCGGGGCGTGACAACTCGTGCATTGTGTAGTGTGCACAATCATCAGGACTCAGCCTGCAAACAAACATCAAGACCTAGCCTGCCCATACAGGACAGCTTGTCCACGATCCTCCACGGGATCCCAGCTCAGGGCACTCAGCCCTAGCTCCACGAGCTCAACGGCTCAACTCAAGCCTTAGCCTGTCCCCAGCCATAGCGCAATATGCCCGACCACAGTTGTTATCACTCGTTTTCGTCCGGGCCGAACCCAAATGATAAAATATACAGAGTCACCACCAACTGTTTTTGGGGTACAGTTGGATACCCTCTACCTTGAGTAGTTAAGATGTGGTTTGTGTTACCAGAGATGGGTTCGGGAGTTGGTTACGTGTTGGGAAGGTTTTAGCACCCCTACAACGCCCTTTCGGTACCTGTCTTAGGAGGAGGAGGTTTCTATTTGTTTGTTTTTTTTACTTTGTTTTTTAAATCACATTTAATCTAAATCTAATTCTCAAAATTTTATTTTAATCCATCATATGCTAATTAATTAATAGACTTAATTACTACTCACGAGCTAATTATTAAATTTAAAAGTTAAAGGTTAAATTTAATTATTATAATCTAAGTACAAATTATTTAAATTAGTCTAATTATTTACTAAATTTTAAATATAAAAAATAATTACAAAAGTTAATTACTAATTTATCTAATTACTAATGTTATTTAATTCATTACGCGCTAATTAATTAATTATTAGGCTTACTTACTATTGACATGCCTAAATTTGAAAAGTTAATTACAAACTTATTAAAAATTAACTAACTAATTATGCTAATTTAATTATACTAAATTATACTAATTAAAAACTAACTAACTAATTAACTAAATATGCTAAAATTAACTAATTAAAATTATGCTAATTATGATAAATTTTAAAAAAATTAACTAACTAATTATTCTAATTTAATTATAAACTAACTACTAATTTACTACACAAAATAATAATAAAAATTAAAGAAGGAAAGGAATAAAAACCTAGAATATCGTGAACCGAGGGCGCCCTTTTCCCGAATGCCTCCTTTTTCTGCAAAAGAAGGAAAAAGAAAATTAATTTGACTATAACTACAGTTCTTTTTTAGAACCGCAGTTAAGTTTACACTTTACTCTCTTTTTTTTTGAGTTTTGTGTAATTGATGGTTTTTTGGTGTGTTAGAAGGGGGAGAGGAGACCCCTTTATATAGGTGTTAAGGGAGAGGGAGATTTGAGCATTTTCCGATGTGAGACTTCTCACTTTTTTTTTCTTTACATTTGCGTGTGTTTTGTTGTTGTTGTTTTTTTTGTTTTAAATAAGAAAGTCAAAAAAGAGGGGCCAAACTTGCCCCCCTGCCCCTTTTTCAAACATGGGGGCGATGCCCCCATGACTCTTTTTTTTGTTTTTTTTTTTTTAATTTTTTTTAGTCTTTTATTATTATTATTATATATAATTAAAGTCAAGCGGCACTGTACATGAATAGTAACGGGTACTGTTCATGAAACAGTAACCACAGTACTGTTCGTGAATAGTGATGCGAATAGTACCCTGGGCACTGTTCACGTATATGTTTTTTTTTGTTGTTTTTTTTTATGCAGAAAATGCTGTTTGAAAAATAAAAATGTAGACATACAACAGGCTCTAATGATATTTTTTTTGTTTTTTTTTTGGAATTTTCTTTTTTTCTTTTTTTGTTTTTGTTTTTGTGTTATATATATATAATTAACATCATACCCTTTAAATTAACATTCACACCTTTTTATTTATCTATACAAAGTGAATGATAAATATGAAATAATATAAAGCTAAAATGAATATGTATGTCCAACCCGGACAAAATGGGGTCCAACAACAGTTGCCACACAGGCCTGCCATTGGTGCATATGCCTGCCCCGACCATAGTGGCCACACAGGCCTTAACCTCACGGTGAGAACCCAAACAAGTCACGGAGTCCATGCCCCAATACCTCACGCCAACATACTAACATTAGTATGGCATGTCATTCTCAACATTTCCTTTAGAACTGTAGGCAATCTTCACAAGTAAATCCTCAATCCTTGATTTATGAAGGAAGTACCCATAATAGCTATTTTCTTGAAATCAAAAGTCACGGCATTGGGTTCCCATATCATAAATAAGATAATCTGATTTTTGGGAATTTTTCTAAGATGTCTAACCCCACTTTCCAAAAAGTCATCACTACGAACTTTTGAGTTTTTCCGAGATTTTATACTAAAACCTAATTTTCACATTTTGAAAGAGTGGGAATTAATTGTTTTAGTATTTTTCTTTGAATCCAAATGGGGGGTATTTCGTTATTTACATTGTAACTTATAATAGTTTATAGGTTACAATGTAAATAGGTCCAGTCCAGTGCTGTCCAGTGTCCATTTACACTGCAGGAGCTGCGACTCGTAGCTCAGAACCTGCGACTCGTAGCTGCGGAATGCAGAACTGCAGCGTGCCTCGAAAACTCGAAGCGAGGCTACGACCTTCGACCTATGAGGCAACGAATTTCGACCCTTTGGCCACGAACTACGAGGCTACGAACTACGAACTACGACCCTTCGACCCAAAACTTCGGGTCTTCGTCATTTCGACCCAGGAACGCGCCCAGGGTACTGTTCATCGTCGTTTCCGCCTGTTCTTCGTCTGGAATGCCCCAAGGGTACTGTTCATCATCGTTTTCACCTGTTCTTCGTCTGAAATGCGCCCAGAAACTCCCAGACGCTCACTAACACCCATGTTTCACAACAAACTACGATATCTACCTCAAAACGCGTCCAAAACACCTCTAAATCGCAAAGAAACAACAGAAACAAGTATAAAATTCCAGATTTCCAGAAATCTAGATCTAAACCCAGATTTCCATGGTTGACTTATCAACCCTCATGAAAAACACAGTTAATCAACCCCAAAATCACATAAATATATATCCACAATGATATAAAACAGTTTTTAACCACCGATCTTATGCTAAACCATTAGATCTAACCCAAAATTAGATTTCCCCAAATTCTAGGGTTCATGCTCAATTTCATAAATCATGATAAATTCGTGCAGATCCAAAACAAGTGAGAGATAAGAAGTTCAAGGACACCTACTTGAAGTGAATCTTTGAGCTCCACGAACCCAAATCGCCAAGGCCTCCAAGCTCTCTCAAGCTCTCTCTCTCAAACACACAAACGTGATAACGTAAGATGAAATCTCTTTCTTTTCCTGTTATTTATATTTCTGCCAGTCAACTGACCTAGTCAACCATTGACCTAGTCAATAATTGACGACCCAGTCAATAATTGACCTTCCAACACAAAAATTGACCTTTAAGGCCCCAAACTCCAAATTGAGTCAAACTACAGTCAAAACGCTCGAAATGACGAGCACAACACTGGACTGATATTATCACACGCAAATGACCACTCAAACGCAAAGTCAACCAATAAACCCCGAGAAAGTCAACAATTGGGTCAAACGGGGGCCCGACTCGAAATCGGGCCCAAGTACAGTCAAAATGCTCACATCGACGGCTACACTACCATCCAGATAGTTACATTCACATAGAATGACTATCTCTCAAAACTGCCCAAATACGAGTCTTTACAGTTTTTTAATTCTTAATTATTTGAATAATAAAATTTTAATCTTATTTGTCAACTTTTGAATGAATCCATTTTGTATCTTATGGCTAAGATAACAAATATAAATCTCACATTTTTGGATATGCTTAAGGTTTTCTTGTCTTACTAGATCAAATTCACCAATCATTTTAATAACTTTCAACAAAGTTTTTCCATTATGCTTTTAATAAATCTTCTTATTATCCCTTGGAAATGTCATATTATTTTTAGCAAAGAGTATTTACAAAAATAAGAATCCTTAATAACACATGGCGAGAGAACATTAGAAGTAAAAAAACCATGAATTCTTATATCGACAAGAAGAAGAAGAAGAAGAAGGAAACAACACAAAAGAAAAAATAACTTACTAATACATATTTCTAATGTTTTGTTTCTTTGTTGATTAGTTCTTACTTAATCTGTTTGTTTCATTTTCCTTCCAATATTATACTGAGTTTGATATATTTTCTCATGCAACTAATGTGCTCATGACTAGTTTCATTACCTTTAATTCTTTGACTAAGTTTTTTCCGATCATTGAAGCCGTTAATGGCTAAGTGAGACATAATTTCATCTTTCTTAAATAACTTGTAATAAAAATAATAAACCTTATCCAAAGTATTTGAATATATTAATCGTTTTCTATCTTGTTTATCTCAATTTGATAAATGTCAAATATAATAAAAAGAGGAGAAATGTCTATCATAATCATCTTTTAGAAAGTTAAAATTAGTATTTGTGATTAGAACCTTTAAAACTAATAAGTCTATCATATTTTAATTAACTTGCCCCCAATTATCAAAATTATATATTTTTTTAAAAGTTCAAATTCTTCATTCAAATTTCAATGTTAAGTTATTCTCATTCTCTTTTGGATGTTTTTTAGTTAAATTATTTTAAATCAAACTTGAAGTTTCTGCTTGTTTATTTGTTTCTAATAAACTTATCAAGAGGTTTTGGATGAGATTAAAAAATTATTCTATCTCATGTTTCATTTCTGAAAAAAAATCGAAACATACTGTATTTGTGAAAGCAGGATTATTTACTCTAGGATAAAAAGAACAAAAGAAATTACAACTTGTAACATGTGTGCAAGACAAAGTGGATCAAGTTAGGCATCGATACACAAGTTATTTTTTTAAACTAACAAGTCCATATTTAACTAAGTGATTTTTTTATAGCTCCATCGAAAGTGAATCTAAAACATACTAATGAGAAAACAATCAAAATATTAAAAAGTAAAATAATAAGTTCGTGAATACAAACAAGATTGACAACCCAGATTTCATAGCAATTCAAAGGAAAAATATCATACACAAAATTATTTGAGTTTAGGCAATTAAAATTCTAAAATACATTATTGAAAATTAAAATACAGTACTTATCTTACCTTTACAAGTTCGATTTTGTAGAGAAGTTCCGGCTCTGTATAGTTTATCCAAGTGCAAACTGTAACGAAGGATGAGATTTCAACTTTTTCAAGATGAAGAAACAAATAAGTAGCGATCTGGGAGGAAAAGAGACGCTGGTGATTAGTATTGATAATTGCAGGACGAAGACAAAGGAAAGACGAAGATGAAATTATAATTCGTTAATTGTCAAAAGATTAAGCCATGTTTCAAATTTCAATTACACGTCTGTTTATATAAGCTTAAGCCCAAAATATGTAAAAACAATACTACCCTTACTAATTAAGACTTCCATGCAATTTGGTAGGAATAATAATTAACGGGTCCGAACGTCTAATACTCATGACCGTCTTATTAGTAAAAATATCAAATCAGACAGATAGAGCAACTCGAGCCAGAATTATCATCCCTTAATTTGGGCCTGGTTTTCCTATTTTGGTGGCCAGGACGCCATTGCAACGAAGGTGGGGACACAGAGCTTCAAACAACTAAAGCAGAAATTGTAATTTGGGATGTGGAGAAATTTGTGTGTGAATTAAAAGTTTGGGGAATGAGAGGAGTCAACCGATGTGGGGTTCGCTTCGTTTTATTTGGGAATGAGAAGAGAACGAAGAGGGATTATTCAACTAAAAAGTGAAGGTTAATTAAGGATGAATAAACCTTCAATTTTTTTAACAAATAAATAAAATTGAGGACCAAACCATATGGCTCTAGCTAATAGCTATAATGTTATCCATCTGATTCTTTAAACTTAAATAAATTCAAATTTTATTTTGTTTCAAATTAATTATTTTTTCCCTATCATGCAAGGAATCATTGTTGGGGCCGTATTCTCGATGTTCTCTGCCTTGTACACATTGTTGGGGCCGTAGTCAATATATATTTTAATAACATTAATATGCAACATTAATATTTGGTGTACAACATTAATATGCAATTAATATTTTTTGTGGTTTTTATTTTAAAAAAATAACGTTGCTTGTATTTTTTAAAATGAGAGTTGTATTAGAGGACCTTTATATTTTAATTAAAATGATATTATTTTAATTAAAAATTTATCAATCAAAATGATATTGTTTTGATAAAAACACAAAAACCTACAATCCAGGATTCATATAAATCTTTTGTTTTAAAAAAACATTATGTCACCAATACAGTTGGAATAATGCTTTGTGATATAACCTGATATATTCCACCATGATAAACATGCATAAAAAATAGAGAAGGAAGAAATATTATGTTTTTTTATGGGTTTTAGAATATTATGTTTTTTTAATCCACCAATATTATGTTTTTTATTTTAAAATTTGCAGGCACCCATTAAAATGGATCAACAAAATATTTATACATAATTAAATATAAATACATTTAAAAATATCCAGGAGGAATATTAGGAATGCTCATCCCACTTGGTGAGGCCATTTTAGCTATTCTTTTTGGCAATTCCCTTCCCCACCCTACCCGGCCACTTGGTGAATGCATGATATATATATATATATATATATATATATATATATATATATATATATATATATATCCGATTGAGAACCAAAGAATATGTTGGGGACAAATCAAAATTATAGCCCCCGAATATTCTGCATTATTATTATTATTAAAAATTTTATGAATAAAATTATAATAATTATTTTATGCATATCCACTTATTTATATGTCATTTAAAAATGTTGTTTTTGCTAGACCCGAGTCACCCAGATACTGAGTGGGCACACGTGTGCAAGGGAATATTGGTACCCAAAAGTTGTACTTATAAAACCTGAATTTGCCATATCGGTCCGTACGACTTTAAAACGTGTTGTGACATTTTGGGCTTGTTTCATCGTATAAGCTCCTTAACTTCTTCTTTTTCTTCCGATATGGGACACAATTTCCCAATAATCTTTCCCTTGTCACATATCAAACTATATCATAGGCTAGAGACGTACCTATAGAACTGATGAGCCCCCACCATATCATGGGAGCTCCCCCTCAATATACATTCTGATTGAGAGCAGACCGATTCGAACACCTAAAGACAAGGATTTGTATTCTAATCAGATAGCGCTGCACACTACGGGACATGCCGCTCAGCCACAGACTATACCGAGAAAACTTTCGATACAATGGAACACATGACAGGGACAACCAGACTCTGATACTAATTTATTAGGATCGAGTCAATGTACAAACCCCCCCCGCATGTCACAATATTGTCCACTTTGGGCTCGGCACATTAGCCCACACGGCTTTAAAACGTGTTGTGACATTTTGGGCATACTTCACCATATAAGTTCCTTGACTTCTCTCTTTTTTTTTTTATGTAGGACACAATTTCTCTACACACTTGTCATATACAACATATTTGATTAAAAGTTTATCATATAAGAACTGTGTTAAAAAAGTTTAACATAATTTATTTTGTGTTAAGTAAATTTCGATTAGGTAAATTTATATTTAATTTGTTAGATATATTTTTAATTAAGAACTTCTCTTTAACTTTTTGACTTAAATTTATTTTTTTAAATTTATCCTTTCAAACTCTCCTTTCTATATATTCAGTATTCACACAACAACAGAAGCAGGTGCAACTCGATCTGTTGTTACGATTGTAATGTACCCAACTTTGGTGAGGAACCTACATCATATGTACGGGCCTGTGACGTTAGGGGAATTAATAGGATATATATATATATATATATATATATATATACCTATTGATGTAAACCCTAGTTGATGTAATCTTCAAGAGAATAATAGAACAGACTCGCCGCCGCTCCCGTGGACGTATCCAGTATTGGGGAACCATGTAAATCTTGTGTCCTTGTGCAAATCGTGTGTGTGGGGGGCGTCGATCTACTTTTCATATATCTTTAATTAATTGGTATGGAAAAGATTTTTTTAAAAGAAATTAAAATGAGGACCTCTTGTGGACTTAACAAATTCTGATGCGAAGGGTTAACACACCCAATCCAGGAAGTCATTACATGCATATGTCCGCTGCGGCACCATCGGCGTTCTCTAGTTTCGAGACGTCTACCATTATTACATTGATTGATTCTTGGATTAATATTGCGGGTTGTGAAAGTGGAAAGGAATTGCTGCTATATAGTGAGTAGATGGTGGTGTACGATTGTATGATCTCCTATCGTTGGGCGCATACGAGTAGCTAGAGAGCATCAAGGTTGCGTGCGGCATGTTAGAGATTGGATTATTTTTTTTTTGGGGGGGGGGGGTGGTAATGGTGGGTGGGTGGGGGGTGTTGTACCTAATAGATAATTGAACAGGAAGCCGAAGGATATGTTAAAGGCTTGAATAGAAAGGAGAGCTAAATAAATAAATTTTACAAGATGAGGCCATATATATGAATTGCAAGCTATTTGTTCATTTTCACAAATGGCAAGTTCCTACATCATTATTTCAACCATAAGATTGGAAGCCCTTAATCAAAAAGTTTGTCCTCAACATTTCAACCGCAAGTTCCTTGTTAGGCCCACTAGTCTTGAAAGAGGAGAGTTGAATATATTAAATAGCAAAAAATTTCTTGTAATTTTCAATTTAAAATGCTTGCAAAATATCATTAATTGTGGAAGATAAGACATTCTAAAATGTGTATACCTTCATTAGAATATTAATAATTGATTGTTTTTCCCCTTTATAATCAATCATACAATTTTAGTCTAGAACCTAACCTTTTACGAGAACAAGGATTGATTCATAATTTTTAATATAACTAAATGTAACAACCCCAAATGTGCGCTCGCTCTCTCTCTCTCTCTCTCTCTCTCTCTATATATATATATATATATATATATATATATATAATATCGTAACATAGAGTCATTTTTAAAATTATAAATTTACAAAACAAAAGGTAACTAGGTTACCTCATTGTAGTTTGTAATTAGAAACTTCATATATTAGTGAGTATATTGATCAAATTTGCAATTGTCAAATCTAGAAAAGGAAATAACGAACATTGATATCTTTTAGTAAGATGTTTCAAGGATAGTTTCTTGAATTGAGTATTCTGGATAAAAATTTGGTGTGCGCAGAGCTATTTGAAAAAATACATCCTTACTAAGTATCATTCAGAGTTGTCTTTGTATGTTCTTGAGTTAAAGAAAGCTTATCGAGTAACTTGGGGATTAACTAATATGGAGACTGGAGAGTAAGCTGAGAATTAAACTACATACTCGAAGTTATTCATACTATGCACTATTCATACCAAATAAAAATATAATTTTCTTTCTTTCCTAAGTTGTGATCTTTAAGTAAGTGCTCTAAAATATCATGCAGAGTAATCCTATTGGAGATAACATTTGAATTAATCATTTACATATTAAAATGCTCATTACTGAGTATAGATCTCTTTTAGTAAGGTGTTTTGAGAATAACTTGTTGCATTGTTTTAGATAAGAATTTTGTATGTAGGGAGCTATTCGGAATAATTCATCCTTACTAAGTACAATCCGAAGCAGTTTTTATATATTGTTGAGTCAAAGTAAAGTCACTCGGTAGCTTTAGCTTTCAGATTAACTAACATGTGAAGTAAGCTTATAAACTCAAAACTATGCATGGTAAGCACTATTCATACTCAATAAAAATATAACTTGATATGTCTCTATATTGCAGTAATCTTAAAATTATAAATTGATTTATTTTTGACTATTTTTTATTCAATTTCTTTCTAAATGTTATGATTTTTACTAAAGTTTATTAGTAATTTTGTTATTTTAACGTAATGGCTGGATTGTTTTTTATTGAGTTTTAAAAAATATTATTTATTAATTATCTGGATTTAATTAGGATATTTAAATAATTACAATTTGTTGCGTGCTTTTTAAATTTATTTAATTTAGTAGTACGTTAGTATTATATTTTTATTTTATTAATTAATTTTGAGTTACTTAAAAAATATGAATTTAATATTTTAAATTATAAAATATAAAACTATATACAAATTTAGTTTTTTTAACAGTATATTTTTAGTATTTTCAATTATCTGATTTTTTTATTAAATTAATTCTGTTTGATTGATCTATTTGATTGATCTATTTGATTGTTTTTTTAATTACGCACACTCTCTTTGAAAGGTTATTGTATGGTTTTGTCGGTTAAATGTTATAAGCGAACGGAGCATACGTAGTTGTCGTGTCAGACTGTCAGTATGCACTTTTTTTCACGTGTCGCATTTGGTTAGCTACCCGTCCGCCCGCCCGCCTGCCCGCCCTGTTTTTTCTTTGGTCGAAAGAATGCCCATGGCCCACCATTCCAATAACGCATTTGGTCAACTGGTCCACCCAGGACCCCCGGCTTTCTTAGTCAATACAGTCCGACCTTTAGTAACAATAATAAAAACACCCTTCGTTTTGTGGGTTGGCAGACCCGTCACCTTCTTACGGGGGTCAAATTAGCCATGAAAGGAAGGAAGGAAGAAGTGAAAAATTCAAGATTTTACGGTGGTGATCGGTGGTAAATCGTGTTCCGTAGGACATAATACACTCTTTGGCATGTTTCTTTGTAATACTCACAATAAAATATGTGAAACCCGGGATAAAACATTGTTCACTTTTTTCACGTTCAAATGTTGAATGAATGGAGGAAAATTGTAATAAGAATCATTAATGCAAGCAAGCAAAAACAACATTATTTAGTTTAGAAACAGATCTGTAACTAAATTTGTTATAATTTGTCTTTACTCGACTAGTCATTCCATTTGAATCAAGCTTTCTTATTCAAAACAAGTTTCTCCAGTCAATTTATTTTTTATTGTTCGAATCAACTTCTCTTATTCAAATCCTCCGGTTTGAATCATTTTTACTTGTCCAAATCTACTACTTTATTTGAGTTCAAAATGTTATTTAATTTAGCTTTTGAAATATTCGAACCTACTTCTCTATTTGAACTATTTTCATGCTCGTAATATCTTGAATTCACCTATTAAATATTCAAATCTACTCTTATGTTCAAGTTGACTTTTATAAATTCAATAGAGTCTTTATTCAAATTGACTTTATTTGTTTGTATTAACTACAATGGACAGTGGTTGATCCTAGTGTTTATCGAGATTTCTTGCTATCTTTGTATACAATTGTTGACTCCTATTGATCACTACCTATCTAAGCTTGATCCCCATTGACTTTAGTTGGTTAGTTAACTTTCATTGACTTTTTAATTATGCTAAAGTATCTTTAACACAAAATCAACTAAATCTATAACAAGACTGTACTATGAGGCCTTCATCTATTTCAATTAAGACTTATGTAGATATAAGTGTTCTATACATAATCACTCAAAGGAGATCACCTAATAAGGTTATTCAATCATGTATACCCTTAGGTTTTTTACTTTCCAACCGATACCATATATTGTTAACAATAATCACAACACATCTAGAGCCTCCTGATTATCATTCATTGTTGTTTTTGGCTTCTTCTCCTTACTAAACAAGTTTTCCTTCCAAGTATGTTGTGTAAGAACCACCATTATATAAATTTTTCATAACTTGAAATTCATGTTACCATCAAAACCCTCATCTTGAATTATGAGCTCCTTATTGTTGTTACAAAGGGAGGGGCCAAGGTTTTAAATCAAAGGGGGGGGGCCAAATTTTTTTCAATTTTTAAAAATTTTTTTTTTTTAAAAAAAAAAAAAGAAAAAATCGCGCGCGGGGGGGGGGGCGGGGGAATGCCTTTTGGGGGGGGAAGAAGAGGAGGGGTGAGGATAGTGGACGGAGTCAAACAAATAGTTGGCACCTAGGCATAGGCAGCATAGGTGGGGTCGGGGTGGGTAGAGCTTGGTGATCAAAATATTAATTATCGTCTCGGCCTTTGCGCGTCCCCCTTTTGGGTGAAGGATAGGTCGACGACGTGGTGGGACCGCAGCAACTTCCCGAACTTCCCTGTGTTGCTGCGACGGAAGGGGGGGCCATGGCCCCCTATGGTCCCGTAATACCTCCGTCTCTGGTTTTTATTGTCAATTGGGTCATGAGTTACACAAACTAAGGTTTGATATTGTTGGATTTCATATAGACTATCAATATATCACAAAAAATTCCTAAAATAATTGGGAGACAATGATCGTTTAAGCCCAACCTCTTTAAATAAAATTTTCTTGGACTTTCACTTGATTTCTCCAACAATATATATGAAATTTTTCTAAAGAAGGAAAAATAAAAACACTAAAATTTACAAGGAAAACTCTAACAATATAGATGAACAAAACCACAAGAAAAATTTAGAAAATTTACTATCAAATAATTGATATAATTTTATTTCAAATTGTTACCTACTAGCTATTCGAGATACTCAATAACCCACATATAAGGATGCCTATAGAAATTCAAAACATGAAACTCTTTGCTTTGATGCATGGATCAATACCATAAACTGAGGTATTTATAGGAATATGTGGTTAAAGGAAACCCACTCATCATCCTTACATCTGGGACTCCAAGCTAGAGGCCAGCACACATGAGTGTTGGCCCCTTATCTTTAATATTCCAAAAAATCGATTTGTAATTTAATGTTTTACTTTTCCTTAATTCTTAGCCTCGGGTGGATTAGGCGGTTAAATTCTCATTTTCAAAATAAAAATGCATACACTCCAAAAATGTTACGAGGAACAAAAGCCATATATATGTATTAAAGAAGTCTTCAGTGAACCTCACAATAATATGATGATACGCTTTTATTTAAACTTATGTCACATTTGATACGTGAGAAAAGGATGAAGGTGAATAAATTATCTTTCCTTTTTTATATTTGGTATAGGTAAAATAATGAAATTTGTAATTTTCTTATGAATAATTTACTCTAACGGATATATTAATTCTAGTCAGATTTATACTCATTTAATTATGAATCAAAATTTTACTTAAATACCCTAAAATATCAAATTAAATATTTAAATATCCTAAAACACAAAATCATTTCTCTCACACGCTATACTCTGCATTGTCACTGTCACCCGACGAAGTCGCCTCGAAACCCATTGCCGCATAGCAAAGTCGACTTGAACCCTCAACAACCCACCACCTCTTGACGAAGCTATGTCGACAACCCCTGTCATGTCTCATCATCAAAGATGAGAAGATGGTGTACGTGGGAAATGACCTCAAGGTTGAGGTTGCTCGACTGTATCGTGTTTTGGACTTAGAAAACCCTGAGTTATTTGGTTACATTATTCTAAAAAAAATAAAAATGGGCATTAAAGCAATTTTAAGTTATGATTTTACCATATCAATCTCATGTATCAAACTAAAATAGGAAAATAACTTTTATTCTATTAATGTGCATATCAAATAAAAAATGAGATCTTAAAATTTCATTCTCATTCCTTTCATAATTTCATTTTAAATTATTTTTTTCCTTATAATTTAATTCCCGTGTTCTCTAAAAAATAAATTGCTAAAAATTAAAATGGAGAATGCATTGAATAATTAAGAAATGGAAGGAATTAAACTGAAATGTTTTGAGCGTTAAAATTTAAAATTTTAAAGATAAAAATAAAATTTTAATTTAGTTATTTACCCAAAAGGTTTCTTTTTCCTTTTTTTGGAAAAAAACTCCAATTGAGAAAGAAAAACTGAAATTGGTTAATTAGAAACCGAATTGAATTGGCTATCGATTCATTTTTGGGTCAAAATTTAGATTTTCGATTATTTTAAACAGTTGAGCACATCTAAAGAGCTATGTGAGTGCTGTTCTAACTAGATATTATTAACTAAAATAATAAAAATGACTAACTTAATATGACTTTAACTAACCCATTTAAAAAATTATTATTATAGTACATTTAAAATTTTAAAAACCTAGCTAAAAATTTATTATTAGAGCATTCAGTCTATTCACTATAACCTCTTCAAATTTAACTTTTTAAAATAACCAAAAGTATATCTTTTTTATTTTAACAATTTAAACACACATTTTAATTTTTCTATTTTAACCATTTATCAATTAAAATATTATTTTTTAAATATTTATTTATTTTTCTTAATGGAAAAGCAAATGCGGAAATAAAAAAATTAAAAATAGAAAAATAAATGTGATGAAAGATAATATAATATTTTAATAAATAAAAAGGAAATGGTATTTGATTAAATTTAAAGAGTTATTATTTATTTGATTAAAATTTTAATTATAATAGAGAATTTAAAAAATATAATTAATTAAAATATTTTTATTAAATTAAATCTTCAAACTAAAAAAATACAATTAGAATTAGCTAATTAAATGTCAGAAAATTTAAAATTTTATTATTTAATTTTAGTTTTCTCAATATTAATTCTTCAAAACCTAACAACTTGCTAAAACATGTCTCTCCCTCTCCTTCCTCCCACGACGTTTCCTTCCTCTTTCTAGAAGATGGAAAAACCATCAATGCCTGAAGCAGGGCAAGGGAGGGGCGATGGCAGAGGCGGCGCGACGGAGGGCGGCAGGTAATCAATTGGCTATTGATATAGCTCTGAAATGACTATTGTCCAATCAATTCATATCATCGCATTAAAATATTCAGACTTATGCCAAATAATTGCATGACTTTTAACAACGCTGGGTCCGTACGTAGAAACTGTTTTAATTATTTATTCTAATCTTATCAATTGTTGGGACAAATGGAACGTCAATTCATCGTTGTTGCTAAGTTCGGATATCAGCATCTCATTCTATTCTTTCATAATTCAAAGCAATATTACTGTGGGAAAATTGTATTTTGACTGAAAAAAAGTTAAAAAAATTATATGATAAAACAGGTCTAAATTATCAAAATATATTTTAAAGTTATGCAGAACCGTTATGATGAACTTAAAACAAATAATTTTGAGATATGTAGTCGGACTTGTGCCTTGACCCGATGTTAACAAATTAATATCATAGTTTGATTGTTTCAATTAGGTATTTTATTATATCGAAAGTCTTTTCGGTATAGTCTGTGACAGAGCAGTGTGTCACATGACATATGACAGTATTAAATTGAAATACAAGTCTTAATTTTCAGGTGATTGAATCGGTATGCTTTCAATCAGAATATACATTGAAGGAGAGCTACAACTGTTCATTAGTTTCATACTTGTGTCTCTAGCTTATATGTGACAATGGAGAAATTATTGAAAAATTATGTCTCACATCAAAATAAAGATAGAAAGTCAATGACCTTATATGATAAAATAGACATAAATTGTCACAATGCATTTTAAAATCGTATAAATATATATGACAAGTCCAAATCAAATAATATTGTGACATATTGATGGACGTGCGTTTTGACGCGATCTTAAACAACTCAAATTATGTAATATAATTGAATAATATATGTATATTCTTATCATAAGGAGCATAGAAATTAGCACCGCCGCCAACTTCATATATACGCTAATGCTGTTGATCAACTAGTAAAAGACAAATAATTGAAGTTGAATGTGACTATATTTCAAGTATAGCCGTTTTGTTTTATAGCAAAACCAAAAAAGATGCGGAGAACTATAGTAGTCTGGTTTGCAGCTTCTATTAAAAAGTTTTTAACATGTTAGCCAAACAATTAAAATGCTTACTTAAACTACTTATATTCCAAAATCAATGTGCTTTTGTTGGTGGATGTCACAGTTCAGACATGCATAACTTTTAGCGAAAGAAGTCAGATTCGTGAATAAAAGGAAAAGCGGTATGGTTTTTAAGCTTGATACGGTAAAGGTCGATCGGTTCAAGTTTGAGTTTTACGAATTGAATTCACAAATTTATATGTTTCAATGTTTCATACAGGAGAGAGAATATGAAAAGAAAGTATTTTTAAAATTTAGATCTCATATTAATAAAATTTAGTGAGCTCAGATAATAAAATTAAAAAAATTAATTTTACAAAAAAATTAAAAATAAAAATATTAGAAATAATTTTTAAAGTCAATTACGGAAATCACGGTTAATGGTGAGTGTTCACTCACTCCGAGAGAGACCCTATTCCATTGGTTGGATAAAATGTTAGATTAAATTGGGTAGCGCTTAATCACATGACAAATCCATAGGTGTTTGTTGGTACTAATTGAAGAGGGCTTTCATATTCATTTATAGAGTACTAGATTAAATCAACAATAACAACAGTTTATATCTTACTACGCTTTTTCAGGTCCAAATGTTTAGTGATAGAGCTCCTGCGACCAAATCAACCTTTACCATTATGGGGCCAATAGTACAATCATGACCAAGAGTACGATCAAAGTTTAACCAAGAGGCAAGTACAATCAGGCTCAAGCTTCGTTGCTATGATCAATGAAGGTGTAGGATGAGGTTGATGTGTGCGATCAGCTCCAAGTGTGCAATTCATTCTAGCTAGCATTAAGCTGAAGGATCGAGTTTCCTTTTCTTTCTTAGATTAATTTAATTAATTACTACCAAGATAGTTTTCTTTTATTTTCTCTTTAATTATAAATGAAATCCACCCACTAATCGCGTCGCGCGAGGACTCTATTGTTGAATATTTGTACTTCTTTGTGTGTTTTCCCCTGAAATAGTTGAATCAGCCGTCTTATTAGAGCATCCAAATGTGCGTGATTGATTACCAGCAGGAGAAAGGAAAGGAAAAAAGAAAGGCTGTGGACGTGTGCGTACTGCGAACATGTGCGACAAGGAGAGTTCGGCAAAGGTTCAAATTAATCATAATGGCGTCAGACAGATTCTCCGGCTGTATGCGCATCAGCACATGCACAACTGTACTCGTCCCAAGCAGTTGTCCTGTCCACCCACCCATGTCTGTGACCACTTTCTTATATAATTTTGTTCCATTACTATCAACTCAGGGCGTGAACACCTTCTCTTAGAGAATTGTTTATTTCTTGGGAGGAGGAGGAGGAGGAGGCCTCACCTCTTGTTTACTTTTAGGGGCGTGTTTAGTAGGAACTGATGAGTGTGTTTAGTAGGAACTGGTGAGTTGGTGGCTTTTAGGAGTAATAATTAACATGTTGTTCAAAAGTCAACACGAATATGTTCTTGTTGAAATTTTCGTACACCTGATGCCTATATTGATTGATATTTTGGGGCCGGCGCTGTCAGCTTGCTACATGATTGCTTATTGCTTATCTCCACTAGCTTAGTTATTTTAATAACTAAAGTAATATTTAACTAAAAAATTATTTTAATAAATTAACTATTGTATCAGTCAAATTTATCTACAGTTATAATTTTATTTATATATATATAAAATTATAGCTATGCCACATCAACCACACATCTCTCCTTCCTCTCAAACTCCCAATATGCCCTCCACCCTACATCGCACTATCCCCCCCCCCCCCCTTCGCGTCGTGCCCCACCCTCGTGTCACACCTCCCTCCACCAGCATCGTGCCTCCCCCACCAGCTGCCTTCCCCCCACGCGTCACACCTCCTTCCAGCTAAGGTTGTCGTCGTCCAAGCTCGTCGCTGCCGTTGTTTAAGCCCATTGTCGCCGTCCAAGCCAAGGCCATCGTCCTCCAGAGTCGATGTCGTCGTTGTCCAAGCTCGTCGCCGCGCCGTCCAAGCCTATCGCCAAATCTAGGCAAGGTCGTCGTCCTCTAGTCAAGGCCGTCGTTGTCCAAGCTCGTCGCTGTTGAAGCCCATCGCCATATCTAGGCAAGCCCGTCCCGTCCAAGCTAAGGCTCACCTGGGTGTGGGACTGTTGAGTCAGTGGACCTCAACAGATCTAGAGTGGAAACGGCGGTTTGATGTCATTAACTTTATCTATATTGCATTAGGTAAATATAGATATAACTACTCAAATTTACTTAGTGTCATAAGAGATGCTCTCAGAGGCTCTTGGCGTATATAAAATTTGGGTATATTATAATTTTTGATGGAGACGTTTACCAAATTCCAACCTTTTTTTCCCTTTTCACTATTTTTGGCGCGGTGAGTGAAATTTTAAATAAAATAAATTTTCAATTAATTTTAGTACCTTTATAATACTTCAGCCTTTTTTTTTTCTTTACAGGTGTAGTAACATTCAAAGAACAACAATTTGGGATCTGGGTTTTTTATATATATATACACACACGCGCACACACACACCACACTCTGATATGGGACGGTCATTGGTGGTACCTCCCAGCCTAAGATTGTTCGATTACCACTGACGCATGTCCATTCCAAGAATATTTATCCACCAGAAAGCTTTCGGGCACAGCGAAAAGAAAGAAGAGAGGGAGCAGATGCGGAACCTTCATTTATTTATTTATTTTCAAAAAACATTATACAGGAATTTTTCATATATACAGTTACGATCACACCATCATAGCTATTCTTCCCTCCTGGCAAACAACTAAATCTTATCTCATAAAAAAACACAATATCCATTCACATTTACATTCCCAAGTCCCAACTCATGATATATAGTCACTATCAAGTATTAACCTATATGAAAGGAAACTAATTCTTTAAACTTTCAATCAACCAATCAATCTAACTAGCAAATATAATAGATTGAGCAGGCGTCGGTCACTATTTACTAATATATAATTAAATAATATATACTAAAAAAATTAAACGTATAAAATATAAAATAATTATAATTAAAAGTATATTATTTTATTTACTAGTAATTTATAATTATAAATAAAAAAGTCAGATTTATGAATCATAATGTTACAAACTCACGATCATAAACATCGCCCCACATAGCTATCAGTTCTCACAATGGGTGAGATGATAATGAACTAATATCTAATAGATAGATGATAGGATTCACCTTATTTTTATAATGGAATGCAGTGGGTCAAATTAATAGCAGATATAAGCATTCTCACTCGCCAATCGATCCAATCAATCATAAAATAAAATTTTTAACTGACTCCCTCATTTACATAATTTTTATTCACGGGTAGCGAATATGTTTGAATTGGATCAGACAGATAAAATGAATTGGACGGATAAATATACACCCCTACATCACTCACTCCAAATACAAAAATGACAGCAAAAAATACAACTTATCCAAGGCATTACAAACTACAAACTACAAATGGTGATGACATCCAAGGCCTTGATCCGGTTGACGTCAAAGTCAACAACGGAATGTAGGATTGTCTCCTGAAAAAGCACATCCCCTCCTCGGTCTCACTTGTTGGGGGGCAATTATTGCTTTCTGCTCAGCCTATGGCTCCTTCCTTTGCTTAACTCCCTTGTTTTTGCATTGTCAAACTCTTCACTCTTATTTTTTTAGTTTATTTCAACCTCATCTTTCTAATTTTCCACTTTGATTAATAACAAAATATATTTGATTATTTCCTGCTAACTTTCACCCGTCCTTCAATTTACGATACATCTCGATTTCATATACATTTATTCATAATATAGAGATCAGTCCAAATATCATAAAAATATCTATTTAAACATTTAAAGAATACTAAGTATTGTGACATGTACACATGCATATGTACAACAAGAACACTATTTTTATTATAAAAACAATAACATCTTATTGTACTATCTTATAACTAGGACGGGGGATGGTGTTTGGGGCCCAGCAGGTTTGATGGGGCCCCTTGCCGTTGCCATGTCTTTAAGGGGGGGGGGGGGGGGGGGGGGGGGGGGGGGGGGGGGGGGGGGGGGGGGGGGGGGGGGGGGGGGGGGGGGGGGGGGGGGGGGGGGGGGGGGGGGGGGGGGGGGGGGGGGGGGGGGGGGGGGGGGGGGGGGGGGGGGGGGGGGGGGGGGGGGGGGGGGGGGGGGGGGGGGGGGGGGGGGGGGGGGGGGGGGGGGGGGGGGGGGGGGGGGGGGGGGGGGGGGGGGGGGGGGGGGGGGGGGGGGGGGGGGGGGGGGGGGGGGGGGGGGGGGGGGGGGGGGGGGGGGGGGGGGGGGGGGGGGGGGGGGGGGGGGGGGGGGGGGGGGGGGGGGGGGGGGGGGGGGGGGGGGGGGGGGGGGGGGGGGGGGGGGGGGGGGGGGGGGGGGGGGGGGGGGGGGGGGGGGGGGGGGGGGGGGGGGGGGGGGGGGGGGTTGTTTGGGGGGGGGGGGGGGGGGGGGGGAGAGAGGGGGGGGGGGGATTTGGGGGCCCCAAAAAAAGGGGGCCCCCTACCCCCCTTTAGGTTCAAAAACTGGGGGGTCTCAGGAAGTAGAGGCAGACAAAAGATTAGTTCAGGGTGAGCTTAAAAGAACACATGTACCCACACATATAATCACAGTCAACTACAAAAGTTCGTTAATATTAAAAAGTATGCCATAAAGGTTGGAAACGATAAGAGAGCTCCCAGTGTCATATTTTGAATCCGTAGAACCTGTAACAGGCTTCACATATCAACACAAATTAAAACAAATTCAAGTTTTCAGTAACAATAAAATTATGATTATTATTATGATTATTTTTACAATAATGCCTCTCATACCCTTTCTATCCCTAAAACTCCCTATCCTGCAAATGCATGGTTTTAAATCTACAACCTCACCACAAATGGGTATGATTAATTTAAAATTCGAAGTTAAACATATAATGTTGCATCGAAAGATTATTAATTTATAAGATTAGGAATTGGAGTTAGGATTCTTAGTTGATCCTAAATTTTAAGAACTAATAAAGAAGACTAGGGTGGAAGATTGCGTGCGTATGCGTGCACATGCATGTGTGTGGCCACATGCCCTATTTATCCTTTTTCTAAATATTTTCTTTTATTATCTAGGAATTTCATAGATTTAGATTTAACTTGAATCTTGATGAATTCTCAAGAGGAGCAAATATCAGCAAAAATAGTACTAAAATATTTCTTATTTGGTGGGCTACCTGCTAAATACAAAGCAATTATATTTGAGGGGAAGCGATCAGACATGCTCACCCCTATGTCCGTCAGCTCCTGCCAGGAAGTCAAAAATAGTGGCCAAGAAACCCCCGAGATGTTCAAGAATTATATAATGAGAATTTAAACTCAGATGGAAGGCCAATCTTAGTAAGTCAGGCCCTATACAGCCTGTAATAGTAGATAAATAAAGGTCAAACTCTAAGAATTTATGCACATCCAGGGTCACTTTGGGGCCAAAACCTTATAAAGCAGAAAAAAAATAGTAGCTGGAACATTGAAAAATCCAGACCCAATGAGGCCAAGCTTTCTGGTCTATTAATTTCTTAAAGAGAGACTAACTAATGCCCTTGCTGGCAATACACCAAAAACTGCACATAATCCATGTACATAAATGTATAGTGTTCTATTGACCGAGTTAAATATGTCAAGTAAGTCCTGATCGAGTTTCAAAATGCCTTGGACCTTCATCTCATTTGACATACAGATGGTAGTCTACACAAATAGATGCACATTTTAAAAGACAAGCAAAATAGAAAGCAAGCACCAACCTACCTCTTTGTGCAGAATTTATACTGTCCTCTTCTTGAATCTTCCGCGGGTAGTCTTGCTCAAATCTATCCAAGGCTTTCCACTCATGATATAATCCCTGTAAACAACAAGCATTGGTCTTCCCATCAAGTTCCGTAACATTAAATCTACATGGTGTTAACACCGCCATACTACATCTACATCATGTCATTTCACACATGATCACACTCCTAAGAGGGAAAAATAAAAAAGATGACATAACAATAAAAATTGCTCTTCCCATCATGTTTTGAAACACAGGCTTCATTTGAATCGGGGTAAAATACTTTCCAGAAATTATTTTACAAAAAATTGAATGTCTGGTACACGTAAATTTGTTTCGGTCAAAGGAAAATGTGTATGTAAATCACGTAAAATGGTTTACGGATTTATTTTCCATAAAACATTTTCCACGTGTGTGCATCTCTCCCTCATCTGCTGCCTTTTCCATTGCAGGGCATCAAACCATTGTCTCCAAGGGATTACTCCAACAATTGCCCAAAGAAGCCAAATACTATAATTCTCTCTGTCTCTCTCCCAAACCCATGCGTTTTAATCAAGGTTTTCCCATGTGAGTTTCACCCTTTAATCATTGAAATTTTATGGGTTTTACTTAATCTTTTGTGGGCTATGATTAAATTTGTGGGTCTGTGTTAAATTTTGTGGGTTGTTAGAGATTCATGTTTTTTTGGGTTTGAATTCAAGGCAAATGAAACGGTTTTGGGGCAACAGACGGTGCCAATGATGGATCCACTGATGGAGAGAATGCTGCTAATTAATGATGGATGTATGAATTTGAATGGAAGTTTTTCTCCTAAGTACGAAGTGTGTTAAATCTGCTGCTATATCATGGATGTCTCCTATTGTATGGCAGTTTTTCTCCTAGTTCATGGCAGATTCTAGTTTGGATCTTGCTTGCTACATGGTTGATGTTGGCAACCCGCTTGCACAGTCTAGCTTACCTACAATGGCTGCCGTTTGCTGTTTTTAGAATAAATAATCTTATCAGTTTGGATCTTGTTTTCTACATGGTTGATGATGGCAGCCCGCTAGCACAGTCTACCGTACCTAGGATGGCTGCATTTTGCCACTTTGAGAACAGATAATCTTAAAAAAAAACATTTTATGTCGCTTCAAACATGGTAAAATACTTTCCGGAGCATTTTCCAGAATGCAAATAAACACCGAAATAACAAATATTTTCCTAAAAATTATTTTCATTTAAAAACATTTTACAGTGGAGAATGTTTTACGTTGAAACAATCGAGCCATAACAACATATAGACTTAATAAAACATTATTACAACTACATTATATGCCAAGTGTGATCAGTCACTCTCCTCAGAAGAAAAAAGAGATGAGAGCTATCATCCACCCTATTGCTCCATAATTTCATGACTTTCATCCAAAAACGCAAATGCCTTCCATCCAAAAAATGTCCAACAAAGGTCAGCAAGATGCTGCACATTTTTTACATTGTACATGACATGTCCTCAATTGGCATCGTTAGACACAATCCATTTTCTTCCCAAGCATCAATTTACACTAATAAATTAAATTCCCAACCACACCAACAAATTTCACAAGAAAAGGCTAATAATTATAGGTTTTAGTAGAAAGCAATTAATGAAGTTCAAAAATTCACAGTAACTGAATTTATCAGCAAGAATTACAATGCACTGACTTACAGAACACATTTACATTCAAATTCATCCCAGGGTTAATGTTTGGTAAATTGAAGCAGTCAGCCAATTATTGATGGCAATAAGTATTTAAAATACATACTCGCAGATCTCCGCTGGAGAGGAGAGAGGGCGCCGGCATCTGCAATCTCAGTCACCGGAGTGGGAGAGGGAGAGGGCCGAGGACGATGAGCCCTAGCTTACGCCTTGCGATAGGTAGAACGACAAAAAGCCGACGCGACGAAGACGACGCAGCCGATACGCGATGCGATTGTCCTCCATGGCGATTGTCTCCTGGAGGAAGGGATCGCCATGGGCAGCCGCCTTTCGTTATCAGAGAGAGTTGCACATAATCGTGTATCATCTACTGTGTCAACAGGGCGACAAAAGGCGTGCATAAGGATTGGATGGGTCTAAGGTTTATAGATTTTGCCTAATTTGGGTTCACTAGAGGGTTCTATCATCTACGTACAATCAGACAAAGTACCCAACCTTTGACCATGCACCATGCAACAACCAAGCTATTGTGAGTGTCCATAGCCTAAGACAATGAAGAGTATCACTTGGTCAAGATTCTATCAAAATTTATGGCAAGCAGGGACGGAGTCAGGATCTCAGATCTGGGGTGGCCAAAAAATTAAACGGGATTGACCACTGACGAATTAACAATGCTGAAACTGACAGAGGAGGGGTGAAAGTGCTACACTGCCGCTGAGCAAGAGAGAGGAGGGCGGAGGGTTGGAGGCACTGCCGCGTGCATAGGCTTAGCCTTGCTGGAGGACGACATCGACGCGATGGCGTCTCTAAGGTCCTAAGGAGAGAGGGTCAACCGGTTGGAGGCCTTGTAAATCACGTACAATTGTACGAATGCCCACACCTCAATCCTACAAAGCAAGATGCCAAGATAGCAAGATTGGTTGTCTCCCTACTAACCTAATGAATACTACGTTCAATCTTGCAACCAACTGCCCAAAGAAGTCTTAACTAATTGCTTGCAATGGTTGCAACTTGTACTATTATCACTCAAACTTGCAATGGAAGCAGTCAGCCAATTATTGATGGCAATAAGTATTTAAAATACATACTCACAGATCGCCGCTGGAGAGGGAGAGAGGGCGCCGGCATCTGCAATCTCAGTCACCGGAGTGGGAGAGGGAGAGGGCCGAGGACGATGAGCCCTAGCTTACGCCTTGCGATAGGTAGAACGACAAAGAGCCGACTCGACGAAGACGACGCAGCCGATACGCGATGCGATTGTCCTCCATGGCGATTGTCTCCTGGAGGAGGGGATCGCCATGGGCAGCCGCCTTTCGTTATCAGAGAGAGTTGCACATAATCGTGTATCATCTACTGTGTCAACAGGGCGACAAAAGGCGTGCATAAGGATTGGATGGGTCTAAGGTTTACTTTAGATAAATTTGCCTAATTTTCCGGGTTCACTTAGAGGGCTCTAAGCTACAATCAGACAAAGTACCCAACCTTTGACCATGCACCATGCAACAACCAAGCTATTGTGAGTGTCCATAGCCTAAGACAATGAAGAGTATCACTTGGTCAAGATTCTATCAAAATTTATGGCAAGGCTGCCTGCTTAGGAATCACATTTGAATATTTGAGGTTTACCAAGCTAGCAGTTAGAAGAAGGCACACAGAGCCCAAAGCATGACTTCAATTGAATTGCAATATAACCATTTATAATGCACAAAATGTAAAGTTTTTACAGAAGATTGAAGTTATTCTTCAACTACACTGATTGTCCTGTTCGTCAAAACCCACTATTATAACAAAGATATAAAGGGACATCCTTAAATAGGACATCAGGCAATCCAGAAGAAATTTACCACCAGCAAGACTGTAGAGTCCAATGTCAGAGTGAATAGACCTTATGGTAGAATACAAATCTAGCTAAATGAAGTTTAAAAAGCTTTAAAATTACCAAATCAAGCAACAAAACCTTAGCTGCCGCCCATTTTCCTTCTTTCTCTTTCCCTGCTATGTGTCATTTTATGATTGGCGTAAAAAAACATATATACAAAAGCAATAAAAAACTAATAAATAATAAAACATTTATAAGGAATGATGTTAAAAAAATACTTGAATTATAATTTTTGAAGAAAGGGGCACAGTGAAAAATTTGTAAAGAAATTTATAAGTTTAAAATCACATCTTAGAATCTTAAAATTAGCATAGAAGCAAACATGATGTTTTTGTTTGTTTGTTTTTTATTTTTACTAACTTGCTAAAAGGTTGTTTCAAAGTCATATATATATATATATATATATTACCGAACTTATATCAATCAACATTGCTTAGTAGATATATGGTACGTGGACTACAAATCCATTCGGATATTATTACATATTTTAATTGTGACCATCATATGTTTATATATTTAATATATATACTTATAATATACCATATAAATAATTTAAAAAAAGAGTATGATTTACTTAATTTTTTTTTTATAATTAATATTATAAACTTATAATATAACATATACCATATAACATATATATACTTATATATAACTATTTTTATTATTATTATCGTTAATGATAATATTACTATTATTATTAGTAATGATAATAAAAAAAATGTATGCTTTATTTTAAAAATAATAATAATTACAAAGTATATATTTTTATATTATAATGAAAATTAAATATACTATTAATATTTTCATATAAAATACATATTAATTAGATTCAAAATTAGTTTTGAAGTTATATATTAGTTCATACTAATATACTATATAATTATAAATTATATCACTTTCTTATATTTTATATTAAAATGTTACTACTACTTTTAATAAATGATTATTTTTATTTAAATATAAGTATATATACTTTGTAAGTAATATTATTTTTAAAATAAAACATTTTATCATTATTATTAATAGTTGTACTATTTTTATTATTAATATTATTTATATGTTAGATTTAAAATATATATACTAATTATGTAAACAGAGTAAACAATATTGTATTGTTTATAACACAAGTAATATGATAACTAGGATATATAATTATATTAGTTATGTTATCACTACTCATATTATCACTTATTATTAATAATAATTATATTACTTAAATTATCATTACTCGCTATTTAAATTATTACTTATTTATTAGAATTTATACATGTATGTATATATATAGTGACAACTATATAACTATATATATAACATAAGTAATATGATAATTATTGAATATATAAGTTTAATAACTTATGTTAAGAAGTTTATAATATTAATTATATAAAAAAATCAGTTTTATTCTTTTTTAAATTATTTATATGGTATATTATAAGTATATATATTAAATATATAAGCATGTATAGCAAAAATAGTTTAGCCAGATGGTTGAGTCATATGCTGCAGGGAGGTCCTGGGTTTGAATTCTCATCCTGGTAATATTTTGCTGGATGTTTTGCGCATTGGTTGGGCGTGTGGCGATTAGGTTAGTCCGGCACGGTTGCATGGCAGGATTGGGCAAGTGGGGGATTTCTCCCAGGTGGGGCGGGTACACGAGGGGGGTGTTAGCATCCGACCCTTTCGAGAAGCAAGGGGAGGCCCAAAATTCTGAGCCTCCAAAAAAATTCAAAAGGGGCAAATTGTCATTCCGGCTTCATGAATTTCCAAATGGAGAAAATGAAAATTACAAGTTTAAAATCACATCTTAGAATCTTCTCTAAAATTGCATTATATTTATTCAGCATAAGAGCAAACGTGATGTTTTTGTTTTTTTTTGTTTTTTAATTGTTGCCCTAAGGTCTTAGAAGGATCCATTCCACCAAGTAAATTAATGTGGCCACCATACCACATGGATATATAGGAACAGTACACTTGACAATATCGATGTTACCACACAGTTGTTGCTTTGTATTCATCCCTGCAATCATCAATGTCGCTGCGGGTTGCCCACATCATGAGACGAAAGGTAGGGTAGGAAGCAAGGCGAAGGATGAAATTACTTGACGAGAGAGTCATCAGGCATGCTTGCAAGTAGAGCAGTACGACAAAGAGGGTGAAGAAGGACCCCACTGCCAACACGACAACGGCCAGCCACATCAGATGGCTCACGGCGAGGTACATACCAGTGGTGAAAGCCAAAGACATCGCCGCAAGGGCTACACCAAGTAGCGATAATGCTGTTCTCAATGCGGTGTTCATTAGGGCAACATCGTCCAATTGTGCAGATATGAGAAGGACGACAGCGATGACGGAGCTAAACATTGCGATGATGTCACATATGAGAAAGGTTTGGAACAAGGGCTTCTGGGCGAGTTTGGCTATGCCGGAAGGCCCGTCAGTCCCACCTGGAACGGTGAAGCCGCAAGCATAGCTGACAGTCGCAATTAGGACGGCCACCAGCAAAAGATTGCCGTTGCCCACTCTTTCCTTGAATATTGACGCGTAGTAGCTCTCATATTTTGGGTCCGGCGGAGTGAAAATATTTTTATGCAATGATTTTGTAGCTCCGGCGGATTTTAAAGCAGCCCAGGTTAGCACCTGCATGTTAAACGTAATGGTTAAGAGGCAGTATATATGGCGATTACATTAGTCCGACACAGTTGCATTAACATTGCACTAAATCAGCAATTTAATTACGTAGAGTTAATAAGATGACCCCAATACTTCTGCGCTATTAATGGTGTTTGTATAAAGGGGTCAAATGAGATTAAGTCACAAAATCTTTATAACGAATTAAAGATTAAGATTTCTTTTTACACCACCAAGTGCACTTCATTAAATCTCGGCCCAAGAGTAGGACCGGGTAAAATCAATAGGATAACACGTACGTGGAGCGTGACTCTGCTGCTCATAAAATATTAATTAAGCTCATGATTTGCAAAACATAGAAAATGGATGGAAAAGAAATACATGACAAAGACATGAAAAAGAGTGAAAAAGAAAAAATGATTTTTTTTTTCATTTGGTCATGTGTAAAAAAAAGGTGGAAAAGGAATATTTATTGTCGATTTTATCCTCTCTTGCTAATGATTGTCGATTTTATCCTCTCTTGCTAATGATTTTCATTTTATCTGATTAGAATTACTATAGGTAAAACACAAGCAGATGACACCTGTGATGCTGCCATTGGTAATTTTCCTGATTAATTAGGATTACATGTTTGCCCGGTATCGTGCACAGCAGATTCATGGGAAGTAGTGAGACGATGGAATGGGCAGATGTGAAAATTAATGCATACCATAAATTTTTCATGTGTTTTCATGGCGATTTGTAAGAGACAATTTTACGCATGCCAATTGCCAACACATATAATGAAAGAAGAAAGTCCGGTCAAACAGTCAATAAGTCAGATTTTCTCTTAGTTGACTTAGTTGTTATCTTTTTGTTTGTAAGTTGTAGTATCGTTTGATTTGTTAGCTTTAATAAATCATATAAATAGTTCTGCATCTAATAAACAGACTTGACCTTTCACCATCTTCAGCTCTGTATCTTTCATATAACATATCTGATAACATATTTACTATTACGTTTTGACGGAGAAAAAAACATATGTTTTCAATACCCCAACGGAGTTTTCCATGAGCACACGGTAAAAGTATACGTACCTTTCGGGAAGACAACGAGGCCCCACTATTCTGAAGGGACAACTCCAAAGCGGTGCAACCGTAATTGTTTAGTACATTCACGGCCACGCGTTTATCCCGCGTCAAAATGCTGACAACCTTGGGCTGCCCGAACCATGCCGCCAAATGGAGTGGCGTATTTCCATCTTCGTCCCTCTCGTTGACATGCTTCTCAAACCCCTTCATCCCCATCACGCATTTCACCACGCTGGCTTTCCCATATATCGCCGCCGCATGAATAAAGTTCCGTTGGTTCCGTCGGGTGAGCAGCTCCCACGACTCTGGGAACCTGTATAGGATTTCTTGCACGATCTCTACATGGCCTCGGCTCGCTGCCGTGTGGATTGGAAAGAAGCCGTCCACAGTTTGATCTGACCTGTACACCTGTTTGGGAAAATCGGAGGACAAGCGGAAGAAGGCGGAGGAGTTGCCAGCGTATGCGGCAAATGAAAGTGGGGTCCTGCCTTCTTCGTCGAATAATTGTGAGCTCGCAACTTCTTCGTCGGGCGCCTCTGACCTTGGCAGTTGCCTCAATATGAACTCCAAAACCGCTGGTGTTCAAAATTATTAATTAGTCATGGTCGTTGTAATCAAGTAAACATAGGAATGGAATGGAAGGGCGCTTGCAATACTCTTACACGGTACGCTAGCCTTATTTGTTAAAATAAAAGAAAAGAAATGATTTGACTTGAAATGGAATAGTCAATGGTATGTGGGCGCAGGTGAGGGTAAGAGGCCGATCAAGTTTATATTGTTGGTTAACTTAGGTCATCTACCTAAATTAATTCGACGAATTCAATTTTTGGAATCAGACATTCATTCACTCAACTCACATATACCTGCGCTGTAATTCTTTGACCTCAGAGCGCCATGAACAATCTTGTCGACGAAACTGTTTGGCTTCTTCTCCGCCCAGAACTTAAGGAAATCCAAATTCCCCTCTACAGCCGCGAGATATAGGCATGAGCAGGCGTCACTGATATTAATAAGTTCACGTCTGATGATGATCTTCTCAGCCAACAGTTGAGCCACCCCGGTCCGCCCCTTCCTCAGCGCCTCGTCCAACGCCGTGTCCCCCACCAGGTTCCTGCTCAATATGAAGCTCACCGAAACTACCATCTCCCCCAACCTCTCCAGAAGAGCCATCACCACGTCCAAGTGACCCTCGCTCGCTGCCAAGTGAAGCGCGCTGTTTTTGGCATTGTCCACCGTCTCCCGGAGCTCCGGGCACCGCTGGAGGATGGCTTCGACGACCACTCTGTGTCCCTCGGCAGCTGCGATGTGGAGCACTGTGCGTCCCGCCGTCGTCCGAATGGAGATAGAGCCCGGCACTGCGATATTGTTAAAGAAATCGGCATTGCCTTCCTTCGCCGCTTTGTACATTCGACGGTCCTTAAATCCAATAACCTGCGTCGATGAACACGGACGCGGGACCTGATTGAGCGCTTTGTAGTACTCATCGTTGACCACAAAATCGGGGTCCACTAGCGGTGGAGCAGCTGTCCAAGGCACTGCACATTAAACACAAAAAATTAAAATAAATATTTTATATTTAATATATATAAATTCTAAATAATTCTTATTATTTATTCAAAATAAAAAGGAGGCCTCGTAGGCTCTTTAAGTTAACCAACCTCGGCCGCGCTGCCCGGGCGGTGCTGATGGTCCAGCATTTCCATCAGCGTTTGCATCGATCCCGGTTATGGGCGGTGCTGATGGTCCAGTATTTCCATCAGTGTTTGCAATATCGATCACGACTGAGGGCAGTGCCATTGAAAATTGGAGAACAAGACGACGAGATGGGGAAGTAATTAAGTAGTGTAAATAGAGTGGGGATGATTGTTTACTCGGAGTAGCTGCCGCTGGGGTGTGTTTAACCTTAAGTAAAGATGCGCGTTCGAGGAAGTTGCCACGAAACGAAAACAAAAGTGAAGGGCGCCCAATTGTGGATACCCCACACGGTCCAGAATTGCTCCCTTGGCATCAGTGGGCGCGCAGAGGACACTTCCAGTAAGTGTCTAATCTCAATATATAATAGCCTTCCGGCCATAAAAAAAAAAAAATCAAATTGTGATTTGAGTCCCAAATCAAATGAGACCCACGATTTCTCATATGTAAATACAAAATCAAGCATTAAATGTGGTGTATCCAACACAACATATAATACCAAGCGATTTATATATATATATATATATATAAGAATTTAAACTCAAATTTTAATAAAATCAAATTACTTGCAAAACACCTTGTTGGTCCCAATAGTGAACAAGATATGCGAAATTTAAAGTAGTTCAAATTTACAAGCATGACAGTACTATTCAATGGAACGATAGATCCTGACTCAATTACAGCGAATCATGATTACCAAGAAGAAAAGGAAAGGACACTGTGAACATGTGCGACAAGGAGAGAGTTCAGCAACGAGACTTTTATTGGGGGGGGGGGGGGGGGGGGCGGTTTCATGGCCCCGAATCTTGAAATACGCCTTGTTATATATATGTAATGACGAAATTAGTACTCCTCTATACCGATTTGATACTTATTTTTACTGGCGTATTAATATTCAAAGAACAATAATCGGGAACTGAGAGTTTTAAAAATAAAGGCGACAGTGATTATTTTTTAAAATAAAATTATTTTTAAAAAGTATGATTTATAAATTTATATTATTCATAAAATAATTTTAAATTATTAACGCCTATTATTTTTTAAATTTTTTTTTAAAAAAGAAAAAAAGAAAAAGCAAAATGTGTCGGCATGTTATGCCAAACAAACTTATCAATGGTACCTACCAGCCAAAAGCTTGTTCGATGCCACTAGCGCACGCGCACATGCACATGCACCCGTAGTAGTCGCAGTGGCGTACCGAAACTTTTACCTCCTGGCACCTACATTTGATTGGCAAGCGTTGATTTGCCATGGAAAATCCAGCTGGTATGAAAAACTCCTTTTCTGCTGTCTGGCAAGGATAGAAAATTAACAGTAACTATAGAAAATGAGTGTAATACCCTCGGACCTGTCTTTCCCCGTTCAACGTACCTTAGGCGTGTCGGTTCGGTGATGGACACCTGGGTGATGAGTTGCTGCTGTGGGGGCAGCCCACTTGCCGTACCAGATGAGATAGGCGCCGCGTAGATCTCGATGTCACTGGAGAGGACAGGACCCATGTGTTAGCAGATGTCGACAAGATCGGAGGAGTCCTAAATTTCTTGGTGGACGAGGCCAAGGGGGTTGAAGCTGTACATTATGTTAATAAGCCAGTTGGTTTGTGGCAGTGCAAGATCAAGACGTGGCGTAACGTGGAGACACCAGAAGAAAGGAAAGGAAAAAAGAAAGGCTGTGTGTGGGTCGGCATGTTTGCCCCCGTTTGCCTAATTTTTTTATTTTTTTAAATTATAACTCCACCACTCATATATTTATTTATTTATAAAAAAGAAAGAGAGCAGAAACCTTTATTTATTTATTTTCAAAAATATATATATATAGGAATTTTACATATATACTGACAATTACACCATCACAACTATTCTTCCCTCCTAGCAAATAACTAAATCTTATCTCAGGAAAAAAAAAACACAAATATCCATCCACATTTCCATTCCCAAGTCCCCACCCACCATATACAGAGTCACTATCAAGTACTAACCTATATATTCTTCTACATTACCCACCCCATCTTTCCAGAATATTAACTGGCACGAGCATTATTACCCTTGCCACCACCGAGTACACCATCACTCACTCCAAATACAAAAATGACAGCAGAAAATGGAACTTTCAAATGTAAAAATTACAAACTACAAACTACGAATGGTGTCAAGACGATCAATGACATCCAAGGCCTTGATCCGGTTGATGTCAAAGTCAATGACAGGAATGTAGGATGGTCTCCTGGAAAAGCACATCCCCTCCTCGGTCTCACTTGTTGGGGGGCAATTAATGCTTCTGCTCAGCCTATGGCTCCTCCTCTTGCTTAACCCCCTTATTTTTGCACTGTCAAATTCCTGACTCTTACTTATTCCCAGGCTTGGTTTTCTATTACACACATCCCTTAGCATATCCTGGTCCTCCGCAGTTAGGCTTGAAGGTGAACAGTAGGCCTTGTGCGTGAGCAAGTGAATCGTTTTTGGGTCCTGGGAAGGAATGATAGCTTTAACGGGAGAAGAACCGCCGTTGGGACCAAACTTAGACCGGATAACAAGCCGGTGAAGCCACACAATCAATTCAAGAATGTAAGCCTCGGTCTTTCCTTTGTGCGCATGATGAAGGGTCTCAATCCGGACTAAGTCGGTGTGGCCACCAGGTTTCCAGCTCACCTCAGACCTGAAGAAAACCAATCAGATGGTAAGAGGATCAGGCAATTCAAAGGAAAGAAAATCTAGCAATCATTATAATCTCACCCTGTATTTGCCCATTCACCAACCCATCCAAAGCTGTGATGTGCTCTGCCGAAAATACAAACCAATTATAAAAAAATTATTGCGCGCAAACATGCACCAAGAATAATTGAGGAAAGAAAAAAACCAACAAGTTTCAGTCTCTGATAAAACTAACAACCAAAATTGATGCGCAATAACCACAACCAGTTACAAGGGTATATCAGTAATGTAACTTCGAAAAATTACAATTTGAATCCTACCTCAAAGTTTGAATACCAGTTACTCTATGGAAGCTTTAATTACTAGATAAAATCAAAGTGCAATTTTGAATGTTCAAGAGCATAAGGTTGTTTTTACTTGGTTGTGTTAGTCGCAACTGGAACAAGCCACCTCAAAGTTTTCTCCATTTCAGCTTTGATCTGTGTAACACTAAGCTGCAAGAAATAATGGAAATAATTGTCAAAATTAAATACCAAAAAATGAAAGAATTATTGCTTACCAACTCACACCAGCAAGCAATAAATTACTTAGCTTTGTAAACACAATGTACTGAAGCCATTCACTAAAATTTTACCTCCTCTAAATGAAATGACTGTAATTTGGAGCGCAAAGCTGTTTTTATACTAGAGGGAAGTCCTTGGTATAAAGCATCTCTTGTATTTGGAGGTACCGAACTTGACCGTGAAACCTGTTCACATTTACATGCAAATTGAAAGAGAAAACCCTTAGCCACCATCATTATAAAATATAAAAAGGTACAAACTCAATACAAATGCCAAAATGGAACTGAGAAAAAGCAACAAGTAATGAAGTAATCTGTTACACAGAAGGAAAATCCCACAGAAACATGCAATCTTGTTAAAACTGTACTTAACATTTTATGATCATGAACTTACAAGAGTATCAATTTGAGTAATGATAGTTGCATAATGCAGTGCAAGACCAGCTGGCCCCAACTTCGGATAATTATTGTGAGACCCCTTTACAGCACTATAGTCTGCATGATCAACAAGGAAACCATTAGAGAATTTCCATTTAGTTAATCTAAAATTCTACTATGTTGATGCATTACAAAATCGTGTATCATCTACAGTGTGAACAAGGCGAGAGAAGGCATTCACAAGGATTGGATGGGTCTACGGCCTACAGATTTTGCCTAGTTTGGGTTCACTGGAGGATTCTGCAACTAGACAAGGTACCTAACCTTTGACCATGCACCATGCAACAACCAAGCTATTGTAAGTGTCCATAGCCTAAGACAATAAAGAGTATCACTTGGTCAAGATTCTATCAAAATTTATGGCAAAGCTGCCTGCCTAAGAATCACATTTGAATATTTGATGTTTAACTAGCAGTTAGAAGAAGGCACACGGAGCCCAAAGCATGACTTGAATTGAATTGCAATATAACCATTTATAATGCACAAAATGTAAAGTTTTTACAGAATATTAAAGTAATTCTTAAACTACACTGATTGTCCTGTTCGTCAAAACCCACTATTATAACAAAGATATAAGGGACATCCTAAAATAGGACATCAGGCAATCCACAAGAAATTTACCATTACCCAGCAAGAATGCAGGACACCTATGTCAGAGTGAATAGAACTTGTGGTAGAATACAAATCTAGCTAAATGAAGTTTAGAGAGCAAACCAGCACTACTGAAGGCTTCATGAATTTCCGAATGAAGGAAATGAACAATGTCCACAAGCTTTTCTGTCACCTACAAATACAAGATATTCATTGCCTCTCCTTATTTCATTATTTCCTTTCAAAAGTGAAAAAAACAAAAAAGCCAAAAGCTCAAAATCCTTCCAAGGGAAGACAGCAGTCAATAAAATTGCAGACAGCATAAATGTATAAAAACCAGTGAATGCATTCTGAGTAGAATAATCACGTGAAATCAAACAACAAATTACTGTAAAATTATTCCAACATAAATTTTACCCATGTGCACAGAATATACTAAACATAACAGTACTGGCTTGCTACCTCTTCCAAATTCTTGAACCACAACGATCTCTTATTCAAACTTTTGACATGCTTTCTTTGACTCTTTATCTCTGCCCTCAAAATTGCAAGGCTATCTCCTATAAGCAGAATTCAAATGTAATTTTCATGAATCAAAGATAAGTACAAAGTACTAAGAGCAAAAAAAAAAATTAGGGATTAGACAGAAAAACTAAATTCAAAGTACTAGACTTTAAACCGCACAGGAAGGGATAGGTTATATAGGCTGTTCCAACCAATCCAAACCAACCAGCTATATGAACTGAGAAGGATAAAATGTTTATATATGATCCAATACACAAATTTTTCTCTTCCAAACATTCCTATCAATTATCAATTTTTCTTCCAAATCTTATAATTTCATATCCTTTTTTATCACTTTTATTCAACTCATTTTTGATTTTTTTTCCTTAATTTTTTATTTTGTTCAAGGTCAATTTTCATCTCCATCCTTCTAACCGATACATCCATTGACCTACATCCAAAATGTCCAAACCAACGTAAGTAATTTTCTCTCGTTTATTTGTAATTAGAGCTACCCCAATGACCCTATAAATATCCTCATTTTTAGTTTTGTTCATCATAATCTTACCACAAATCAATCTTAATATGTGTATCTCAACAACACTAAACTTATGTGTATGTTATTTTTTATTAACCCATCACTTTGTTCCATATAAAAAAAGAAGGTATAAAAACTTTTCTTCCAAACAGAGTAGCATATTACAGTCTCATAAAACTCTCATAACACTTTTCCAATTAAGTCACCCGAGTTTGATCCTATAGTTAACATAACCATCAATCTCTTTGTCTTGCTAAATTATTGATCCTAGATACTTATAATATGTTGTAGCTAGCATATATTGGTCATCGAATATAATTACATTTTGCTTGTTATTTCTTTTTTTCCTAAACTCACACTACATATGTTTGGTCTTTGATTTGTTTAATTAAAATCCTTGAGCTTCCATAGTTTCCACAACTATAATTTTCGATTAATCTATTCTATAATCCTATCAATCAAAATAATATCATTAACGAACAACATACATCATGATATATATCCTTACGAATTTGTTTATTATCTCATCCATTACTATTGTAAATAAAAAATTAAATCAAGATAATCCTCGATGCAACCCCAAGATTCAAAAAAATATTAGGCAATATGATCAAAAGGAGCACCTCAATGGTGGACGAAAAAATAATAATAAAATGAAAATTATGCAAAATTAATTTTAAAATAATAAAACCATACTAAAAATATCTCATTAAAATACTAAACTAAATCTCTCAAATCTAAATATCCAACAATATAAAATAAATCAAATAGATAATATAAACTTCATCAAATATGGTATTGTTTGTCTAATGGTCAAAAGTTAGGATTCCAAAATGATTTATCGTCTTCACCAGAAATAAAGTTAAAGTTATTCATCTATCTTCGGTTCATTTACTTGAAATTTTTTATTTCGTATGATTTAGGTGGAATCTTTTTTATTTTAACAATATAAAATTAAAGTTTATATTAAAAATAAAAAATCTCACCTCAATCACCATTCTACAAAAATTAACATAATTGGAAAAAGAAAAAAACAATAAAAAACAATGAAAAAAAAAAGCAAAAATATTACATTTAAAAAAACAAGGCATACTTCAAAAAAAATAAAAAAAAATCAAATTACAAAAATATTATTCGTATTAGGTTAAGAATCCAATCTATTAAATGATGTCTATATTGAAAACATTAAATATATATATAACCAAATGCCTAAATCACATATCACTCTCGCAACATCTTCTGCTTCAATATTATATATAAAAACTTAAAATAACTCATTAATTTACATGAATGTGTTTGAGTCTTACACAAAGAGAGTTCACTGTCGGTGACGCAACGACATGAGGGTTTGAGATTTTGATCGCTTCGTTGCAGTCTTAGGCTGGTGAGTGCTAATGAATCAGTTTAATCAAAGCAGTAACGATTGGCGACACGCGATGCGACATAGGTGCAAAGTGCAAACAAAGTTAGCAATGACAATGCAACATGGGTTCGAGGCGATGTTGTTGTAGAAGACAACACTTATAGTTAATCATAAATCAAAGTCTCGATTTCGTTTTCTCCAACCTTAGCAGCGGCTGCAAGAGACAAGAGTGCGAACTGCGAAAAAAAAGTGTTCCATTTTTTTTAATTGAATTGTATTGGACACCTCAGCCCATGTTCGAGCTTAGGTAGACTAACAGACGCTAAGCACCCACCTTGCCCATTTGAGTTAGGTATCAATCGGACCAGTATTTGGGGTGTCATTCCACGACACTAGATGTCAAGGCAACGAGGCACCACCTCGACACATTTTCAAATCATGTGCACCCTATTATAATTAAAAACTCATTAGTTAATTCACCACCAGTGCTAACATTAATTACAACTCCCTCATACATATCTTTTATTAGACTCACATGCTTGATAGAACTGTCTTCTTTTTCAAAGCTCACCAAATCTATAAAAACCATTTGTAATTCCTTTTCTTACCACTATAAATCTCTCAATAAGTTTCTATAATATATGGATTGCTTGTACATCTTCTAATTATAAAACCAAATTGATTTTCTAAATCATAGCATGCACATTCATAAGGAATCTTAATACTCTGTCAAATCTTGTTAAATAATTTTATTAACCACTTAACACTACACTCACCAAGACATTTCCAAACCTTAATAGGAATCTCATCCGAACATACCACATTGTTACAGTACTCAAATTTATAGTCTTCTTCTCCCTCAATCGGGCAATTCAATAGATATCTTTTTCTCTCTCTAAAATCCAAACGCTCGTACAAATCTTGATACATTCTAAGTTTAACCTCGTTCATAGCTTTGTTAGTCTCTTTCTTCGTTAGTTTATACTTTTCAGAATTCACTTCATCTCTATCTTTGCCTAGACTTCTATAATAAATCCGTTTATTCCTAATAGTTCTTTTCACTTCTTCATTCCATTATGATGTGTACTTACCCAAAAACACCCTACCTTTAAATTCATCAAGTTCCTATTAGCCACACGTTTAATACAATTTACTAGTTTATTCCACATCACACTAGAATCAACCTCATATTTCCGATTTGTCTCTTTCATTAATCTGTTAACAAAAGGTATTTGATTATGTTGATTCCTTCATTTTTATGTTGTGTCTCTACATATTTCCCTTATATAATCTTCCAGTCTATGCAACAACTTTTCTCTACTTGGCTAATCATAAAGAATTCTATTTGGCTAACATTTCCTTCACTCCTATACATGATCAAATGGAAGTCGAATTTCTTAATATTTAATTTTAGTCAATGCAACCCTCTACAAATGAACGTCGTAAGTGTTGTTAAGTTTGACAAACGTGAATTATTAATACATTTGATTAAAAAAATTTGCATCAATGAGGACTTGAACAAAGCAAGCATACCCTTTTTCTAAATATTTTCTTTTATTATCTGGGAATTTCATAGATTTAACTAGATGAACCCTCATGAGGAGTAAACATCAGCAAAAATAGTACTAAAATATTTTTTATTCAGTGGACCACATGCTAAAGCAATTATATTTGAGGGGAAGCGAACAGACTTGCTCGCCCACATGTCCGTCAGCTCCTGCTAGGAAGTCAAAAATAGTGGCCAAGAAAACCCCTTAGATGCTCAAGAATTATATAATGAGAATTTAAACTCAGATGGAAGGCCAATATTAGTAAGTCAGGCCCAATACAACCGGTAATAGTAGGTAAATAAAGGTCAAACTCTAAGAATCTATGCACATCCAGGGTCATTTTGGGGTCAAAAGCTTATAAAGCTGAAAAAAAAAATAGCATCTGGAACATTGAATCCTCAACAAAATCCAGAACCAATGAGGCCAAGCTTTCTGGTCTATTACTTTCTTAAAGATAGCCTAACTAATGCCCTTGCTGGCAATACACCAAAAACCGTACAAATCTACAAATTAGTGTTATTGAAAATTTCTGGCAGAGAAGATAAAGAAGGAAAAGTGGGAAAATTAGTCCAGATTATTAGGAAATAGAAAACTTTCAGAAATTTCAGGATGCAAAAATTACAGAATAATAATGATAAAGAATTTCTCAAAATGCACATAATCCATGTATATAAGTGTTCTATTGACAGAGTTAAATATGTCGGTATGTCCTCAGTTTCAAAATGCCTTGGACCTTCATCTCATTTGACATACAGATGGTAATCTACACAAATAGATGCACATTTTAAAAGACAAAAACAAAATAGAAAGCAAGCACCACCCTACCTCTTTGAGCAGAATTTATGCTGTCGTCTTCTTGAATCTTCCGCCGGTAGTCTTGCTCAAATCTATCCAAGGCATTCCACTCATGATATAATCCCTGTAAACAACAAGCATTGGTCTTCACATCATGTTCCGAAACATAGCATCTACACGGAGTTAACACAGCCATACTGCATCTACATCATGTCATTTCACACGTGATCAAACTCCTAAAAATTGCTCTTCCCATCATGTTCTGAAACATAGGTTTCGTTTGAATCAAGGTAAAATATTTTACAAAAAACTGAATGTTTGGTATGCAGTAAAATAGAAAGTCAACATAATTTTTTTCTGGTCAAAAATGTGTATGTAAATCACATAAAATGGTTTACAGATTTATTTTCCATAAAACATTTTCCCCATGCGTGCATCTCTCCCTGATCTACTGCCTTTTCCGTTGCAGCGCATCAAACCATTATCTCCCATGATTTCTCCAACGACTGCCCAAACAAACCAAATACTATAATTCTCTCTCTCTCACACACACACAAACCCTTCCGTTCTGGTCTCCTCCCTCTTGATTGCTCTAATCAAGCTCTTCCCATGTGAGTTTCACCCTTTAATCATTGAAATTTTTATGGGTTTTCTTAATCTTTGTGTGGGTCTGTTAAATTTTGTGGGTTTTTGAGATTCGTGCTTTTTTGGGTTTGAATTCAAGGCAAATGTTGCCGATGATGGATCCACTGACGGAGAGAATGGTGCTCATTAATAATGGAAGCATGAATTTGAAGAATATTTTATTTGTGCTTGTTCTGCTAGTTCATTAAACATTGTTTGCTGGGTGCTAGTTCCAGAAAAATTTTTGCTGGGTTCACCGCAAGCTCAGGGCCCAAGTACTGGAAATAGTCACAGAGAAAACAGGGTTATGTTCATGGAAACTCAAGCTAATGCTTTTGAAATAATTGATATCAAGCTTAGGATTATTCTGTACTTTTTTCTTTTATTTCTCTTGTTTTGTTGTTATTGCTTTTAGGAATATCTGCTGCTATATCATGGATGTCTGCTGTTGTATGGCGGTTTTGCTCCTTGTTTATGGCAGATTAAAGTTTGGATCCTGTTTGCTACATGTTTGATGATGGCAGCCCGCTTGCACAGTCTACCTTACCTAGAATGGCTGCATTTTTCCACTTTGAGAATAAATAATCTTATCGTTTAGGTTATTAAAAAAAATACATTTTACGTCGCTTCAAACATGGTAAAATACTTTCAGGAGCATTTTCCAGAATGCAAATAAACACCAAAATAACAAATATTTTCCTAGAAATTATTTTTATTTAAAAACATTTTACAGTGGAAATTGTTTTTTACGTTGAAACAACCGAGCCATAACAACATATAGACTTAATAAAACATTATTACCCCTACATTATCTTTCATCGTTAGATCTAGGCGCTCCATTGCCCAAATGTTTTTCAACAAGACAACTAAGGTGATGCTTTGAGAACTATTATTAGAAAGTTTCCCAAGAGAAGAAATAAAATCAGGGATGCCCTCTATAAGTTCAAACTGTCAAACACCCTAAGGATTTCACAAAAATCAAATTTATCACTTTTTTTACATAGTATATCCTACAAGACTCCTAGTTGTTTTCCTAACATTTTGATAAATTTAATTGGTTACCTATTATTGTTGTCAACAGTATGAGTTGTTGATTAGAAAGCAAAGGAAGATGAGAGTATACATGATTAAATAACCACATAACATGATCTCATTTAGGTGATGTAGAGAGAGTTGCACATAGTGAAAAACCTTCAATACACCATTTTTATAGAGACTTAGATGTTTTTACAGATTGGGGCTATATTAGACCAAGTCTAAAATTATATACAAAGACAGCATAAAAATCCGGGCAGTGTTGGACTTAATCTGAACATATGAGTGCTGATCCGATCCAATCTATGTGTTTATCCGGAATGTTGTTCCAATCTGGCCTTGTGCTGATCCAAAATGTTGTTACAGTCCATTCGTAATGCAGATCCAGAATGTTATTGTGATCCAATCTTAATGCATATCCAGAATGTTGTTCCGAATGAAATGAAGGTCAATCCGATCAAGTATTAATGATGATCCAAGCGTATAGGCTGATCAGAATGAAGTGCTGATCCAGTGCTCTAAATCCGAATGGAATAAGTATTGATTTGATTGGAACGAAGGAAGATCTGGGCTGTAGTTCTGACCTGACTCACTTAGGTGGAATCGCACCATAGTGGATATTCACTTTGTAAGGCTCCACACTTAACGTTTTTAGAGTTGATTTCTCCCGCATGTCTAGGTCACAACACAACAATTAAACACAGCGTGGGAAGATGTACATACAGTGAACTGATCCGGAAATGGAAGAACGTCTATTCTATGTTGTATAGCTTTCAAGGGCAACAATAGGGCAGTGACGCAAGAAATCCAAGAGTAAACCTATATAAGGAAGAGATAGGGTTCTAATTCTTTGTTTAGTTTTCAAGCATCGATTCCATTCAACACGAACACGTATTCCTTGTAAAGAGGTTATAGCCTCTATGTAACAGTTGAATATCATGATACTGGATTGTCATGGTATAGGTTGTAGCCTCACAACAGTGGAGTATGCCAAGTTGTGATAGAACCATATAGATTTTTGTGTACTTTTTATTCTTGCAATTTTACTTTTGTTGTTTGATTGATATCGAAAAATGTACCAATAATTATAATCTAGAAGAGAACTTTAAGAAGACCTGATAGTTGAAGTTAGAAAAGGTGTCTGAAAAATAACTTTGGGAATCGCCGTGATTAGGAGGTAATAACGATTGATTTACCACAGTTGAATATATTAAAGGTTTATATGGTTGTGTTGATTGAAGTCATTGAAACTTAGATCTTGATTGTAACCAAAAGATCTAATGTGATTTACAAAAGTGGTAGTAGTCAAGATGTTGAAAACCGCAGTTGTTGAAAAGGTATTTGAGTGCTAAAAGGATGTGACATATTCAACCCTCCCCTCACCCTTTCTTCATCTGTATCATATGCAACGAGCTACTAAACGTGGGCTTATCACCTACAAATGACAATTATAAATTTACAATACCATACAATTAATCCAACAAACAATTCTTTGGATATATAACCTCAAAAATAGCCTAAAAATTTTACATCCAAAGGTTGTTCTAGCCAATGTTTCCCTCAAGATTCAACGCAATGCCTTTCACACCGCTTTCAAAGGAAAATATTTTCCCTGCTTTAATCTAGTACAATCCATAAACAAGTACAATCCCATCTCCAATAGAGACCACTTGACCGATCTCTTCCACTTTAGAGAATTGTTGGTTGCTAATTCGACTCTCTAATAAAATTGTAAGTTCGGAAGCTCTATGCACCATATTGGAAGGTTTTTCTTGTGAGTTAAGGTTGTTCTTCTAGTGTACTGTCTTAACACAAGCAAGCACTATCGGGTATTACACTTTTCTGCTTTAAACTAACTATAACTAATACTATCCTTTGTTCCATTAAAAAAAAAAAGTAACTTCCAATTTTAGCTCACGTTAGGAGAAGAAAAAAGTAAACTGTTATATGTAAAAGGCATAAGATCAAAGACAAGTGATGATAAAATAATATGTGTAAACTATCCCTGGAAAGAAGTAGTAACTTTATACAACAACACTTACAACTGTATTTTGAACCAAAGTCATTAATTGAAGCATCATTGTTTCTGCTTCTTCTTTCATTTGCTTTTGTGGTGTGATTCCTGAACCTAAACTGCAAAATACAAGAATATGTAAAACAGCAATATGAAAACTAGTCTGCAATATAATAAAGCACAAAAAAAACACTACAAGAGAAGGTGATGTCATTAGAATTACTTCTTAAAATAACGATCCAAGTTATGCCATTGAGGATCTTTACAGCGATTTCCAAATCGGACAACCTCTCCAGAAAAAACTTTCAATTCATCCCTGACAGAATATATAAGAAATAATGTTTGTTGATTTTTTGTGACAAGAACAAATATAACCAGATCTTAAAAGAATATAATTCAAAAGAAATGATAAAGAAGCTTAGCAGTCCTGGCACATCCACCTCTTGTCAGCTGCAGCAAGTTGCAGTAGCTCATCCATATCTTCTGATATTAAATGTTGCACACCTTCAGAGGGAAGAACAACCTCTTTTAAATGTTTGATGTTCTCCCTTGAAAGGGATTGCCAAAGTTTAGTGCCCTTAACAATTGTGTTTGCAACTTCAAAAGCCAAAATATATATTTTAGTCCCTTTAGTTGTAATCCCTGGGCCAAAACCACTGCTAGCATTCAAATTTGTCATGCTACTCCCTAAGGTGTCCAAAACTTCCACCGCCTTTCCAAGCCCAGCACTTCCTGCTTTGCCCAGAAGTGAGCTCACTTCTGAAACCTGGCAGACAAAGAAAGAGAAAAAATTTAAAACAAAAACAAAAACAAAAAAAAAAATTTTTAAGGCAAAACTCCAAGTTGACAATAAGCAACAAACTTATTTGTGTTCCTTTCTAAAACTAAACTTGATCGTGATAAATGCATTGGTTATTTAAAAGATTTCAAAGAAACAATAGAAACCATAAATCAAAATTATGCTTGAATAACTCATTACTCATCATACATGTTCACCAATTTAAATCAACCCCCACATTATGCCAGTAGCACATTTTGTATCGTTTAGTGCTCAAAAGCACGGCAAACCACAAAATATATCCAGTAGATCATAGGAAAGGTGACAAAATGTTTAACATAAAACTAAAATAAAATAGGTCAGCAGGATCCTTAAGTCTGTCCATAAAGTGTTCGCATTTTGATGACAATTGTTTATTTAATCATCAGCTATCTGAATGTTCTTTCTTTTCTCTTTTCTTTCTTTTCTTTCTTTTTTTTTTTTTGGTCATTGGTATAACACAAAATTTTTCCTAACAAGTCATACCACAATTTTTTTATAATTCGGTCACCATATGCATTATGGGCAGCAGCTGTAAATCCAATGATATATGTAAAGGGTTTAAATCCTACCCCATGTTACATATAAGGTTAAAAGCTTCTCAATAGATGCTTCTGGACAAAAAAATAACTTCCATTTTAGCATGCATCACTTTCCCAGCCATATGACCATAAAGCAAACCACAATGTTATGATGGAATTCATGTACCTCTCTATAATGATACGTCCAAAGTTCTCGACTTTACACCTTCCTTCTCTAATTTAATTTGCATACACAAGTCAGGTTAGTCCATGTGGTACCTAAGCATTCTAAACAAACTTAGGATCTATAGATTTGATGTCAGTAACCATCCTGCTATTATTTCCCAACTTTAATAAAAATACATATATTCTTAATCAATAAAGATAGTAGTTAAGAAAAACCAAGGGGGTGCTAACCCAAGTAAATAAAGCTAACTACAATAAAAGGACTTCATTAAATCTATAACTTTATCCCAACCACAATCCAAGTTCACGTGATTCTAAATACACTTCCATTTTGCGACTCCCACATCAAACCAAAAAAAAATCCAAAATCAGTTTCTTAATTTTATGATCACTTTGTTGCTGTTTTCAGAACCACCGGCTCCATGCTAAGACTGCATCTTTCACCCCAAATATACCTTTGCTATGTGTTTTTAATTTTCCAACTTTTGAGTAATCTAATTTTTTCTTAGTTAATGTGTTTTTTTCTCATGCGCTTCTATTCCTATTAAATTTATTAGGCCCTTTTCATACTTTTTCCTCATTTAAATTCCCTGCCAAGTATAATTTGTCAATAAAAATAATATTTGTAACCGGAATTAGGTAACCGATTTAATCCCAGTAATATAATATTATTAAAATAATATTATAAAATTTATATAATTTTCCTTTGTTGATTTGATATGCTACCACACGATCAAAATTACCTAATGGGCTGCAATCCTCATAATACATAGTAGTACTCATTAGTTAATGCTACCCAAAATAATTTTAAAAAAACATAATATGATACCTTGATACTTCCACCTACAATGAGACTTAGCAAGGTTGAAAATTTATAACTATCCTTCTCGATATAGGCCTGCCTACACAACCAAGCTAAAGAGATCTCTTGAGCCATTATAGTTCAATATCAAGAATTACCTTTCACCACATTCTATTAACATGTTTGATAGGTGGGAATGAAATGAAATTCATTCCGATTCTCACATTTAGTACACAAATTACATTGGAATTGTTCATTAACTTGGGAATCACATTTCTCTTGGCAGGATAAAATTTATTACCCTTATCAACCAAGTGGGAATGAACTTCCAATGATACCTTTAAAAAAAATTCATCCTACTGCCAATTGGTGCCCTGGTTTCCAACCTAGCCACCCATACCAAGAAAACAATAATAGGTACACAATACATCGCTTGCACAAATACACACACAACCAGACCACACACAATACACTACAAAAATGTCCATCGGCAATGACAGCTCCCACCTTCTCTCCCCCTCAAAGGACCTCCTCCACCGCTGAGACCTAGCCAGAAGCCTCTGCCAAGCCCTTCACATGCAGAAAACCCGTTTGAACTTACTTGGTGCTCCTCGCACCAAGGGAGCACCAGGACGATCTTCTGTTTACCAAGCAGGATAATCTCGATATTCATGATTATTCTGATGCTGACTGGGCAGGATGTCTAATTAATAGAAGATTCATTACTGGTTATTGTGTTTCTTGGGAGAAATTTTGTAGCATGAAAGAGTAAGAAACACATGCGACATCAAGATCTAGTGCAAAGGCCAAGTACAAAACAATGACACATGTAGCAGGTGAACTAACATAGTTGACAATATTGTTATTAGAAATTGGCTTACCTTCTTCACGCACCTCAATGTTACATTGTAATAGTCAGTCTACTATTTACATCGCTTCCAATCCGGTGTTTCATGAAAGAACGAAGCATATTGAAGTTGATTGTTATTTTGTATGTGAGAAGGTACGAAACAATAAAATTGAACTCACACACATCCGAACTAAATATCAACTTGTTGATCTCTTTACTAGGTTTTTAAGGAGTAATTGTATACATCAACTTTGTAACAAGTTGGAGCTATTTGACATATATGCTCCAACTTAGGGAGAATATTAGAAAGATAGTTAATAGCATACTATATCTATCCTATAAGTAATGTTATATATATGGGGTCGTCCCTTAAGTAATATAAGACATATATTTCAACTTTTCTCCTCTCTCTCTCTTTGTCTCTCTTCAGGTGCTATTGCAGCCGTCAAGATCATTGTTGCAGCCAACATCCTCCTAGTTGGGGGAGACCTTTTACTATGCCCTCAAGTTCAAGCCCTGCTGTGACACTCGAGCCCTAATCCTAACACGATAAAAGACCATTGCATTAAAAAGTCCTTCGGTCACTCCTTGAAGCCTGATCTAAGCTCTCTAATCCTACTAAAATGTCCAAGTTCAACACTGACATCGCGCAAATGTAGTGCTCACAGCCGTCTTAGATGGGTTGCAGTGATAAATCCCCTGTTTGCGGAGGCTGGGGTTCCACGTTCTAGATGGTATGTCCATATTGCTACTATGTGTACGTGTACGCTAGGGTTTACAAGGATATGTGTTGTGTGATTGGGAGCTACAAGAGACAAGAGTCCATTTCCACAATTGGGGGAAATGGTGATCTTTCATTTTGCTTTAGTGATAGGATAATTTATTTATTGCAAGAAAACAATTATTCCACTCCCTCTCATACCAAACATAAGAATGTAATTCTAAAATTTCATTTTCATTCTCATATTAATTGCATTCCCCTCGAATACATTCTTGTATACCAAACGAGCGCTGTGTAAAACACAATTCTATAAGGACGAAATTTTACATCCAATAGAAGATCTTCAATTAGACAGTATCCAATCATTGGAGAATTCTATGGCCACTCATACACATTATGGGAAATAGGAATAGAATGATACAGTAATTGTTTATAAAATGAAGCAGTGGATAGAGAGAAGCATAGGTGGATTATTATATATATATAATAAAAAGTCTGTTTTCTGGATGGTCTTTGTTTTTGCAACTGGGCGTATTTTGTTTAGATTTCCTTCCTACAATTGCCTTTAACTGTTTCCTCTCACTCAGCTTCATATTCTCACTCTCTTGGGAGCTTCGTCTGGGTGTCAGTTCTTTCTTTGTTCCATAGGTAGCCTTATGAAAGCCACTTTCTCCACTGCCTCTAGTGGTACTTCCTCAACAAAAAGAGAGGAAAAACAAAAGGATTACTGCAGGGTTCCCACTGTGCCCTATGTTTAACCTGTCTCGATGTTTTAATGATTGAAAAAGCTGACATATCCTATGTTGGGTATCAATGTCGCCTTTTGTGTGGGTGTGTCCTTGGTGTCCTGAGCTCCCTTCTAGATTTCACCGTCATCTTATGCTTGAATCCAGCCTGAAAACCACTTCTCCACTGTTTTATTTCTCCCTGAGTTTTTTTAAAATTCAAAAACCAAGGTGGCGATGGACAATGTTATATTTCTCCCCCATTAAAATTAACTTCTAGTAAAAATTGCAATATAGCAAGAGTCAGCATCTTCATTTAGCATGCAAGAATAAGTAAGGATCGGCCTTATAGCTTATCTTTTATAAGATGCATAAACAGAAAAATTCTGGATGAGAATTAGTTATTTTGATGTCATGGCATGGCAATACATGATCACAGATGTACATACTCACATAGAGAGAAGCAGAATGTGAAATAGGTAGTCGCTCACACGTAATTAAATACAAAATGGGCAGAACGTACCTTTGCAACTGCTTGCTTGGACTTTGTTAATCTAGACGTTTGTGACAATGTTCTCGGCAGGTAAGGAATTCCGTCATATATTTCATTCTGTGGAAATGGAAATGATTCCTCTACATGCTTATCAATGGTTTGGTCAAGTGGAGATGGGCTTAAAGCGCTATTCCCTTTTGAGGGCAAGCAGCGGGTCTCACAAACCTGCTTAGACACGTTGTTATTGCTAAGATGACCATGATGACCATTACCATCCGACATGCTTCCACTAGGTGCATTATTTACAGTAGAACTCTTTGTGCAAAGGCCCCCCATTGTGCTGCTGAGTATGCAGTAAAACTAAGCTTCACAAGAACTATACCGAAAACCATTCAGCAGCAGTGGCACCAACCTTCTCTTTTTTTCCCTCCCACTGCTCACCAAAAAAAAAAATTGGAGTTGAGAAATTTGGGTCGCAAAATCCATGGTACCAGTGAACAATATTAACTAAAATCATACTGACAATAACATTAACACCGGCCAGATGTTATATTTTGGTGAAAAATAAATTAGAATACACACCACACACAAACTCACACACATCAGCCACAAACATCTAGTTGGAGAAACCTAAGTTAGCACATGTGTGTGTAAATGAAACATAAGCAAATGAAAGTATGAAACAGAGGCGTTGGATGTCAAAATTTAGGATCAACCTCGGTAATCAAAGAACAATAACAAAGCCGATGTTAATACGCACAGATCAACAAAATTATATTTATTTATATATTTTTAATTAAAAAAAAACGTAAGTGGATATATTACAAATTACCCAGATCTGCGCGAAGATGGAAGATGTTGTTGCAGTAGCCAAAATGGGTATTTCCAATAAATAATTTAAAGATAGACTCCAGCTAGAAACGGAGCAGAGGAGAGCAGACCAGAGCAGCAGAGGAGAGCAGACCGGAGCAGAGCAGAGAAGCAAACCCTCCCTAACTCCCCAAACAAAAAAAACAAAACAAAAATAAAACACGCCGCGGGGGCTCTGCTTCGTACTATGCGTTTGTTTGTTCGTAGTTGTACCAAAATAAATCACAAATCAAAGGTTTTAATAAGAATAATAATAATAATAATAATGAGGGTAAATAACTCAAATCATTATGTTATTATCAAATCATTTTAGAAAAAATAAAATAAAATTTTTAAATTTCTATTTTACAAATCACGTGCGTGCTCTCGTCATTTACCTTGTACTATGTGTTTAGCAATACTAAAACAAATGGAGAATTTGGAGAAAGTTAGGAATAATGAGGTGTTATCATAATTACACTTGGATTTACAAGTTCATTTAAAGTTAAAATAAATATTATGTAACATTATATTTTGGGTTCTATAATACTATCTAATTATTGGCACCCAGAGAGCCTGGAAATACATATATCATCATCTTCCATAACTTTTTTTGTTTTGTTTTGATAAGTGTCATCATCTTCCATAACTAGCCCGGACTACAAAAGTAAGGTCATAGTCCAACATTATGCAGCAATAAGGGTAGCTTTTTCCTCTTAAAAAAAAAATTGCTAAGAGATGAAAAATCACACCTCCTGGTTTTAGAACAAGCCTTTACTATACTATGATAATTACAACTTAAAACAATTATAAAATGAGATAAAATTGTTTTGTAGGCGTAAGAAGTATAGTTTATTGTGTGAACTTTGAGTATTGGCCAGGGATGGAACCGGGACTGGCAGGACTGGCAGAGCAGTAAAAATTTTAGTGGAGATAGTAAAAATATAATTCTGATATTTATCCGAATAATATAATCAGACTATATTACATCATGATAATGATGTGATACAATATCATTGGAGTGATAATTTTTTTAAAAAAAATATGTATCATTATTAGATTATTTGATAGTGAATTAGATTATATTATCTGAATAAAAATATTTATTAATAAATGACTTCATCACTACTTCTGATGGGTCAAAGACCGTGGGTGGGTGGGGGGTGCCTATCATTTTCGAAGTGATGGGTATGGGCGCTTGTTTTCAACGAGGCCGGCTTGGGGAAGGACTTGGACAGAGCATAAATGCATATTTATGGAGTTGGAAGACTGTTTGGGGTTGCCTTCACGTCAAGGAAGAAGAGTAGTTAATAGACCCACTATTTTTTCCACATAATCTACCCATTAAAATCCGAAATGGAGATGCCGTCAAACCGCTTTGGTTGACTCCTCGCCTTCTTTCTTACTTCAACCGAACCGAATAAATTGACCCCTACTTTTCCTATTATTAGAATTGGATGACAAATATAAATAAATATGTGCATTTTAAGAATATTATTGAAACATAAATGTAAAATTTAAAATTTAAATAATAATATTCGAAAATATTATTAAAATATAAATAATATTTCATTTGTGTTTTAATATTATTATTCTAAACATTCTCGAAAAAAAAATTGAAAGATTTTTTTATAATTATACATGATATTAAAAATGATAAGTGTGTGTTGAAAATTTTTATTCCCATTGAAGCTTTCACCTATAAACATTATCTACGTCATCTTTGAAGTGTAAATTTACCAAATTTAGGACTTAAACGAACTGGAAAACTGGTTTTATAGACGAAAGTGTGAATTTGCTATTTTCATTGATTATCAATCAAAAAAGCGCTTCATGAATTAGTATTAGTTGGTTTGCAATGTGCTTCTCGTTTATTACTTGACCTATGCACCTTCAGGCTCCAACACTCATATTCACCTTGGGTCGGCTATGTGTTGCTTGCAATCCAAAAAAAAAAAAAAAAACATTTGAAACATCAGAACAAATATTATTTTTAATTGCTTGTTGAAAGAAATTAGTTTCAGACTTATTGAATTTAAAAAAAGTTAGTTTTCGATTTTAAAATTTGAAACAAATGCAAGAAAGATGACTTTTTTTTTCCTTCAGTGACAATACAAATTTCATTTTTAAAAATATTAGTTGCAATTAATAAATCTAGAGAATGAGTACTTGGTTTTTCAATAAAATAAAAAAACATTGGAAGAAAAGGAGTTTGAAGAAGTATAATCATGATGAGTGGTATAAAGAGAAATTAAATGAATAAAAAGTGTTTATGATATTACATTATGTCTGCAATCAAAAAAGTAAGAACAAAATTTGCTTTTATTTGTGTATTTTGGTTGAGTATATGTGATTCGATTTTGTACCTTATAGGAAGTTGTTGAAATCTTACAAGAAAATTTTATTTGTGAACACAAGTAAGATCAACGCACGTATAAAAACGAACAATTGTATCAATAATAAAATCTTAATGGAATTTGATTTATATTTTGAGAAAATATTTTTGGGAAGTGATATTTTGAATGGGTGACATAAAATTAGGTGAAATGTTTTGAAATTTAGTTGAGGGGTTTGATATTAGAGTATAATTTAGAGATTTATATGAGATTTGCTTAAATTTATGAAGTCTTTGAATTTGATTTTTTGATTAATTTGGCTTTTTGTTGTGAAATTTGGATGTTAGGGTTAATTGTTAATAATTATTGGGAAAAGTTTACGGATATTTGTGTAGAAAATTCGTACAGAAACATTAAATTTGTATGAATAAAAAATTTTTAAAAATAATAATATCAATCGAATAAAGATATCTCTGCATGAATTATTTGTATAATTAACCTGCATCTAGCATTACTCTAATTATTGAGATAAATATTTGTGAATGTTTTTATATAGGAAAAGTATTAGATGGAGGGAAATAAATAGTCAAATAATTTATTATAAAATATTGGCTCTTCTTCAACTTGATGAAGGACTTAGATTAATATTCATTGTTGGTCTGTAAGCGTGCATATTGACGGAGGAGGACAAGAGAAAATGTTTTATTTTACTTATAGTGGTGTAAGAGAGGGACTAGATGAAGACGTCTTTGTTTTTTTAGTGAAAAAGGAAATAAAATAATTAATTATTTTATTAAGATTTTATTTGAAAAAATAAATTTCTAATCATTTGAAAAAAAAAAATGGTTTTGATTTCAATTGAAATATGAGTATAATTTGAATTGAATGTTTTCGAAAGTATCAGAGAAACCTATGAAAAAAACATAAATGTTGTTCAATATTGCCTTTGGAATAAAATTCATTGAGTAAAAAAGTGTTATCTATTTGAAAAAAAGTCGGTACAGAAGAAAAAGAATATGAAGAACTAGGAAATGGAGAAAGAAAAGTAAAATACATAACAAAAATAATAAAAATAATAGTACATAGAATAATGTTATTTTTTAAAATATAAACATTTTTAAAAATACATTTTGATGAATTTAAAATTATTTATAATCATAATTCACAAACATAACCTGTAACAAACGTGTAACTCTCAACATCCTACATACATGTGGTATGATCACCATTACTTTATAGAACACATGCATGTTTCGTAAATTAGTTTTTTATTTTTTGCCAAATAACAACTATACGGAAATCTTTGCGAATACATCGTCAAATATTTAAATAACATTGTTTCGCATGACTGGGCATAATTTGGTTTTTTTACGAAACTCATTAATTTTTTCTACCAACATATTTGGCAAATCAATCAATAATTCCATATACCGAATTTAAAATTGCATTTTTTTAAAATTCGGTATATTGATTTTTAACACGCATACTATATTATGTTACTTTTTGAATTTTATTGCCTAAATTTTGTTTGAACATTTCTTTTAAAAAATATTGTTATCATACTCTTCAAATATTCTTTTTAAAAATTATTTTACCGACTTTCAATTGATAAAACAATCGTTAAAAATGTTGATCTGCAATACTTGATTAAAAAAACGATCAATAAAAACACAGTAAAATTAACTCGATCAATCACTAATCGGTTTTTACCAATTCACCGCCCCTATTTCCTGTAACTTTCAAAATACATAATCCAACCAGAACATCAAAAAAAATTCGTTTTAGTTAGTAAGATCATGTAAATATGTGTTACGGTCAGAATGTACAGCAATCCCCATAACATGCATACACACATTCCAGACACACGGATATGTCATGACTAAAAGAATCAGTTATTTTGACATTAAATTGACACTATTTTAATAGTAATAAAGTACTAATGTTTAGCATCATTGACAAAAGGCAATCAAATTCAAAGGCAGCATATAAATTTGTTCCAATTATGCACCAATATGACTCGCATGGGGCAGGAGGGAGTGCTGCTTGAAACTGCTGACTGTTTGGTTACAGTAAGCTAAGACTTGAGACGACCAATACACAAAGAAATGCATGATTCAACATGACAATTTCCAGGCTATTTATAATTTATACAAAGGTCAATCGAATTCAAAGGCTCGATCGCTGGCATTGTCTGCCGGGTGCCAAGCAAGGCCTCTAAATCACCATCCTTTGATTTACCAAAACTATCATGCACTAGAATTGATTGGCTAAAACCAAAAGAGCTCTTGGTAAAAGAAATATTTTGAACCTATATTGGAAAAGGAAACAGCTCCCATTTACTACATCTTGTTCACCAACTTTCGAATCGCCAGAGGATGAAGATCTAGCTGCAAATAACAGATTTGGATTATCATATGCGTCTCACATTGCCATACCAGACAGAAAAATCCTAAAGTAGACAAAACATAACAATAATAATAACAACAACAACAATAATAAAGCAGTAGAAGCGTTAAAGAATTTTTGGTGGTACCATCTCGAGTTCCTTTCATTGCAATACCCTGATACGATTTCTTGCAGCTCATCAACAATTGCAACGTAGCAGAAAAGGAATTGCTCCTAGTGAATATTGAACGCCCATAAATTCAGGAATACAAATCCAGCTAACAATAATAAAGAAAATAAACCAGAATAAACACAGTCCGAAGTACTTTAAGTTCACTGCTAAACCTATGATATATACAAAGAAAACTTTCAGTAACCTTCCCCGCCTTCGTGATAGAAGTCCATCGAGAAATGAATTTGCCAAGGAATATTCAAAATGCAAGGAAAATACTTTACTATTGCTATGTGATTATGTGAGCATGAACCTAAAACATTTATATATTATTAGTTCGTATTAATCAATTTCCACTGTACAACACAGTAAGAAAAATACCAGTGTTTGAACCATTCCAATTCGCTGAGATCTAAAAGTGGTTACAGTTTCAGCTAGGTCTAAAGCCAACATATCACCAGAAAGGATTCTTTGAACAGTGTTGTGAATCATACAGTATGTTCCAGTTCTCCCAATACCTGCACTGAATAACCCAAAAAAAAAAAAAACTTAAGACATACAAATATTACAGTGTACTGACACAAAGTCATAAATCATAGTTGAACCTGCAGTGGACAACTATTGGACCTAGACTTTGAGGTACATTATATGTTCTTCTAAAAATTTCCCGAACAGCAAGTGTATCCTTTGGAACTCCATGATCTGGCCATTCAGGATACTGGATATGCAATACAGACAAAGGTGGATCTTCTGACTGCAGTAGATATAATAGAAGACTCAGATTGCGCATGTTGAACACTAACAAAAACAAGTCCAGTTATTATAGCAATCTCATAACTTCATTTTATTATATATTTATTATAATCATATCAATCTCACTACTTGATTGAGTGATGGTACTATCTGACTTAAATTTTAACAAAATATAACTATTAATACATTTCTAGTCAATTAGTGCCCTTCATGAAAAGAAAAAAATATATCAGAACTTCAAAAAAGAAGACTATACTACGTGTTCTCAAAACCAAGCACACTACCAAATTAGTGTAGGATTGTTATGCCTTCATCTTGATATCATTCATTGGATAGGAATCAAAACCATCCTTTCAACTTCAAGTGATTAAAGATCACACATGCAAATTTACAAGGGGGGAAAAATCACCATTAGGTCATGTAAGACATTCAGTTCCAGCTGTATACCCATTTATAAATGCAAAAAATAAAATAAAAATCATGTTATATTCTACATAAAGTCCTTAAATTACCACTTTACCTCTCTGTAGTTCACCTCCAAATGGCGCAGCACTAGCAAAGTATCAGTTGTTTTAATACTTTTAGTGACAATACAAATATTACCAAACACTCTAGGACCATCCTCAGCCTGAAAATAATCTCCACATTTAACCATCTGTAAAAATACATGTAAATTAAATAAGAGATCTAATTTACAATAATGACACAGAAAGTAAATGAATTTGTAATGGCCCCACGCATGAAAAAAAAATATTCAACAGCAATACTTATTTGGACCATATCATACTTCACTATTTTGAAAAAAATAAAAAAATATGGAGATGAAAATTTTGTATTCCTCTGTAAAATAAGAGCAAAATGTAACTCCTGGCATCCTGGACAAACAACCTTATTTCGACAACTTTGAAGGAAAAGTTTACTTATTAACAAATTTTAAATCTGAAAGGGAAAATCTCTAAGAACCAGCATTATTCAAACTTGTCATAATTGTCCAATGTGTGCATCAATATAACCAGAATATCGGAAGTACATCAAACCATACAAAAATAGCATACCCTGTAGTTGTCTACCAACTGTGTAAGCATTACAATGGCAGCGCAACGACACTGGATTACCATCTCCCAAAAATCTTCAAAGGTGTGTGGTAGCGGACCTTGTGTGGCTATAAACTGACTGATGCTTTCAGCAGATGAAGTCTACATTTAAGAGGCATCCTAGTCGGTCAGCCAGAAATATGGTAAACAAATAAAAATGTATACCCCAAATATTTTTACGCAGGGACAGTGTGAAAAGAACAATGAATTTACATGGTTCCATAAAAACAGTGAAATTTCTACCTTGATGGGGCTTGCATTGATATAGCCCCTTGCTGTGGGTCTGTAATCCTTGCATGGATTGAGAACAACCCTATTTTGGTCAACTGAAGCATGTAAATTATAATTAAAAAAATTACACCGATAAGATTAAAATTTTAAAGGAAATAAAAATGGTTTCAAATTTTAACAAAACTTGTTCAGGGAAAAAATTGAGTACATGGCAACACATTAGAATAGCGGTTCTTGCTCGAGTTCACTTTATCTGAAGCCACCAAGCATCTTGTTTTCATCTCAGATGGCCCCATCCTATTAGCCTGCATAAAAGAAAGGAGGGAGATATTAACCAATACACTAATTATACAGGTACCACAGGATCAATAGAACACCAAAACTTGTACAACAAAAACTTCATATATATTTTATATCACCGGTGTTATGGGTAATATAATATAATTGGACCGATACAGTATGAACTCAATTTATCCACAGTTTTGGGTTTTCAAATGCAATAGTCAACTCAATGAAATGTTGGTTCAAGAATAGCTTTCGATGATTGTATACGTACTACTCTTTTAGTCTGATCCCGTACTAACCCACAAACTGGAACTAAAGGTTACCCGCCACATTTCTTGCTGCTTTCTCTCTCAATGACAATGACAACAGCGACAACAAAGACATGACAATAACATTTCGATTAAAAATTTGAAGTAACCTTTAAAGTTTAATCTTATATTCACGGCCTTACTGCGACACACATCAGACATTTGAATTGAACTCTAGCTCGTTATCTCAGGGATCAAACAATTGAGATACGAAACCAGAATAAGGAAAAGAAGACGAAGAAGGAAAAAGAAAAGACGCATGCGACGAAGAACCTCTAATAAATGAAAATCGCGTCGAATCTGCTGAGGCATCTGCAGCTTTTCCTTGAGAGAATCGAGGGCCTTGGAGCAGCGGTCGAACTGATCAGGCGAGAGAGGGAGCCTCCGCGGAGGATCGGCCGCGGGATCGAAAGGTCCAAACAGTGAAGGAGAAGACGATGAAGAAGGAGACAAGGCGGAGATGGGTCTTCCAGTTCCAGCGGCGGCCATGGAGGTTGATGTCCGGCTCAGACACGAGGAAGAGATAAGGTTCCCCGTCTTGGCCGCTTGCGGCTGCGTTCCTGCCTTGCAGCAGCGCGATCGAAATGTTTTTGGGTCGCCGCCTGCTTTTTGTCACCGTCACCGTCACCGTCGAACGACAAGCTAATGATGAGACTGCGACGGCGCAGAAGCCGCAGCTCGCAAGGTCATAGATGGGCTCCCGCTTGAGGGAACCACGTTTTATGGGCTTGGCCCTTATTGAGATCTGTTTTTCTATTGGGCTCCCCTTGCCGAACGTGAGTAGGCGCGATGCAGGAGATCCGTCTTTTTAAACCAAAAAAACAGATTCATTCGACATTTCGACTACTTGCGTCGAGCTGGGCCTGTAAATAACCTGGGTCGAACTTAGCCGGATCTTTATGTCTTTGTAACAGCCTTAACATATATAGACGTTCAATAAATTTATTATTTATTAAAAATATGATTATTTTAAAAATTTATAAATTAAATAAATTTTAAAGTATTTATTGATGATGAAAAATTATCTGAATTTATAGTTTTTGAAAATAATCATGTTAAAAAAAAAAAAACGGGACCATCAATCTACTTGTATTTTAAGTAACATTTCTCAATTGCTGGTGCATGGCGATTTGGACTTTGAAACGGCACTCGTAAATGCACTAGGGATTTGGGGTAAAGTGGACAACTCAAACAAACAAAACAAATTTTACTTTGCAATAAATAAGTTTGAGATACTAGCAAGGATGACATTATGACTACTAATGTATAATAATCAAATCGAGCTAAGTCGAACTCGATTTGTCGAGTATATCACTTCTTTAAAAGCTCATATAGATTTGTAAACAATAAAATGAGAAAGTTTGTGTACTAAGAACACTAGTAGTATATTCATTATGAAAGCATGTTTTCTTATATTTCTGTAAAATCGAAATTAAAACGTTATAAAATTATTCACGCAAACAAATTTATTATGTTTAACTTTTTTCATAAGATCTATATAGTATTTTTAAATATATTATGAAGTATTATTTTCTTTTTATAACTATTAAATTATATAAAAAAAACTTTCTTATCTCTTTTTATATTTTTCATAATATTTAATTTTATTTTATATTAAATTTAAAAAAATACTATTAAATAAAAATATATTATAAATTATTATTTCAATAATATAATGATTGATTCATAAAATCTATTACTATATATTTGTAATTCGATCCATCCGCCTATTCACCAATGCAATTTGCTTCATTCACCTCACCACCGGGGTCGGTGCCACCGACGTTTGTGACTAACGCTTGGAGGATTAATGGGTTTTTGGTGCTGAATTAGAGAATTTAGCTAATACGGATAAGTTTTTAAAATTATTATTGGAGGAATTTGAGAGATGGGCAGTGCTGGTGTTAATGGGTTGTGGCTTTTTAGCCTCTGTTTTCGCTACTGGATTTGAAGATAGCGTTTTATCATACGATTCTAGTTTACCGGTTACTAGTGTCATGGGTTTTGGTTTCTAAAGTTTGCAATTGCACATATTCACGGATTCTATTTATTTGGTTATTTCCGTATTTTTTAAAGCTTAACTTTAGTTGGCCCTTGTTTCAAGCATGGCGACCTCAACTTATATTCTATCTTTGATGCTTTTTTTTGTTCTTTATGCATGCAATTTGATGTTTTTTTCAACTGTTTTTGTTTGGAAGAGTATTGGCATATTATGGATCGAGCCTTGGTTTGTTACTTTTGGCAATTTGGGACTATGACTGTTTTTTTAAGACAAATTCAACTTTATTTTTCCATTGTTCAATAATACTTGTTCTCTTGGGTATTCTAAACGGTTTTGCAATTCTATTTTTGGAAAGCCTCTAACCCATATACACATACGTGGAAGGTTGAAAGGAAAATTAGCAATTCCATAACTTCATCATCTTGGCAATGGAAAAAGATCTGTAACCTGAGGCACATGTTTCTCGAGGGCCTTGAACTGACAGATAATTTTTAGTCCTGTATGAGGCTATTAGCTTTTAAGAAAGACAAGCGGCATCCTCAGTGTTGAGTTGGTTTGTACGTGACAATTACTTCATGTGAAGCTTATACCCGTGAGTTACATGAAATTTTACTTTTTAGCTTCATGCAATGGAAGACACAGTTGTCAATATTTTCTATTCAACCAGAAGACACCGGAGAATGTTGAATTGGGTGTGCATTTCGTTCAAGCTTCCCCCTCCACGTTCGTTTGAATGGGGTGTCCAAACATAGCTTAAACATGGTGCTATTAAGAACTGAAGATTTAGTTCTATGAATTTGATAGGTCAATTTAGTAAGATGATATTATTTTTATAATGATTTCTAAAAATTATGAATTCAATAAATTTAAAATTATTTACGAGTGATAAAAATTCAGTTGGATTCACATTTTTTTAACAATCGTATTTAAAAAAAAACACTATCATAATATACTAATGTTTGTATGGATTATAGAGTACTATAGCAAGATAAAATTATATGAAAATTTACGTGCATGGTTATTTTTTCTTGATATTTTTTTACTTATGGGTACTTCATAAAATTTTTAAAATTCTGAGTTTTATGGATTGTTTGATATGAGTTTTATTTTATGTATTATGGCTTAGTTTGGTAATGCTGTGCTTTTAGAAGAAGTTGTTTTTAGCTGTGCTGGAAAAAAAAACTGTTGTTAAAATAAGCAGATAAGTGTTTGGTAAAATATAATTTTAAAAGTGTTTTAAATGTTAAAAGTAGTTGATAAGTGTTTGGTAACATTTTTAAAAAAGTGCTTTTAATATGCAAAAGACATCATTATTCTTTTTATTTTAATATATATTTTTAAAAAAAACTATACTCTTTTCTCCCTCAACCCTCCTTTCCGTCGGACCCGCCTCCTCCCCCCTCGCCCCCACCCCCACCCCCCACTCCCCCCCTCTCCACCCGTCAGACCCCCTTCCCCCCCCCTCTCTCTCTCTTTCTCTCCCCCCCGTCATACCCCCTCTCCTCTCCCTCTCTCTCTCTCTCTCTCCATCTCCCCTCTACCCATATCGTGCCATCTCTTTTTTACCCAGATCGTGAGAGACGTCGGGCACCCTGCACAAGAGATGCGTTTGAGGATTTAATCAAAGGATAATATTGGTATTTCAAAATTTTTAAAACTGCTTATCAAAAAAGCAGTTTCTAAAAGCACCTCCCGGATTGCTTCTGTTTTTTATTTAAAAAAAAAAAGCAGAAACTTTTTTCATAAGTGCTTTTTTTAAAATTACCAAACATATTTTATTGCTTTTGCTTATCTTATGAGCAAAAACAGCCTTCAATAAGCATTGTCAAACTGGGCCTAGGGTAGGATAAAAAATGTGTAAGCATGTTAAATGGGCCAGAGGCTTGTGGACCGTGTGGGTTGCCCCGCAATATGGGGTTGGCCGGGTTATATATATATTTTTTCTTGTTTTATAATGGGCATATATGGTTTAAAACTCACGGGTCACAGTTTAAACGGGCTTGACCTACATGGATATGGGACTGCCCGCCAGCCATAGCCTTATACAGCCCCAAATTAGTTTTTTTTTTTTTTTGACCCAAGCTAGTCTAGACCTAGTCAATTGCCCAGCCCGCGCCCAACAATCCCCCCTAATCAGTCAAATATTATTAATGCGACTTGAACCATGTACCTCTAAATATAAACATTGTTTAACCATTAAGCTATTTGATACTTATTAAATATATTTAAGTAATCAGTATATATATAATAATATATTAATAATAACAATGGCTTAGTATGCAGGCCAACTTGGCTTGTAAGCGGGCTATGCCATGCTAGATATTTCTAACATGCTTAAAAGTAGACCTAAATGGATTAGGCCCGTTTAGGCATGTGTCTGAGCGAGCTGGGCCTAGCTCAGCCCGTTCAATTAATACTCATAAAAATGTGTTTTAAAATCTTTTAAAAAATGAATTTTTAATAAATAAATAAATAAAATTATGAGTTAAAATAATAAAATAAAAAATTATAAAAAAATCCTATAATATAATTGACTTTATAACTATTTTAAAAATAGTTATGGGATTCACTTGTTTTGAAAACTAAAATTTTAAAATAAATAATATTAAATTAATTTAGATTTACTATTTTTAAAAAATATTATGTTTTAAAAAATAATTTAATTTAACAGTACCAAACGTATCCATAAACACTTACGCATCAAGATAATGGAAAAAGATGATGCTTCTAAAATCATCATTTTATGTACAAGTACAATGCTTTTGAAATGGTATTTTACCAAAAACAATGCTTTTAAAATAACTATTAAATATACTTTTAATGATAAAATTTTTAAAGTATTGTTTTTTTTTTCCGAACAAATAATTTAATGATGGGGCGGCAAAGATGCTTTTACGTTTAACGACATTTTAATCATTGGGGGGGGGGGGGGGGGGGGGGGGGGGGGGGGGGGGGGGGGGGGGGGGGGGGGGGGGGGGGGGGGGGGGGGGGGGGGGGGGGGGGGGGGGGGGGGGGGGGGGGGGGGGGGGGGGGGGGGGGGGGGGGGGGGGGGGGGGGGGGGGGGGTGTGGGTTGGGGGGGTTTGGGGGGGGGGGGTTGTGGTTTTTTTTTTTTTTTTTAAATTGGTTTTTGATTTTTTATGTATTTTTGTTATTTTTTTGTATTTATTTTGTTTTGTCTTGGATTTTTTTTGGATTTTGTTTTTTTTAGGTTAATTTTGGGGGGGGGGGGGGGGGGGGGGGGGGGGGGGGGGGGGGGGGGGGGGGGGGGGGGGGGGGGGGGGGGGGGGGGGGGGGGGGGGGGGGGGGGGGGGGGGGGGGGGGGGGGGGGGGGGGGGGGGGGGGGGGGGGGGGGGGGGGGGGGGGGGGGGGGGGGGGGGGGGGGGGGGGGGGGGGGGGGGGGGGGGGGGGGGGGGGGGGGGGGGGGGGGGGGGGGGGGGGGGTGGGGGGGGGGGGGGGGGGGTGGGGTGGGGGTTGGGGGGTGGGGGGGGGGGGGGGGGTGGGGAGGGGGGGGGTGTGGGGGGTGGGGGGGGGGGGTTAAGGTTTTAAAAATAAAATAATTAAGATCCTATTTCCCCCCCCCCCCCTCCTTTCCCCCCCCCCCCCTTTTTTTTTTTTATAATATAAAAACCTTTTTTAAAAAACTTTCCCCCCCCCTTTTCCTTTTTTTTTTTTTTTTTTTTTTCTTTTTTCCAACTCCTCCTCTAAAAACACATCCCAAACAACCTAATCTTTCAAAATAGGATCTTAATTTTTTTTTTAAAAATTCGGCCAACAAATTATGTTTGTTACGGTTGTTGTTTGAATAACACGATATTTTTTTCAAAATATGATTATAAAATATATTTATAAAAGATATTTATCAATATTTTTGTTAAAAGATATTTATAAAAGATAATATATAAATATTGATAAATATATTATAATCATTTTGATAAATATAAGTATATTTTGATTATAAATATCTTTATAATCAATATTGATAAATATATTATAAATATTTATAATATTTTTGTTCAAAATATGATATTATAATCATATTTTAAAAATATCTTTTATTGTATTATATTGAGTTCGAGTCATATGTTTGGTTAGATATGGCACGCGCATTTTCGTTATTTAATGATTGCTTTTTCTCTTTTTGTTTTAAGTTGATACATAACTGCTCAGCGATGGTACCGTATAATGTAAACTTGTTCAATTTCATTTGTTTGTTGGTGATCAATGATTCAATGGGAACATACTGGATTAGTATTTGAATTGGCGTGTGCAGAATGGAAATGGAGCTTGGGAAGCTTTTCATTGGCGGAATTTCTTGGGACACTAATGAGGACCGCCTTAGAGAGTATTTCCAAACTTTTGGGGAAGTAGTGGAAGCTGTTATAATGAAAGATCGGGCAACTGGTCGTGCCCGCGGATTTGGCTTCGTTGTCTTCGCAGACGCTGCTGTTGCTGAAGGAGTTGTTATGGAGAAGCACATAATAGACGGCAGAACTGTAAGTGCTATTTCTGGGACCAAAAATTGATTTGCTTTCAATAGCATGATATATTAAAAAAAAACATACCAAATCAGAGTAACGTTGCCATTATACATTTGGGAAATCGACTCTTCGACTCTGATGACTTTGATGATTTAACTTGCACTGCAAGTTTTACTGAGTGTTAGATCAGCTTATATATGATTGTCAGTAATATGGTCGATGATTTAAGAGACCAAGTCTTACCTAATCATTTTGCTCATAACAATGAACTAACCCTTAATTATTTAGTCATATTAAAATTTGTATAAAAATGGTGCCACATTGTTGACTTAAAAAAATTACTAAAAAAGATCTGGCTGGATATGTTTGTTTATTAGCGGATTCTCAGTTTCCTCCATGATCATAAGCCTAATATCACATCAATCCAGCATTCATATTGATGCCAATTTTTCAAATTGTTAAATAGGGAGTTGACAATTGAACTCCTGTCAATATACGTGGACATCTATTCCAGTATGATTTTTTTTCTTCTAACAACTATGACGTATGATCTCTCTGAGGACATCTTCCCTTTCAAGCATTTTCTTACTCTTTTATTTTAGGTTTCAAAGAGAGATGCTATTTGCATGGGCGCACTTGTTAACTACTTCAAACTATGTTAATTTGATTTTCACTATTGTATTCTCTATTTTAGGTTGAGGCAAAGAAAGCTGTTCCTAAGAATGATCAGCACATTCTGAGCAAAAGTACCATCAGCATTCATGGGTCATATAAGTCCTTTCCATATATTAGACTTGTGCCTATATAAGCGCACGCTCAGTTGTAATAAACCGAATTCTGGTTAATAAAAACAGTCATCTTCTTCATCTTTCTCTTCTTTTCTTTTACTCTGCAATTATCAACAGCCAGGCCCTCTTCGGACAAAAAAGATATTTCTAGGGGGTTTAGCATCCACTGTCACAGAAAGTGAGTTCACGAAGTATTTTGATCATTTTGGAACAATCACAGATGTAGTCGTGATGTATGACCACAACACCCAGAGACCAAGAGGCTTTGGCTTCATCACTTATGATTCAGAGGAAGCAGTGGAGAAAGTCCTGGTGAAAACCTTTCATGAACTCAATGGGAAGATGGTTGAGGTGAAGAGAGCTGTTCCCAAGGAATTATCTCCTAGTCTCAATCGGGCCCAATTAGGTGGTTATAACTGTGGCCTTGGAGTCAGTAACTTTCTTAGTGGTCACTCTCAGGGTTATAACCCAGCCTCAGTTGGATCCTATGGACTTCGAATGGACAGTAGATTTTGTCCTATCACTGTGGGTCGAAGTGGAGTCTCACCATTTGGGTCTGCAGGCTATGGAATGGGATTGAATTTTGAGGTTGGCTTAAGCCCAAGCTATGGGGGAAGTGCCGGCAGTACTCCTAATCTGAGCTCTGTGCGGGCATCAAACTCTTATTATAATGGAAACTCTAACAGGTACAGCAGTCCCATTGGGTTCAGTACTGGCATTGGAGGAACTGGCTCTATTTTAAGTCCAACAAGGAGGAATATGTGGGGAAACGGGAATCTTAATCTGTCTAGCTCTGCAAATTCCAGTGCTTTTATGAGCTCTGGAAGTGGTAGTTTGGGGACAAGTTCTTTGGGCAGTATTGGGGCAATTTGGAGTTCTCCTGTCTCGGGTCAAGGAGGAAGGATAAATTCTGCATATAGTAGTGGAAATATTAGTTATAGCAACATGAATTTTGAGTTAGGAGGGGGGCGATATGGAAGAAGTGGCAGAGCTAGTGGTGCCCCAGCTTCATCTTATGCTGCATCAACTGTCGGATATGATGGGGCTTATGGTAACTTCGATGAAGTTGGGTCCATCTATGGGGATTCCACTTGGCAGTCTTCATCATCAGAGCTTGAGATGTCCCGTTCTTTTGGTCATGGTTTTGAAAATGCAGCTTCAGAAGTGGCAGCTAAAAACGCTGCCAGTTATATTGGTGGTTATGGTGTTACTAATAGACAAGCAAATAGTGGTATGTAGGCTGCTATCTTTTATTTCTTTCCCCTTAATATTATCTTCACACACTTGGTCCAAATTGCAATCAACTACCCCCTACCAAGGAAACACTAATCCTGCAGTATAGAATAGCAATTAACTGACCATAATTAGTATTAGCTTTCCTTCCCCATGCCTATGCCCTCCTTTATCAATCAAAAAGAAAAAAACGAAGTTAAATGCTATGTTTGGAAGTGCTTCATCACAGTACTTAACATGGTGTTGATCATAATTTGTTTCAGGAATTGCTGCCTAGGAAGGTTGTTAATTGAAAGCCCCAAGATTATTGTAGGGGAGCCAAGCTAAGGACTGCTATGTTAAGATATTGTAGTTTAAGGGCAATGATGTGTGTAGAGGTGATAAAAGTTTTGGTTTCTGAAGAATTATCAGGGTGAGCTGTTACCAGGAGTTTGTGTGTAAGGTTTCAGCTTGAGCTTTTATAGCCTTATTTTGCAATTTTATGGAGGCCTGAGGTGTACAATCAGATGGCGGGATATAACCAGATATAATGTACCATGCATCCTGGTGAACTGGGAATACAAAAAAAAAAAAAAAAAGACAAAAATAAGACAAAGAAAATTGGGTCTATTTTCTGCTGTAATGCCAGCTAAGTTGTAAGTTCTTGTCACCTATGTTGTCTTACGTTCAAGCCTTTTTCCGGGTTTTTGGTTTCTCGGACAATACCAAAATGTTTGGTTGGTTAACTTTTTAGTTTGCCCCTTTATTAATTCTCCCTTCTGTCATTTACTTTTACTTACCAATTTTACCATGGATGATTAGTTTAGGATAATTTAGCGAAACGAGGTGTCATGATAATTATTGCTGGATTTGTAAGGTTGTTTTATATTATTTTATTATTATATCAAAATAAAAAGTGAAATTAACATGAGAATAAAAATAAAATATTTTATTATCATTTACATGTTTGGTATAAAGGTAATAAATTAATTGTTATTTTATAATTACTTGAATAATTCCATTATGAAATATCATTTATAAAATTTAATAATAAATAAAAATCAACTCTCCTCTTCTTACCTCTCATGTATGAGCATATGGAATCATTACGTCATGTCTAAGAAGAATTAGGTCTCCCTGTCTTCCTTAATCTTACATTTATTGTTAATTTTCTTTTCTTGACTGATATTTGGCCTTATATACAATAGACACTCTAACTTTTATGTATATACCATTCAAGCTTTTGAGTAGCCCGTAAATCATTTTCATTTTATGTCAGTTGAGTCTTAAGTATTAGCTTGGATTTTACAAACAATTGACCTTGTAATTTTATAATAACATTTAAAATATTACTAAAATGTCTACTAATGATTTCTCATGAAAGTTTAAATCTCCAAATTGTTATGAATCTTAACATGATGAGCTAGTATGTGCAAAGTAATGGTTACTTGTTAATTGACTGCATATTTTTCATTAGTTGCAACTTTCCGATAATTTGAAGTTTAGAACATAGTTACGTAAAAGCCAACTTATTTACCCTTAAGTTATTCAAGCAAGTTGTGTCATTTTCATACACTAGATCATAAAGGGCTTTTCTTCTATCAAAGAGTGATACATTGTAAGTAGCCTTGATATTTTGAATCTTCAAATATTGTTGTACAACCATTACTGACATTTTAAGAAACCAAAAGACAATGTGAAGTATTTCTAACTACATTGTGACCAGTTTTAATAAATTTATTCTGGTTTAGAAATAATGTGAAATAGGTCATTATACAATAGTGATATTGCAACATGTATAATAAATGTAACAACATATTATACTTTATTTATAATAAAAGGGGAGCTAAGTGAAAACAAAGAAATTATAACAAAAATCCAAAGACCAATTTATAGCCAAGTGAAACAAACCTTTTTTCCCCCTATGGTGCTATGTAAAGTTGTTTCTTTCATTTGATTATACTGTCGATATTCTTTCAACTCATCCTATTGCAAAACTTATAATTGAAAAACAACTATAATAGTTTTTTAGTCTAATTTTTATATCTTAATTTTTCGCAACTATACTAGGCAAATTGTTTGCTCTTCCTAGAGGAGCAAAATGCGCATAGCATGCTTCTATACTCTTTCATCTTTTTTTTCTAGTGTGTGATGATTTTAGCCGGATATTTAAACTGCCCTATTTTTTGGCTATATTATTATTTGTATTATTTATACCCAAAAGATGAACAATTCTCAAACTAAGAGAGATTCTCAAAGTTCATAAATTATCAGTTGCTCTAGTGTACGAAATATCAAACAAATATATATCAATCAAATCACAAAAAAAGACCAATGTAATGAAGAAGTCACTTAATTGAGGCTAAAAAATAAAGAAAACTTATAGATCAAATGAGAAAGAACATGAAAAGAAATCTAGGAAAAAAATAGAGAGAGAGAGAGAAAAAAAATTAAAAAATTACTGATTGCAAAAATGAAAAAAACAAATATAGTGCTAGGTTGGATTGATGACTTAGGTGAGTGGGGCTTCGAAGGCAGCTATGATAGGTTTCCATGATTAGGATGAGTGACAAACAAGACAATTTGACGTGGGGTGAACGAATTTCCAAGGTCATTTTAGTTAGAAATCAATTCATATTGATTCACCAGAATAAGGTAATATAGAGGCAACAAATACAGTAGTTTTTCTACTAAACAGGTTGTTTACAAAGGGTTTTAGAGAAGAAAATTGCTTTCGAAGCATGGTTTGCTGTCAAGCTAGTCCTAACAATTTTGAAGGTGTTTGGTTATTTATGTTGCTCTCATATTTCACATTTAAAGGGAGGAGCTGAAGCAAAAATTCAAACCTAGAATTATTTTAGGTTATAGTCAAGTGTCTAAAGCTTACAAAATTTACCAACCTCTTTAGTTCTTGGAAGATGAAAAATGGGATTGGATAGTTGAGTCATAAAAGAAAGGGAAAAGTTTTATGATCGGCAATTTGCAAGTGTACAAATCGTGACAAGTAGTAAAGTGAATTTTAAGTCTGAATATCGTACCCAAGGGAAGGATGTAGAATTGGAAATTTTTAACTAGCTTATAAAGAGATTTTTGAGTGAAAATATATTAAAATAGAACTGAATTTAAAACAATTTGATTTAATAAATATGAGAGATGAAAATGCTGTTTTGAGTAGAGATAAGTTCAATTGATAAAGGTGATTGGAGTTAAGATTTCATTTAATGTATTTTTCTCAATATTTTGTCTTAGTTCAATCTAATTCTTTCATTGTGATAATATTTAATACCCAACCTCTAATGCATGAACTAGCCTTTTCCAAATGCAGTAATTCTGTGTACACTCTAGCATGGGGGACGGGTGACCCTTTAAGATTTGGGTTGTTTAGTCTAGAGTTGGCATCGCGCCCACTCTTAACTTGGTATCCTAGGCTTATACTCGCTGCCGCATGTCATGCAACCCCTAGTTTGAGTATCTCGATTTTTCTAGTACTTATGCTTCATTTTCCAATCCTTCACATAAATACCTAATATGATAAAATAAAATGACCAGAATCCATTTTATATTTAAACCCAAGATATCCAATAAATACTCACAAGGTGAAAAAGATTAAACTAAAACATTACAAATTAATTTATTACATCAAACTCCATCCTAACCTTAATCAAGGGTTTTTAAGCTTCCATAGTTAGATTAAAAATAACAAAATTATAAAACATGGAATAGAAAAACCAAAAGGATAGCTTGCCTATTTAGACCAAGAATTCCAAGGTTGATCTTCTTTTCCCAGCAGATTGTCTTCAACTCCAAGAGATACCCCAAACCTTCTTCTCTCTCCCTTTTTCTATTCTAGGTGAGGAATGTAATTGTAGGATGGAAGAGAATTAGATGATGAGTTAATGGATGATTTACAATGAAAGATCAGCTCCCCTTTTATAGCCTCCAAAGAGAAATTTGAATTTTTGAATTTGAATATCCCATTATTGTTTATAATTCCTCCAAATAATTAGCCCCTCTTAAATCTTTTGTAACTCCCCTCACTTTTGAATTTGAAAATGAGATAAATCCCTCTCTTAAACCCCAAAAAGACCTCAATCTAAATACAAAGCACCCATTTGAATTTGAATTTCTTCAATTAATTCTTCTTTGACTGGAGTGTTTGGTGCCCGTCTTTTGATCAAATGACTTTGGTCCAGAAGGGAATAAGTATGCTGCAAAAATAAGGGGTTAATCGCCAAAACCTGAGCTTGGTCGGGTGAAGAAATCTTCACCCGACCACCATGTAAGGTTTTTAAACTTCATCCGGCCAGAAGGAAGTAATGTTCTATGATTCTTGGAGAGTTTGAATATGCAAAATAAGCTTCACCCGACCTGGTCGAGTGAAGGGTCCTTCACCCTACCACCTCCAAATGACCTCGGATTTCACCCGACCAGAAGGAGAAACTATTCAATACGTCTCTGAGAAGCCTTCCATGAAGTATGGGCTTTGTAAGGATCCGTATATGTGTTAGCATAACTTCTAATCTATATTTGATGTTAAGAATATTATTTTGAGAATGTGGCCATTAATACGATCGTTTTGACTATATTTGGGCCTAATTTGATGTCCAGAAGCCTCTATGGGTTATTTAGTAATTTTTGGGAGTTAAATTGAGGGTTAATAAGTGAAAAATAGAATTTAGGAGGGCTTTTTGGAAATTATTAAAAAGGAGACGAATTTTAATTAAAAATAGGGTTTTGGGGTTTTATTATTCATTATAACTTTGTTTTGAGAAACCCTAGCCGTCGGAGAAGAGTTCATAGTGTTCTTCGTGTTCTTCGTCGCTCTTCGCCGATTCTAGACTGTTCTTGCGAGTTTAATCCCTTCGGAAGGCAAGAGGTAGGTGATTTCTTAATCTTTTGTTGTTCTATTGCATCAACGTGGATTGTTAGGGAGAAATACAGATTTCTTGGTAATTGTATGCAAATATATATATATATATATGGCCGAATTCTCTCCCCCTCCCCTTTCTTTTTTCTTCTCCCGACCGAAATTCTTTTCCCATCTAATTGATTCTTTTCCTTCACAATCCTATCTACCTATTATTATTATTAGAAGGACGTTTGCCAGGCCATTCGGCCTGGCCTTGTTTCCGCACGACATGCGCCACCAGGCTGTGTCGTCTGACAGCCTGGTCAGTAGCAGGGCGGCCCTGCCGCATCTTCTTGAGTGGGCGGGGGGCTATATATATATATATATAATAATTTATATTAATATCGTTAGAGTTTTGAGATTAATATTAATTTGGAAATATATTGTTGGGTTAAATTATATTAATATTATTTGGGTTGATACTGTTAGTTAATAAAATAAATATATATTTGAGTCTGCTATTACTTGTTGGACTTAAAGTTGACATGTATGGTACATTATTACCGGTTTGTTGATTTGAATGTTTTGTGTGACTGATGTATTGAATGCTATTTACTAGAGAATTGTTTATAAATTACGTGTGTAGAATTGGTACTTCACAATCTAAATATTAATTTGGGCTTGATATAGTTTGTTTAATAAAATAAATATTATTTGAGCTTGCTGTTATTTGTTATGTGATATAATTGTTATTCGTGACACGTTATTATTGGTTTAGCAATTTAAATATTCTATTGTGCTATAAGACTGAATTTTGATTATTGAATATATTATTTGTTAGTTATATGTGTGGATTTGGTGGTGGAGTTAGTTGGGTTAACCGCAAGTCCCACACAGTGCTGGCAAGAGGCCACAGGTCCCCTATGTGGCTGGTTAACCCAGGTCCTATATGTGGCTGGTTGTCATTAGGGACACCACAGGTCCCACATATGGCTATCTAGTAGTGACTGGGATTCTTGGAGTTGGTAGCGGGGATCCTGTGAATGGTTGAATTGCTGGTGCAAACCTTTGATGGATGAAATGTAATGGGTGTGATGTTATATTTGTGATTGAATGTGAGCTTATTGTGATAGAATAGGACACTGCACTAGCACAATCATACACTGATCATGTAGATTTAGGATTTCATGTTATAGGATGGTGAGGAGATGGAGATCACCTACTGGGCACTTGTGCTCACCCCTACTTTGTTGACATGTTTCAGGTATCGACCCATTCACTAGAGGCTGGTCCGAAGTTGATTGCTTTTCATTTCACTTTTGTATAACTTGGTTTATGGATTTTATATAACATAATTGGTTTTATTATTTGAATATCTGGATGAGGGTCCGTGAAAGTTGTATAGGATTGTTAACATGATTCTATCATTAATAAATTATTATTATTTTTCCTTAGCTCCATAGCATGTTGGAATGTACATAAATACCCCTGTTGTATGAATGTATAGGTATATCTTGGACAGCACCCACTGTGTAGTCCGTATTGGTGCTAGTCACCAACCCCTTGACCCTTCGGGTGCGGGCATGGGGAAGTCACATTCTTAGTTCCGAGTTTCTTGGAATTCGGGGGCGTGACAGCTTCACCCGACCTTCACCCGATCAACTTGAGATTTAGGCATCGTGATCTTTAGGTCTTTGGAATTCTTTTTTCCTTCTGTGGATTTGGTGAATTCTTCCTTGATTGTTGGATTCCTGTAAGAAATATAGAAAAAATACCACAAAAACTACAAGAAATCCTTTTTTTCGGGTTAGGCCATGAAAATATAAAAATGTAGCACAAATGGACAGTAAATGAATTAAAAGTGTATGAAAATATACCCAAAATAGCCCTAAAAAGGGGATATAAATCTCCCCAATCATTTTACAAGATCCAGACAACATGTTTGATGTTCTAATTAGAGGAACAAGGTCTTTGGCAGATAAATATATGTCACGCTCCCGATTCAAAAAAAAAAAAAAGAATAGCTAAAAGCATGATTGCCCCCATGCCCGCATGGACACAAGGGTTCATATGATATTTCCCACAAAACACCCACAATGTCAGAACAATTAAACCAACATCAGCCCATTTAAATGTGTCAAATAAATCAAAAATCCATTACAACTGTTTACAGGCTTTTGGCCGAGATAGAAAACATGTCAAATTACAAGAAGAGTTTTTAAAAAAATTAGATAACATCCAACATACTATAATGTCCAACAGTACCCTTGATGAAGTCCTAAGTTGTTCCACAATTTTGTTCCACACCTGTAAAATAAATTAACGAGGTTGGTGTGAGCTAAAAGCCAAGTAGGTGAACTACTACTCCTCACCATAATGCCAATGACAGATCTAGAACTCTATATGCAGAACATGTACGTGTTAGTGCAATGTCGTGCCCAAAATAACCAATTAACCTTTAACAATTCAATGAATATCAATTAAAATTTCTATCAACAGGGTCAAACCTGTATCATCAGCATGATTCATCCCATGTCACCATTAGGTTTAATTTTAATGAAGTCAATTATATAATATCACATAAAAATATAAAAATGAATAAATCATTCCAACAAACAGTAACAACAAGTGTGTGTGTGTGTGTGTATATATATATAACCCATCAAATACTTAAAGTTATTATCCAAATTACAACATCGACAAATATAAGTTTTTTTTATCAAGTCTAATAACAACAGCTATAGGCTCATAAAAACCTCAACAAAGGGTTAACAAAATTAAAACAAAACCGATAAAAACAATCAACGAGATAGATTGCACGGAGTGACTTGCTCTTTGTGCACCCCATGCATGGAATATGTGCACGGTACGAGCAGAGCAGAGGGAATCAACCAGAATAAAACTTCCTTAGACAAAAATCCTTAAAACAGCCTCCAAAATCTTGAATTAACAAATCTTAGATTATCAAATTCTAAATTTGGTTTTTATCAAATGTTCATATACAAAAACATGATACAAGCCTCAAGATTTTGTAGAGTCAATACTCTATAATATTCTATAAACAATTTACCCACAAATTAATCAAACAGAAATATGAGTTTTAGATTCTAACCCCAATAAACATGACAAATAATAATAATAATAATAATGTATGTCCCATAGTGAGTCTAGTTGGGGGGGGGGGGGGGGTAAATAGATGTTTTTCATGGAAGCTTAATGTAACAGAAAGATCTTTACAGAGTATGACTATGGTTCGATGATAAATAAGAAGCGAACGAAAGAGTATAATAGTGATAATGAGTTAGAAGACAGATCTGAGATGATTCAATGAGCTTAACATTAAATGCCTCAGATTAGTCAAAAATATTCCAATAGAAGTTAATGTAGAGAGACTAAAAAGTTTTGGGAATATTCTTCGGTGATGTTGTTGATTGTGGATGATCAATGTGGAGATTAACAAGATGGTTGTGCTAGATATTTGAACTAGGATTGATGAATGATTCTTCAAAATTTAATCTAGTTCTTTGTTCTTCACGCGCACAACACTTGGAAAGTTTTAGCTCTCTCTTGTTCTCAGCGTTGTAACTCTCAAGTTGATTCTCCAAAAGTTATGTCTTTTCCATGTGAGAATTGATTATTTTATATTCCTTAGAGTTCCAAGTTCTTACTCTTTGTGAGCTATATTAGTTTAACGTTTATGTGCATGTGAGCTATATTAATTTAATGTTTAAGTGCATGTGTGCGCGTCTTTTTATTCTACAAATTGACTTTTTGTCATTAAATTACGGGAAATGCAGATGATACGTGGATCTGCCTGTATCATATAGATTTGCTGCCCATACTGGTTCTTTTGATCTTTACCGTTCATCTACTGATGGTGGTTGACAGTTATTAATGCGACATTAATTGCAACAATAAATGCGCTTGACTGTTGAAAACGGCGCGGTCCACCCATACAAACCCTAGCTGATGATTTTGCTAAGTGTTTATTTTGTATGTTATGAGTTTGCCTCGAAGATATGGCTTGATTCAAAGTGAGCAACAAATTGTACTTTCTGTTTGTTAGTGATGGTTGCCTCGAAGGTCGGTGACCCGAAGATTTGGGTTGAGCCCTACAATTTGGTGCAGAGATGCTCCTAGCTTCGACAGTGTTTGATCATGCGAGTCTTCGAGTCTTTGGTTCTTCAAGTCTAGACCGTAGCATGTACTTGATTAGGTTAAGTCATACGATATATTCTTCGATACTTGAGTTTTCGACTCCTTGACTCTTCGGATCTTCGAGTCTTCGTGAAGCGCTATTTAACCTTTACTAGGTCTCTTGTGCTACGAGTCTTCGACTTTTGTTCCTTCAAGCCTTTGAGTCGTGCTCAGTTCGCTCAGTGTGGCTAATATTGTCATTCTACAACCCTTTGGTTCTTCAGGTGTATGAAAGTAAGATAAGTCTTCGACTCTTTGAGTCTTCAATTCTTCGAGTCTTCGTTGTTCGACTTTTCAATCTTCGACTCTTCGAGTTTAGCTCAGATTTATTTTATGTATTGATAGTTTTTTCTACTTAACTATCTTCGACTCTTCAACTCCTTGAGTCTTTGACTCTTTGAGTCGGCAAACATAACAATGCGATGTGTCCATTCTTTGTTCTCTTGGCTTCAACTCTTTGAGCCTATGATCCTTTGGGTCTTCAAGTTGGCCACACACATGCGCACACCATGTCATTTTTTGTCTTTAAAACTTCGACTTTTCAACCCTTTAGACCTTCGGGTCTTCGAGTATCTAGACCTAAAGAAATTCGTGATAACTTCAACAAATTATGTTTTTCCCAACAAATAATAATAATCATGATAGAAATGAGTATGAAGATGGAGAATAGAGTTTCTTTCTCTTGATAATCATTATAATACGAGTCATATTTATAAATGGCGAAAAAGAAAACCAATGACACCAACTTAATATTAAAATAAATATTAAAGTTTCTAAAAGAAATAACTGTAGGAAAAGGCGAGGAATTAAAGCTTAAGATTGAGCCCTTAAAACCAAAAATTAATGAAGAAAAAACAAGCCACCAATTACTTCAAAAATCTTGGCCATAAACACCTATGATTTCGATAACTCGAACAAAAATCCGTTTCAAACCGAAGCCTTCAACTCGAAGTCGAAGCTTCTAACCGAACCGAAGTCCGAAATCTTGAACCGAAGTCGAAGTTTTGAAACGAAATCTCAAACCGAATCGAAGTAATATAAAATCGAACCGAAGTAACACACAAAGAACGACGTTGAACAATTCCTCAAATCAATATAAAACCAGATTAATAATGTTCCAAATCAAATTTAAACTAAATTGATAACTTTCCGGATCAAATTAAAACTAAACCGATAACTTTCCCAAATCAAATTAAAGCTAAATTGATAACTCCTCATAACCAATCCCATTATTTATTATTCCTAACAAAATTCAATCTAACGTTTCATTTAGCTATCAAATCAATAACTAATAATAATATTTTCCATAACTCCCATATAAATAACATTAAATAAAATTTTAATTACATAATACAAATTGGACAATTAGATAACAACTTACATTTAGTGGCTAACTAATTTAACAATTAGTCACGAGTCTTTACAATACCAATGGTGCAGGGTGACTGTGTTGGAGCCTGCATGTTTTGAGGATGTGAGGTGTGATGAAGGCTATAAATGAAGAGTTGGAAATAGTAAGAAAAAAAAATCAAACATGAAAACTTAACCCTAATGGCTTAGGTGATGTTTGGTGCGCATTGTTTTCGGCCGTTTTCTGCATTTAAATACAGAAAACGGCCGAAGCAACTTGTTTGGCAATGAAACTTTTTTTAAAAATTTGAGTACAGCTGTTTTTAATTCATCTAAAATGAAAACACGTAAATGATGTTTTTGTTTTTTGTTTTTTGTATTTTTTTCGCTTCGCCCGCTGCGACGGCAAGCAACTCCCTCCCCACTGCGCGAGCTCTCCCCTGACGCAACGCCTCCCCACCCCTGTGCGAGCTCTTTCGGCGCGACGGCTCCTCCCCAGGCAAGATCTCCTCCCGCGTGACCTCCCCCCCGGGGAGATCCCCCCCGCTCGCACGAGCTCCCCCGGTGCGACGACTCCCCCTCCCCGCACGATGGCTCCCCCAGGCGAGATCTCTCCCTGCACGATGGCTCCCCCAGGCGAGATCTCCCCCCGCACGAGCTTCCCCCGGTGCGACGGCCTCCTTGCGCGAAGGCTCCCCCTGCTCGACGGTTCCCCAGGCGAGATCTCCCCCTGTACCTCCTGGAATAGTATACGCCGCTGCCATAAATGTATATTCAATTTATTAAAAAAAAAATTCAAATATAATTTCTAAAAACAATTTTTTAAAACAAAAAACTGAAAACAACACCAAACATAGCCGGTGATTGTGAAAGTGATTGGGAATAAATGGGTATAGAGAGGCCTATAGATGAAGGCTTATATAGAGAGGCATGAAGATAAGAAAGTGATTGGGAATAAATGAGTTTTCCGAACCAAACTTAACCCTAATGGCTCAATGAACAAGTACAACGCCAGACTTGTGGAGAAGGGTCATGCAAAAATTTGGGGAGTCAAACTATTGCTCCCGCGACAAGATTGGATGCTACGAGTCTTATTTCAGTGAGGATGTGAGCATCACTATATTAAAAACAATTCATTTAATATTTATTTTAAAAACAAATCACAATATTGTCTTTTATTTTTATTTTTTTAATGGAGAAGAACTCGTAATTGACTTTTTGTTATCTTGAATGAATATATTTTTCCGTTTATTAATTTTATCTAGATAATTGGAGGTTATAATCGAAGGTTATCATGTTTACAAACGTGGGGGTTAAAATGAATAAAGTGATGATATCCGATTTATGTCCAGCCGGCAGCCACAACCAAAATGATGATATATATAAAACTTGAGTTATAAACCTAGATTATATGTCGAGTAACTCTGTGGTGAAGATTAAGAAAAGCGTACTTTTAAAATTGGTATGCAATATTAATAAAATAAATAAATAAAAATTGTAACCCTACCTCGTATACTTAATTAGGAATGTCAATTTTGATCCGACCCCCCCAACCCGCCACAACTTGAACCATTTTTCCTTGCCCGCCCCGATGAGATATTGGCTGTCCCGCCTTGTCCCGACTTTTTAGCAGTTTTTTGAATATTTTTACCTTAAAATATCCGCTCCGGCCCGATCCGCTGCACTCAATAGTCCTACCCCCCCCCCCCCCCGAACTCATCTAGAGCAGATTCGGGTCACCAATTATCCGCCCCCGACCCGTCCGTTGTCATCCCTATACTTAATACTTACATGAGATTTACACTGTTAACCCGACCCGTGATAGAATTAAAAATAGAGTTTGCTCGTATAAAAACACACGATGGTATAGATCTGACCGAGGGAAATTGAGGCGTTCCTTGGCTCTGGCGATAGCTTCTTCTGCGTGTGTTACGAAAAATTCCTACGGAGGGGGGGAGGGAACTGGGAAGGGACGATGGATTCTTCGAAATCTGAAGCCGTAGGCACAAACAAACCAACTTCAGGAGAAGAGTTAGAAAAAATGAGGAAAGAAAAGAGAGTTGATGTCTGGGGGGCCTCAGACTCAGAGAGTTCTTCGACTCAGGAAAAACGGAGTAAGTTTGAATCGCTTGAATCGACAAGAAGAAAGGCGGAATTAAAAGCGAGGCTTGATGATTTGGCGAATTTTTTTCGAAGGCATGATCATGAGCCCAAAGAAGAAGTACCGAAGGAAAGAAAAGGGAGTGAGTCGGAAGTGGAGTCGGCAGAGAGTTGTTACACCAGTAACTGCGAATGCTGGTTGGTTTACTTACCTTCCCTAGACATAGAAAGGAGGAAGGCGGCAGATCCCCTTGGTCGACCCGGGCAGGCTCCACTTCTATGGTTTGTCTCACATAGGAACACGCCTAAAGCAAGGTTGCTGGGATGTTTCCGTAAGGACAGTGACACCCAAAAGAAATTCGAAGAGATAGATATGTACGAGTGGTATGAAGATTTGGTGATTCCCGGTGACGACGACCAAGGCGGCAGCGACATCATCACCCATATTCCACCACCCCCGACATCTACCGTATTATTATCCTTACCCTTGTTTTCATTGACCCGCCTTATTCATAGCACTCCTCAGATTGATGACGACGGTGACGTACTGGAACCAGGTGTGTATGAAGATGTCGGGATGTCCTTTTCCTTACCCCTCTACCCTCCTCCCTCCGAGCTGATTCCCTCCCAGGAGCATCCTATCCCAGATGATGTGTACAATGTAGCGCTGATTGGCTCCTGCAACGGCCTCTACTGTCTGCGGTCCGGACCTGTGAGCATGGAGGTTTCTGTGATCGTGTGGAACCCTACCACTGCTGTCTCTAGACAATTGCCGCCTTTCCCCTGTTCTGACCCGGATGGTCTGATTTTTGGGTTCGGTTACGATCACTCCTCTGGGGATTACAAGGTGGTGAAGATCGATCCAGACACGCTTGAGGTTGAGGTTTTCTCCCTCTACTCTAATTCTAATGCGAATTCTTGGAGGACCGTTCATGCTTTTCCCCAACGCTGCAATTTTCTGCGGTATTTCTGCATCTCTGCGCTGCGCCTAGGGAAAAAGAAGCAACGTGTGCTGTTGCCTTCGTGAAAGAGACGAGATAGGATGGAGGAGAGAGAGTTGACCGGGTTTTGTTTTTGTTTTGATTTTTGATTTTGTTATTTGTTTTTTTGTTTTTTTATTTTTAAACCAATGAATAGATGACATGTGGATTAGGGTAGTAGAAAAAAATAAAAGTTGGCGGCTAGGGTTTTTTTTATTTTTAAATTAGATAATTTTAACTGATGTTTTTAGTTTTTGGGATTGATAAGGCAATCCGGATTTCAAAAAATCTAAAAAAAATTATTCTTGAACTCGGAGCGTTGTGACAAACGTCCCCGTGTCATTTTTATTTTAAAATAATTTTATTTTTGTGCCAAGCCTATACTATGCGTCCCTAAACCGTTTTATTATTGAAAAAATATTTTTTAAAATTTTTCGAATAAGCTTTGTGAGCGAATACATACAAAATATACGTCAAAATTCTCAAAATGATAAGAAGATTAATAGTATGAAATTTGTGACCTGATCCGGAGTATTGTTTTGAATATTGGCCGCTAGTTTATCGTCGGTAGTGGTCAAAACACAGTTTTGACTATAACTTCTTTATTTGGCCTAAAATTTGAGCGCGGTCGAAGGTGCTGATTCTGGAATTTGATTCTCTATCACATGAAACTAGATTTTTGGCGTTTAAAACCTTTTTAAAAAAGCCATTGAAATTGCACCTTTCGAATCAACGGTCACATCTATTTAATTATATGTACAAAATGGTTAACAAATAGGAAAGAAGTCTAAATGTGTATGTCCAACCCAGACAAAATGAGGTCGAACAAGTACTAAACTTGAATTTGGATTAAGCTTAGTCGAGTCAGTTCTCGAGTGTATCGACTTATTTACATACCTAATAATATATAATAAAATAATTAATACTGACGTCAAAGTTTGGGTTATATATGTATATACATACATAGGAGCTCTATATGATCGTCAATCATCTTTATTTATAATTTTTTTTAAAACACAAAACGTCACCATATACTATTTGTTTTTTCGTTGTTTGATATTTTTTTGCTTTTTTTTAAAACACAAATGTCACCATATATTATCTGTTCTTATTTTTAAAATACGATAGCTATTTTCGATTAAAAAATATAAAATTAAAAATAATAAAATATTATTTTCATTCTTTAAAACTTAAAAAGTAAAAATAAATTTTTATTATTTCAAACCCATTCTATTAGGTGCGTGATAGGTGCGTGATGGGGTGGATATCCAATATAAATCATTCCACCTATCCATACACAACCATAATGATAATATATGCTTGCATTATATTTAAAACCTAAAAGAAATCTCGGGTAACTCTGTGGTGGAGATACTTTCAAAATTGCATGGAATATTGATTAAAAAAGTTTTTTAAAAAATTATAACCCGACCCCATAACACTTGGCAGCAATGGCAGGAGAACTTGGAAGGTTTGTAAGCGAAGCGACGCCCTACACTATTAACCCGACCCATGATACAATTATAAATTGGGTTTGTTTGTAAGGTAACTACGGTTAGCTGTTAGGTTAGAAGTGGGGGGGGGGGGGGGGGTGGTAGTTTATTCACCTTTTATGGATATATATATATATATATATATATATATATATATATATATATATATATATAAACACGATCGGATAGATCTGGGGGAAATTGAGGCGTTCCTTGGCTCTGGCGATAACTTCTTCTGCGTATTTTTTTCTTTTTAGGTTACGAAAGATTTCTACGGAGGGGGGAGAGAAGGGGAGCGGAGGGAAATCTGAATTCCTACGATGGATTCTTCGAAATCTGAGGCCGTAGGCACAAACAAACCAATTTCAGGAGAAGAGTTAGAAAAAATGAGGAAAGAAAAGAGAGTTGATGTCTGGGGGGCCTCAGACTCAGAGAGTTCTTCGACTCAGGAAAAACGGAGTAAGTTTGAATCTCTTGAATCGACAAGAAGAAAGGCGGAATTAAAAGCGAGGCTTGATGATTTGGCGAATTTTTTTCGAAGGCATGATCATGAGCCCAAAGAAGAAGTACCGAAGGAAAGAAAAGGGAGTGAGTCGGAAGTGGAGTCGGCAGAGAGTTGTTACACCAGTAACTGCGAATGCTGGTTGGTTTACTTACCTTCCCTAGACATAGAAAGGAGGAAGGCGGCAGATCCCCTTGGTCGACCCGGGCAGGCTCCACTTCTATGGTTTGTCTCACATAGGAACACGCCTAAAGCAAGGTTGCTGGGATGTTTCCGTAAGGACAGTGACACCCAAAAGAAATTCGAAGAGATAGATATGTACGAGTGGTATGAAGATTTGGTGATTCCCGGTGACGACGACCAAGGCGGCAGCGACATCATCACCCATATTCCACCACCCCCGACATCTACCGTATTATTATCCTTACCCTTGTTTTCATTGACCCGCCTTATTCATAGCACTCCTCAGATTGATGACGACGGTGACGTACTGAAACCAGGTGTGTATGAAGATGTCGGGGTGTCCTTTTCCTTACCCCTCTACCCTCCTCCCTCCGAGCTGATTCCCTCCCAGGAGCATCCTATCCCAGATGATGTGTACAATGTAGCGCTGATTGGCTCCTGCAACGGCCTCTACTGTCTGCGGTCCGGACCTGTGAGCATGGAGGTTTCTGTGATCGTGTGGAACCCTACCACTGCTGTCTCTAGACAATTGCCGCCTTTCCCCTGTTCTGACCCGGATGCTCTGAGTTTTGGGTTCGGTTACGATCACTCCTCTGGGGATTACAAGGTGGTGAAGATCGATCCAGACACGCTTGAGGTTGAGGTTTTCTCCCTCTACTCTAATTCTAATGCGAATTCTTGGAGGACCGTTCATGCTTTTCCCCAACGCTGCAATTTTCTGCGGTATTTCTGTAATGGGGCCGTCTCTGTTGCGGGATGTCTGAATTGGCTTGTTTCTGCTGATAATCGGGCCAGGGTTGCTTCATTCAATCTCGCTACCGAAACGTTTCGATTTCTGCCCCTGCCTCCTACCTACGGCATCCGATCCCATTCTTTCAAGATATCATCACTTTGGATTCTGGACGGATGCCTTTCGTTTGTCACCATACAGGGGTTTTCGCCCGATTGGCGGCCTATGTGGCGTTATAGGGTGTTTGACATCTGGATAATGAAAGAATACGGCATCGAATCATCGTGGACCAATGCTGCCACAGTAATGTTTCCCCAATCTGTTGTCTCTCCCTATCGATTCATCTACCTATCGAAGGATGTCTTGATTCTAGAGGGCCGACTCTCACCCTCGAGACTCTTTGTGTTTAACCTCAAAGAAAACTCGATAGTGTGTCCTCACATCCACGGTGCCACTAAAAGGCGTGGTGGGGTAGAGCCCTATGTGCAGAGCGAGGTTTCCCCTTACTGTAGGTAATCACCATCCCTAGATTGTCTGCCCCCTGCTTATATATGTTTACTTGTGTAATTTTCATTTCTTACTGCACCAGTGTCAACATGATTGTGATTCCTTCCTGCGTCAATTTACTTGTCCCAATTCGTCTTTAATTGTAGTATACTGATTCGGAAAAGCTCGTATTTTTTGTATCTCTGTAGTCTATATTGCTCATTCTCCTGCTGCCGAGTACCAAACCGCCACTAGATATGCGTTGCCACAAAGTAGTATTTTCTTTCTGTAATAGAATCTTGAATTTGGTCCGGGGCTAAGACTGTATTGCTGCACCATGCCTTTACTGCGTTTTCCCCTGCCTGAATGGCAGGAATGGTCACAAGTGGGTGAAATTACATAGCTGGATGTTAATATTAGTTTAGATATAGCTGTACTCTAAGTTGAGACCTTTTGGAATATTAACATGCACTCAACCCTTACTTTCTTGTACTAATGAAAATAGTTAGGATGCACACCCAGTGAAAATACATATGGTTATTTTTTCTTGGTCTTGTTTGGCTTTTATTTATTTTTTTTAATTTTTGTATCCCCTTTTTGTTGTGCCTTTTATATAACATTTGATTCTGTTGGATGATTTGTGTTGGATGCTTTCATTTGTATGTGTGTATATATATAAATAAACTTATATGAATGATTTTGTGGTGCTTACTATTCTGCGATAAAATTTGAAATCAAAAAGTGTCTTCTCCTTGCCAAAAAATGATTTTGAACTTATTCAAAAGATATTTTCATGTGTTTATGTAATTTTGGATTTTCACAAGCATGTTATGAAAATTGAATGTTGTTATCAATTTCTCTGTTGGTATCTTTTCTTTTTCTCTCTTTTAAAGTTGTGCTTGGTTGACATGTATGAATGTTATGGAAACTTCATATAATTTTATAGAAACGTTACATATAAATGCCTAACCTCTTTAGTATGGCTTCCATGATAAAACTAAATCTATTATATATTAATATTTTGGGTTTCTATGTCATTTTGTTTTTACCTTCTTATAGTATAATAAGGATTTGTTTGTTTTTTCTTCCTCTATTATGCTTGGATTGGGTTACTCTTAGATCAAATTAGTTCACTCAGAATATTATTATTTTTGGATTAGAATATTTTCTCTTTTGTGTGAAAGGGTTTATAAGTGGGAGATCTATCGGGAAGGCAACTATTTGAGTGACAACCCTAAATAATGTGATTTTTTTTGGTAACCTTGCTATATTAACATTGCTAGATACGAGGTTGTATTGTATATTTCATCGGTTATATGGACCATATATATTTGAATCAATATATCCTGCTATGATTATGGTGATTTAGAACTGTTTTTTAGACATTATAAGTACATTGCATTGTGTTCTACCCATCACGTATGACCGTTTAGTGAGAGTTTAGAGGCACAAGATCTTAATAATGCAGTTTGTAATAGGCAAGGGAATCTAAATTTTGTCATTCTAGGCAGGAATGGAAATCTAGCTGGTACGCATAACCTTCTATGTTTGTAGCTTGATATTGTTTACATTTTGATTGCCTATTCCTAAGGGATGTGATACTATTTTTGTTTTTGTTTTTTCTCCTTTTGTTATGTTTATATTGTAGGTGTAATTTTACCATTACTAAAGAGACTTTGGAAAGCACACCTTATAAGTATTTCAATTATTTATTTATTATTTTTTTCATTGGTGCTACATAATAATATTTTTTTCATCTCACATAGAAAATCTGATGGCGAGGAGGATGAGAAATGAAGTAAAGCTCAACCAAATATGTGAAGTTCACTGCCTAAGAGATACATATATATATATATATATATATATATATATATATATATGAATCCTGCTATATGGAAATGATGACCTTTATCCATTTATGTCATATATTATAACATAGGATGATAGTTTGGATCAACTGTGATCCTATTCTGTATCTATTTTATGCTCTTGACGTGTTGGTTTTCTATTATTGTGTGGACTTTATTATGTTTTTGTGTTTTTCTATAAGCATGTTTTATCTTTTATATGTTTATATATGTCTTCTATATGAATTTCATTTGGCTTTGCCGCACAGTATTTAGTGACTAGTGAGTAGCTTTTAAATTTAAAAAAAAAAGGAAAGAAACATAAATTAATAAGGGCATTATTTAGATAACCTCAAATTACTATAGTTAAAATAATAACAGTAAGCGCTAACATATATGAGCGACACTTGCATTCATTTCATCAGTCACTGCATATGTTTTTTTATAAGCAATGTCTTTATTGTCACTTATATTCTCAAATTATCATCAACGAAGAACTGCTCGGATTTGTAAATCCGATGATATGAAATCTGGAAACGATTGTCTACTCTCTTCAGTTGATGTTGTCGTTGATCGTTACAGAGCCTGCAAAAACAAAATAAAAGAAAAAGCAAATCTGATTACGTGAAAAACCAAATTCAATCTTTATCGCCTTTAATTTTCGATCAAACTTAAAATGATTTTTTAATATATTTTTTAAAAACCAAAAACGAAAACAAACGCCAAACGTTGTCGCAAGACTTCCTGATGTGGGGTATGTGATTCTGCTTTACTACGAAGTGTTGTCATGTTGCTCTCTCACGTTCAATCGGTTTTGACCAAACATTTAATGCTGGAAGCCATTGATATCCCAATTTAAACGATTGCAGCCATGGCAGCAATTTTTTTTAAGGCCGTGATTGCATTATCACTTGAATTTTCTTTGGAACGATGAGTCTGCATCATCAACAAGTTTTGCTTCATCGTCAGCCAATTTTACTTCAAATGGATATGAACTCTACACTCCCGTCCAAGCCAATTTTAGGAAATAGGGCTATTTTCCTAAAATACAAAATCTGATATTCAGCTTGTATTCTTGAGTAAAGTTACTCTTTTTCTTTTTATCAGCCCCATATATATATATATATATATATATATATATATATATATATATACACACATAAAAGGTCAACGTAGTTCAATTTAAATTAATAAGAGATTTAAAATGTTACAAAGGACTAAAGTAACCGCCACAGAATTCCTGTTTAGGGCGAGTGATGGGATGATGAGTTCGGATCTCATTGAGGAAGGTATAGTGGGACAGTAAAGTGAGTGATGAGGTAAAAGGTTTGAGTATCGTTTTTTTCTTTTATGCCGTCACCCTCAAGACATACTATACATTATTACATAATTGGTTTTGAATGACTATTCTCTAACATTAATTTTGAGAATAATAATTTTATTAACATTAATTAGCTTAAATTAAATCACAACTATCATGATATTAAAGCATATAAATCACAAGTATCATATAAAAAAAATCGAGTAAAATAAATGAATAAATAAATAAACCAAGTAAAAACAAAAAAAAAAAAAACTCTCAATCCTAATACTAGGCCTAACCCTCTAAGTGTATTCCCCAGCAGAGTTGCCAGCTATCATCACTGGTTTTCGTCCGGGCCGCAACCGAATGATGAGATTGTACAGAGTCGCCACTAACTATTTTAGGGGTGCAGTTGGTCACGAAAATGTGGGTAGTCTACGTTACCAGAGATAAGGGTTCGGGGGTTGGTTACGTATAGGAAAGAATTAACACCCCTACAGCGCCCTTTCGGTACCTATAGGAGAAGGTTTCTATTTGTTTTTCACTGTTTTGACTGGGTCGAGGCACTATGGTTTTCCTAGAAAGTCTAAGTTTTTTATTTGGCTAAGTTGTTTGTCAAAGTTATGGTTAAAATTAATTTATCCTAAATTTCTAAAGGGAAACTTAAAAGTTTTGTTTTGCTTTTTTTTGTTTGAAGTAGAAAATGAAATCCTAAGGTTTTATTATTATTTTTTGTTTTTGGAAATTGGAATCCTAAAAATTAAAATATGTTTTTTTTCACATTTTTTTTGTTTTTGGTTTTGGTTTGAAAACTTTTTTTTGTGTTAAAAACGTTTTGTTATTTTTTTTTTTTTGGTTTATGAAAACTCTCTTTTTGTTGTTTTTTTTGTTTGAAAGAATTGGATCTTAATCACAAGTTAAAACTTAAAAAATACATATTTGTGTTTTTTTTACTACAACTAAATGCACACACATATCAAAATAAATGTGGAGTGTGTGATGTGACATCCACAAATTAAATAACAACTCACTCTTTTTTTTTTTTTTTTTTTCTATTTTCTCTCTCTTCATTTTTTGCTTTGCTTTTTACATATTACAATTACATACAACAAAATAAACAAAACAAACGATTACATCGCCAAAACAGAGGAAAAAACAAAATACAAATAATAGAAATGAAATTTAACAATATAGCACAGGAGGTAATGAAACCGACTTTATCGATCTTGGCAGCAGCACTACGTACGAGCTATCCTATTGGCGTCGGTAGTGCTGAAAGAACCTCTGAATCTGGTCGACAACTGTGAGCTCGCCTTGTGCAACGCGCCGGAGTTTGGACAGATTTGAAACTAATGCTGGAGACGGACTGGCACTGAGGAAGGGGAGAAAAGTGATAAACAACTTTTTCACAGCTTCACTAATTTAGTTCAGCTTTTGTCGTTTAAATTGTCCTTCTAAATATTACTTTGATTCCCTTAATGTAACTACTCAATATAGCAGCAGGAAGGGGTCGAACCCACAGGGATTAATCGAGCTTTTCCAGTTTTTAATCAAATCACCTATTTACTCTAGTCCTAGAAAATGTTTTAGCTTACTATTTTGTATTTTTCTCAAATTATAAACTCTTGTCACTTAAATTACTAAGCAGAATGGTTTTCGTTTTGTATTAATCTTGTCATATTGCACGTCATATCCTCATATGATGTGCAGCTCCAAATGAGGTGGAATTGCTCTGTAAGGACCCGTACCTTGAGTTAGTCAGTTTTGCCTCCTGAGTAGAGTTTTTCTAGATTTTGACCTAGTAAATGGACTCCAATGAATTCACGTGCAAAAGGAAAGATGCTTAGAATGGTGTCCTCTATCTACCACAGAAGTTTCAGGCCAAATGGACATGTATGTGAGGTGCACGTGATATGGGTCCAATTCACGTGCAAGTGTGGGTGTCTTCCAAATGATGCAAGGAGGCTAGGGGTGAAGTTTGAGAGCATTTGGAGTGCATATGGAGTTGCACGTGAATTGGGGAATTCACGTGCAAATTGGCGTGCGAGCATATTTTTGCATGGTTCCCTTGGTTTTGACATTCTAAGGAACTTTCTCCAAAGGACCATGTTGAAATTCCGAGTATTTTGGCCTATATGGGTGCGGAAAGGTGCTAACTTGTGTGATCAAAACTACGTCGTTTTGATCCTAGGTTTCACTTAATCAAAACTACGTCGTTTTGATGTTGTGTTGTCTATATAAGGAGGGAGAAGCCCTCTGTTTTAGGTTTAGGGTTCTCTTCATTCTGCCGCAAGTCGTCGTAAAGAGAGAGAGAGCTAGAGAGAGAGAAGGAAGGGGAGTTCTTTGGTTGTTCTTGCCGGAGCATCTTGCGTGGGGAGGACGGCGTTTAGCGCGGGAGCAAGGAAGATCTGTTTTAAGGTAGGGATTCTGTTCTTCCTAAATCCTCCTCTGTCCTAGGGTCCTAGGCAAGAATATGAGTTATATCTTTATATTATTTATATGTAAATTCATATAGGTGTAACCTCCTATATGAATGTTAGCCTTCAATGGCGATTTTGGTGTTTCTGGTGTTTGTGTGATGCATAAAAAGGGTTTGATAAAATGCCTGTATGACATGCCTGCTACATGTTTGATGAAATGCCTGTGTGAACTTAGCCTGTGTGTATATGCCCATTAAGTGTTTGGTAATATGTCCGTGTGACTTGGACTTGTGGTTTAGTGTATGTATGTATGCTTGGATGTTTGCTCTATGGCCTGAATGGTTGGGTTTGTGCGCTTGTGAACGGGTGCACACCAAGTGTTTGGTTGTATACTTGAGTGACCATGTGTGTTGTGTGCTTGACTGTGGTATCTGGCCTAAAGATGCGGTTAAAGAACTTTGCCTGAGAGGCGGTTAAACCAGTGGCCTGAAGAGGCGGTTAAATAACTTGGCCTGAAGAGGCGGTTAAATCACTTGTGGTTAAAGTGTTAGCCTTGTGTGGCAGTGGAAGATTGTAAATTGTTGATGTGGTTGTTATTATGTCCGGTTGAAATTATTGTATCACGACACCGCACTTGTACACATGGCATATAGATGCTAGGAACATGGGATGGGTTGGGGAGACATGATCCCTACCGAGGCGTGGTTGCTCACCCCTCCTACTGTGTTTGTTTGTTTTCCAGGGACTTACAAGGCGTTAGGTGGATATACCAAGGTGGAAGACCCTCTCCACTTTATTGTTCATTTCAGTAATGTACTTTTATGATTTATGTAACCCCAAGGGAGGGGAATGTACTAAGGGATTGAATGTAATCAGGGACTTAGTTGTTTTGTGAACCTTTGATGTTTTGGAATTAAATAAAGATGTGGCTTATTTGATTTATTGTAATTGTTAGACTTACTTGTGTGGCATCCAGGAATCCAACCCCATTGCCCTCCGTGTGGGTGAATGGGGAGTCACGTACCGGTTTCCTCGGGTTGGAAATCCGGGGCGTGACAATATGGTATCAGAGCATGGTCTAGTTGGCCTAGGGTAGTGGGCGGACTTGGTTATCTTGAGTCCTTTGGAGGAGCCTGGAGGGACATGCCTGATCAACATGGTCCTCTTTGAGCCTCCAAGGTGTACTTAGGGTAGTCCGGTCTTGTGATAGGATTTGCATGCATTGGCATTAGGGCACTAGTTGCATTTCTTGTGAATGTATGCTAAACCGTGGATAAGATCACATGATTAAGTGAAATGTGCAACTCGATTTGTTTGGCAATGTGTACTGGATGTGAACTGTGAAATGTGATTGATGCAATGTATGTGTGTAATGTCATGTGTTGGTGAAATTGATCAGTGGGGTAGAGGTAGTCAACTTGTTAGTAGTCAAACGCGTTCTGACGTTTGTGCATCTTACTTCATGTAGTAAGAATGCCACCGAGGAGGGTGACACGTGCGTCCGGGCGATGGGCGATGAGTCATCTGCCCATGAGGGTCCGGGTACCGGACCATCCGTTGGAGGGCATGCGTTATTCTTGCACACGCTACAAGAAGGCATCCGGCCGGAGGTACGAGAGCTACGGGAGGGACTCCGGCGGGACATTCGGGAGGAGGTGCGCCGTGAGATGGCAAAGACACGGCGGTGGTGCCACCACCACCACCAGTAGGGAGAGCTGCCTCGTGAGTGTGAGAGTTCGCTAGGTGGTGTACCGACCCGTGCAGAGGATGACGTGGTGACACGGTTCCGAAAGGAACAACCTCCGCAATTTAAGGGGGGAGAAGATCCTGTGGTAGCTGAGCAGTGGTTGAGGCAGATTGAGCATGTATTCTCCTTTCTCCTGTCCCGGGAGGAGGATAAGGTGCGACCGGCAATTCGGCACTGGAGGGGGGATGGTTTGGAGTGGTGGACGAGTGTAGCGGGGAGCCGTGCGGTGCAACTCATGTTTTGGGAGGAATTCTTGCAACTCTTCCATGATGAGTTCTTCCTGGAATCGGTGAGATGGCAGAAAGGGGAGGAATTTGGCAGCTTGAAGCAAGGATCAAAGACGGTGCCCGAGTATGAGCGGGAGTTCCGGAGCTCGAGTAGGTTTGCCCCCGAGACAGTGGCAAAGGAGGACCTGAAGGCCCACAAGTTCACTCTGGGTCTTAGGCCAGCCCTTAGGGAGAGGGTGGCGATTCTACGCTTGAGGACCTATCGAGGCCGTGGAGACGGCCCGTATAGGCGAGAGAGAGCCGGATGGTGGGAGGCAGGCCCATCAGGGGCGCCAGTTGCAGAGTGGGCCTGATCGAGATGCAGGGTCCAAGAGGCTCAAGACGGAGGAGAGGGATAACGGTTCTTTTCGCAGTCGGGGTCGGACATCCGTGAACCCTGGGAGGTTCACCTTTGGCGGCGGAAGACAGGGTGGTCCATCCGGGAGTCTACCGAGCAGATGTCACTGCTTGTGGAGAGCAGGGTCACTTCAAAGGGGAGTGCCCCAAGAAGGACTGGCGATGCAACAACTGTGGACGAGAGGGTCATTTGCGCCGGGTTTGCAGGAGTGGCAACAGGGGAACAGGGGGCGCGGCATCTAGCGTGAGGAGTGATGCTAGCTTCCGTGCACCAGTAGAGACCGGCTCGTCGGTGGCGAGCCCGGCCAGACAGGATCCGGTCGGACCCGACCCCAGGGGAGGCCGGAGCGGCAGCAGACCGAGGCCGGAGGCAACCTTAGCGGGAAGCGTCCAGGTGAGTGAGCCGACAAGTGGCACGGGCCAAGGAAGGGTGTTTGCGCTGGAGGCGACATACCAGGGGGGAGGCCGAGCTACCACCCCCACCACTGAGGGTGGAGCAGGACCATCGGTGGTTAGAGGTACCCTCTTGATCTCCCGTACATTAGCTTCTGTTCTTTTCGATACGGGTGCATCATGTTCGTTTGTTGCTGAGCTTGTAATAGACGGCTTGGGGTTAGCTTATGTGGAAGCCGCAAGGCCCCTAGTTGTGGAGTCTCCGGTGGGAGGCATGATTGAGGTACGGAGAGTGTGTCGTGACTGTGTGTTAACCATAGGCGAGGTGGAGCTGAGTTTTGACTTGCATGTAATGCCTTTGAGGACGTTCGACCTGATCTTGGGTATGGATTGGCTTATGGCTTTCCAGGCCAAGATAGATTGTTATCGGCGGCGTGTGACCTTCGTGACACCTGCAGGGACCTCTTGCACCCTGCAGGGGGAGTGGGATTGTGAGGCGAGTCGGGCCGGGCCAGTGTTGGACCAATGGGGTGCCATTACCCACAGGTTAGCAGCCCTGACCTTTGCTAAGGAGGGTAAGGTGGAAAGGAGGGTGTGGCCCGCTGTTGTGGACCAATTTCAGGATGTCTTTCCTGAGCAGTTGAGGAGTTTGCCACCTAAGAGGAGTGTGGAGTTCACCATTGAGTTGGTGCCAGGGACGGGTCCGATTTCCCAAGTAGCGTATCGTATGGGACTAGCCGAGCTGAGGGAGCTGCAGAGGCAAATCGAGGAGTTGGGGGACCAAGGGTATATCAGACCAAGTACCTCACCTTGGGGTGCCCCGTGCTCTTTGCTAAGAAGGCCGATGGCACGCTTCGTCTCTGCATCGACTACAGGAAGTCGAATTCGGTGGATCGTGAAGAACAAGTACCCGTTGCCTCGGATAGATGACTTGTTTGACCAATTGAGTGGGGCCCAGTGGTTTTCCAAAATAGATTTACGGTCGGGGTATCACCATCTCAGGGTTAGGGAGGAGGACATCCCTAAGACGGCTTTTCGGTGCAGGTATGGGCATTATGAGTGGGTAGTGATGCCTTTCGGGCTCACCAATGTGCCAGCAGTGTTCATGCATTTGATGAACCAAGTCTTTGCCCCATACTTAGACTCGTTCGTGGTGGTGTTTATCGATGATATCTTGGTGTATTCCAAGACCGAGAAGGAACATGTGGAGCACTTGGCAACAGTGTTGCAAACCTTGAGGGACCAGCAACTGTTTGCTAAGTTTAGCAAGTGTGAGTTTTGGCTGCAGGAGGTTCACTTTCTTGGCCATGTGGTGTCAGCTGAGGGAGTTAGGGTGGACCCAGCCAAGATTGAGGCCGTGGCATCGTGGGCGAGGCCAACCAACGTTTTTGAGATCCGTAGTTTTCTTGGTTTGGCGGGGTACTATCGTCGTTTTATAGAGGGGTTCTCCCGTTTGGCGGCTCATATGACGGCGTTGACTAGGAAAGGAGTGAAATTTGAGTGGACGGACAAGTGCCAGCAGGCGTTTGAGACTCTCAAAACCCGTTTGACCACCGCACCTTGTTGAGGTTGCCTAGGGAGGATATTCCGTATGAGGTGTATTGTGATGCGTCCAGGGTTGGTTTGGGGTGTGTGCTTATGTAGGAGCACAGTGTGGTAGCTTATGGGTCAAGGCAGCTGAAGCCTCATGAGCAGAATTATCCTACTCATGACCTTGAGTTAGCGGCTGTTATCTTCGCCCTGAAGAGTTGGCAACACTACCTCTTGGGGGAAAAGTTTGCAGTGTTCTCAGATCACAAGAGCCTTCAGTACATCTTTACTCATAAGGACTTGAATTTGAGGCAAAGGAGATGGGTGGAGTATTTGCAGACCTTTGACTTTACTCTTGCCTATACCCCGGGCAAGGGTAATGTTGTGGGCGATGCATTGAGCGAGAAAAGGGAAAGCCGAGGTGGCCGTGAGGGAGTGGAAGCCGATGGAGTAGTTGGCGACGTTACAGCTGGCACTGTTGCTCATGATGGTGGGACGGTCCCGAGTCCTTTGGTGGTTGTGCCTGAGTTGTACCAGGCGCGTCCGGGGGAGGGACAGCCGGGGTGACATTGAGTGTGAGGTTCTCGGTGCCCGTATTGAGGCCGGGGAGCTATCTTGGGGACTGGACAGAGGGTCCTGAGCATGAGTTGTCATTTCAGGGGCGGTTGGTCGTGGCTTCTTCCCTCAGGGATGAGGTGATGAGGGAGTTTCACCGGTCTAGAGTTGTTGTGCATCCAGGGGGGTACGAAGATGTATCATGCGCTTCGGGCACATTTTTGGTGGCCTGGGATGAAACGCGATGTAGCTGCCTTTGTTTCGCGGTGCCTCACGTGTCGACAGGTGAAGGCCGAGCATCGGCGGCCGGCGGGCATGTTACGACCCTTGCCCATAGCAGAGTGGAAGTGGGACCATATCGCGATGGATTTTGTGATCGGTCTTCCACCCACCACCTGGGAGGAAGGATATGATTTGGGTGATTGTGGATCAACTCACAAAGTCGGCCCATTTCCTGGCGTTCGCGAGCGGGACTCTATTGGGACCTTGAGTCACCGTACATGAACGAGATTGTGAGACCGCATGGAGTACCATCATCGGTTGTCTCGGACCGGGATTCGAGGTTCACTTCCCGTTTTTGGGTAGGTTTGCCAGGAGGCTATGGGGACCAAGCTTCATTTGAGTACAGCCTTTCACCCTGAGACCGACGGCCGACAGAGAGGACGAATCGGACGTTGGAGGACATGTTACGGGCCGTGTGTGTTGGATTTCGGGGGTTCGTGGGCAACTCACCTTCCTTTGGTGGAGTTTGCCTACAACAACGCTTATCAAGCATCCATTGGGATGGCTCCTTTTGAGGCGTTGTATGGACGGCCGTGTCGATCCCCTTTGTGTTGGACCGAGGTGGGGGAGACGGCTCTCTTGGGACCGCAGTTGATTCAAGAGGCTACCGAGAAGGTCAAGTTGATTCGTCGGCGTTTGTTGTCGGCTCGAGTCGGCGAAATCTTATGCGGATCGAGCGACGGCGACCTTTGGAGTTTTCTGTTGGTGATCATGTGTTCCTTCGTGTCTCTCCACGTCGTGGACATCGACGGTTTGGGCGAGGTTCCAAGCTATCTCCGCGGTTTATTGGTCCTTTTGAGATTCCTGGATCGTGTAGGGCCTGTGGCCTACCGGTTAGCGTTACCACCGCGGGCCGAGTCGAGTGCACAACGTGTTTCACGTGTCCCGATTGCGGAAGTATCACCCCGACCCCACTCATGTGATTGATTGGGGGACGTTGGACATTGCGGATGACATGTCCGTCATTGAGGCCCCTATCCGTATCCTAGATCGACGAGAGAAGCTTTTGCGTGGTCGTGCTATTCCTTTGGTTCGTGTGCTGTGGCAACACCGTGGCATTGAGGAGGAGACATGGGAACGTGAGTCCGTGATGCGTGAGCAGCACCCGGACTTGTTCGAGGACGAACAATCTTAAGCGTGGGAGGTGGCTGTTGGCTGTTGGCCAAGGGATAGTGTTGTGTTTTCTTGTGATGTGTTTTCTTGTATTAGTTGATGGATTTGTATTGTCTTTTAAAGACATGTGTTCTTATTTGTGATGTGCTTTGAGATGTGTATTCGTGCCATGCGGACATGTGTTATGTGCATTATTGTGGTTATGGATTATGGTGGTACTTGTTATGTCTTTGTTGTCTTTGTGTGTGGTGTATGACCCATTTGGGTGTTGTGGCTCGCCGTGTGGCAAATGGGTAGCTTGTGTTTGTTTTCCTCTTATGTCATTTCTTTTCGAGGACGAAAAGTATTAAGGGGGCGAGGATGTAAGGACCCGTACCTTGAGTTAGTCGGTTTGCCTCCTGAGTAGAGTTTTTCTAGATTTTGACCTAGTAAATGGACTCCAATGAATTCACGTGCAAAAGGAAAGATGCTTAGAATGGTGTCCTCTATCTACCACAGAAGTTTCAGGCCAAATGGACATGTATGTGAGGTGCACGTGATATGGGTCCAATTCACGTGCAAGTGTGGTTGTCTTCCAAATGATGCAAGGAGGCTAGGGGTGAAGTTTGAGAGCATTTGGAGTGCATATGGAGTTGCACGTGAATTGGGGAATTCACGTGCAAATTGGCGTGCAAGCATATTTTTGCATGGTTCCCTTGGTTTTGACATTCTAAGGAACTTTCTCCAAAGGACCATGTTGAAATTCCGAGTATTTTGGCCTATATGGGTGCGGAAAGGTGCTAACTTGTGTGATCAAAACTACGTCGTTTTGATCCTGGGTTTCACTTAATCAAAACTACGTCGTTTTGATGTTGTGTTGTATATATAAGGAGGAGAAGCCCTCTGTTTTAGGTTTAGGGTTCTCTTCACTGCTGCACCGTCGTAGAGAGAGAGAGCTAGAGAGAGAGAAGGAAGGGGAGTTCTTTGGTTCTTGCCGGAGCATCTTGCGTTGGGAGGACGGCGTTTAGCGCGGGAGCAAGGAAGATCTGTTTTAAGGTAGGGATTCTGTTCTTCCTAAATCCTCCTCTGTCCTAGGGTCCTAGGGCAGAATATGAGTTATATCTGTTATATTATTTATATGTAAATTCATATAGGTGTGACCCCCTATATGAATGTTGGCCTTCAATGGCGATTTTGGTGTTTCTGGTGTTTGTGTGATGCATAAAAAGGGTTTGATAAAATGCCTGTATGACATGCCTGCTACATGTTTGATGAAATACCTGTGTGAACTTAGCTGTGTGTATATGCCCATTAAGTGTTTGGTAATATGTCCGTGTGACTGGACTTGTGGTTTAGTGTATGTATGTATGCTGGATGTTTGCTCTATGGCCTGAATGGTTGGGTTTGTGCGCTTGTGAACGGGTGCACACCAAGTGTTTGGTTGTATACTTGAGTGACCATGTGTGTTGTGTGCTTGACTGTGGTATCTGGCCTGAAGAGGCGATTAAAGAACTTTGCCTAAGAGGCGGTTAAACCAGTGGCCTGAAGAGGCGGTTAAATAACTTGGCCTGAAGAGGCGGTTAAATCACTTGTGGTTAAAGTGTTAGCCTGTGTGGCAGTAGAAGATTGTAAATTGTTGATGTGGTTGTTATTATGTCTGTTGAAATTATTGTATCACGACACTGCACTTGTACACATGGCATGTAGATGCTAGGAACATGGGATGGGTTGGGGAGACATGATCCCTACCGAGCTGTGGTTGCTCACCCCTCCTACTGTGTTTGTTTGTTTTCCAGGGACTTACAGGCGTTAGGTGGATACACCAAGGTGGAAGACCCTCTCCACTTTATTGTTCATTTCAGTAATGTACTTTTATGATTTATGTAACCCCAGGGAGGGGAATGTACTAAGGGATTGAACTGTAATCAGGGACTTGGTTGTTTTGTGAACCTTTGATGTTTTGGAATTAAATAAAGATGTGGCTTATTTGATTTATTGTAATTGTTAGACTTGCTTGTGTGGCATCCAGTAATCCAACCCCATTGCCCTCCGTGTGGGTGAATGGGGAGTCACGTACCGGTTTCCTCGGGTTGGAAATCCGGGGCGTGACATGCTCCCCAAGCTTCCTGGCGTCGTATAGAAGGCAGGACTATAATTATCTCCTTGCACGTGATAATGGTTCATGTGACGTGCACTTATGTTTTGCCTCATCAGGCTGCCCTCTTTTGCCACAAGTTCCTTCTTTGGTAAATGAAGTGATTTGGCTGATATCCATGAGATGAAATTGCCTAAAAACCTGCCAAAACAGCTCAAAAACACATATATAGGTCAAGCAATGTCTTCCTAAGGTGTTAGAGCAAATATCTAATAAATATAGATAAATTAAGCTCTAGTTATGCTCTTTAATGTCCTAAATATACACTAGAATAATGGCATAAATGCACATTATCAAAAAGTTCTTGGGTTTTTTTTGGTGGTTTTGGTTTTTCGTGGGTTTTTTTTTTATGTAAGTTCTGGACTGGGGCGTTTTCTGGTCATAAGACTGGGCAAAGGGAAAAAGCTTTGGCATGCTTTTTTTTTTTGGGATCAGGGAGCTGGGTATAAAGACTGGGCAGATGGCAGAATAGCATAGCGTTTTTCATTTTTTTTTTTTTTGGCAAACTATCCTTGTGTTCTCCCTCTTTTTTTCTTTTTTTCTTGGCAGAATATCCCTCTATTCTTTTTCTTCCTCGTGTCATTTTTTTTTGCTCTCTGTTATCTGTACCCCCTTTTCTCACGTGGACAGAAGATTGAATTTAAAGGGATCGGCTGCATCTCACTAATTGCAGCATTTAATGTTGTATTATTGATGCCAGTATTTTATTTCCAGATTCTGTGCGTTGTTGGGTGGTCTGGCGACCTGTGCAGCTCGTGATTGTCCTTTTTTTAAAATTTTTTGTTAACGCCTGTGACCGACAAGCGTTGAAAAATAGCTATCAGATGGCCAGCGCATAAAAAACGTGTCTCGTGACTGCACAGGAAAGATTCTGCGGAATACAGCCAAACAACGAACGTCAACGGTCAAAGAGTCGAGTGTCGACAGGGTCAAAGTGTCAGCAGGGTCGAAGGTCCGTGGGAAGACAGTTTGGTGGGTCAAAGGCTCAGACCCAAAGGTCATCTATTAGCATTTCCGCAAGCATACAGATCGTTACAAGTAATAAAGTGGACCTAAGTCTAGATATCGTACCCACAGGGAAGGTGGTTAAGTGAAAAGTATATTTTGTAATTCTATAATTCAATTTGAAGATTGGTTTTGTAATAATTAGCAATTTGAAGTTTGTAATTTAAATAACAAAGCAATTGTAAATGATCTTATGAGAGAAGTAGGGATTTGGATTTTAATTGATGTAATTTATTTATTCCAAGTTATTAAAGCATGTTAATTCATAATTTCCCCTTTTGTCTAAAACCTAACACCTTTGCATGAACTAACTCTCTCGAGTGATCTAGCCGTGTGTATACCCTAGTTTGGGGGACGGGCAACCCATTAAGTGCTCAAGTTGTTTGAGTGTAGATTGGTATCACACCAACCCTAATTAGGTTACAAACAAGAATACTGGCTTTCGCTAATTATATTCTTTACAAGTCAAATCTCTTAACTATCCAATTATCAATGTCTTCTTTCGATCCATAATTGAATAACCTTAAACAAGAATTAAGATGGCCAAACCTAATTCTCACATGCAAACTCAAGACATTTGATAAACATGAAAGAGAATTTAAATTAACATACCACAAGAAAAGAAATTATAAACTTACATCAATATCCATCCTCCTCCCATGGAGGTTTAAGCTACCATAGTAATAAACAAAACAAATGTTCTTGCCATGAAAATCCAAAACGCGTCCTCTCTCTCTCCCCGATTCCACTATACCCAAATTACATCCCATTTTTCCTTTTTGATCCAATGCCCGCATGTGAGAACCATTCAACTGTCAATAACCATTCCCTCCATTATTTTGAATTGGTTTCCCTCTCAAAATGGTTAATGGAGAGTCGTTAGATCCTTTAATGAAGAGATCTAGGCTGTACATGTGACATCTGAAGGAGTTACGTGGGTCTGCAGTACATGTCGTGCAAAAGCTGAACGTGGTCATCTGATTTAGTTATCTGAAATGCATTTGACATGACCAAGCGATTTCACATGACCAAAAGTTCCCGAGAGCTTGGTCATGTCAATTTGGCTCTGTCAATTCTTTTTGGTCATTTCAAATTTTCAATTGACCATTCTGCAGATTGTTCTTCACTTCTTCCTTCTTTCTTTGGTCCTTATACTTAACATGTTTTCCATTCAAAAACATCCAAAAACCATACAAAGAATCTACAATTGCTATGTTAGGGGGTTAGTTCATTAATCAATCAAATACATCAAAATGAAGTTAATAATGTGATCATTTATCATAAAATCTCCTTCATTTGACACTAAAATAATTTTGAAAACCCCCTAACAACAACTCCACACTTAGTACTTGCTCGTCCCGAGGCAATTAGAATAATGAAGCATAGTAAAAGTAAAACATTGATTTGAATATAAGAGCATGTTGACAAAGTGGAATATTTAGAAGAACAAATGGTTTATCTTTCAATATTATGCATGAAATCTTGTATTCTCAGTCCAACAATGATGTGTTCTCATCACAAAAGGCTAAGAAACAATTGAATATTCAACGTTCTGAAATAATTCCCTAATTCCTTGCAATCTCGTAATGAGCAAAGCAGCCTCACTAATAAAGTAATCTTACTTCACTCTCTCTCAAATCTTCATGGAATTAAACTAAAACAAGTGTCTTCCTAACTCTTTTTGGTGATTCAACCATCATTCCATTGCACAATTAGTCTTTGCCATAGACCACATTGACATAGAAGTAAGAATGCCCAACACACTCCCTATTTCTTCTCTATTTACAAGGAAGTTCTATGTACAACACACTGAAAATATACAACATAACATTGATCTTTTTTTTTATGCTGCAGTAGTCTATATAACCTTACAAAATTCTCCTTGATGGGTTATATATCTCCACAGTCCATAACTTTGCTTTTTTTTTTTAAAACAGAGAAGTCACTAACAAAATTTACATACTCTCTATATACAAAATATACCCAACTTTAATTCACAATCTCTGCAACATTCTATACAATCTGGAACATTTTACTTTATTCTAACAAGTGGCTATGACTCCAACTCTACCATTCCAACAAATCCAATCACCAAAGTAGAACTATAGAAACACTTATCCAAGTTTATATTCCATGAAGCAAACACTCAACAAATATATGGCTCTCAGTAATGTTATGTTCTCACTTATTCAAGGAATTAAGTTATTTATCCAGAAGGTATCGATTCATTAGAGATCTAAGCCTTTGTTCAAACACATGATGATATCATTCCAAGTCACTCGAGCTTCATGCATACGATTAATAAACACCCATTGGTTCTAAAACATTTCATTCTTAAACATGTTACATATAAACATTTCAAGAGTCTTCATTATGCATTCATTTCGCAACCATACAACTCTTCTCACATATTTAATAGTTCAAAATAGCAGAACAACAGCTCATATTCACTACTCATAACTAAATTAATCCAAATTGCAACTCAATAAACAACTCCACACTTGGAGTTTTGCACATTCTCAAAAGAATTGCAACAAAGAAGGAAACAGTGTTTAAACCTTTTTCTTCTTTTGATGAATAGGAGCTGGCTCACTGTAAAAGTAGATCATTTGGGCCACTAACTCTCGAAGAGCTTGTACAGGAATAGGATTTGACGTTAAAGCATCCCATACACCTACATGTTCTTGCATGCAGGCTGTCATGTAATAACAGACAAAAGGTCCACAGCTTACATTGTCAATTTGTAAGGGCGATGGTTGGACTAAAAATGGCATTGGCTGCTCTGGCTCCTTCAAACCATAATGAGTGTAGATTCCAGCTATCTTTAACGCTTGATGAAATGCTTCTCCCACCCCTGCTGCTAAAGTTGTCAATTTGTCTTCATTGTTTGTTCCCAGTGAATCAAAAACATGGATGGTAGTGTTTCCCATCATATACCTCAATAAAATGAAGTGATCTGATATGTGAATGGGAATCAAAATAGCCTTCAAATTCATCCATGCTCGAAAACCATCTTCACTTCCTATCATATATGTGACAAATTCATCTGGTTTGGGGACAGGAGAATTAGTGAATAATTGGAGAACTTCACAATCTTCACCATGTGGAAAAATAGTTGGTTCCCTGTGGATATCAGTTCTTAGAGCACAAATGAAATGCCCTATGTTAGCAAGCTCTAACCAGCTTCGATTACCAGCTATCCTCTTTAAGTCTGCTGGGTTAAAATGTTGACAATAACCAGTTGATCTCCACTCTTCCTATTTAGAATTTTTGAATTGAAGGTATTCATCTCTAACCTGCTTTGAATCCAATTCAGGGGTAACAATTATGTCCAACATGGACCAAATAAGACTTGTCTTCAAATCCAAGGACAATTCTCCTTTTCTTTTCTTTTGAGATCTTGTCTGAGTTCTCCTTACTGGAACTCTAGCTCTCTTTGGACGTTTCTGAACAGCACCTACAGGACGCACAGTGCTGTCAATTTCAAATGGTGCATAGCTTTGCATTGCCAAAGGAGAAGGTTCTCTCTCCATTTCTCCTTCTTCAGATTTATGCTTCTCAACAGATGGTTTTGGTGTGGCATGATGAGTGGAGGTTGCCTCCTCTTCAGATTTCTGATGTTTTTCCTTGTTTTCAGCTGAAATGCCCATGCTATTCCTTTTTTCTTCTTTTGTACCATTCTTAACAGTTCAGTAATCTGTTTCGTATGGTTTTCATAAGTAGCCCTTACACTCTTCTGAAGTTTCAACAATGTAGCTTCCATTCTAGAGTTCTCCATATTAGTGTCTCCAGATTCCTGTGAAAATTTTTGTTCCTCTGGTTCCCTCACATTTTCTTCTGCAGTTTCCTCTGCAGGTTCTTCCTCCTCAAATGAAGAAATTTGAAGCAGAGGAATTGGTACAATCTTTGCAGGAGATAATTGTTTCACTCTATGGAAAATCGGTCCCACTAACTTGACAGCAATAGTCCCCTCTTCAGTAATGCACTTCATGATTAGATTATTTGGGTAAGGGGTTTTAGCAGCTCCCTTATAAATGCTTGGATAGCATTTCTGCACTAATTTAGTCAAGATCCTCACATAACCCCTCTTGTCCACTGCCTTTTTCCATTGTTGGAAAATCACCCCTGCCCAATTTATTGGCAATTTTGCCTTGATGCTATAAATGCACTGTAAGTGTGCAGTGGGGACTGCATCAATTCCTAACATTTGGGAGAAAACGCACCGGCCAAACAGAATGGCCAGAAACCTCAAATACCCTGTAAATCCTATTTTTTATGATACCTTTTAACATTTACCTTGGGTTTATAATAATTGAGTTCTTCACATTTTCCATGATACCTTTTCCATGGGAATCGTTTATGAGAAATACAACCAAATGTAACACTTGGTTGAGATCAATGTTGATCAAATCAGTCTTTGGAGATAAGAAGAACGGAGCGGGAATCGCGATTCTAGGGATTGCGATGACGGGTTGCGTGTGAGAGAAGTGTGACTGAAATATTGGTGCCCTGTTTTATAAAAATGCCCTTGGTCAATTTAAATTCCAAGTCAACCGATTTGGTCAACTAAAATTTTAACATAACTGGGCTCTCGGGAAGGTTTGGTCATGTCAAATTGCTTGATCAAGTCAATTTGGTCATTTCAAATTTCAAATGACCACTTCACTGGAGTTTGCCAAATTCAGTCTAAACAACAAAGCTCGCTCTCTTCAACTGCACTAACTCATGTAATCTCTATCTGGAAGCAATAAAACTCAATGAACAAACAAATATTCACAAACAACTCGGGTTGCCTCCTGAAAGCGCTGCATTTAATGTCAGTAGCTTGACATTCTCCCTTTGATTAACTTGAAACTGGAGCGAGGTAAAGAACTTCTTTAACTCCTGCTGGTTCTACAAAAAGCTTCTATCTATGACCATTAACAGTGAATGCTGGAAAATTATCCTGTTGAATAAATACTCCACCTTTCTCAAAAACCTTCTTAACCACAAAAGGACCAGACCACTTACTCTTAAGTTTACCAGGAAAGAGTTTTAATCGAGAATTGTACAACAAAACCTTCTCACCTTCTGTAAACTTTTTAAGATGCAAATGTTTATCATGCCACCTTTTGGTATTCTCCTTATAGATTTTTGCATTTTCATATGCATGCAATCTGAATTCTTCAATCTCATTCAATTGCATCAATTTGGACTCACCTGATTTTTGAGCATCAAAATTCAAGAAGTGTGTAGCCCAATAGGCCTTATGCTCGAGTTCCACAGGTAAGTGACATGCTTTTCCAAAAACCAATTTGAAAGGTGATGTACCAAATGGGATTTTGAAAGCTGTTCTATATGCCCATAATGCATCATCCAATTTGTTGGCCCATTCCTTTCTAAACAAGTTGACTGTTCTCTCAAGAATCCTCTTAATTTCTCTGTTTGAGATTTCAACCTATCCATTGGTTTGAGGATGGTATGGAGTAGTGATTCGGTGATGAACTCCATACTTCTTTAGCAACTTCTCAATAAACTTATTACAAAAATGGCTTCCTCTATCACTAAATAGTGCCCTGGGTACCCCAAATCTGGTGAAAATATTCTTCTTAAGGAATTTGAGTACTACTCTTGAATCATTGGTTTGGGTAGCTATTGCTTCCACCCACTTTGACACATAGTCGACTGCCACTAGAATATATTGATTCTTGTAAGATGAAAGAAAGGGACCCATAAAAGCTATCCCCCAAACATCGAACAATTCCACTTCCAAGATGTTTGTCAAGGGCATCTCATCTCTCTTTGTCAAATTCCCAGATTTTTGGCACTGCTCACAAGCTTGCACAAAGCTTCTTGTATCATGAAACAATGTAGGCCAAAAGAAACCAGCTTGAAGAACCTTTGCTGCTGTTTTAGATGGTCTCATATGACCCCCACACTCTCTAGTGTGACAATGATCAATAATACTGGTCATCTCATCCTCTAGAACACACCTTCTAATTAAACCATCAGCACAAATCTTGAATAATAAAGGTTTCTCTCAAATGTAGCTCCTCACTTCAGATAAAAACTTCTTCTTTTGTTGTGATGAGATTTTATAGGGAAAAATACCCCCTACAATATAGTTTACCAAATCTGCATACCAAGGAGTAAGTTCCTGTACAACAAATAATTTCTCATCTGGGAAATCTTTAGCTATAGGTAAAGCTTTATCATAATTCTTTTCAACACCTTCTAATCTTGACAAATGATCTGCCACAACATTCTCTACCCCTTGCTTATCCTTGATTGTGAAGTCAAATTCTTGCAACAACAATACCCAACGGATAAGACGAGGTTTTGATTCCTTTTTGGTGATCAAGTACTTAATAGCTGCATGATTAGTGAAAACAGTTGTGTGAGATCCCAAAAGGTAGCTTCTGAATTTGTCAAAGGCATATACAATAGCCAATAACTCTTTTTCAGTTGTGGCATAATTAATCTGCGTATCATTTAGCAATTTGCATGCATAAGCAATCACATGAACCTTCTTCCCCTTTCTCTGTCCAAGTACAGCTCCAATGGCTATGTCACTTGCATCACACATTAGCTCAAAAGGCAAACTCCAATATGGAGATATGATAATGGGAGCAGAGGTAAGAGCCTTCTTTAGTTGTTTAAAAGCTTCTAAACACTCAGAAGAAAAATCAAATACCACACCCTTCACTAGCAATGAGCATAGAGGTTTGGAAATCTTTGAAAAATCCTTTATGAACCTCCTATAAAATCCTGCATTCCCCAAGAAACTTCGAACTCCCTTGACATTTGTGGGTGGTGGCATGGATTCTATTGCTGCAATCTTGGCACGGTCAACCTTTATTCCCTTGCTGGACACCTTATGTCCCAAAACAATGCCCTCCTGTACCATGAAGTGGCACTTCTCCCAGTTAAGGACAAGATTTGTCTCTTCACATCTCTGCAAAATCTGAGAGAGATTATTCAAACAATCATCAAAAGAGGATCCAAAAACAAAGAAGTCATCCATAAAGATTTCAATTGTCTTTTCCACAAACTCTGAAAAGATTGCCATCGTACAATGTTAAAAAGTGGCAGGGGCATTACATAACCCAAATGGCATTCTTCGATAGGCAAATGTTCCATATGGACATGTGAAAGTGGTCTTATCCTGATCTTCTGGTGCAATAGGTATTTGATTATACCCAGAATATCCATCAAGGAACACAATAATAGTTATGTCCGGCCAACCTCTCCAACATCTGATCAATATGAGGTAAAGGGAAGTGGTCCTTCCTTGTATTGGCATTGAGTTTGCGATAGTCTATGCAAACTCTCCAACTTGTAACAGTTCTTGTAGAAATGAGTTCATTCTCTGAATTCTTGACCACTGTCATTCCTCCTTTCTTGGGTACAATTTGTACAGGGCTGTAATGACCCGTGTTTGGGGTTCCGGTAGTTAATCATGTGATGGAGTGCACATCGAGGGATGTGAATATTAGTACAATGACGTATGCGTCGAATAGAGCGTTTTGACTGTGAGTGGGCCCGATTCGGAGTCGAAGCCCCGAGAGGCTAATTTTGAGATTTTTGTGTTGTGGTCGGATGACTTTGTATTCGAGGTCTTATTTGGAAAAACAAACCTCAGTACAGTGATGTACTTGTTAAACGGAGCGTTTTGATTGTAATTGGGCTTGTTTTGGAGTCTGGACCCTGTGAGGGTAATTTTGATATTTTAACGAATTAAATATGGGAAAGTATAAATAGGGGAGTGAAGAACCTAAATCCCTAATTTTCATACGTGCATGCCTTTCTAGAGAGAGAAAAAGAGGAGAAGAGAGAGAAAGAGAAGGGGGAAAGCGAATTGGACGATCCGGAGCTCAAATCGACCAAAGTCGAGGTAGGGATTCGTTCTTCTCACTCCTATATTGTTGATTATGCTTGCTAGAGTAGCTAAAACATGTGAATTAACCCCCAATTCGTGGAATTGGAAGTATGAACCCTAAAGTTTGAGAAACTCAATTTATGTTGTTTTGGTAGCCTAAGATGGCTAGGATGAGTTAGAAAGGCATTTGTGGGATGAATTAGTGCTTAAAAATGGAGATTTAACGGGTATAATTGGGTTTTGGGACGAAATCGGGAAGAACGCAGTCGACGGTTCACGAATGGGGAACTGCTCGAAGCTAGCTTCGAGCAGAGCTTCGAGCAGAGTGTCAAGCAGAGCCTCGAACAGGGAGCCTCGAGCATGTTGCTCGAGCCTAGAGTGTCGAGCAGGGTCGAGCAGAGCTTCGAGCAGGGTGTCTCGAGCAGTTGGACAGTGCAGTTGCCAGTGCATGTGGACAGGGTGACTGGACCCATTTACATTGTAACCATTAAGTCTCTCCACATTTAAGTATTTAAGTTACAATGTAAATAACGAAATACCCGCCATTTGTATTCAAAGAAAAATACTAGAAAATTAAATTTCACTCCTTCAAAATGTGATTTTTGGGAATTAGTACTGAATTCCGAAAAAATCCAGTTTTTGTTCTACATTTGTTTATTTATTATTGTTTAGCTTTTTATGTTTATATTTAATGTAATTCGTAATATTTTCTTATATTTTGTTTGTTTATGTTGTTGGTGTATGTTGTATTTTCCTTTTTGTATGTTGTATTTTTTTTTTTATGTTGTACGTTGTAACTGGTATAGTAAAGACAAAACAAAAAAAAAAGAGCAAAGAGAGGCATAAAAGGGGAGAAGATGAAGAAAAGAAAAAAACAGTGAGTTGTTATTTAATTTGTGAATGCCACAATCACGCACACAACTTTATATATTATTGTTTTATCCTAAAAAAAACATGTTTTCAAAAAAAATATATATGTATTAGTTCTTAGTTTTAGTTCTTTCAAAAAGGAATATTAATCCTTTCGAATAATATTTTTATGAATACCCCAACGAAATTAGTCCCATTTTATATACTGGAAAAAGTATTGTTTATTAATTATTCTATACCAAAATATATACCGAATTTAGTCCATGTAATATAGGCGGACAATGTTTATAATTCGGTACATTATAAATTTCCATGTTAATATACCAAATGGAAGCTCTGATATTTATTGGTATCTTAATTAGTATAAGTCACCCTACCCTCCATGTTAATTACATGTATTTTAAAGTTAGTCAATGCCACGTACCTCCATGTTGTCTGTTTCATAGCCTATGTAGTGACTATTAATATATATTACATATTATAATATATATAACATCAAAATACATATACATATATAAATTAAGATGCACGATTTAACATATATATAATATTTGGTATATATATTATAATATACATGTAATATCAAAACATGTACAAAAAAAATCTGGGCATGTGACCTATGCATGTTCTTTGCCACGAAAAGGGTTTTGGTATATGTGTCCTTAGCATTATAATTCATAAAAAAAAACACTGAAGTGAGAACTGTCCACAATGCCCCATCACACCCATCGCGCCCATACCAACCGCAGTCACGACCCTTTTTTTTTTACTATGCATATGGAAGAACTGGCCACGACTGCACATTAGCGATCGGTGGCGGCTATGATTCGACTGCACCCGCTACAACCCTAGTCCCGCTGCACAACTACTATTTCGTAACACAAGCAACGTGATCCAACAGCATCAAGGTGTTCCGACAACGCAAGATCATCAATTAATAAACCCTAAGAAAACAGTTATCTATGTGTATATATATATATATATATATATATATATATATATATACACGCATACAATATTAGGGTGAAACCTACACTTTCTCTAATAGCATGTGTTTCATGCAATAGGATAACAAGGATCAAGAACCACCTACCTAGTTTAGTATCGAGAGATTGGTAGAGCACAACGGCCTCAAACCTATAGCTCTTCTCTCACCAAGCTCCGCGCACAACGAATGGAACGTAGGGTTTCACCCTAAGTCTCCCCTTATATACTATTCTATTATTAGATTTAATAATAATAATAAAAGGATTAATAATCATAATAATAATAACTTAAATGATCATATTAATAATATTACCATTATAATAACAGAACATATTAAAATAATTATTTTAAAAATCATAATAATATTTAATAATAAACTTGAAATATTAAAATCACCATATTAATAATAATAACTCAAAATGTTATAGCTAAGGCCACGCTGCCGAATATATATTCTAAATTCTATTCTGAGCCTAACTTTCAACATCACACTGGTACGAGTCTTTACAACAACAATATTCTTTCTTAAAATTCGACTACTACCCGTTTTTAATTTCTCTAAAATGAAAACGATGTTTTCATTTTATGTTTTTTGCACTTAATTTTCTCTCTCCTCTTCTTGCCCCAGCTCCGCTAGTTAGCACCTCCCACTGCCTAGCTCCCCCTCCCCTCCCGGCATGACGCCCCCCCACTCCCGCACGACCTCCCCCCTGGCGAGATCGCCCCCCGCGCGACGGCTCCCCCCCCCCCCCCCTCGCGACCTCCCCCCCGGACAGATCTCCCATCGCGCAACCTTCCCCCCTGCGCGACGGCTCCCCCCCCTCCCCTCGCGACCTCCCCCGGCACGACAACTCCCCCCCCCCCCCCCCTCGTAACCTCCCCCGTCATGACGACTCTCCCATATGTGAGCTCTCCCTGCCCTGGCGCGAGCTCCTCCCTGCGCGATGGATCTCCTCCCACACGACCTCCCCCGCTGGAACAGTACCTACCGCCGTGAACTACCAGAACTACACTTAAAAAAACATTTTAATAGAAAACATCACAAAAAAAATCTAAAAAGTACTTTTCAAATATCATTTTTTAAAACAGAAAACCAAAAACATATTTTTTAATAAAGCGGGAAGAGCCGTAACATAGATATTTTTTAATCTTTCCCGCCTCTCGTCATCCATGTGGCCTTGTTTTATTGGTTGATTATTAATAATAAAAAAAACAACAACAACAACAAAAACACGATCCTTATCTTTAAATTCATACCTGTTGTCTTCTTTCGCCCCTCTCTCTCCCGTACCTCTTCGTCGCCTTCCTCCCCCGATCCACCATGGCAGCGCACCAGCCGGAGTTGCACGTCGATGCCACAGCTCAAACCCACCACCCGAGCCACAAAACCAGGCCATGGCCCTACACCATCTTCCCTCCATGGTTCGAGCCATCGTGACCCAGCCATAAGAAGTTCTCTCCCACCTCCAATAAAAACCAAAAAACCCTAAATACCCGAGGGGGGCTCCCACCATTCTAAAAAAAACCTGATAAAAAATCATCTCTCAATCCTATCTCATTCAATCCAAGGAGTCCTTCTCGCCGGGAATCTGCCGGCCGGAGCCACCGTCGTCTCACACACCCACATCACTGCCGCACCAACCAGCCCCGACCGTTCATCCACGTCACGTTCTCGTCTCTTTTCGTCTTTGGATCTGTGTTCTTCTCACAAGCCCAGAAAATGGATCTAGTTTGGAGTCTTAATACTGAGGAGGAAGAATACCAGGCGTACCTGGAATCGAAGCCTGATGAGATAATAGAGTCTGATGAATGGAACAAGAAAAGGATCTGGGGAAACTATAAAGATTTTGTCTTTAATATTCGGCGGGCACTATCAAAGCGGGAAAGACTAGGAGGATATTTTTGGGTTTTGAATGGTGATGGCGATTTTGTGATTGCTACCATCCAATACGACGAAGCCGAGATTTCTTTCGCAATCTCCCGCAGTAATGCCTACATCTACTCCTATGCTATCAGAGGGACGACCTATCACTTCAAAGATGCACCTGCATATTATTTCAAGTTCCAAGATACTGGCACAGTCAGACTGCCCTTCGAATCTCAGTATATGGTTCTTGAAAAGGCGTACTCAGAGTCAGATCCGCCTGTTTTCAGCTTGTTAACGATCAAGCAGGCAGTTAGAAATCTTTTTTATAACACCGACACTGGTAAGACCAACATCCAAAAGAAGGCGGTTTTTATTCTATTACACACAATCCCCGAAGCAGTGCGATTCAATTATTTTGAGCGTGCTGTAGCGTTGGAAGAGGCGTTGGAACCAAAGGCCACGGTGATTCGAACCAGCTGGGCCCATCTGTGCCAAGAGATTCAAGATGTTTACAAAAAAAACCCCCGAGGTGATATTTTCGAGACGCCATGTTATTTGGGGTTGGCTTATGATGGGGTTGCAAAGAGTCCGGTGAGGGTAGAAGTGCACAGTGTAAATGAGGCAAAAGACTACATCTCACTGATACAATGGGTTGAGGAAAAGGAGCCAATCAAAAAAACAAATAAAAATTTGTGGACTGCTAAGATGAAGACTCCAATGGATAATGCTGGCCAAATCCGGAGAAGAATACAGTGAAAATTCCACGTTTTAGAAAATAGTGGCACAGATCCTGCAGGGCATTGTAGTTAGCGTTTAGTGTCTTCTATTTTAAATGATATTATATTATCTGTTTTGGTATTTGATGTTTTATTTGGATCAAAATAGAAGTTTATATTTGTTGGTAATATCTTTGATGCGGCAATGGCATTGTGGGGAGAAGAGGAAACTGTAATTCTGAGAGGGGTGCTATGAGATAACGGATTTTTGCTTTTAATTGCAATCTATTGGTTGCAGTTCTCAAACAACCAAAAATAACAAACCATCTAACTAACCACGATAATCGAATAAATTTGAGCTGCAGACCCATCAAATGAAGAAATAATCAAAACTCATATATCACACAAGCAAGGGAGATCACTAGCATATATGATTATCTGCTTGTTCTTCTGTGGTATTAACATTGTAAATTATTTTAAATTGGCACATTGAGGAAAATATCTACATCATCGCTCTCTCTGGTGAATGGGTTAAGCACGGAGATAGAATCAATCTTCTGTGGCCCATAGTACTGCATTCACTATTGGGTCAACACAGAGACATGGATCTGGGAGATGTCCCAGATCTAGTCTATTACTTCTGTAGTCACGGATGATGACTAGTGACAAACTAAATGGTTTTAGTTGGTGGAATGGAGGGAAGGTTTTGATGTTATTTTATAAGAAAGGGATTTTTCTACGAAAAAATGATTAAAAAAATTATTTTCCCCATCCTAAGTACAATTGTAATTGAATTATAAAAAATTGATCAAAAATGATTTCGAATTTGGGTGAGAATGTCAGAGAGAATGCACTTACAATTTTGTTGAAGGATTTTAGGAATCAATTATGCTGAAGGTTTTGAGATTCCCAAAGTGAGCAAGCAAACTGTTTGAAGAGCTGCAGTTGAATTGAGTCAGAATGCATTACAACTTGCACTTCAGGTTTTTTTTAACCATACCATAATTGTATTTTATGTCTTCTTTTTACTCTCATTTTGGTTTGTGAAGTTTTTGATCAGTTAAATTGTATTTGTATCAGGTCAGGTACCTTGGCTTGATCTTCATAAAAGATGGGCAGATCTTGCTCGCCCCGAGCAAAATCTCTAGGATAGCAGAGTTTAATTCTTGTGGTCTGGTAGTAAGAAAGATTAATAAGTATCCTTGCAAAATTAAGTTTTTTGGATTGTTTTTGTGTATTTCATGAGTTCATTGATATTTATTTACATATGACTTCTTGTGAGACTGATAATATATAACTTGTTATTGTCAATGTTTGAGATTTGACTGTTCCAAAGCACCACCTTGAAGCTTGAGTTGTTTGTGCCATTATGGGAATCTGGTTAGCATTGATAGTTTGCTTTGCTGTACAATTTCGAATGACCACTATGTAAAAATATATGATGTAGTCTACTAGGACATGGTTGTTTTGTTTCACCTACCTTTTGTTCCTGGTACGGTGGAATGGGTTTACAAGCAAGGCGATGTCAAAGTTAAGCTGGCTATAAGTGATTGTAACTCTTCTTTTGTGCACATATATGATACACAAGCTGGTACAAATGAACCCATAATATCAAGAGGTATTATGCTAGATAGGTTACTGTGTTTATGAATTAGGGCATCCCTTTTTTTGTTTGCTAGGCATCAATTAAGATGTTTGATAGTAAGGGGTTTTCCCCTTTTGTACTAAAGATATATATTGAACTTTCTATTCCTCCAGAATTCTTGACTCCATATTTTTGAAGTACAATCATATTTTTGACTCTGTGATATCAGCTGATTCTAAATGAATTCTTGAATATGGGAGTCCTACAACTCTACAGTTTTTGGAGGAAGGGTTTGTGCTTCTATAGTATATTTCAAACTATTGGATGTTACTGGTGTTTAGCAATTCTCATACAGTTCACCTTGTATATGTTGTTTCTTTGATTCTAAATGAAGGGTCAATTTTAAATTGAAAAGTGATACTGATCTGATTGAAAATTTGAAATGCAAAGCAACTGAGGTATTGTATGTAGTTTGTGGTAGAAGAATCTTTTCATTTAATGATCCATGGTTACCAAACTTCATGAATGCGTTGTTGGAAAATATCATTTTTATGTCCCTGGGAATTAGGTGGTGACTATTTTTCTTGAGGTTAGCCCTGTGGTGGGGTCCACTTAAGCTAGAATCTAGCGAGAGGAAGTTATAGGAAACTCTCCGGACTCTTTTAATTAATTTATAAAACATGTTTAACAATGATAAAGACTTGATTATAAATATCCATACAAAGCATTAACCCCCCACTATCCCACTACTTACTAACTTCTCCATTATTCCATGACTACCATGACACCATAACAATAAGGGAGTCCTTATTGTTCCTCTCATAAACAGTAAGAGGTGTAATACCCTGATGGTGAGCAATTTTTAATTACGTCACCTCATCATAGAATGCGCGTATTTTGGTATAGAACTGGTGAATTAAGACGTTTATGATGAATCCATTGAGTTAATTTTGCCATTGTCTTTATTTTATTCACTGAATTGGGCTACAAACATTCTTGGAATGATAACTTTTCACATATGATGCAGGATCTGCACAGAAGTGATGTCCCTCTGTACCGGAGAATGGCTGTTGAGAAGGAGATGGAGAAAACAAAAAAGCCCCTTTACCAAATGTGGTTTTTGATGATAGCTCTATCTTCCTTGTACTTGCTCTCTCCTTAGGATAAAAGTAAGCATCCTATGATAAAACTATGTCCTCTTGTGTGCTGTTACTTATGAATTTATTGAGCGTTATGTTGTATCCAATTTTATATCTAATTGCTTGGCAGATAGTAAATTTACACACCAATAAAGTTTCACAAATTCTTGGCAAAGCGGAAAACAAAGATTGGTTGCTGAGGTTAGCTTTGTATCAAGGTGACAGTAGCAGTACAAAAGTTAGAAAAATTCCTTCTGCTCCAGTCAATGTAAATGAAACCAAGGAGCCCCTGACTGATCCCAATTTGTTGTGTTGTGCTTTCAAGAAACATAGTATCTACTTGTTCAGGTAACGATTGTAATCCCCATGTGTTTGGAGTCACGTGATTGTTGTCTGAATTTCTTCTACTGCAGCCAATGTAAATGAAACCAAGGAGCCCCAGACAGATCCCGATTTGTTGTGTTTTGCTTTCAAGAAGCATAGAATCTACTTGTTCAGGTAATGACTGTAATTACCATGTCTAAAGTCACATGATCGTTGTCTAAATTTTGTGTTTTTCTTAACGCGCATGCTGTTAGTGCTTCAAAGTTTATGTTTTATCAAGCTCATATTATTAATACTGTTCCTTCATATAACAAACTTCTAAAACTCATAAACATAATAGATGAAGATTTTTGTAAGCTCTAATGTGTTTCAACAATGACTTTCGGAAATTAATTGCATCTATCAAATATTCAAATGCATGTTAGTATTATTAACATTCTTGCCCATGATCTTTATGTTTAAGGGTGCTAGTAGCATATAAATATATTTGATCATGGCTTCTTGTCTTTTTTTCCCTTTTGGGGGATGCTATCGTGAAATTTGAAGTAGTTTACTAAGTTCAACTTGATGGTGAACAGCCTTCGAGTACCAGAAGAGCCTGAAGATGCAACCAAAGGAAGGGATGTGTTCAACGAAAAGCCACCTCCTGATGAACTGCTGGCTGTGTCAGTCAGATATTGGGAAGTCAGTTACATATCTCTTCCTAATAATATGGTGGGTTCTCGTGTGAAAGCATTCCTTCCACAATTTCCCACAATATACCCTTTCTACATGGATGAAGAGATTGCTATTTATATTGCTAAAAATTATCAGATTTCTTTTAAATACTTCACTTAATCTGTATCAAGTAGACATGAATTCCCACATGCTATATATATATGATTAATTAGGCCAGGTCTTTGCATTGACTTTTTGACTTAAGATATGGTTCTCTATCTTGGATGAACTTTGTGCAGTTCATGTCTTGTTTTGCATGCTGTATTTGGAATTTAATTTTTGAGTTTTCAATGTTCCATTATATCAGATCATGCACACCACAATGAGTGATATTCTCATGCCGCTATATCCAGAACAATGCCCAAAAACTTTTGGAGAATTTTACAACACACTGAAATGTTTATTATGATAATTTCATTTTTGGGTTGTCAAAAGTTAAGCGCTATTTTTTTCAACTTTCCAATTTTTTTTTCGCATCCACCCTAAAGTCCTCACCTCTCATCACTTTCTTGATCCTTCTCTGTCTTGGCCTCTGCTCATCCACCACCTCCTACATGCAGAACAGATCAGAGCCATCCACCACCTCCTTCATGCAGAACAGACTGTAGCCACATTCTGGGAGGTGATCTACGCTGAGTGCGGCATCGACTTCACTGGTCGCTACACTGGCAACATCGACAACCAGCTCGAGAGGTTCAAGCTGGTTGAATGCAAACGCAGGGTGATAATTCAGAAGAGAAGTTGGTAGTTGTGTCTGCAATGTCAAATGTGACAGATATGATGTATGATCTAATCCACAAGGCACAGTCACGTGATGAATCTTATGTAGCTGCGCTGGACGCAGTTTTAGAAAAGCACAGTTTAACAGCACTTGATCTACTTGACGGAGATGATCTTGCTAGTTTCTTATCCTGGTTACATCATGACATTAATAATCTCAAAGCCATGTTGCAAGCAATTTTCATAGGTAGCTCAGCCATCCGTTTCTACTTGTTCTCTCTCTCTCTCTCTCTCTCTCTCTCTCTCTCTCTCTCTCTCTCTCTCTCTCTCTCTCTCTCCTAGTATGATGGGGCCACGTGTGACACGTCCACTGAAGAAACACTGGATTTTTTGTTCAATACCAATTTTGTTTATCATTCCTTTCATTTTGGTGTCCATCCTGTCCAAGTATTGGGATGTGGATTAGTTGGTTATAATTTTAAATAAAATTAAATTTGAGTATTACTTGGTCAAATCTTGGCTGAAAGGTTGTAACTATCACATTTCATTTTCTGGAATATGAATCTTATGATTTTAGCACACACTAACCCATTATCTTTCCATGCTTTAGGCCTTTTTAGCTCTTGATTAAGGACCTTTTAAAGTTGACATGCTTGATGTCACGCAACTAAATCCTTCTTAGACTTAGTTGCAGGACATGGAGAGTTATGGTCTGCTCATATCTTGTCAGCTGTCGTGAGAATGCTGTTTTTTCTTTTGCAACTAATTATTTTACGAAAAGTTACCATTTTTCTAAATTTGTTCTCATGTCCTCCCTCCTTTAGCTTCAGAATGATGTGGACTGTGTTTGGATGGGCGCAAGGGATGTCCTCGTTGTAAATCCTACAAGCTCTGATCAAGTTGATCCTGATTATGTGGAATCTGAAAAAAGACTCGAGAAATGGCTCGCCAAAAACCCATCCAAAACAATTATTGCTACTGGTTTCATAGCTAGCTCACCAAAAAATATTCCTACGACTTTGAAGAGAGATGGTAGTGACTTCTCAGTGGCAATAATGAGTGCACCTTTCAAGGCTCGCCAAGTTACTATTTTGACAGATGTTGATGGCGTGTATAGTGCAGACCCAAGAAAAGGTTTGTCCAGTTTTCCACTGGTGTGATGTGCCGATTATGAACAAAAAATACCTTCAAAAATGCCTTCACTAATGAACATTTGGCGTAAATGTATTGATGGTGTGACTTAAAAATATAGGAGTACTAATGTAACATTACTAAGTTCGGTATTCATGAAGGAACAAATATAAGAAAGAAAGAAAAAAATAAATTCAGGGTACTAGCTCCTCCTTATTCATCATGTACAATTATTTGGCTATTATTTTGTATGCTTCTGTAAAGATGATTAATTTAAGGTTTGATCTGAATGCCAAGGGCAGTTCTTTTGCAGTTAGTGAGGCAGTTATATTAAGAAAATTGTCACATCAAGATGCCCGGGAAATGGTAAAATTTTGTACTTTTATTTTGATAGGATGTTTTATCAAAGTTTCCCAACACTGCTCTTCATCTTTTAACAAGTAACATTTTATGCTTGTGCAGTCATATTTTGGAGCAAATGTTTTACATCCCCGCACTATTATACCAGTGATGCGGTATGCCGGTATGACATTCCAATTGTAATAAGGAACAATTTCAACCTTGCTGCTCCCAGCGCAATCATCAATCTGTCTGTCGATGAGAATGATGGCATCAGTTTGAACTCTCCTGTCAAGGGGTTTGCAACAATAGACAACCTAGCTCTTTTGAATGTTGAAAGGTAAGCACTATGTTATACTTATGCCGGTTGCTTCTGATTCTCTTCTGTCCTTGTGAGTTTTTTTTTAAATTTTTTACTTTGGTTCTTTTTTAATTGTTCTGTTGCATTTTTTAATTGAACTGGCATTTTTTTTAATATCCAGTCCAGGATTTTTTTCTTCTTCTATGGGTGGAGATGCTTTGGTTAATTATTTTTATTGCTATGATATTTGTTTTCCACTGGCATTGTTTCTCTCCCCTGGAATTCATCCAGACCCTATTATTTTGTGCTTTTCCTACAAACAACTTCTTTTATTGAGTTTTACTCACTCTTCTATCTTTTCAGGTGTTAGCATACACTAAGGGACTTGGAGGTTGTAGTAGGACTTTTAGAGCTGGAGATTGGGTTTTGATAAATCTATTTTCGATTTTCTATTAATGTATGGTTTCTCTCCCTCTATTTGGTTATGTATTATTGGGCTAGTCTCTGTTATCTTGAAATGTATTATTTGGGAACTTTACTATGTTAGCATCATTCACCACTTCAACTGTAACACCCATGCTTTGAAATTCTAATGGCAATGGTGGGGGTAGCTATCGATTGATGTTCTTGTCCTTGTTTTATCTGTAGGGTCGTTTCCTCTCCCTTAACCGGCAGTGAAATCCTAAATTCAGGTGAATTTCAATTTATTTTATCTTATTTTCCTCTAAATTTGATAGACAACATTTAAAAAATATATCTTCCAGCATTTAATTGTTCTTTGTTGAATAAATTAGCCTTCCCTTTGCTGCATTTGGATCACTGTGTTTCTAGATTCATGTTTTCTCACATTCTTTTTTTATTATTATTTAAATTTTTAATTTTTATCAACACAGCTTCATTTCTTCTTCACCTTCTTTTGTTGTTGCTGGCTTGCTGCTGCTGTTGTTTCGATTGATTTAATCAGTTTAAGAAGAGCGTGGTGTCTGTTCTCAAATTTCTGAATGGATAGAATTCATAAATGATAGTTGCGAGTTTCTGCTTTACTGGGAATGATAAAGTAGAGTTCTATAGTTCCACTCCTAACTTCTTATAGGGCTGTCAAAGAATTGTTAGCTTTGCTGGGCAATTATCATGGCTGAACTTTTGCATGAAACACTGATTTTGTTATGCTGCATTATTTATATGGTTGGACATGCCTACAGATTTTTTATTTCAATTACTTATTTTAACTTATTACTTTAATGAAATGATGTTGTTTACAATGTTGTGAATTGTATTTTTACAATACAAGAGCTGCATGTCATTGATGGAATTCCACAATTAATTTTTGTACGGTCAAGCTATACTATTGAGTAAGTCTTATGTGTTTTATGTTTTTCAAAACCTGTAGCTCTATTCTACCCCTATATTTACTCCCTTTATTTTCTTCTTCAGAGACTGTAGAAGCGGATAGAATCTCAGTAGATCATGTTGCACAGCTTAAACCATCTGATGGAGGTTCTGTCGCAACTCAGTGTTAGTGCCCTGCTTAGTTCTCTCCTATGTTTTTTTCTTTTGATCCTTTCAGTAAGAATTATCCCATATCTTTTTTGGAAACATCAGTATACGTATAGTTGTGTTCTCTAACATTTTTTTGTGCTTAATTTCAATTTGTTTTCCTCTATCCATCCAGGTCCGGTAGAACTTGCAGCTGTAGGAGTTTTTATTGTCAAGTGTCAAGAATCGCAATATTCCCACCAGTCAGTGTGACGACCTCTTTTGTTGCCGAGGAAGATGCTGTCAGAAGAGAGAAACTAGAAGCACAAGAGAGTACATACTTGGAAATGGGATCAAAAGCTGAAAGTGAACGCCAAAATTTGATATCACATAATGGTATTCACCATCTCCAACCAAACAAACAGAATAAGAATAACTGCATCTTTTTGGCACGGATGATGTGTGGCTGAATTATAAGTTACTCAAGATGATGTTAAGAGTTTCTGTTCTTATCAATTGGACCTATATTGGTTATTGTCACACACACACACATATATATCGAATTTGAAAAAATTTATATTTTATTTTATTTTTTCAAAAGAAAAGGACTTATACTTTTCAAAAGCGATTTAAGTGTCATTTTAAAGGTACTTTTAATAATGCTTTTTAAAAAGCGTTTTTTTATTTAAGGCAACACTTTGACAAGAATATTTTTTTAAAATAATACTGATAATGATACTTTTAGAGTATTGGCATTGGCTTCATCAAGTCAATGTCAAATTTTGATGATAAAAATTTATTTTTCTATAATTTTTGTTAAAAATGTACATTGGATTCATTGACCTCACACGCTCTCTCCCCTCCTCTCATACTCTGGTGTCGTCCCCCTCTTCCCCCACCCTATCCCACCGGTGTCGTTCATCCCCCCTACTCCGGTGTCGCCCCCTCCACCCTCACCCTGGCATCGTCCCCCACTCCCCCCACCCTGGTGTCATCTCCCACTCGACTGGTGTCGTCCGCCCACTCGGGTGTCGTCCCCCTCTCCCCCACCTCACCGGCGTCATCGCAGTAGCAGGAGCGCCTCTTTTGGATGTATTGGCCTTCTCTGCAACTGTTAGCACTAGTGTGAAGGCGAAACGCTTATTGTTACTATTTTTGAGATTAACAAATCAAAGGTATTAATTCTCAATTACTACTTTCTATAAAAAATAAAATACCGTCTGGAGTTGGTGTTGTTCAAGACCGAATGGATTCAGAAACTTTTTCAGATTCCATCTTTTATCCAGAGGGAACATGAAATTCGATTTCTCACTGTAAGTCTTTTGCCACTTTGTCTAACAAGACATGATCGCCTTCTCCCTCCTTCTTGTACTACCTCCATTTTTTTTATTACCCCCTTTGATGGTGTGTCCTTGTCGTTGTCACAAGTCGGCAGGTGGTACCTCAAACGCTAGCATCATCCCCCCCACCCTCGGCCAGCGTCAACTGCCCATCCCAGCATCGTTCCCCTCTCCCCCCACCTCCCCTGCACCCCGACATCGAATAATATGCTTTTTTAAGGGCTTACAGATCCAGCTCTGTGAAGGAACTTCTCCAAGACGATTGAAATAAGAACCATGGCAGCACAGACGCCAGTGAACAACCGTGCTTTCTACCTCAAGAGTCAAGACAGGTAGCGATTTCATGTATGGGGGGCGTGGGAGAGTTGTCGGGGTCAGGGGAGGGGGCGGCAGATGGAGATCGCGGTGGAGGGGGGACGCAGCATCTACGGGGGAACGAAGGATGGGGATGGCGGATTGGAGGACGCGTGGTTTTGGAGGAGCTACGGTCCATCGCTATATTTGGCGAGAAATCTCATTTTACTGTAGGTCAAAACTACAACTTGAATTTTTATTGAAACTAATGTGGTATTAAAATTTTGCATTTATAACATTTGATGATACGGATGTGAATGCGTGTTATTTTATTTTATTATTAAGGGTTATTGAGGGCGCATTGGACAATACACAATGTGGTGTTGTTTTAGTCGTTAGATTCTATTTCTAAGTTGGTTTTAGGATGGATAAACTGTTAAATAGAAAAGATAATTTTTTGGAGTCCTGATGATGTGTGCACTGAATTATGACTATATGCTAGAATTCGAGCAGTTCTGATGCATATGCTTGTCACCTGTTTGTTGACCTTCTATAGGGCCTCTCGAGTCTCCAAAAGTATGTGTTAAAGCTGTTTGTAGTAAAATGTCTCTTTAAGTAACAATAAAAAAAAGTAAAACAATTAAAACTCTCATACAGTGAAATTAGGTATAAACTTTTGAGTACTTTGTGGATGTGAAAGTTTTTCTCTTTCTTAAATATAGTTGACTCATTCTTAGGTGGCCAATTGCACTCATAAATAACTATTCTTTTTGCTTTATTTTGTTTTTATCATATATGTTTCTATTTGCCATATGACTCACTAGCTCGTACTAAAAATACCATTTAAAACATAATTAAATACAGAGTTTAAAAAGCAAAATTAAGAGCACTGACCCATCCCCATCCACGGTCTGCGATCATCGGCTTCAGCCTTCATGGTTAGGCAGATTTTCGGTCTGTCGGTCTTGAATCAGACGTCTTTCTCAAGGATTCTTTTATTTTCACAGCAGATGTAAGTCTAAAAAATTATAATTTATAATTAAGTTTCAATATTTTGTTAACTAAAATTTTATCCTTGTCTTGGTCTCTTGCGGGATAAAGTTCAGGGTTTGCCCCTTTCTATGGTTAATCGTGGTTAGAACTACGGGATAAAGTTCAGGGTTTCCAAAGTGAGTGTGAAAAATAGTGTATATGATTGTGATTTTTACTATATAATTAAATTTCTTTTTATTGTCGTGATTTTTATTATGTTTAGAGTTTTTCATGTTTGTAAAATTGTGATTTTATTTTCTTCAAATCGACATAATAAATTGAAAATTTATTTTTCCAATAACATAAACTATATGATAAATACAACAAACGATTTATTGGCAATATCTTATAATAAAATGTGATCCCTATTAGTTTTTTTGGGGGACACAGGAATACGTAATGAGTAGGATTACTAACATTGTTTAGTTTTTATGATTTGCTTTATTACGAGTCTCATGATTATGAGATCAGGTATGTAATTAGTTTTACATTTGCCTAATAATTTGTAGCGTTAAAAAAGTTCTACTAGTTTATTATCCATAATTGATAGTTATTGGTCTGTTTTGATATTTTCACAATTTTTAGTTATGCCAATTGTGTATTAGTGCGTTAGAATACTAGTAGCAGATTTCTTATATAAGTCTGTTTTCTTACAGAAATACTATATTTAACTTTTTCCATATGATTTATATAATATTTCTCAATATTTTCATTCCCTATAATTATTAAATTATATATAAAAACTTCTCTAACATCTTTCATTTATGTTTTTCATAACATATACTTTTATTATATATTAAATTATAAAAAAAATATTTTTAAATAAATAAAATATAATATAATATTATTTTAATGATATTGTGCATAATTAAGGGAATCTATTGTATGTTTATTTATATAGAGAAGCAAAAAGTAGTTTAAATCTTTAAATTTAAGAAAAATAATTGAGTGTCTGATGTTAGTGCTCTTACATAAATTTTTTTAATAAAAATATAAAAAAATTATGGGCCACTTATGCTCGATGTGAGTGTGACATTGGGGCACCACTACCCCCACCCCCATAGGGCTTCATCATTCAAATAAGTTTGTTGTGTTGCTACTACTGGCTGTTAATTTGAGATCAATGCGACGGAACAATGGACGATAATATTTATGCAAAAAGATGAAATGGAAGTAAAATCACCAAGATTAGGGGAGAAAACTCTACGTGCAAGGTCTATTTGCTTAAAAAACAAACAAGATTTTCATTCAAAGAATACACTTGGAGAGCTACAGAAAAGCTTTACTTAATACACATAGACCTTTCTAGTCTACAAGAACTCCTTCACTATCACACTATGAATTCTAAAGAACCCAGAACTAGAAATGTGACTTCCTCTTGTCTGCACCCAAAAGATCGAAGGGTTGGTGATAAGCACCAATAAAGACAACACTGCGGGTGCTGTCTCAATCATGCAAACCTGTACAATCATACGTTAAGGATAATCCTGTACTTTCCTATACATCGTCATATAGACAATATATCACATAATCAAACACATACCGTTAGACCCCATTTTGCCCAATTAGATATACTACAACACAGTAAAAAATCTCAAGATTGAGAACCACTTCTGCAAGACCTCAAAATTCCCTAAAGCCAGCACCAAGTAATAGATGATGAAATTTGGAGACTAATGCACTTGACTGTGTTCAATTCCGAATTGAAATGAAAAAGTTATGGCTAAAATAGTTTTTGTCAAAAAAGTTAAACTTGTCAAAATACAGTCAACGCCCCTAGTCAAACTGCCTGAAAATATGACCATGCGAAATTCCCATAAACATCAATTTAGGTGAATACGAGTCTTTCCAAATCATTGCCATAAGACATCCCATTTTGGTATTTTTGGCAAGAGTAAAAAGGTAATTAAAAGTAAAAAATCCGGACATCTCAAATACGAACATCTTAAATCTGGACATCCTCATCCGAGCATATATATTTTCCTTATACTAAGGCTTTGAAAAACTCAGATCCTTAAATCAAGCATCTGGTCTTTATACCGAGACTTTGGAAGCTCCGAATTCTTATACCAAAACTCCAAAAATCCGGAATAATGACTCCAAAGATCCGAAATATCTCTAAAGATCCAGAATAACAACTTCAAAGATTCAAATAATAACTCCAAAGATTCGTAATAATGACTCCAAAGGTCCAAAAATGACTCCAAGGTCTAGAAATGACTTCATTGATCCGACATAACTCCAGAAATTCGAAATAACGACTCCAAAGGTCCGAAAATGACTTCATAGGTCCGAAAATGACTTCAAAAGAAATCATAAAGTCCCTATAAACCCCCTTTTAATGTTCTAGAATTCTAAGTTTTCAAAATATGGAAATTAGTAGCCGACTGAATATTAATTGTTGATTCCTCAAGCAATGCAACAAACTTCTGAGAATTCCAAGGCATTTAATGAAAAACTCTCCCCTATTTCCAAGAGGGTCGACTTTCCCCTCCTATACCTATATAAAAGGTCACTTGCCCCAACAACATGAGAGGGGACTTGGATTAGCCAAAAATATTGAAAAATTGATAGCATAGGCAGTATTTTTTCTTAAAGCATGTAAGTCCCAAAGTGAGTCTAGAGGGGGGGTGAATAGACTTTCTTCGCCTGCGGAAGCTATACTGTTGGCTGGTTCTCGGATTTGTCTATGGATGACTATGTGGAAGTATTGATGGAGAATACGATAGTAGTAATGTAAGTGATATGAGACTTAATTAACTATCAGACAAATCTGAGATGGGAGTAACTGTTCTTTACTGAACAGATCTCAAATATGATAGGAATGCTTGAAGATAGTTTTGATTGTGGAAGACAACACAGAGATTAGACTCAATGATTATGCTGGATCTTGGATGAGCAGGACGGAATGATGAATCAAAAGTTTTGTTCTTGATTCTGGTTCAACACGGTGCACAACACTTAGGATATTTTCTCTCAGAAGTCTCTCTCTCTAGCATTGGAACTCTCTCTCGTTGGTTTTGCAAAATATTATCTCTTTAAAGTATGTCAGAACCATTATATTGTGTTCTGTGTTTTCCACGCTTTCAGAGAAAGAAACTAACTCATGTTTTTGTCGTTCCGTGTGAGAGAGATTTTTTTTTTTTAAGTTTAGATTGTTGTGCGCCTAGTTGTCCATCCAACAGACTGACTCCCCGCCACTGGATATGCGGGATGTCAGGGGATGGGTTGATCTACTCTGATTTGCAGATCTGTTGCCCATGCTGCGCAATTACATGTCCATACTTGCGCAGTCAATCTTGGCCGTTCATCCGTGAAGAGTGGTTGATTTCAATTAATGTGGCATTAATTGCACTCCAGCTGCTCGGGACGGCGCAGGTTCACTGTGCAAACCCTAGCTGAAGATATCGCTAAGTGAATATGCTTAGGGTTATAAGTATGCTTTGAAGGTGAGTGCCTCGTAGGTTTGGTGACTCGAAGGTTTCAGTTAGAGCTTATCAAAGTTGCGGAAGTTTGCTTTAGGCTTTACAGCGTTGATATATGCGAGTCTACGACTCACACATCTTCGAGTCTTCGAAGCTAGAGTTCGAGTTAGATTAAGTCTTTTGTGTCACTCTATTAACTGTGAGTCTACGACTCTATGAGTCTGCGACTTTCCTAATGGCTCTTAGAGTGACTTCTTCGTGATACGCCTAATCTATCCGTTGTTACAGTTGCGAGTCTACGACCCTAGCTCTGCGGATCTACGACCCTCGGGTTTCTCAGTTTAGTTTACTTGACTAAGAGGCTCTTCGACTCTACGAGTCTTAGACTTTACATTTCTTCCTTGACCTTTCGCAGTTGTTTATGCTTTGAGATTATTCTACGAGTCTTCGACTCTACGACTATGACCCTTCAGCTGCAACTCTCGCTTTCAAGATCTTCGAGTCTGTGATATGTCTGACAAGTTCTTTAACATACCTGTATCCCTTGAGTCTACGACTCTACGGGCCTTGAGTCTACAACTCTACGACTTTCGAGTTACAGATTCATTTAAGTTGGTCAATCTTGTTGGCTTCGACTCTTCGACCTTCGACTTACGAGTCTGCGAGTCCAATTTTCTTAACAGGGTTTTGAGGCTGTGACTCTACGAGCCTTGAGTCTACGAGTCTAGCGGTACTTTAAGTTCTGTTAAGTGACATGAGCGCTCTAGGAACTCTGCAGTTCTATGGGCTTCGAGTGTTCGAGTTATTTAAGTTTGGTTACTATTCTTTTAATTCTTCGACTCTACGAGTCTCTGAACTGAATCGTCACTTACAGTAACACTCTCTTTTTCGTACTGTGACTCTACAACCTTCGACCCTGGATCTACGAGTCACAATGTGTTCTGTCACAAATATGCTTCGAGTCTCCAGACCCTACGAGTCTACGAAGCTCTCGCCAATATGTCCTGTAACAGTTTTACTTCTACGAACTCTGACTCTTCGACCCTACGACCTTCGGATCTTCAAGTCTCCAGACTTAGATTGTATTTTGACAGCTTCATCAAATCCTTTATTCCCAACAAAGCATTCTTGGGAAATCAAAATTTAAAGGAAATCCATAAAAGGCAACATCATTCTAGGGGACGAATTCCCGTGGGAATAATACACATCTTTTGCCACCATTTTTTAGGTTCTTTTCAGATATCCTTCAGGCATTCCTCGTAAGGAGCAAGGTACCTGCATGATACTAGCATGAGCGTATTTTCATGTTTTCTTTCTTTCTTTCTGTTTATTTTTACGTCTTCTGTTTTTCCTAGTTAAAACATTAATATAAACTCTAAATCCCTTTTTTCTAAAAAACACAAGGCCCTGGTGGCTATGAGATTGAACTTCATGCTCATATCCTTTCCACCAAAGCCAATATCAATTGTGGTAATGGATTCGAGCTCCATGTCATGCTCTTCATGCTACCAAGTTTTTTTTTTTCTATTTTCCTAGATAAAACATTAAGATAAATTTAATCTTTTTCTAGAAAAAAAAGGGCCCCGACGGCCATGAGATTGAGTGTCATGCTCATGTCCTTGTCAACTCGGCCTATATCAATTGTGGCAATGGTATTTTATTTTATTAATTTCTCTTTTACATCCTAGTGTGTTAAAAATCCTTGCCACAAGAGATCAATTCACACATCTAATTTTTTCTAAATAAAACCACCCTCTTATTCTTAAAAAAAAATAAAAAGAGAAAAGAGAATTTAAAACAAGCACATTGTAATTAAATGTATTGCGAGTTGTTTTATCTCGTTTATTTAATGTAGGCTCACTGGATAGAGTAGAACACTACATTAGCACAAACATACACTGATCATATAGACTTAGGATTTTATGTGATAGGATAGTGGAGATGGAGATCACCTACTGGCCTTCGTGCTCATCCTACTTTATTTCTATTTTCCTACAGGTTGATGTAGAGAGTAGCTGGTGAAGCCATAGCAGAGCAGGTCGGGATATCTTTGGGGTAGGATTTAAATTATGGACTTTGTTGGTTTACTATTCTATTATTTAATTTTTTCAGACTTCGGTTCGTGGCAGTTGTATGAACCTAATTGGCTTATACGTGAGTTATTTTGTGTGTTGGACATTTATGGGAATTGAATGCATTGTCATATTTTTTTAATAAATCTTAAATTGAACTTATTAGAAAGTATAATTCTACCCCTGTTGTAGTATTGTACAGGATTGGATCATAATTTGGGGGCGTGACAAATGGGTGTAAAAATTTTAAAAGGATAAGTGATCAAATTTTCAGAAGCATAAATTTCAAACCCATCAAAAAATGGAATTTAGATATTATGATTTTGGAAAAAAGAATAAAATTGAATTTGAATTTTTTGGCGTGTTTCATTAAAATGTTTAAAAAACTAATTTTGCTTTTGTTCATTATGTTGAGAGTGAAAGTCATCATGAGGTTGTTGTTTGTTAATTTTAATTAGGATTTCTAAAATATTTAATTCATTTTGAATATTTTCAGTAAAAGCATAGAAAGATGGAGAAGGTGGAGAAGAATGATTAGAGTTATTTGGAGAAGGAGGTGATTGTAGACTTTTTGATTTAGGTTTTGGTTGGTAAAGAGGTCGTGGTATTTGAGATCTATATTCTACATTTTGGAAAGAAGTGGATAATTTAGGCCTAGGGAAAATTAAATGTAGCAAATCAAGGGGGAGATAATTAATGGAAGGTATATGGAAAGTTGTGAATGTAGATGTGGAACCGGCATCAGAGAACCATGAAGAAGAAGACCGTTTCAATTGAAGTTTAACTATTCCATCATTATATTGGGTAATTTGACGAAGGTCAGAATAGGGAGTTGGAGTTATAGGTGGCAGTGGGGGAACTGCTCCTTCCAATAACTATTCTTGAGGAAGATTGACATCTTTCCATTGGATTGTTATTGGAATAATGATATTTGATTTTGAAAAATTAGTATAAAGGAAAAGGGTTTCACCTTTTTTACTTTGTATCTTATGTTTAGTTGCAAATAAAACTTTTAGCTTTATAATGTATTTTAAATATTAAGGCGATGAGTATTGAGCCTTCAAGCATTTTGTAATTGTGAGTTTAAATTTGAAGAGTAAAAGATTTTAAAACATGCATGTTTATCATTGAGAGAAAGAGTAAGGTTTAGGTAATAATAAAAAAAAATAGTCCACTACATAAACTAGATTCAACATAGCTTAAAAAAATCATAAAAAATTATAAAACATATGTCCCGAAGAACACAAAGAATGGATGTATTTAACTCTTCTTTTGTGAGTGGTTTAATACTTATTTGAACAAGACCGATATGTATATATTTGAAGTTCTTTGCAATATGATGTTGAATAGATTTGTGAGAGAGAATTTGAATTGATTCAAAGGCCTTTGTTATTTGGATATCATGTTCTTCGGTTTTAATTGTGAAATCAAATTTGGAACGAGAAAAGAGAGATTGTTTGTAAATTTATTCTTCATGAACCTTGGGGATCTTCCAATTATCAATATATTTTTTAAAGTTTTCAATTATTATTTTCTTCAGAATTAATAGGGGAGGAGGAAGAGGATGAGTGTGACGAGAAAAAGGACTCTATAATAACAAATAAAAGCAAAAGAAATAACAATATGAAAAGGAAACGGCAAAACCAAGCGTAACAAAATAACTACAATAACTGGCTGGATACGACTAGTCACGAGAGGGATGGAACGAAATGGTAGATACTTCGAGATAATGAGCGCCGATGGTATACGAATCGAAGTCAGGCCGGTACGTTGGCTTAACTCAAGGTCTTACTGGCCTCATACCTGTACGTCGGCTTCACTATCACACCTACGATCAACAGGCTCTAATACCAATGGAGAAACGGAATGGAAGCGTGACTGTTAGAACCGTTTTTTTAATTATTGGTACATGGTGTTGTTTGTACCCGAGGTTCCTTCCGAGAAAGATTCTACTGGTTTCCAACTGACATACCAATATTGTTTTTAATATTTTAATTTTTTTTTCTTTTTAAAACATAAGTAAACTAATAATACAAACAACAATAATAACACAAAACTTTAAGAAAAGTATAAAGCGACGTAAAAGAAAAGTAAACTAATAATGACAAAATAAAATAATGTGTCATGCCCTATATTTTCAACTTGAGGAAATCAGTTCGTGACTCCCCTTTAGCCATCTGGTGGATAAGGGGTAGGATAGATAATACCACACAAGAGCATCACAAACCACCACAATAAATGTTCACAAGTCAAACCACATGTCCTTATTAAATTCAAAATCCACTTTTACATCATTTCCCCATTAGGGTTACATCAGTTTCCTCAAAATAACATAATATACAAAACAAAAAACAAAAACGAATAACTCGGTCTTCCACATTGGTGTTCCACCTAACGCCTATAGGTTCCTGAAAAAAAACAATTACAACAGAAGAGGTGAGCAATAACAGCTCAGTAGGGATCATGTCTCCCCAACTCATCTCATGCTCCTGGCATCTATATGATAATGTTCACAAGTGTAGTGTCATGGTATAATATATATACAGTTCACAAAAAGTAACCCAACCTCATAGTGTGTATGAACAAACCACATATAATACACAATCATAGCCTCTCTAGCTACTACTACCACTGCCCCTCGGGCTTCCATAATCACAGCCTCTTAGGCTATCAAAAGTACAACCTCTTAGGCTAATAATATCACCGCCACCTCGGGCTAACATAATCATATTCTACATAGCACAATTTAAAACACATCTCAATGAAACATATCCACAACATATCAATTAAATGCATGTATTCAACATCCATCACACAAACCATAATGAAATTATATCACATGGTACGTTCTCAGTCAAACTCTTTTAAAATTCCCAAAGTTTCTCACAAGACTCTACCACGGAGCTACCGCGAATTAACACAACCACGAGACGAATAGAAAATGGACACCCTAACGGCCTCCAACCAACCTCCATGGAATGAACCCCTAATTCCCACTAACCCCAGACTCATCAACATACACAAGCATAACATGCCAATGAAGGCCAACATTCATATAAGAGATTACACCTATATGAATTTACATATATACATACATAAATCATTTACCTCAAGACCTAACCCTATAATAGGTTCAAGAGTACAGAATCCCTACCTCGAAATTGGGCGAACTTAAAGCTCCGACTTGAAGGTCTTCCCTTGCACCTCGCTCTTCTCCAATAGGCGTCTTCCACCCTCAAGACACAACAGCACGCTTGAACCGACGGTAATTCCTCTCTCTCTCTCTCTCTCTCTCTCTCTCTCTCTCTCTTCCTCCTCTAAAAGTGCAACAGCGGCTAAGGTTTCTCCCTCCCGAAAAATACCAAAACTGATATTCCCAAGATCCAAGCAAGATCATCTAGGTATATGTGCTTATATATAGAGAGGGTGGTAAATCTGTATACTTAAAACTATTTCCTGTAGTTTTAGGAGTAGTATGATACTCAGATGTATTCTACAAATGTGGTTCTTCTTTGGGTGGTATTTCAGTGTTTTATGCAATATCAGATTAATAGCAGGTATGTATGGGAAATAAAAGACAAAGATACACTGTTTACGGAGTTTGATCAATGTGATATACTCCACAGTGGTGAGGGTGTAACTACACCGAGTCCAATCCATTATATGCTTTCAATATAGTAAGGTCTAGCCCTTGTTACAATAGGATCAACTCTCTTTTCTCTTAAATGCAAATACAAAAACAGTATTACTCTATTACTCACTCACTGTGAAGAACTGTCTAGCACAATCTACTCCTACGTATTCAGTTGTTTGCACTGCTTGACCTTTAACCACTCCTCTTGGCAAACTCACAATTTGTTCATTGAATGTATGAGGAATGACAACAGATTAACTCACTATTATCTCACTTACAATCTTCCGCTCTCTGTGGATTTTGTACGAACTACTCTGCGTCGTCTTTTTATAGTACAAGATGTCTTTCTTGTGTTCTCTAAATGTTCTGATGCTTACTTGAAGTAAGGCATATGCTTGACTTATAAAGGTCGGTCGTAGTATGAAACCTTTTTGTTAGGGTAAGGCATATTCCATCTTCTGATCTCCATCGTTGAAACATGTTAAGCCAGCCTCAGATACGTCCACGTGTTTTCTAGTGCTTAGCGTGCTAAAGGAAATATTGTCCGAGCGGTAACTTATTTAAACGGCGGCCTTCAGTGTGTTTTGCTCCTTCGACTAGCCACAGCCTCGAAGATGTATGCCTCGTAGCCTTACTGTTACCTCTCCAAGTACACACACTACTACCTCCGAGTCTTCACCTTTGAATCTTCGAGCCTTGGATCTTCAAATTGATCTTCCAATTCTTCTGCTCTTCGGCTTCGAATCTAGGTTAGAAGAAGTAATCAACTGACTTTCACTCAACGAGTCTTTGAGTCTTCATGTCTTTGAGCCAGCGACAAGGGGCTCCGGGGATGAGTGTATGATGTTGGGAATGGGCCGTGGAACGTTAAACGGTAGTAGTGTTTTGTTTGTGAGTTGTTCCGTGGTGGTGTTTTGACGGAGTTGCTTCGCGACCTATGGATCGGTAAACAGTGGTAACGGGCGATATGTCTTCTTCATCGTACATGTGAATACTTGTGACATGTGTTAGGTGAGGAGAACAATGGTTGTTTGTGAGATTTGAATATGTGTTTCCCTAGTCATCGTGGTGGGGGGGGGCGGGGGTACGTGCCTCATGTGTGTTATGGTGTGATATCTTCGGTCGCGGGTATGGAATGGTTGTGGGTGATGTGCCTCGAGTGCGTTTTGGAAGGTGTGTTGTCTTTTAGGGCCGACACGTCTGCAATGGAGACATGGAATGTGAGTCCATGATGCATGAGCAACACCCGGCGTGTTCGAGGACAACAAACCTAAGAGTGGGAGGTGGTGTGGTGGTCTTGGCCAAGGGTTTGTGATGTGTTTTCTTGTATTAGTTGTATATGATTTGGTGTATTTGTTTTGTCTTTTAGACATGTGTTCTTCATTGTGATGTGTTTTGAGATGTGTATTTGTGACATGCGGATATGTGTATATGCATTATTGTGAGGCATGTGGTTATGGATTATGGTAGACCTGTTATGTCGTGCGTGGTGTATGACCCATTTGGGTGTGTGGCTTGCCGGGTGGCAAATGGGTAGCTTGTGTTTGTTTTCCTCGTACGTCATTTCTTTTCGAGGACGAAAAGTCTTAAGGGGGTGAGGATGTAAGACCCGTGTGTAACCCGTGTGTAAAGTTAACCACAAACACCTTGGATGTTGGGCACAAGTGTGAGGTAAGAGATGAGCCCAAGAGGGGACTTTTGGGACGTGCATGTGACAAGTGGTAACGCACCTTTATGCCCTAGGAAGAGCTAGCATATACGGGGGCGGTTTGTTGTTTGGTGGTTTTTGGTACGGGTGGTTGTGGGGGTTTGGGGCCCACTTTTATAGGGTAGATGGCCTCAAACAATTGGCGTGCAAGAACAAAAAGTTTCTTAGAATGAGGTCCTCTATCTACCGAAGAGAAATTTCGAGCATTTGGAGCTGAACGTGAATTCACCCATTTCACGTGCAAGCATATTTTTGCTCCTCGGCCTCTCCAAGAGCAAGGAGGCTTGTGGTGAAGTTTGAGTGCATTTGGAGCCACGCCAATTGGGGAATTGGCGTGCAGGGTATTTTGCATGGGACCTTAGTTTTGTTATTCTAATCATCTTTTCCCAAAGGACCAGGTTGGAATAGTGAGTATTTTGGTGTGTATGGATGCGGAAAGGTTGTAACTTGGAATCAAAACTACGTCGTTTTGATCGGGATTCACTTAATCAAAACTACGCGTTTTGATGTTGTGTTGTCTATATAAGGAGGAGAAGCCTCCTTGTTCTAGGGTTAGGGGTTTTTCAACTGCAACGCCGTCGAGAGAGAGGGGGGGGCTGGGGGGGGAGGGAGGGGGGGGGGAGGGGGGGGGGGGGTTGGTTCTTTGGGAGCATCTTGCGTGGGGAGGACGGCGTTAGCGCGGGAGCAAGGAAGATCTATTTTAAGGTAGGGTTGCTCTTCCTAAATCCTCCTCGTCCTAAGGTCCTAGGGCGGTTCCGGGCTACATCCGTTTATATATATATATGTAATTCATATAGGGTGATCTCATATGGATGTTGGCCTTCAGTGGCGTTTTGGTGTGATTTCGAGGTTGGGTGGTTAGGCATGTTAAGTGTTTGATAAAAGCCGGTGTGGATAGCCCGTATGAATAGCCTGTGTGTATGCTCGAACGTGTTTGAAATAATGCGACGGGGAGGCTCGCATATGTGTTTGGAATAATAGGTGTGGTTGGGTTTATAAGCTTGTGAATATATGCATGCTAGTGTTCGACGGATTTCCGTGTGACTAGGCATATTAAGTGTTTGATGTTTGCTGTATGGCCTTATGTCGCGTGTTTGTTTGTACACCCGGTGGCGTGGAGCCCGGGGCTGTTTTGTGGAACCCGGTGGTTGTGGAAGCCCGGGAGCTGTTTGTGGAACCCGGTGGTCGTGAAGCCCGGGGATGGTTATTTGGTGGAACCCGGTGGTGTGGAAGCGGGGGGGCCGGGATTGTTCTTGGGACCGGTGGTCGTGGAAGCCGGGAGTGTTTATGTACCACTGTGTATGATTATATTTGGGTGGGATGGGCGCTACATAGATCCGGTGGAATGATTGATCACGACACAAAGACTTGTACACAAGGCATGTAGATGTTAGGTGCATGGGATGGGTTGGGGAGACATGATCCCACTGAGCGTGGTTGCTCACCCCTCCTACCATGTTGTTTTCTTTACCGGAACCTACGGGCGTTAGGTGGGACACCAAGGTGGAAGGCCTCATTTACTTTCTTGTTTATGTTATTTTTATGGGAATCGATGAACCCCAATGGGGATGAATTGAAAAGACTTTGTATTAAAGACCGATTTATTTTGTGGACCGCTGATGGACTTTATCTTTCTTGAATGTGTTGTGAATGTTTAAAATTGTTCGGTTCTTGGTTTGTATCCTAATCCCTTTGCCCTCCGTGTGGGTAAAAAGGGAGTCACGACCGGTTTCCTCGGGTTGGAAATCCGGGCGTGATGACAACCTCATTCTACCTTGGCTAATCAACTGTTCACATCAATGGGTCTCTGTTCTCGGCAACGGGTCTCCCAATCTTCGACCCTGCAAGCTTCGACTCTACAATGTTGCCACTCTACACATAATGGGTCTTTGAGCTTGCAAGTCTTCGAGTCTTCGAGACGTTGTTCTTCACCTGATTATACCCTTGGTCTTCGAATCTTCGACCCTTTAGATCTACGAGTCTGCGACCCTGTGTTCCTTCGGTGATGCTTCGAGCCTGTTGGTTTGATAATCTTCGACTTTGCATATCTTCGAGTCATCTGATCTTCGACCTTATGAGTCTATGAGTCTCCAGATCTTCGACCTAGAACTTCGACTCTGTAAGTACATGGTTAGACTCCCTCTACGAGCTCACTCTAAGAGATCACTCTATGAAGTTATCCAACCAGTACGGATCTTCGACTCTGTGTCCTCCCACTTTCGCATGTTGTTAACAACAATAACAACCAAAGTACCATGGGAACAACAGATATATATATATATATATATATAACAAAAAAGACACACTACACTAGGTTAACGTGGTCCAGAACACGCGTCGACCTCCGCTACTCCGGATCACTGATGCTGCGGATCAATTCGAGCTAGTAATGCGACGGATTACTCCGGACTACCGAGGCTTGCTCCGTGTTAAGGGATTGCTTGGGTCCTTACTCCGTGCTAAGGGATTGCTCAGATCCTTATTCCATGCTAAGGGATTTGACCACGATGATCCGAATTTGACCATGATCCTCATTTGCTCACTCCAAAATACTAGAAAACTCATAAAAGCCAGAACTTTAGCACCATAAGGCACCTCTCAACCTCTAACTCTCTGAACTAGGACACGGGTCCTCACATAATGGCTTGTAGGGCTCACATAAAGAAAAAGAAAAAAAGGGAAAAGACTACTTAATTATTATAATATATATTACAATACTTTATGTATGTGTACATATAATTTAAATCACCATAACAGAAACCATATTAGTTTCTAGATTCATAGTGGTTAATAAGATCGTATTGGATCTAGATCCCATATTGGTTTAAGTATGAGTTCCAAAAAATATAATATATATATATATATATATATATATATACTTTATACTAGAACATACATATATATATCAATGATATATATATATATATACATAAAATAGAAAGGGGTTGGGAGATGAGAGAAGATAAGAAAAAGAACAATTAATTTCATTAATAAACTTTGAAATACATGTACAAAACTTTGATACAAACCTTTGGAATTTGGAAATGAAATTACAACGTCGAAGCTTCAATCGAGCATCCTTGAAAATAAAACTTAAACTAAATTTGGAAGATGAAAGAAAAAGGAGAGAAGCTTTGTAAGGAAGCTTTGTATATGGAGGAAGGAGATTTGTAGTGTCACACCCCCGAATTCCAGGGAACCCGGAACCGGGTATATGACTTCTCCTTGCCCGCACCCGATAGGTCAAGGGGTTGGTGACTAGCACCAATGGAGACTACACTGCGGGTCGTCTCAAATATGCAACCCCCGAATCATACATCGGGGTAATCCCGTACTTTCCCATATATCATCATGCATACAATGAGTCAAACAGTCATACGGACATCACATCATACAATAGCAAATACAAGCGTCCACGGACCCATGTCCGGGATATCACATAAAACAATACAGAATATAACAGATCATACATCGTAGTGGGCGTCCTCTTGGAAGAAAGTCCTCCACTAGTCTCGAGTCACACCGAAAAGGGTAAACAACAAGTAGGGGTAGCGACAAGCCGGAGGTGACCCCAAAACTCCACATCATGCAACACATATAAGTCCATACTATATGCTCGGGTACTCGGCACCGTGTAGTGTGCACAATCACCAGGACTCGGCCGAAACAAACATCGGGACTCGGCCGCCCACACAGGACAACTTGTCCACGATCCTCCATGGGATCCCACTCGGGGCACTCGGCCCTAGCTCCACGAGCTCAACGGCTCAACTCAGGCCTTAGCCTCCACGGCCAATATGCCTGGCCACGGTGCCCGCCATCGGTGCATATGCCCGCCACGTCGACCACATAGCACCATCGGTGCATCACGGTGAGAACCCAAACAAGTCACGGAGTTCATGCCCCAACACCTCACACCAACATACTAACATTAGTATGGCAGTCATTCTCAACATTTCCTTTAAATCGTAGCCGGTCTTACAAGTAAATCCTCAACCCTTGATTTATGAAGGAAGTACCCATAGCAGCTATTTTCTTGAAATTAAAAGTCCCAGATTGGGTTCCCATAGCATAACTAAGATAATCCGATTTTTGGGGATTTTTCGAGATGGTCTAATCCCACTTTCCAAAAATTCACCACTACGAACTTTTGGGCTTTTCTGAGATTTTACACTAAATCCCAATTTTCACATTTTAAATAAGTAGAGAATTAATTTTTCAGATTTTTCTTTAATCCAAATGGGGTATTTCGTTATTTACATTGTAACTTAAGTATATTACTTAGGCATAATGGTTTACAATGTAAATGTCCAATGCGGTGCAATTGGTAATCGCAGGAACGCTGCTGCGGGAACATCTGCTTGCGGAACGCTGTGCTGGATCATCGCTGTCGGATTAATCCCTCCGGACACTGATCCGGACTAACCGCTCCGGACTACGGATCCGGACTAACGCTCCCCGGACTATCGTTCGACTCCGCGGGGGGGGGGGATCTACGAACTTCGACCCTACAATCCGCCCGGGTACTATTCATCATCCTTTTGGTCTCATTTCATCTGGAATCAACCCAAGAACCCCCATGCACTCACAAACACGCGTTTTACTAAACAAGTACAAAATTACCAAACCGGGCTATAAATCGGTTCTTAACTACAAATTTTATGCTAAATCATCATATCTAACCCCAAAATTGGGTTTTCCCCAAAACCTAGGGTTCATGCTCAAATTCATAAATCATGATAAATTCACGCATATTCCAAGACAGAATCGAGATAAGAGGTTCAAGGACACCTACCTGGAAGATTATTTGCGATCCACGAGCTCCAATCGCCCCCAAAATCGCCAAGTGAAGCTCTTCACTTTCCCTCTCTCTCTCTCTTGCTCAAACACGCACGCACCAAGCAAAAATAAAGGGATAATGCAGTTTCTTAATTATTTATATTGCTTCTAATAATTGGCCTCCCAGCAATAATTGACCCGAACGCAATAATTGACCTCCCGAGGTCACGAACTCCAAATTGAGTCAAATTACTGTCAAAACGCTCGAAATGACGAGCACAACACTATTCAGATATTATCACACTCAAATGACCGCCCAAACACAAAGTCAACCAATAAACCCTAAAAAGTCAACAATCGAGTCAAACGGGGCCCCGACTCGGAATCGGGCCCAAGTACAGTCAAAATGCTCACATCAACGACTACACTACCGTCCAGATAGTTGCATTCCCATAGAATAGCTATCTCTCAAAACTACCTAACTACGAGTCTTTACATGTAGTGAGGGAGGAGAGAGGAGCTCTCGGGAAGCGAGAGAGAGAGAGTGTGTGTGGAGAGTGTAGGCTTGGGTGTTCAAAGCTTATGAAAGAAGGAGGAGGGAGTCTCCTTCTATAGGCACAAGAGGAGGCTTATAGAGAAAAGAAAGGCAACTTTAAAATTTGACTTTGATTTTTTTTACCTTTCTCTAGTCAAATTCTAAAGTTCTCCTTCCTTTCTCTGGAAGCCTTCTCCCGTGCCTATATAAGAAGGCTCCTCCTTCTCTTATAAGCTTTGAGAACCTAAGCCTTCTTTTCTCTCTCCCTCCTCATTACAAAGCTCCTTCCTCCATATACAAAGCTTTCCTACAAAGCTTCTCTTTTTCTTCTTACATCTTCCAAATTTAGTTTAAATTTTATTTTCAAGGATGCTTGATTGAAGCTCTAACATTGTTATTTCATTTCCAAATTTTAAATGTTTATATCAAAGGTTGGTACAAAAGTTTGTACATGTATTTCAAAATTTATTAATGAAATAAATTATTTTTTTCTTATCTTCTCTCTTCTCCTAACTCCTTTCTATATTTATGTAAATACATATATATATCATTGATATAAATATATATATGTGTGTGTGTGTGTATTCTAGTATAAAGTATATTATATATATGTTATATATTTTTTGGATCTCATACTTAAACCAATACAAAATCTAGAAACTAATATGGTTTTTGTCGTGGTGATTTAAATTATATATACATATATATATATTATAATAATTAAGTAGTCCTTTTTGCTTTTTTATTTACGTGAGCCCTACAGGCCATTATTATGTTTTATTATTATTAGTTTACTATTACTTTACATCGCTTTCTACTTTTCTTAAAATCTTGTGTTATTATTGTTGTTTGTCTTATTAGTTTACTTTTATGTTATAAAAAGAAAACAAAATAAATATTAAAAATATTTAAAAAGATATTTATATATCGACCGAAAACCAATAATATCCTTTTCGGAAGAAAATCTTGGGCACAAACAACACCACGTACCAATAATTAAAAAACGATTCTAATAATCACACTTCCATTTCATTTCTCCATTGATATCAAATGTTGTCAATATATATGTTCTAATACCAATGGTATATTCCGTTTTCAATTATATGTATACATATAATCTCCAAATTGTGATTCCATTTCCAAAAACAATATATATATATATATATATATATAAACAATAAGAGCGTGTTTGGTACCCTCTGTTTTTGGCCGTTTTCTGCATTTAAATACAGAAAACGGCCGATGCATTTTGTTTGGCCACCGTATTTTTTTTAAATCCAAAAACGATCTGCTTTTAATTTACCCAAAACAAAAACACCGTTTAGGTGTTTTCGTTATTTGTTTTCTGTTCTTGCTTTTTTCTCTCTGCCTGCAACGCCCACTGCCACCGCCTACCGCCCGCTACGACGCCGGCGACTCTCCCTTCGACGCCCGGCGACCCTCCCCCCCACCTGGATCTGCCACCCACAACGCCCAGCAACCCTCCCCCGCCTGAATCTACCCCCACAACGCCCGGTGTTCCTCCGTCCGCCTGGATCTACCCCCCACAACGCCCAGCGATGGTATTATATCGTAAATATTGATAAATATTATAAATATCTTGATAAATATAATATCCTTATAAATATTATAAAGATATTTATAATTATCAAAATATGATTATAATATATTTATCAATATTGCCCAGTTATGGTATTATAAAAGATATTTTTTTAAAATATGATTATAAAATGGTCTTTTATCATTTTTTTTAAATAATTGTTAAATATACTTTCAATGATATTTTTTATAGTATTACTATTTTTTGTTCAAACAAATAATTTTATGATGGGACAGTAAAGACGCTTTAATAAATATTATCTATTAAGTTTAACGACATTTTAAAATAATTGTTGAAGTTCATTTGGTTGTTGCGATTTTTCAAAATAGGGTCTTAATTTTTTTTAAAATTCGGCCAACAAATTATGTTTGTCACGGTTATTGTTTGAAAATCATGATTTTTTTTCAAATTATGATTTGATTAAATTAACTACTGAAGAAAACATATTTAGTTGTTTTTAGATTTTAATTTTAATTTTAATTTATATGTAAGACTTAATTTATTTAATTTTTTCTCTCATTCTATATTATATATATAAGTTGTGTGGAACCCTTTTTTTAAATATATATTTTTTTAAAAACTCATTATCTCGTTTTTTTAATGAAACAAAATATAAAACTTTTGAAAAAGTATTAAATGCCATTTAAATATTTTTGAAATCAATTTTAAAGATACTGACACGTGACACACTTCCTCGATGGCGGCAAGCATCCCGCGCACTCTCAACCCCGAAAAATTGAAATGGAAGGAGGACCGCACCGCGCAAAACAACAAATCCCAAAACAAAAACAAATCAAAAAAAAAAAAAAGGAAAATGAAGGAGAGAAACACCAACGCGATGGTCATCTGCCACGTCACCGATCCAGGTCAAATTGAAATTACATCCCCACCACCCGCTTCACAAATCAACGGCCAAGCAGGCTTCCGTCAATCCAACTCCGGATCGGTCTTACAAGCCCTCATCGTGCCTCGCTCTATAAATACCTTCCTCGCCTCTACAATTCATCATTCGTTACACAGTTTTTTCATTCTCTTGCTTTGGTGAATCTCTCTCTCTCTCTCTTTCTCTCTCTACTTTTGTCGTTCCATCTTTGGAGGTTGGATCTGATCGGTCTCTGTGTTCCTTCTGTGTGCAGATTTGTTGTCGAGAAACAAATTAAGGTTACTGGGAAGATGTCCGGACGCGGAAAGGGAGGCAAGGGGCTGGGAAAAGGAGGAGCCAAGCGTCACCGCAAGGTCCTCCGCGACAACATCCAGGGCATCACCAAGCCGGCCATCAGGCGCCTGGCGAGGAGAGGCGGCGTGAAGCGCATCAGCGGTCTGATCTACGAGGAGACTCGTGGAGTACTGAAGATCTTCCTGGAAAATGTGATCCGCGATGCTGTGACTTACACCGAGCACGCTCGCCGCAAGACCGTCACCGCCATGGACGTCGTCTACGCCCTCAAGAGGCAGGGCAGGACCCTCTACGGCTTTGGCGGTTAGGGCATTATTGGTCGCCGTCTGGGAATCGAGAGGGCGGATCAGGGTTGCTGTGTTGTTTCCATTCTATTACTAGTATTCTAGGGTTTCGGTTTGGCTCCTTCTATATCACCCTGTAGCTGGTTGTAACAAAGTTCGATGTGTTTCTATCTGAGCCGTTTTTTTTTATTAATATGAATCAAATCATTTGAAAGTGCAGCTTCATCTAAGTTTTAATTAGCTTCGTTTGATCTTGAACTCTATGATTCATCAAATCGTTTGGCTCCTTCGTTTAATTATTTCTCATCCCCTTTGTGTTGTTAATAATTGTGGCTTTGCCGTATGCGTTCTTTTCATAATTCTCTGAGGCAAAATGTGTTGATTTGATGGTGTTCTATAATTGTTAATGACCTATGGTTATGGTTAGGTTGTTCCATTCAATATCCATAGGAAAAGTCGAGGATTCCTCTTGCCTGATCAGTTTTAGAGTTCGTGCCATAGGGGACTAGAGTACTTGTTGTGTACTGTCTTTATATACATATTGAATTCAGTAGTAATAATAATAAAAAGTTTCACTCTATGGTAATCTGATGTGTGAGATTACCCTTTTCATAGGGTAAATGTATGTAAAACTTTATTATTCTACTTCTGTCAATTTTTATTTTTATTTTTTTGAATTAGACTTTCATTATTATGTATTAGTTTGAATTGTTATTTCCACAACTTTGTATGATATTGTCATGTTCAAATTTAAACTTTCTAATAGTTCACTCTCCACTATGATACAATATTTGACACGAAGACTTGTGAAATATATAAGAATATTAATAATTAAATTTTATTTAAGGCACAAATGAATATTATTTATATTATCTTCAAATTTATCATCCTAGTCATTGGTTTATCTTCCAAGCTTATACTAATGGCTTCAGGACTTACGCGCTGATCGAGTTATATGCACGGGAGAGATGTTTTTCAATTGAACTAGGTGAAAGAAATATGAAAAAAAAAAACTAAGCCGACAATTCAATAGAGAAAACTAAAGCGTGTTTGGTTACGGTTTTTTTTTTTGTTTTTGATACTCAAATGCAGAAAACCATTGTTTTTTTGTTTGGTAACTGTTTTTTTTTTTTTTTTTATGTTTTTGAAAACAAACTGTTTTTAAATGCATTAAAATTAAAATGAGAATACATTATACATGTTTTCTATTTGATGTTTTTGTTTTCGTTTGTTTCCGGTTATCCTGCCGCCGCCCGCCGCTGCCAGCCTCCAACCCCCAGGCTCACCCACCCCCCTCCCCCTATGCGCGACCCACCCGACGCAACCCCCCTCACCCGGCGCGACCTCCCCCTCCGCTGTTAGATCTACTCCTCCGGCGACCTCCCCACGGCTCAAACCCCCGCACACGACTCCCCCCACCCGGTGCGACCTCCCGCATACTTCCCCCCTGGCTCGACCCCCTTTGCGCACGACCTCCCCGCTGTCGATCCCCCCCCCCCCCCCTGGCGACCTCCCGCGTGACGAGACGACCTCAAGCCTCCCCCTCCACGTACGGCGCACGAAAAACAAAAGTGGTAAAACAAAAACCAAAAGCGGAAAACGACGACCAAACAAAAAAACGTATTGAATGACAAAATTTTAAAATAATTAAGTATCGATTTTCGGTTTTCAAAAACAGAGAAGCAGTGCCATAGCCCTAGTTTTTCACTAATGCTTGCAATTGTTTCCGTGGGTCAAAAAAAAAAAAAAAGAGAACAAATTGTACAGCCAACAACGGACAAAGTCAGAACAGGAAGATACTAAAAGAGAGTTACATCTGTTCGAACATTGCGTTATTGAAATGCATTCCCCATGTGGGGTCCCATAAATCTATCAAGCCTACAAGTCATTGAACCCGAAAATGGCATACACATCGTCAACAATGCGGGCAAGGGACCATTCATACATACCCAAGAAGAATGCTCATTCCGCTTTGTGCTTACGAGGTCTGCTGCTACTGGACGTCTGATAATCGCTCGTCAACCTTCCAATGAACTTGAGTACCTCATCAATCAGAATTACGGGAAGAGCTACAGCAATGACCAGGAGCCACTCATTAAAGCTGAGGGGGACAATGCCAAACACCTGAGCAAAGAATGGAATGTAGAGGATCAAAAAGTGCAGGCCAAACGAGATGGACATGGCAAGAAGCAGCCATGGGTTGACCCATGGCGGCATTGTCAAGAGGCTGCTATCCTCCGAGAGAGCATTTAGGGAGTTAAACATCTCGATGGCAACCAAGACGGAAAGTGAGAGAGTCATGGCTTTGATCTTCCCAGCCTTGAAGTAATCACATGGATCCGCAACAAAATCAAATACTTGATTGCCTGCCTTGAAAGGTGACGCTGTGAACCCATCCCACGAAGGGCACTGTCCCCAGTTGGCGAGTTGGGAATACGTGACAAGACTATGACCATCTCCACTCAGGTCAATGCCCATGAATGAGTCATGCGTGTACCATATTACAAATACTCCTACCGTAGCTATCCCGACATAAAATCCAATCACCTGGATCAGGTTTTAAAATACAAACACATAAGAATTTGATCTATTCAACAAAGATATTTCTGGGAATTAACTTTTTTTTTTTTTTTTTCTGGGGAGTGTGGGTTCCGGACATCGACTCGGCTAAGGCCTAGATGATTGGGTCAGTGGTCGAACCGGTCATATAATTAATAATTATATATATAAAAAAATATTTATACTAATACATAAAAGTTATACTTTTAATATAATACTATTTATTTTTAGTATGTATTTCTAATATAAATTTTTAATAAATTTAAAAGTTTAGTGACATAAATTTATAGTAAAATAAAATTTAAATAAAATTTAAAAGGATATTGAAATGACATGTTAATATTAGTCATTAATTTTAAATTAAAATTATATTATAAAATAAATTAAATAATATTTTATAGTTTTTTTAAAAATCGGACGGGTCATTAAAACCCGGCCAAGTTAGTTGAGTCACATAAAATCGGCCGGGTCAACTGGGTTTCTCCGATTTTTTTACAGAAACGGTCCAATTAAAAAACTGGACTAGTTAAGTGACCGGGTCACCGGTCTGACTGGCCGGTCCGGTCCGATTCTAATAACTATGGTGAGTTGATTTAAGTTGGTAGCTTTGTAAGTAAATACCAGATAGCGGAATAGAATCCAAGCACTTATCAATGAGTCATCACTTCGTCTCGGGGCCTTCTTCATTATATATTTGTCCGGTGGATTGAATCCCAACGCTGTAGCTGGAGGTCCATCAGTGACCAGATTAACCCACAGAAGTTGCACAGGAATCAGTCCTTCAGGAATCCCCAAAGCAGCTGTAAAAAATATAGAAGCAACCTCTCCAATATTTGAGGAGATCATGTACCTGTAAAGGCAGTGGGGTCATACTCGGATACAAGAGAAGACATAAGTTGTTTTTTTACCTATCATAGTGGAATTTAGAGGTTTTACAGTCAACATTTTTATTGATGTAAATATCACATAAGTTATAACCAATAAAGGAACATCTGTTCAACTACAAGTACGCTAATATTCACACAAAAGTCGTTATAAAATCATTAACCGCTTGGTATCTCTCACAATCACTTATTCAGAATATACCATTACTTTCCAATAATAAGCATTGAAGATTGAGCTACACTTGAATTTTGAATACACCAGTTCATTTCGTTATGACAGTCAAAAATTTAGATTTTCAATGTAAATCTTTAAACCCCTCTGCAGTGTCCCAAACACGTACTAATATAACTTATACATGAAAGGTCAACATATAAATGTGAAGGCATTACAAAATGAAAAGCAGGGGGAATTTCACACATCTCCAATTGAGTTTGTTACAGTCCTGGAAGTTCAGAGCAAAGATGGGCGTCACACACCAAATATGAATGCTTAGTACCTGTGACATTGAAGAATTATTCAACCCCAGACAGCCTTCCATCTTTTTTTTTTTTTTTTTCTAAAAGAAATTACAACAGACCAAACAGTTATGTTATGCTGCTTTCTACTCAAATGTGGGAATTCCTCGAGGACAAATCTCCAATGATTTTGCTAGATTGGGGTTAAATGCAAAGTATATGCTTGAATCCAGCAGGTAGTTACAGTTCCTGGGATGTAAAAAATTATTTAACCCCCAATCCCTCCCATAGATTTTTTAAAAAGATCTACATTAGATCAAACTGTTTATTATGTTGTTATCTATTCAAATACAACTGCATGTGCGTGTAATGTTTATGTTGCTCTCTATTAAAATGTAAACAGTGTGCTTTGTGTGAGCACAGGTGCCAGTGTGGGTGTGCATGTGCCTACGTGTAAAGGAATCAGGTTGTGTGAGAGAAACAAACCTGATAAAAGCTTTCATATTGTCGTATATTGACCTCCCTTCACCAACAGCAGAAACAATGGTACTAAAATTATCATCTGCAAGCACCATGTCAGAAGCTTCCTTTGCAACCTGGAATATGTGAAGAGAGGATTGAGGGGGTGAGAAACATTAAAGAGTGAAAATAAAGATATACGCGTTGGTTGGAAAGAAAGAACTTCATAAAGTCATACAGAACACTAGGCACTAAAACATTTGAAGTGAGAAATGGTAACTCATGTCTTTGAACCCAACCCCACAGAGTGGGGAGCCTTCAAGCCAATGTGACATACTAATTTACACGAAAAGGTTAAATATACCTCTGTTCCAGAAATTCCCATTGCAATCCCAATATCAGCCAATTTCAAAGCAGGTGCATCATTCACTCCATCACCAGTCATGGCAACCACTTCACCATCCTCTTTAAGCAACCTTACAATTTCTTGTTTATGCCGGGGCTCAGCCCTTGAAAAAAGAATCCCTCCACTTTGCCTCAAAAAACTTTGTTGATTAGAATGATCCATGAATTCTTTCCCTGTTAAGCTCCTTGGTCGAATGTCTTCATGAGCTCCAAATACACCTATTTCACGGCAGATAGCCTCTGCCGTATTTTTGTTGTCTCCCGTGATAACCATGACACGGATGCCAGCTTCTTTGCAGTCCTCAATAGCCTCACGGACCCCTTGTCGAGGAGGATCCTTCAATTATTGAAAATTTAGTAAGGCAAATTCACTATAATGTTTAATAAATACAAGGAGAAGGTGAAATCAATTACAGAAGATGGTTAAAAAACTAACCCTTAATCCTACTAAGCCAACAAAAATGAGTTTACTCTCAATTGAAGAATAATTGGATGGATTTAGTAAGAGTTTATGTGCTGGATGATCTTCATCGCCATCGTATGAATCAAATTCCATGATATCCTCCTTGTATGCAAAGCCTAAGCATCGTAATGCACTTGTAGACATTTTATGAAGACTATCTAAAATAAGTTTTTTGGCATTATGATCCAGTTCTACAATAGAGCCATCAAGCAACTGAACATAGGCGCTTCTTTCCAGAACATTTTCTACAGCACCCTGCCACAATACAATTCAAGTATACAGTAAGACACTATGGTGGGAATCGTGGGATGTTTGTACGCAATTCATTGTATAAAAAGTAAATTATTTGCTAACAATACAAAAAGAAAATGACTTAAAAAGGAAAACAGATTTCTTTTCTTCTCAGGATAAATCGATAATTGGAACAAAAATTAAAATGAACAAATGATATCCTCCCAAATTTCTAATAATTCTCACCCTTACTATAGAGCCTCACTACTTAAGCAATGGCTCAACTGAGAAACCATCAGCCACAGCAAAGAATGCAACAGTAGGTGAGATGTAAAGTACAGAAAAAGTATTCAAAGTGACATTTAAATCCTACGAATGCACAATAAGGGCAGGAATAAAAATTGAACAACGTGGTAAAGGAAATATGAACATTATCCTAATTATCTAATCATCCTCGCCCTTATTTTATAGTCTCACTACCTTAGCAATAATTCAAGTTTTCAACTGAAAAACCACCAGCCATAGCAAAGCATGCAAAAAACAGTAAGGTGTAAAGTACAAATGAGGCATTCAAAGAGACATTTAAATCCAATGAACACACAACTAGGATGAGAATAAACATTTAATGAAATGATAAAAGTCATACAAAGATTCTCATTCCACCTTGGCATATATTGCAGCACCAATTGGTCGTACTCAAATTAAACAATATGATCAAAAATGAGAAATGGCAATCAAGGAACTAGAGATTGTAAAATTTTAAAATTTTCATTACTCGTCTAATTGAGGACAGAATATTAGCTAGGAAATACACAACAAAAGATTCAAATCCATATATTTCAAATTGCTTCCATCAGACAGTATGATGTAACAGTTTTAAAAAGCCACCCCTAAATCAGTAAATCCATGTCAGCACAACTCTTTAGGTAAAAGCATGAATTGAAACTAGAAAGGCATTGTTTCATCATAACTATGTGGTTATTTATGTATAAACGCCTTAGTACACAAAGATGAGATATATTTATGTGTATTCCTTAATTTTTTCTTTAAGAAGGGGGGCAACTGACAACTTCCTCTTCTACAAGCTCAGTCCCTCCTTAAGAGGGTAGGCAGTCCTTTTGGGGGGAGCAGGTCAACATTCAGCATAGCAGATAGTGGAAAGTGAATTTCATATTGTGATAATTAAACTATGAAGAAAAGATAATTTTACCTTTACTAGCAATGCATTTTTTCCTTTGGCAGAGTTCACAATAACTCCCATGGACTTCCTATCCCGGTCAAATTCAAGAGTTGCAATCCGACGTTCAATATTCTTCCATTGTTGACAACAATCTGTCAAAGCATAACAGCAGCATTAAACCTTCTGTCAGTATATGAGTAAAACATGCCAGGAGAATTTTATGGAGCCAGAAAATACTAATGCTTATAACATACATAATATATCAGCCTGGTACAAAGATGAATCATTATCTAAGTATTTAGGCAGTCCCATTTTTTCGACCATAACCTGCAAAAGGCAAAGAACCATAATTAAGGACAGGACAACGAAGAAGGCCCTTGTTAACCAGAAAAACCACACAAAATGGTTAATTCACGCAGCACATCAAACATGCTTGAATCAATATAAAAGCCTGGATTAAACAAAAGGCGCCACAGTGAAATCAGGAAACCCCAATAGGTGACTGGAAGTAACTTAGCAGCTAGGCACTATTCTAAAAAATGTTGCAGGCATATGCCATTTTGCTTTTTGAAATAACTTCATCCGGGTCAACTATTGTTAATGATTAAAATCTGACTACGATGAGCAAGCAAGCAGGATCCAAATAATCCAAAATGAGGATGGAAGGATGACACTATTAATTTTGTGTTCATAAATATTTCACCTTCAATGCTGCCTCAGTTGGCATTCCACTAGCAACATAGTGATTTCCCGATTTTTCAACATTTGCATCATTGCAAACAGCCGCAACCTTAGCAATTGTTTGCAGGTTTGCATCCATTTGACCTGGCCATTCAAGGATTTTTCCATCAGAAGGATTGTATGTAGACCCTTCAACGCTATAACTCCTAACTGTACTCGTATTGTGACCCATAGCCACAAGCTTCCCAACCGCCATCTGATTGGTGGTCAAGGTACCAGTTTTATCAGAACAAATCACAGTGGTGCAACCAAGAGTTTCAACACTCGGAAGCTTCCGAACAAGAGCATTTTTCTGAGCCATCTTTCTTGTGCCGAGGGCCAAACATGTTGTGATAACTGCCGGCAAACCTTCTGGAATGGCTGCCACTGCCAATGCCACCGCAATTTCAAAATAATACGTGCACTTCTCAAATGAAAACCTAAAATTAGTCGGCCACCACCCATCGGGTGTGGCGTACTCCCATGTAAGAAAATACTTCACATTAATAAGCCAAACCAGGACACAAATGATCCCAATTATGGCCGTTAAAGCCTCCCCGAACTCATTTAACTTCTTCTTCAGGGGAGTTTCTTCCTCGCTCTGTGATGCTTGGTGAATTTGCAAATGTACCTTGCCAATCTCGGTTTTCATAGCAGTGTGGGTTACTAAACAGATACAATTTCCATTCACCACAGTCGTCCCAGCAAACACCATACATTTTTTGCCCTGAATATCAGAATCTTCGGGAACAGGTTTCACGGTCTTACTAACTGCTTCACTCTCCCCAGTCAGCGACCCCTGCTCCATGCGCAGGGTGGAGCTTATCAAGTTCAAAACCCTCATGTCGGCGGGCACCTTATCGCCCACATGAAGCTCAACAATGTCCCCAGGGACGAGGTCCTTGGAAGGCACCTTCCCAGCCTTCTTGCCGTCCCGAATCACGGTTGCGTGCTCGGACTGAATTTCTTTAAGGGCCTCCAACGCCTTCTCGGCATTGCTCTCCTGCCAGACCCCAACAATGGCGTTCACAATCAAGATCAGGAATATCACCAGGGGCTCCACGAAAGCCGTGATCTCCATCTCGCCCCCTTCGTCGCCGTCGTACCACGCCAGCACGAACGATATGACAGCAGCGGCGAGGAGGATTCGGACCAGTGTGTCGTTGAACTGATCCAGCACCAGGCGAAGGATGGACGGGCCCTCGTGTTTTTCCAGCTCGTTGGGGCCATGGATCTCACGACGCTTCTCCACCTCGTCACTCGACAGCCCGCGGTCTCGATCCACGCCAAACCGGCGCTCGCACTCGCGTGCGTCCCTCGACCATGCGTGGAAGGCGGCGGCGTCGCCGCCGCCTGACGGTCCACCCAAACCATCATCGTTGGCAACGCAATTTTGGCCTCCTCCACCTCCACCTCCACCTCCATCCATTTCCACGAAAATTTAAAAAAAAAAACGACAACAAACAACACAGATTCCACAGTCTGGATATCAAAGAGAAGAGTTGGTGGCAAATTCAGAGTCTCAGTGGTTGAGAGGGACAATCACAATTGATGGCAAAGGGTGGATCGGCGTCGGGATCGAGTGTGAGGTGTTTGGTGAATCCGAAGAATGGTCGCGACGGCCGGCGCTAGGGTTTGGAATGTACCAAGCTTGATAGCGAGGGGGAGACTGAAACAAGTCAGTCCTGCACGTCTCTGACCTCGGAGACTGAAAGGTGAACACCTATTCCGTTGCTTCGAGGGCATCGCAGGAAAGAACGCTTCACACGCAAGTGATTGGGATTTGGTGCCACATAGAAGGAACCACTGGGGTCGCTCCACGTGGAAATTAGGCACCATGTCAGAAAATTACGAATTCGCATACTACTAAAGAAAATAACCGATATTTTCTTTTCCATAATTTGATAGTAAATATATAAAATAGTTAAACAAAACCTATATTTTATTTCAAACAATAATATTATTCTAATAAATAGTGATGTAAAAAAACCTATATTATTTGAAATTTATTAATATTATATATTTATACGCAAGTTTAGTTGCTTGTTTTTAAAATAGAATTTTATTTAAAAAAAAACAGATTATCGGTACATAAGTTTTCTAAATAAAGCGATATTTTATTAAAATCTTAATTTGAATAAATTAATTATTCTTGAAAACATATTTAAGTTGTTATCTATTTTTAAATTTAAACTTTAGTTCTTATGTGATACCCAATTTATCTTTTTTCTCTTTTTTATATTTTATTAGCTATATCTACCATATTTCTTCTTTTTATAATTTACCATTTTGTAGAAATACTCTTTAAAAATACCTATTTTTAAATTTTAACTTAAATACAAAAATATGAAACCAAAGCATAAAACCGAAAATATAAACCAAATACCCATATTTTTTAATTATAGCTATTTCATATGTATATATATATATGCATTGCCTTATTTTTCAGTCAATGAATTTCATTAGGTCATCCTCTCTTTACCAACTCAATTGCTTTTTATGTCTTTCTTTGTTATGTAGAATTACTAGTTTAAGTGGCACATGTCTATAACACTTGCATGGTTTTATGGATTATTTGCAAAGTTAATTTTGTATTATTATCTTGTTTATTGTTAATTTTTAATCAATTGTGTTTAGTACTTGTATTTTAGGTCATTATTGTATATTATATATTATTTGTGTTAATTTTATAGTGCATGTGAAAATATTTTATTAATTTTAATTAAATTACGAACTAGCCAAATCACATGGGTTAGAAAGTTGTGAAAGAATTAGAGAAACAAATTAATATAGTGGAGTAAGCTCAAATTGTCGCAATGCATTTTAAAGAGACTAATGTAACGAGCTCAAAACGAATAATATTATGATATGCCGACAAGTTTGCATCTTGATCTAATCTTAACAAGTAGTATCAAAGTGTGATTGGTCCTGAAAAAAATATTTTGTAATATCAAAAATAATTAATGTGTCTCATAGTTGTATTGTGGTGGTATTGAATTAAAATATGAATTTTAGTATACGATAGTATATTGAATTGATAGATGTGATACCAAATAAAATATTATCACATACGAATGCACGGGAGAAGAATTGCACACGAAGATTTGTATTAGACTTTCTCCAACGGGAGGAAAAAAAAGTTGTAGTCGTGTCCGATGTTTAAATAAATAGTCGGTACGAGTCCTAATCATGAGTACATCTTTTCAGCGTCGCTCAAGTATTAATTCTTTTCCTCACATAACCTTGAGTGTAAGCATAAATCATGCCCATAGGTGTCCAATCACGCTAAATTTACAAAAAAATTATATAATAATGTGTACAGGCTATCTAATTCTTTGTTTTTTGTTATGAGCAAAAAAAATACAAGTTGGATTATTATTATTATTATTATTTATAATCAATTGTAATCTATAAATTTAATATAACTTTTGTTTTAAATTTTGAAATATTACAAACTGTAAAATAAATACCTTTTGGAGATTCCAATTGTTAAAAATAATTAACTAGATTGACTTGATTTTAAAATTCTAAAAGACCTCTTCTCACTTTTTTTAACTTTATTTATTTGGCAAAGGCAAAACAATGAGCCTCTATCTTAAAAAAATTATTATCAGATTTATATTTTACTTTAAAAATAAAAAAACTCCCTCCCTACTCTAACCAAAACACCTGTGCTCCCTGGTTTCAAGATAAATTTATTCAGATTGTACACACATGCACAACTCAGATTCCAGGGACTGTTTCCAATTCAGAAGAGCCTGCATCCGTGACTGGCACTCAGCACAGACTATCCAATAAAAACAGTACCCAACCAATCACTAGAGTGGCTTCTTATGCCGGTTTCACGATTTCTGCGATGGCCTCAAAACCAAGCCTTTTAGTGCCGGCATCAGGCCCTCCAAATACTCTCTTTTAGATAAAATTCTATCAGATGTACAATCTTCTTCCTGGGCAAAGAAAGACTGGTCAGTACCAACCTTAGACGATAATCCCGAAAAAACTTTCAACTAAGCAAAAATTTTCTATTAGTCCCATTGCGTACTTAAATTGAAGATATATATATTAAAGATGGCATTAAAATTGGTGATTCCAGCCAGCATGTCATAAAAACAGCCAAGTGCCTTTCATGACAATTTTTACCCCAACATAAGCGCACATACTGAACCTATCATGTTGATGATCAATGCATCTCTAGGAAATCGAATGGTTTTAACTTTTAATCTTACATTCCTTGGCAGGAAACATAAAAATGCCACCCAACATATAGCAAAACCATGATTGACAGCAATTAAAAGAACCATTTATTTAAATTTGAATGTTTTGGCATTGACCTGATTGAAAAAATTTGAACCAATGTCCCCCCATTCCGTGCCAAGTAAAAATCCACGTTTCAACTTTCAATCCATTCCAAATAACAATGCTTGGGATGAGAAAGATTGAGCAAATAGTATAACATATACTCACATCGCCAGTAGAAGCAGCTATTAGTGCTAAAAGTGTAACTGTTGCACTGTGGTAATCCATTAAAATCTTGTATGCAGAATCATCGAGTTTATCCTGAGAATAGGCAAGAAAATCATAGGACTACCATCACAAAGACATCATACTGCATATCCAATGTAGCTTATATATAACCCAGAGCACATCTTTCTACATTATCTTTGTGTTCAGTTATTTAATCTATTCAATATTCAAAATACCATGGTTTTTTTACCTAAAGTAACAAAGATCGGGACCTAGGCAAAATAGCACATGAACGACTAAAATACCACAAGAAGTGTTTACAATTTTACTAAAGCATCCAAGGGCTGGAACTAAACAAAATTAACACCATAGGTTCTATGAGTTATATGTGTATGCATGCGTAAGCTAACAAGTTTTTCTACGGATAGAGGAAGTGCAATTTCCTATACAAAGGAATACAACACATACGAAATCAAATCTATCTAATACTTAGCCTGGCATTTTTTTGTACCAGGATCACATACCACATTCACTCATTAAAGATTACTGATGAGAGGCATAAGCTACAAAGCAAAATCTAATTTCTTTTAAAATCAAAACAATTTGTACCTTCAATCTTGAAACTGCCACAGAAATAGCCCGCCCAGGAGCTTGAAGAGCTTTATTGTAAACCTAGAAACACATCTTATACATGAGAGAGAGAGAGAGAGAGAGAGATTTTTTGCGTGCGGCAGAAGTAGATTTAACTGACCTGTAGATAAAGTAAAGAAATAACTTTTGGAAGAACAGAAACAGGATCAGTTTCAACAGAAACTTGAGATGCTAAATCCTGACAACAAAAGCAATCTAGTAAGGAAGATATTATACACAACAATACTGATTCATCAATAAAGCCAACAGGAGCTCATCAATTCCAATGCTTTTTTTTTCCATAAAAAGAGTGAACATTGATTCCCTTGATGGAAAACAATCTTTTTCTAGCTTGAAACAGCTCATATTTTACAAAACAATGTCAGTTATAAATGATATACTCTTGACAGGCAATTTGAGGTCATATATATTGTCTTTTTGAATTTCAACTATCAACAATATTCAAAATTTTATGGCAAGCTAAGAATCATGATACATAATTAGATGCCAAACATGCCTGTCCTACCATACTTTGATTAGTTTCATCAATGTGTACAAGAGTGAAGAAAAATTCTTACAGCATCATATTAAAATACTAACTGCCATATACTTATGCTGCAACAAACAGTTGCAGCAGTACAACACGTTAGATAACACAAGATTAGTTGCACATCAATTTAAACTTTAAAACAAAACTTATTATACCACACAATGACAACATACATTGACCACAAAAACCAGCATTATTACAACATACTGAAGCAGAGATACCTTATGATATGAATGCAAAAGTGTTCTTTCCAATTTTTTATCAAGTTTTTTCAAAAGTAATCCACTGCAAAATAAGAAGCAAAAAAAGCATATTAAGTGCTAGAGCCAAAGCCCATGCTTGAAAGCACAAAAAATAGACAATATCACACACTCAATGACACAAAAGAGACAAGCACATAAATGACGAAGCACATGGCCAGGGAAAAAAAATTATGCACATTAATACCTTTCTTCTGATAAAGCTCCAAGAGCAGTTATAAAAGTTTCCACCCGCTGCCAAATACAAAATTCAAGTTGAAAACATTACAGCATATTTAGCATGCAAAAAGAAAAAAGTATAAATAGGTTATTGTAATCGGATCAATCATATTTGCCGAGCGTGTACATATAACATATGAGGTTATGAACTAGTCGGTCTGGCCCCGTGGAGCTTGGTGGTAAGGGTTATGGGTTCAATCGTAGGCCTCCACAGGGTGTGTTTGGGGGGGGGGGGGGGGGGGGGGGGGGGCGTGCGTATTGTAAAAAAATGCTGTCAGTTAGTCACAGCAATAGAAGTAACATTTTAGTAGTTACTAGGGAAGAAAAGACATAACTATCAATGTGAGAAAATACCTAATAAAATATTATGCAATTTAATGGAATCTTGAAAGAATTTATCACAGCTTTAAATTTTCCTCACACGGTGTGTCAAGAAAATATATAAAAGCTACTATTCAACAAAAAATAGAAACTACAATGCCTGCAATCCAGTTCAGCATTAGGTAAATGATAATATAGTATAAATACAATGTAAAAAAAAAACAGAAACAAAAGCATGTTTCTCCCTTTTCATTTGCTCTTGGAAGCAACTGAAGACTTTTGAGGTTTGAGAATAAACCACATTACACAATTTATACAACCTTCAACAATTTATTCCAATCCGCAGCTTGTGTTCTTAAAATAAACTCACCTTTCCTTCCAAAGCTTCAACCACTGAAAGGGCTTTTGTTGAAAGGGCTCCAGGCAAGCTTTTTGCCTGCAAATGGCAATAAGATGCTTTTAATAATTTTTCACAGGCCAAACGGACCCAATTAGGGAAATTTCAAGCAGCAGGTTGCCATACAAGAGAAATCCTATCTCCAGGACCGAGTGAAAAAGATTCTGGATTTTGATGTTCAACATTGATTCCATTCTTCAATTTATTGTGCAGGTCCTATATCAATTGATTTGAGAGAATTAGCCCCTATTTTCAATACATCAGAAATGTAAGCTGTAAAGCATTAAGAAATCACAAATATAAACTAACTATATGCCCATAAGTTCTACCAAATTGAATAAGAGTGCATCCACAAGAGGAGTAGCTGTTGTTCGTAACAGATGTTTGTGCAAAATAACCTGTCAACCACCACAAAGGAAGAAGTGCATGAGAGATTTTATTCATTTATTGGTTATATATTAATCACCAAAATCAATCTATGGGGACAAAAAAATTTTGGAGGATGAGCTTACCGAGGTTGATAGATCATCTTGGAACATATCTAAAGCTTTCTCATAGAGCTGCATATTTAATGACTGAGGGGGGAAAAAGCAGGGAGGAAAGAAGAGAAGCATTGGAAGATATAATTACCAAAAAATTGAAGAAGAAGAAGAAGAAGAAGGTAAATCCAGCCTCAAAAAAAGAAGATGAAGAAGAAGAAGGTAAATACTGCCTCAAAAAATTGTGCTAACCTCATCAAGTTTCCTTTGTAAATTATCATTTACAGTTCTGATTTTTTCCACATTTTCAGTGAATAATGCCTTTCTTTTCTCTTTCATTGAAGTTATCAGCATGGGTCTCAAAAGATCTGCTAAAGATCCAAGAATTGTCTGGAAATCATCTATACCTACCAAAGCAGAAAAATACTTCCATTAGACTTACATAAAATCAGCATACTAGTCAGCTGAATAACTATAGCAGCTTTAACAGACCTTGTTCTTCAAACTCAGGAAACAGCAATACAATCTTGCCCATTACCCATTCATCAGAAGGAATACCAAAATTATCATCCTTTGGCACTTTATCTCCTTGTTTCTTGGTACCAGCTTTTGAATCCAACCCTAGTGATGAAGTATCCTTGCCTCTGCGTTGATTTTTCTTGGATTTAGGAGGCGGGGTTTCCTGGTTATCATGACCACTTTCAGCTGAGGCAGCCTTTGCATTTCCTGAGGCTTTTCCCTTTTTTTTCTTTGAACCACTCTCAATGGACAGTTTATTGCCACCACTCTCAGTAACAGTTTCAGTTGACTCACTAAACCTGCTTGCTTCATGCCCAACTTTCACTTCCTTGGTCAAGTGTGGATCATTATGCAGCAAAGTAGCAGTAGATCCAGAAAGACTAAGGGATTGCATTTCTTTTTCCATGCGATAAAAAATATCCTACCCAAGAGAAGTAAAATTACAAGCATAAAATTAGTATGATGTCTGTTATGATTTTTTTTTTAAAAAACTTGTTATGTGCTTGTATTTACTTTATTTATTTGTGTTAAAAAAAAAAACCTACTTCATATGGTGTGGATGCTACCTGAATTAGTCTTGGTTTGTTAAGTCAACAATCCTATATTTTAGAAAGTAGTGCTATGCATCATTTAGTTGACCCAAGTCCATCACTATTTAGGTGAGATTTTTTTTCGTATATTAATTTTTCATTCTCCCTATCAAGGAAATCATCCTGGAAATTTAATCTTGCTTATCACAAATTATGGGAGGTTAGTTTTGCCTCAGAGAAACTATTTGCTTCATTAGTTTTATAAATCTCTAACAATTTAATCTTTCTCCTTATAAAGGAAATCATCCTGGAAATTTAATCTTTGCTTATGACAAATTATGGGAGGTTAGTTTTGACTCGAAGAAACTATTTGCTTCATTAGTTTTTTCAATTGTTATAAATCTCTCACAATTTAATCTTTCTCCCTATAAAGGAAATCATCCTGGAAATCTAATCTTTGCTACGGCAAATTATAGGATGTTAGTTTCGACTCAAAGAAATTATTTGCGTCATTAGTTTTTCAATTGTTATAAAGACCTTAACTCAAGAAGCAATTCTTCAGCCAGTTTCCTGTTCAACTTCATTCACCCTTTCAGCTATGCAGACACCTAAAATAATCACCTAAGAGAACTCATAGGTGGACACATATGCTGAGAGGATGGTTGGAAAAAGGATTTTTAAATGAAATAAGATGCCTTCCACTGAACAGATGAGATTTTAATTATTATTCTTTTTAATTACTCAAATACCCAGATATGAACTCATAGAAATAGCACAAATCACAAGAGGGAACCAATTAAAGACAATGGAAGGTATTAGAGGGCATAATTGATTGGAGTGCATTACCTTGACAAAGACAGTACTGAAGACACAGGAATCTCCCAGAACAAGTGCTTTGCTATTCTGGAGAGAAACAAGCAACAATAAATTAATAGACCAGACATTACAAATGACTAATGAGTGAACAGTAGTAGCATAAAATGTCACCTTGAGGGCCACCTGAACAGATGGGCAGAGCAATACAATCTTTGATGCATCCTGAGATCCAAAGGATGTGGGTAGAACAGAAAGAGAATCAATCCTGCAGAAATACATGGGATTCAAATATAAAGAAATTATATAACACCAAAGTAATATCATTCCAAAATTGTGCACTTAAGTCATTTACAACCATAGAACCTTGCTAAATAACTAACTATATTTCCTGGCATCAAAATTCCAAACAGGAAATTGTCAAAATAAACAATATCACATTGTCTATTCATAAGGTCATTCGTATGAAATGATAATTGATTTGAACGTAGCTTGGACAAAAAAAAAAAGATCTGGAGCGTCACAATGCAAAATGTGGGTTACTTGAGACAGAAAACTCAAAGGTCATGACAATAGCTGTTCTAAAAAAACAGCCTATGGCAACATCAAGGCAGAAGCAGTCCCAGGATTGATTCTTGTCGCCAGCAAATTTGGTTGACCAATTTTGACCTCCTAGATGGTCAAAAAAGGGTTGACCATCATTAAATAATCATATAAAAACCACTAAGTCCTATTATATTCTCCTTCCCCCAAATTATATTATGTTTTTGCCACTGATGGAAACTGCTCATCCCTATCACTCTCTAACTTCGATTAATTCAATCCACTGAGAAAACACAACTAAAATGCAATCCCCCAAAATCCACTGATGGTTGTTGCTCGCAACCAAACAACAATTTTAAGTTTCTTATTGTAGTATATCAATTTGCATTTTGAATTTCAATTGTGTTTTATGTTGAATAGTATTACTATATCTCACATTTCAGTTTGATTATCATCTATGCAACTTGCTTTAATCATACACTTATTATTAAGGGTGTGATTTTTTTAACATATATATATTTTAGAATTTTCCATGATTTTTGTATATCAATTTTTATCAAAAATATATATAAACCCTCTAGAACCAACTAGGCAAACCATTAGACACTAAATAGTCTGTGTAGAGGCTAGAAGGCAACTTGAATCACCTAGCATTTTTTAGAACATTGGCTATAACAATTGACTATACTGCAAAAAAATGAAGGTGTTATATAAAGTACTGTCTAAACATACGGAAAAGTATTACTGTGTCATTCAAGCTCACTAAAAATCATTTGTATGCGAATCAAAATAGTTGTGCACATTCCAAATATGTTCTGTTAAAATCAGGCCTGATCTTACATCATATATTCTTAGAGAATATAGTAGCACAGAGTCCAATCATTTTTTAGCAACAGTTTTAAAGTGCTAAAGAAAACCTTGCAGTACCAGTACACACATAATAATTAGCAAAAAAAAAAAACAGAACAAAAATATTAACACTACATTCTTGCCCTTACCAGCTACCACGCTCTATGGCATCCTCCACTGCGGAATCCAACATCTCAATCATTGAAGGGTGAACAAAAACAGAAACAAGAGGTATACCCTCAGAATACCTGGACTAGATAGAAGTGCACAATATATTCAATTCATGAAATTTTGACCATAAAAATTAGTCAAGAAACATAAATAAAATAAAAGGTTTCAAAGAGGAGAATATAAATTATAGAACACCTGCAAGTACTGCAAATACTGAGGAATTCCAAGTTTCTGCAAAGCATCATAGCTGATAAAAGAATTCTGCAGAGGGCAATTTGTCCCAAAAAAAATGGTGGTCAAAATAAACCAAGACCTGGTAGAAATTCTTTCATAAGAAAACAAATGGAATGATAAGATGTGGTTCTTAAAAATGGCGAACAAAATATTCTCAAACTTGACTTATTGAGATCCAAGCTGAATCAGATGGGGTGAGCCCTGATGATCAGGTAATTGAATCCATCACTTGATTAATAGCATGAAAACTTGAAATGGAGGGGGCTGTTTTATCGTTACTTGTCATCATATATCGTAAAGGCATATAGGCTTCCATTTTAAAATCAATTGGCAGTGGGTGGCGTTACCACAAGATTTCATTAATTAATTGCAAGGTTTGATAACTTCCAATGTAGGATTATATATCTTAGCCTGTCCCCTCATGTGTGGCTTATCTTTTTGAGTCTAATACGTGAACAGTATTGGATGACATGGAACATGCGCGCCTCCACACATGGTTGAGGTGGAACATAACATGTTAAAGGTCTGTAGGAGTTAACATAACATGGTTGAGGTGAAGCTGAGAAGGAACAACAACGAAGGGAGAAAGAAAAGGTCGGACTGAAAAAGCAACTTTCTATACTCAAGCAAGCATCAATTATGGAACGCTTTTTAAAGAAAAACAACAACATTTCAAGTCACGCGAATGATAAACCTACAATGAAAGCATTGACTCCCAATGTGAGATTATATATCTGAATATATATATTTTTAAATCTACAAGAACAACGAACCTGTGAGAAGAAAGAATCTACACATTCCTTTTGAGCAATAGCAAAGACCTGCAAAATAGTTATTTTCATAAGAAAACCCAATAATAGCAGCAATGACAACTAATATATGACCCCATAATAACAAAGGATGGGATGATGACCACCCACTAACAATATAACATTGCTTAATGAAACATTGAATCCTGGTGTTTGAAGCTCCGACAGTTCCTAACCCCTTCTACAACACAAAGGATAAACTCTTAGGTTTCAATGGTTCCTATATGAAAGGAAAAAAGAAAAAGAAAAAAAGAAAACCACTACTCTCACATATTCGTCATCCCTTCCCCACACTTCTCACCACACACAGAAACACTAAGTTTCTGGCCAACCTCAACCCTCCAACAAAGAAATCTTTTTATTCAATGATTCCCACAATATTACTATCATTGTTGTTTTACTCCAAGTCACTCTGTATAAATCCTCTCATATTTTTATAAAGTCTGAGATATAGTCAATCATCAACTCAATGTCCAGAGCCCCTATAGAATGACATTGTAATCGGTCTGCAGTTATCCAAAACTCCATCATAAGGTCACCTATAAATATATTTTTTAAAGGCCTCAATAAATTGACGGCAAACATGCGATATTAAGAATTATCATACAGCTGGTGTCCAGTGAACTCCTGCCCGAAGCATTCCAAGGAGCTTTCCTTCCTTCACCATCCCATGAAACATAGATTGGAAAAACACACTCTCAACAGCAACACCAGTTGCTCCATCCATTTCTTGAAGTAACTGCTGTAAGGAACTCCAAAGCACCGACAAATTTGTAGGAACGGTGATACCTCTTGCAGCGCCACGAACCATGGCACTAACTCTAGCAACATACGCAGGAGTATACAGTTGCCCACCTTCAAGTCTACCTTTCACCTGGATGCAGAAACAATCATATGGATGTAATACCTGCCTTTTGCATTTTCCGAGAGACTGTAAAAGATTTTGCGAAACATGTCAGTTTCAGGCAAAGGCATATAAACAGATTACCACTGTTTTGAGGCGTGGCTCAAGCATGGAAGCAACCAGCTCGGATCCAACGTGCAGTTGCACGGCAATTTCTGCTAGAGCAATCTGACTGCATTCCTGAAGCCTCTCATTGATTTCTTCGGCTACGGTGTCCCAATACGAATTTGAGATTATTTCTCCCTGGACCAGCATGAGCCCTGGATCTTCAGAAACTACATGCTCAGCCTGCTTCTCAACATGATACAAATCCACACCAGTAATATCCGCAAGATCAATCAGAGAAACACGCCCTCTTCTGTTAATTGTGGTCACCATTTCATAACGCAATTGGTCCTGGCATACCAAATCATCACCATCACAACATTCATTCACGTATGATGTGCACAGTCTCTCGGCAACCAGACAGGAAAAGAGAAAAGAAGAGAGAGAGAGAGAGAGAGAAGTACAGGAGTGATGAATTCTTTGCCGGAGACGGTGTGAAGGAGGTCAAAGTCGATGATCTGAAGCTGTTGAAGCTTCTGGACCAATTCCACGACGTTCCTGTCGGACAATCTGATGCTGGATTTCGCTTGCTGTGCGAATTCGAATTGTCTCTGCAATTCTAGCAATTCCTCGTCCATAGTCGCGCGTGTATTGCTTTGTTTACCGTTTCCAGTTTCGACCCTAACCGGGATCAATTGTCTCTGAAGATGATCAATTGATCGACCATAGTTCAGCTGTTCAGGTGCAGTCACGCGTGTCCCGCGAAACTTGCACGTGCGTCCAAGGTTTTAATTTATGCTCTTCGGCTGAAATAGCGGGCTGTGTTTCCACTGTGGCCCATGATTATGCGGGCCGCTGTGGCTCGGGTTATTTTGGGCTTGAGCAAGGAAATTTTTTGACTATATATAAAACCAATTGAAGTTTTTAATAATTTTAAGTTTACTCAGATTTTTTTTTCAGCTCATTAATTTTAGTGATAAAATTCCTTATCGTTTTTTTTCCTCTCGACCTAAGGTGAATTTTTGACTATATATACAAACCAATCCAACTGTTGGCAAATGGAATGAATTTTGATCGAAATAGAATGAATTTGGTGTTAAAATTGGAATGGATAGGAATGGTAGCCAAAGTAATAGGATTAAAAATGGAATATTAGTTTCCTTACATTACTAATTGATTATAATCTTTATAGTTAATTTGTTTGTATAGCTAACAAAGTTTAAAACAAAGTGTGATTACTTTTAAGTTATTTGGAATTTTGGTGTTTGGTGTCAGCCTGCGTGTGGTGCCGTGGTAGTGGTGCACTTGCGTACTGTCAACTTGTAACGGTTGTTGCATGTTATTGTACGTGCGGAAAGTCGTGGGTAACACGTTAACATGGATGTATTAGGGTGTGCATATCTTTTTTTTTTATATTTTATTGAATATTGTTATTAAAAAAATACAATGGCATAGTGCACACTCTCAACACGAGATAACACTGCCACTGTATATTATAATATAATGATTACTGTTAATTACATAATATATTATCAACTAGATTTATATTATAAAAATAATATTTTTTACCTAATGTATCATATGTTATTCTAAAACCGCCTATTAACTTACTTTGTGCATATCCCTGTCTCACACAATGGTCATTTCGGATTATATATTTATTCGATAACTTTGTGTCATGTTCTAACTACATTTTCGTGATTATAATTCTTTCAATCTCTTTTATTTTTTAAAAAATTATCACACAATTCTCTTTCACGCGTATCTCTCATTTATATCCAGTAGAATTATTTTAGTGTCTAATTATTATTTTAATGACTATAATTGTTAGTTAATGTTACAATGAATAATTTACTAGCATAACTGTTATTTTCAATAGCTATTTGAGCTGTGGCAAGGTGATTCAATATACATTTTTATAACTATTTTTATAAAAAATAATATATTGATGATAAATTAACATTTTTTATTGTATTAGATCATTTGTTTTGCATTTTAACTTTAATAATTAGTTTAACAGTTTTGAATGCTAAAGTTAACTATTTTTGTTACTTTGTTTCAAAAATAAGGTACTTATCGAAATTCGAGTTGTACAGTTTCATGAACATGATAAGTGTATTGTATTAAAAGATGTTGGATATAGTTTTAGTAATATTGGATAATATTATAGTGTGTTATTATAACATCACGTGAGAGTGCAAGTAAAACCTTGTGGTCAAATATGAACAATTGTGATTTAATTGTCGTAATGATGAACTTTTGATGGAAAAGCATTATAATGTGTACTTGTAGTATCCAACATTACTTAAAGATTGCAGTTTAAACACGCATGTGAGTACCAAATTTTAAAACACAACAAAGAAACCAACTTTTGTTTTAATGTTTATGAATTTGCAGTGTAAACACTTTTCAATGTATTTGTGAGTTTAAACATTATGATGTAATGTTTTAGTCAAATGTTAGCTTGATATATAACTATTCATGAACTTTTATTTTAAAAGTATGCGATGTGTTCAACATTTGGCCCACAAAAGGTAAGAGTTTCTTCAATCATGCCCCGTAAAATTTGTTTATTATTTGATGTAAAAGTTATTTTAGTTATATATTTTTAATAATCTATTTTAATCATATTATCTATTTTAGCTAATTATATATTAATAAAAAATAATGTAAGGAGTGACTATGTTTTCCTATATATATAAGGAGTACTTTAGAGAGTTAACTAATTTGAAGAGTATTTAAGGAAATGATTTAAGTAAAAAAAATGTATAATCAGCTTACTGTATAAGGAGAGAATTGAAGATGCCAATATGCCAAAAATATTTATAAGTTTAAATATAAAATAAATATTTATTTATAGTTTGAAGATATATATTTGTATATAAACCAATAATACCATAATTATATTTAAATTGTAATCACATATAATTATTATTGTTAGCACATGTTAAATAATAATTATATTAAAATTTATATATTGTTATTTTAGTTTATATAATACATTATTATATAATTATAAATTTAAAAGGTAACCCATTGAATTATCGTGTTTTTAAATTTAAATTTAAAAGTATTGAGCACGGTCGCGGGTCACCGACGCCAAATTTGAACCTAAATAGAACATTCTGGAAACAGATCTAACCTATAAAACTGCATCCGCACCCTGGCATTGTGCTTAAACCAAGCGTCGGGTTTTTCTCTGCGTTATTCGACTTCCCTTTTTCTTGTTTTCATTGAACCTTCGACTCTGTTTTTGTTTTCGCTTTCGCTTTCGTTTGATTATGGCCGGAAAAGGTGAGGGCCCTGCGATCGGTATCGATCTCGGAACAACCTATTCGTGTGTCGGAGTATGGCAGCACGACCGCGTGGAGATCATAGCCAACGACCAGGGAAACCGTACGACTCCTTCGTACGTTGCCTTTACCGATTCGGAGCGGTTGATCGGAGATGCGGCCAAGAACCAAGTCGCTATGAACCCCATCAACACCGTCTTCGGTAAGATCTATGATCTCCGATCTTTGGTGCTGTCGTTGACACAGTTTGTTTAATTTTTCTTTCCCCATTGTTTGCGATGTAATACATGTTCGAATGTCGCCATTGAAATCAGTTGGTGGCACTTAAGTTGCATGGTGATTTGTTTTGTTTTGTCAATTTAAAGCAACGCTATTATTCATACATAAAATTAGGATTGAATTGAGAACACAACTTCAATATGTCTTAGTCAATAAAGAGGAAGTGTTTTGAGAATTAGCTATCATTTGTTTCGGGGAGGGAACATACATGAATTATTGAGTTGAAAGGTTTATAAAGTGGTCTAAACTCAGGTAGATTTTAAAAACAAACGTTTTTGGTTGTTGTCAGAGCTGAACAGGTTTTACTTCACGTCGAAAGTAACAATAAATTGCATTTGTGAAACCGTTTTTTTGACCAATTTAAAGATTCCTGTTGTCAAAGCGTGTTTTGTTTTATCTTTGGAGCACTAGTTATCAGTTGTTTTTGGGTGGGGGTCTACATGAATTATTGAGTGGTGATGTTTATAAAGAAGTCTAAACTCAGAAGGTTTCAAAAATATACGTTTTTGTTTGTTGTCAGAGGTCAACAGGTTTGATTTCATGTCGAAAGTAACAATAAATTGCATTCCTGAATGTACTCAGGATTGTTTGTTTGTTGTATATCGACGGGAGTAACGTAATAGCCGAGCGAATACGAAATTACACATTTAAATATTCCTGAATATGTTGTTTCTTTTGAGAATTAGTTATCATTTGGTTTTGGGTGGAAGCTTACATGAATTATTGTGTTTTGGGGTTTATAAAGAGGTCCAAACTCAGGTAGATTTCAAAAACCCACTTTTTTGTTTGTTGTAAGAGCTTAACAGGTTTGATTTAATGCCGAAATTAACAATAAATTGAGATCGTAAATTCTTTTTATGACTCATTTAAAGATTCTTAATGTCAAAACATGCTATGTTTTGGGTGGGAACTTGCATGAATTTATTGAGTTAGGTTTATAAAGAGGTCTTAACTCAGGTAAATTTGCATCCGATATTTAAAACGTTTATTCGTGTATAGATATATACAAACATTTTGTTTATTTGTTGAGAGATTTTACAGTCGGTCTGTATTCGTATCTTAATAAACGATCCTTCGTGTATTTGTTGTTCGCTAGATGCCAAGCGTTTGATTGGGAGGCGATTCAGTGACTCCTCAGTGCAGAGTGACATTAAGCACTGGTCCTTTAAAGTGACTCCCGGTCCAGCTGATAAACCCATGATCGTGGTTAACTACAAGGGTGAAGATAAACAGTTCGCCGCTGAAGAAATTTCTTCCATGGTTTTGATCAAAATGCGTGAAATTGCTGAGGCCTACCTTGGTTCTACGGTGAAGAATGCTGTTGTAACCGTCCCTGCTTACTTCAACGATTCACAGCGACAGGCTACCAAGGATGCTGGAGTGATTGCTGGACTTAATGTCATGAGAATCATCAATGAACCGACAGCAGCAGCCATTGCATATGGTCTTGATAAGAAGGCTACTGCTGTGGGCGAGAAGAATGTGCTCATCTTTGATCTCGGTGGTGGCACGTTTGATGTCTCACTTCTCACAATCGAGGAGGGTATCTTTGAAGTGAAGGCCACAGCTGGAGACACCCACCTTGGTGGGGAGGACTTTGACAACCGAATGGTGAACCACTTCGTGCAGGAGTTCAAGAGGAAGAACAAGAAGGACATCAGTGGGAACCCCAGAGCCCTCAGGAGACTGAGAACCTCTTGTGAGAGGGCTAAGAGAACCCTCTCTTCAACTGCGCAGACAACCATTGAAATTGATTCCCTGTTTGAGGGTATTGACTTCTATTCTACGATTACTCGTGCTAGATTTGAGGAGCTCAACATGGATCTCTTCAGGAAGTGTATGGAGCCTGTTGAAAAATGCCTGAGGGATGCAAAAATGGACAAGAGTAGCATCCATGATGTCGTTCTTGTTGGTGGGTCTACCAGAATTCCCAAGGTGCAGCAGCTCCTCCAGGACTTCTTCAATGGAAAGGAATTGTGCAAGAGCATTAACCCAGATGAAGCCGTTGCATATGGCGCTGCTGTTCAGGCTGCTATCTTGAGCGGTGAGGGCAACGAGAAGGTGCAGGACCTGTTGCTTCTGGACGTGACCCCGCTTTCCCTTGGTTTGGAGACTGCAGGAGGTGTCATGACTGTCTTGATCTCAAGGAACACCACCATCCCCACCAAGAAGGAGCAGATCTTCTCTACCTACTCGGACAACCAACCTGGTGTTTTGATCCAAGTGTTTGAGGGTGAGAGGGCAAGGACGAGGGATAACAACTTGCTTGGCAAGTTTGAGCTCTCCGGCATTCCTCCAGCTCCCAGAGGTGTCCCCCAAATCACCGTCTGCTTTGACATTGACGCCAATGGAATCTTGAATGTTTCTGCGGAGGACAAAACCACCGGGCAGAAGAACAAGATCACCATCACGAATGACAAGGGCAGGTTGTCCAAGGAAGATATTGAGAAGATGGTGCAGGAGGCCGAGAAGTACAAGTCGGAGGATGAAGAGCACAAGAAGAAGGTTGAGGCGAAGAATACCCTTGAGAACTACGCTTACAACATGAGAAACACCATCAAGGATGAGAAGATTGGGGCCAAGCTTCCTGCTGAGGACAAGAAGAAGATAGAGGACGCTGTCGAGCAGGCCATCGTGTGGCTTGATGGGAACCAGCTTGCGGAGGTAGACGAATTCGAGGACAAAATGAAGGAATTGGAGAGCCTCTGTAATCCAATCATCGCTAAGATGTACCAAGGTGCTGGCGGTGATGCTGCTTCCATGGATGAGGATGTCCCTAGTTCTACTTCAGCCGGTGCAGGCCCCAAGATTGAGGAAGTCGATTAAGTTGTTCCCCTTTTTAGGAAGGGAGGGAAGGGCAACGGTACCTTCTTTTCTTGTGTTAGGTTGTGATGGATATTGTGGTTTTTTGATATTGTTTTGCTGGCACCTGTGATTTTGGTGCATCAGCCGTTTGGCGTTGTTTGGATTTGTTCCATTGCCCTGCTAAACTCGCTTTTTGGTATTTTTAATAATCATCTGAATTTTGTTTCTGCAACCGTAATCTATACTATATATTAATTTGTATTCCGTTGATATATGCATAAACTTACCCGAATATCTTTGTACTAAAAAAGCCAATTATATTTTTCACGTGGGAGGTAATTTAGTAAATGGGCACCATTTACAATAATGGAAAATTATTTTACAATAAAAAATAAATTTCTCATCGGGCCTTCTTTGAAAATAAGCGGCAAACGTTGATTTGAAAAGCCACAAACGCTTGGATGCAAATATAAATTACATTCCATTGGGATGTCAGTAACAACGCGCCCATATCATTGCCATAATATTATTGTTTTAATCTAGCACTGAAAACACTAAGGCTATGAGTAGTGGATTATTTTTGATTTGGGTGTATTATTTTTAAAAATATAATTTTTTTTAAAAATTATTTGAAAATTTAGTATTTATGAGTGATGTAACATATATTTTTAAAAAATAAAATAAATAAAATTTGAATAAATAAATTTAAACCAATGGACAAAACCAAATTAAACCAGGTGACTTGACTTTAGTATAAACCGCAGGACGTGCCTGGCTCAAACAACGGTAAGCAGGGTAATAATAATATATGTTTTACCTAATTTCTAACGACAACACAGAAAACTACCCTAGCATGTTTCTTGCCTGCCCTAACGATGCTGCTGTGAGACTCACTGCCTGGAACAACTACATTGAAACAGAAGGGTCTCCGCTTATTATAACAGTTTCTGCGTGCAGGGCAACTATCCATTAGAATCCGGGACTCATCGGGTGAAACGTCGAGATGGGTTCGTCGTTTGAATCGTCTCCCGACATGGAGAAGTTTCTGTGTGAGCGCCTGTTGGACGCCGGCCAACCAATCTCCGAGCGTTTCCGAGCCCTTTTCTCTCTCCGCAACCTGAAAGGCCCCGGTCCCCGCGATGCCCTGGTTCTTGGTTGGTTTGTTTGTTTGTTTTTTCTTCTCCCTCTTTGGTCTCTGGTTCACTGTGAATTTGTTTCTGACTTTCGTGTTGTACGGCGCCATTGCATTGCCATCGTTGGACACCCAAAACCATGGTGCTGCCTTTTATTTTAATTCGCTTTTACTTGAAAACCCTGTATCTAGATTGAATGGATTTGTACAAGTTAGGGCTTGCATACCAATTTTATAAATATTGTATTTCTAATAATTCCGGTGGGTGTATTTAGAAAAATAAATTTTCACCGGATGAATTAACGAGGTTGGCAGCTGAATGATTATGTGTTACAATTTCACCCGCTGGTATCTAAAAAATGTTAAAATATGCCGATACATTATTATCTGACTTTTAATCCGGTTAACTCATTCGGTTCCATTCCAAACCATGGTTTTATGTGTTTGTATTAAGTTTGGTTTCCTTTTTCTTTTTAAAACCGTGTTTCAATCTGCAGAACAAAAGCGGGTGTGAGGGCTGCATTTTGTCAAACCATGGTTTTGATCACTTCAAAATCAAACAAACCATGTTTTTTGGTCATAGAAATCAAACATACACCTAAAATAAATTTAACTTTGTAAAACTTAGTTTTGGGACTAAGACTTGATTTTGATTCCTATTTTGGCTTGGAAACTAAACACAATCTGGTTGTGGATTGATTTTTATGTACCCCAATTGCATATACAGCGTTGATCCATTCAAAATTTGTAGGTAAGACTTCACATTTCATTCCCCATCCATCGTGTGATACCCATTACATCCCTGCTTCCTGTTACCCATCCATTAATGGCTTTTTTTCCCCTGTGACCAAGGAGGAATGAATTGAATATGCCGAGAGTAGGATTTGAATGTGGGATTTTATGGACGTTGCAATTTTCAAATTTCTGACAGATGTTCTTTTTGGTGAGTTGGTTCCCAGCAATATGAATTGCTCTGCCTCTCTTTGGACAAGTTGGTTGATGTTAAATGTTCTCCGCGCAAATCTTACTTTATTTTTTTGAATATTCCTAGTGGGTATTTGAGTTTCTGACACATCAAAACTTGGCAAATGTTCAATTTTAACTGACCATATCTTACTGCTATTATGTTCTCTGTGATGTATGATTCAAATAGTAGAGTACTCTTTTTTCATTGGGGAAAGAAAGAAAATGATTTTTCATTTTTTATTTACTCTGTTACATCTATTGGGTTTTAATTCCCATGTCACTGATGCCTATTTCATTTTTTGCTTTCTACAGCAACAAGGGATTCTTCAAATCTGCTAGCACACGAAGCGGCATTTGCATTGGGTCAAATGCAGGATGTTGGTTCTGTCCCTGCTTTGGAAGCTGTTCTTAATGATTTTTCTTTGGATCCTATTGTCCGTCATGAGGTATTAGTCGACAATTATTTACCTTGCTGTTTTTATATATCAACCACGTGGGTTTCTCCTTTGTTAACACTTGACGGGGCATGCATTTTTGCTTTTGATGAATGAACACAGGCAGCAGAAGCTCTCGGAGCAATTGGTTTAGAAACCAATATTCCATCTTTAAAGAGTAGTTTGGCTTTAGATCCAGCACAGGAGGTCCGGGAAACATGTGAACTGGCTCTTCAGAGAATTGAAGAAATGAAGCATATTGCTGGTAATGTTGGATTATCAATGAAAGAAGCATCACCATTTTTGTCTGTCGATCCAATTGCTGCAGCCAGTGCCTCTTGTTCCTCAGTGAAACAACTAAGGTTTGTTAAACATGCATCCCCAAAAACACATACAGGAAGAGAGATGAACTATGCAACTATATCCCAAACTCACAACACCGACAAGTGTTACCAATTTGAATTTATTGATAATGTTATTGACTGTGTATAATTATTTTTAAGGGATGTTCTTTTAAGTGAAGAAAAAGGAATGTATGAAAGATATGCAGCTCTTTTCGCACTTCGAAACCATGGGGGGAGATGATGCTATTTCTGCTATTATTGATTCTTTGAGTGCAAAAAGTGCTCTTTTGAAACACGAGGTCTGTTATAAAGCTCTTCATCGTCTTACTCTTCCTCCTTTTTTTGTTTTTTGTTTTGTTAAATTTCTTCATATATATATATATATATATATATATATATATATATATATATATATGGAAAAGGCAGTATGGTTTTTTTGACCACACAACTTATGTGGATCATCTGATAAAATCCGTAGTTTTTTGAATGCTAAACACCATCTAACCATATGAATAGAAAAAATTAGAGAATGGTACGTTATCTATAGCACTGCCCTATTTACTTCCTTTTTTTATTTTTTATTTTTACTGGAGAATATTTATTTCCATTTCATTTCATCTATGTGGTTGGATGAGTTGAAAAAATGTTTGAATGTATACATTTTTTATCAGGCTTGAGGTGTCAACCTTGAGAAACAATAATTGCCTTGAGAACATCGCGTTGCCTTGCAGCTGCTGTGTGCCCAATTATCCTATCACTTGATTGCCAATTTATTTCACTAGGATATTAACACAAAAGTTCCTTTTTCCTCGTGGTTTTGTTCCTGTTGTGTTATGGCCTTTCTTTTCTGTTGATGAAATGATGATGGGACATATCTTTATTATTTGTCCCCAACCTCCAGGTTGTTCAGTCACCTTGTCTGCATATGTTTGTGGAGAAACAGATGGAGACAAGTTTTTATCTTCTTTCTTCTATCCTACAGTTCAAAATGAGTGAAATCTTATAAAATAATTAAAATTTTAATAAACTGTCGAGAATTAGATGGACAGAAGTTGTTTTCTCCTACAGTTTAATGATGGAAATTTTATAAATTAATTTAAATAAGTGTAAAAAAAAAGAGAAATATATGGAGGGAAGTTGTTTTTCTTCTTCTTGTGTCCTACAGTCAGTCATAAAATAATTAAAATCATAGTGAACAGTGATTGAATGAGCTATTTAACAGCAATGGAGAAAGAAGAATGTGAGATGATAACCTTCATGATCATCAAAGAATGAAAATAAACAAGATAAAAACAAAATTTGCGATGCTTATGCTTTTGTCCTCTCTTGCTTGATAGGTTGCGTATGTGTTAGGTCAATTGCAAAACAAAACTGCTTCAGCTGCACTTAACCAAATACTAAGGAATGTGAATGAGCATCCAATGGTTAGACATGAAGCTGCTGAAGCTCTCGGTTCTATTGCTGGTATGCCCTTTTTTACAAATACATTTTAGCTGTTTTCTATTTTTTTTGTTAGGCCAATGAATCCTTTTTGTCAGCGAAGTGCAAGATGCCACTGAAGTGTAGGGCGCTTATAAATATCAGTGTATGCATGTGCTTGAAACAGAAATAATAAGTCTTCCCTTTTGTTTCGTATTTTTATTTTAGATGATCATAGCATATCACTTCTTGAGGAATTTGCAAGAGATCCTGAGCCCCTTGTCTCGCAGAGTTGTGAAGTTGCTCTCAGCATGCTGGAATTTGAAAAGTCAGGCAAATCTTTCGAGGTATGGCAATAGCACATTTTATTAAGATTAAATATAATATTACCTGTGACCCTTGGATGGTGGCATACAATATTACCTGTGACCCACTGACCCTTATTTTTTTCTGCAGTACCTTTTCTTGCAAACTCCAGGAGCTAAACCAATCTGCTGACTGCATTGATGCGAATCATACAACTTTGGTGCTGCTTTGAATTATAGTCGAGGTAAGATGAAGTTTTCCGGAATTCCTCAAGTTTACACGTTACTACTGTTTATCAGAAAACAAAGACGTGTAAACTTTTTTTTGGTCTTTATTGATCCCCTTGTTGGGGATATTATGGGAACAAATGAATTCATGCATGTTTTCTTGGGTTGCCTCAATCTATAATTATAGATAGCCTCATAGCATTGTTTTCAAAGAAAAAGTGATGTAGATTGTGTCATTGCTGTGTTGAGAAATCCTGATTGGTATGCATGCAGAGATCTTTGTTTCTGAAATAAGCAAATGCTAGGTGCAGATGAGGTGCGGTGTGCGCACCAAACACTGCGGCTGCCGTGGATTTTTTTTAAACGAATCTAGCAGGCCTGCACCCATATTTTTCCTTCTTAAATAGAACTACATGATATGTCGTTTTGTCAGCGCGTGCTCATTTATCAAGTAATTCGCTGATCGCACGAGGTTAGGTCGCAAATGAATTAAAGGTTCATAACAAGTTATGTTTGGATCGATAAAAAATTATGATAGTTTATTAATGAATAATATCGTTTACAGATATAATATAATTATGATGTTTGTGAATATTTAGTTGTGAATATTATTTGTGTTCCTAAAAGTTATCTGCGAACGAATAATTAATAAATTAATTATTTTGTATAAAAATTATTTTATTAAATATAAATATATTTTTTATTAAGTATATTCTAATAAAAATATATTTATATTATTTAATTCAAAGTATGATTTATTTATTTATTATTGTTATTATTATTATTATTATTATAATATTTCATAAATTATCAATAGTAATTGTTTAAACATATTACATAAAGATAATATAGTAAGATTAATTATTTATATTTTTTGTGATAAGTTAATAACATTATTTTTATTTTTATTTATATAGATTTTTAGGATTTTATAATTGTATTCGTGAACGTATGGGAATACTTATTTGTGAGTAACATATTAATGTTTGTGAATATCGGATACCATAGGTTAATGCTCTTATTCAATTTAGTTTGTTAATAAATAGTAATGAATATGTTTAAAAATCTTATTATTCGGTTTAGTTTGATTCGTTATAGCCCTACATATGACAGATTGAAGTGTGCAAAGAAAAAAATTGATTGTTGCTCTTTGAATTTATATATTTTTAATACAATAATTTTTTTAATATAATAAGTAAAATGATTTTGTTAAAATAAAAAACTAATTTTGAATATTAATGAATTGTTTGGTGTTATTTTTGGTTTTATATTTTAATTTTATTAATTTTTATTTTATTGGAGTGGATTTTAATTCTAATTTAATAAAATAAATTTTGTTTGATATAAGAGAGGATGTGTTGTTAAGAAATATTTTTTAAATTTGGGTTATAAAATTATAAGTAAAAGAGAACACGATGGGTTTAGTAGAGACAAAAAAAGAGAAAAAAATTTAAAAAGTTTATATTTGAAAATAAAAGTTATTAAAATATGTTTTTAAAAATGTAAATTGTTTTTTAAAAAAAATTGAATGTTATAAATAGTGAAAGAAAAATAGGATACTTACAAAAAATTAAGTTTGAATTTGAAAACAAAAATATCTAAAAATTTAAAGCAGACTAAGGGGACGTTTGGTATGCATTTTTGGTTTTGTGCATGCCAATTGTTCATTAAAATTTTGAATTCTAAACGTTTGGTATGCATTTTCTATTTTATATGATAGAGAATGTATTTTTTTAAAGTATTTTTTAATTGGTTTCATTCTAGGGAAAAAAATAAAATATGGAGGATTCACGTAAGAGAGTAAATAAAAGTGAAAAGTCAAAAAAAAAAAGATAATTTACTGAAGGTGCTAAGTAAGACAATGGACAGCACTAGTCTGACTTGTGATAAGCTTGAATTGGCTGAAGTCTTCCTTGAGCCTTCTGGGAAAGTGAAGTATCAGGTATGCTCGCCAGATTCCTTGAGCAAGATGTTGGTCAAGTTTGAAGTGACCCAGCCTGCGGCAGAGGCCTCTTAAGTTGCTATCATATGATTCATATTGATATTGGGTGTTAGTTTCAAGACTCATTATGCTTGTGTACGTTTTTAAGGCAGTGGCTGCACTTATGTGGTGTGAACTTTAATAGCTGTCTCGGACGCTCATCATACTTGATGACTGTCGAAATGTTTTTTGTTGGAAGTCTGCCTTTTGGCTAGTACATACAAGTCCCCTGATGCGGAAGCTATGAGACAGCGTGGATTTTTCTATGGTTGGACTCTGTTTTCTGTAGTAATTGATTTATTTTATTATTTGAACTTGTAGGTAGCTATTAGTAATTGATGCTGTTTAATATGCTTGTAATGTATAGCATATGATGGGATAAGAAAGCAAAGCTTGCACTGTTACAAAATTTCAAGGGGTGCCATTATGACAGATTTTGAAGATTTAGCTTGTTCCCCTAGACTTCTTATTAAATATTACTTTTTTTATTGGACATACAAAAAGATACTTTACTTGTTTCAGATATCCATACTATTCAATGTTGTTGGTGGAATTTTAGTTTAGGGGTGTAAAATGGACCAGTGGTCTGTGGATCAGTCCATGGATTGGACCGGAAAAAATTTAATTCATTTTAATCACTTGCCTAAACAGACCCGTTCGTTTAGGCCCGGTCCAGGTGGATCAAATCTGTGCGGACGCGGACCGATTCACGGACGTGTTTTATTTATTTATTTTTTAAAACTTATTATTCATTCTACCTAATAGGTTAATACTTAAATTCTAAATCTATTAATTTTAAAATTAAAGTTTAGAAACATAAATATTTAAATATGATTTTAAAAGTAAAAATTTTAAAATATTTAATAAAAATTAATTTATTATATTTAAATAAATAAGTAAATATGGACTGGTTTGCGGATCGGTTCGGTTCATCTGCGGACCAGATTGGATCAATATTCTTGGTCTGTTAAATTTGTGGCCTATACGGGTTGACCCGTTTAAGCTTATTCTGCACCGAATTAGACCAGACTGGTCCGTTTTACACCCCTATTCTATTTGGCCCGGTTATAATTTATGCTGGTGGTGTTCGAAAGGTTTGTTAATGTCTCTAAACTGATAATATGGGTACTAGTGATTAACATAAGCTTTTCATTTGTTCAGGATAAAATATTTTCCAATAAAAATGTTCATATTGCATTGGAAAAAGGCTGTATCCTAATGTACATATTTGCCCAAGAATCTGGCTTTCTATCTCAAGTTAAAAAGCAACAAATGTTTATCCAAAAAGCGCCAGTCTGTTCCAAAATTTTATGGACAGAAAATTACTTGGCATTTTTAGATATTAGAGTTCTTGTTGATGGTAGCCTGTAGAACGGAAGGTTCCTTCCTCTCCATCCCTTTCATCTATTTCTCGTGCAAAAGTTGTTGAAAAATTGGAAGGTCTCGATGAGATTGCTTTTGAATACTTAGTTCATATCTTAGGATTAGCTGTGCAAAGATGACAGTACAAGTTTGAGATCTGTGGTAGTTGGTATTATCTTAGGAATGATGTGTAGCTTGTTTTCAGGGGGCTTTATACAATCTAACGTTTGAAATGTTTGCAGGGATTTGTCATTGTTTCTGCCTTGCTCGTGACAGCGTTGTTGCAGTTCATCTTGGATGGGAGGCCACCTTCCTTCTACTGTCTTCTGGCCCTGCCGCTTGTGATTTGTAGCATTTCAATTTATCAAAAATACCCTTACAGAGTAAAAAAGAAGGAAGCTTAACTGTAATCAGAAGAACAAGTAGTACAGATTACATTTGAAACTTGGGGGATGCAGTTGCTAGCTACCCTTATAAAATGAAAGGGAAATTAAAAATTGAAAGGAAATGAAATAGCCATTTTTGCTTCCTACACGGCCATTGTATTCTCATGCTCTGATGTTAACACTTCAAATCAGTTATAAATGCTCCCCATTTTCATCTTTAAATTTTCTATGATCTTTACCGCGGGGCCCTGTTGCTTCTATTTATTGGAAATCCTTTTTAAATGTGGATTTCTGGTTTGAATTGTTCATATGCAGGTTTTTGTAGGGTTGTGAAGGTTGTGTTTGATGGTGTCGATCCGAATTTAAGGAATTTGACAAGGTTATAGGTTTTGCTTGACATGGGTTCGTCATATTGATGGATCGTTTGTGTGGAGAGAGCCGGAGTACTGCCCAACTAAACGAGAACAACGGGGTTCATTCATGCTTTGTTGATCAAGAGAGACGATTGATAAAGTGAAATACAGGGCATGCCCCCTAGCAATGGGGAACTAAATAACTAGAGAGAACGGGAAGGAGAGAGAGGAGGGGGGGGGGGGGGGGGGGTGGGCGGTCGTGATATTTTTAGGGTTATTTAAAAAGTTTTTTTTACATATAATTAGAAAGTAATTATAAATTTATAGGAATTTTGTGAATTATATTTTTAATAATTCTCTTCCTATGTAATTCAAAAGTTTTTTAATAAATACACTCTTAAACATGATACTATGACTGATATATCAAGAGTTAGGGATGGAAACAGATTAGATTGGAATCAGATACTATTCGACTTAAACATGTATAGTTTTATTTTAAATTTGACTCGTTCTATTGATTTCGAGATGAATTCTTTTTTACTTTAAACCTATTTTAAATGTAATAAAATATCAAATCATAATAGTTCGATTAAAATTGAGATCCGACCCGATCTCTTATCGGGGTGGATCATATCCGATTGGGGTGGATCATATCCAAGTCATATTATCACCTCTAATAAGTGTTTTCAAATACATTTACAAGTCTATCATATTTAGATGCATCAATACAACCACTATCATATTAAGCGTTGCACTGCAATACAATAAAATTACTTTGGTATTAATATCATATTTTAAAGGAAAATTGTGACAATTTTTGTAAAGTAAAAACAGAAAGAAGAAGAAGAAGTAAAAGAAATATAATAAGAAGAAGAAAAAAGGAAAGAAAAATGCGAAAAATTGAACACTTAATAATATAATAATATTGTACACACCGACGCCGTTTTGTTTTCTTAATAATATAATAATATCTGTAGACGCCTGAGAAAACTCTAGAAACCTACACCTGTAAAATATGTGAACGTTCCATAAAATTGTCGAACAGAACATTCTGGAGACAACTTCTTAACCATATAAAATACCCATGCCCCCCCACGCACACTCTCTCATTCACGGATCTTAACTCGAACCTTTTAACACTGTCGGTAGGTTTTCATTAGATTTTTGCGTGTTTCGTTTGTTTTTGTTCTCGTTTGATCCAAGCGAAGATCAATGGCCGGGAAAGGCGAGGGACCTGCGATCGGTATCGATCTGGGAACAACCTATTCGTGTGTCGGAGTGTGGCAGCACGACCGTGTGGAGATCATAGCCAACGACCAGGGCAACCGTACAACGCCCTCCTACGTCGCCTTTACCGATTCAGAGCGGTTGATTGGCGATGCGGCCAAGAACCAGGTGGCCATGAACCCCATTAACACCGTCTTCGGTAAGATCTATGTTCCCCAAGCTGTGTCACTGCTGTTGATACTTCTACTTTGTTAATGTTATTTTTACATCGATTGTGATTGAAGCTATGCTCGGATCTTATATTAGTCAGATCGTTTGATGCGACTAAGTTTGTAGGCCGATTTGTTGAAGTTCATCGATTTTACGCAACGTTGTTATTATAATTCATACCCTAAAGTTGTTTAGTCATGAGATCGAATGTAATACGAAATTGCAAGATGCGAAAGTCTAGACCTATGTTCTTCCATTGTGTTATTTATATTGTGTTTCATGCCGTCTTTCGAAGAAGGATAATTGTTTTTGCCCTGTCTAGACCTGTCTTTCAGTACTCAATATTTTCCACGTACTTAGGCCGTCTCACCTCTCATGTTGTTATTAGATGATTATATTATGTTTTGTGTTTTTGTTGTTATTTCTTCATAATTATATTTTGTTTTGTTTTTGTTCTTCTGTTGTTTTTGTGTCAATTATGTTTTCAATGTTGTTCGGTGCCTTACTGAAATATTGTGCGATAAATATATGTTATCTGTCTTTCTTGTTTTGTTTAATTAATTTATTTGTATGATAATGTGTTTGTTAGATGCCAAGCGTTTAATTGGGAGGCGATTCAGTGATTCCTCTGTTCAGAGCGACATTAGGCACTGGTCTTTTAAGGTTGTTTCTGGGCCTGCCGACAAGCCCATGATCACGGTCAATTACAAGGGTGAAGACAAGCAGTTCGCTGCTGAAGAAATCTCATCCATGGTTCTGACCAAAATGCGTGAGATTGCTGAGGCCTACCTTGGCTCTACGGTGAAGAATGCTGTTGTAACAGTCCCTGCTTACTTCAACGATTCACAGCGACAGGCTACCAAGGATGCTGGAGTGATTGCTGGACTTAACGTCATGAGAATCATCAATGAACCGACAGCAGCAGCCATTGCATATGGTCTTGATAAGAAGGCTACTGCTGTGGGCGAGAAGAATGTGCTCATCTTTGATCTCGGTGGTGGCACGTTTGATGTCTCGCTTCTCACAATCGAGGAGGGTATCTTTGAAGTGAAGGCCACGGCTGGAGACACCCACCTTGGTGGGGAGGACTTTGACAACCGAATGGTGAACCACTTCGTGCAGGAGTTCAAGAGGAAGAACAAGAAGGACATCAGTGGGAACCCCAGAGCCCTCAGGAGACTGAGAACCGCTTGTGAGAGGGCCAAGAGGACTCTCTCTTCGACTGCCCAGACAACCATTGAGATTGATTCCCTGTTCGAGGGTATTGACTTCTACACTACAATCACTCGGGCCAGGTTTGAAGAACTCAATATGGATCTCTTTAGGAAGTGTATGGAACCTGTTGAGAAATGCCTGAGGGATGCAAAAATGGACAAGAGCAGCATCCATGATGTCGTTCTTGTTGGTGGGTCTACCAGAATTCCCAAGGTGCAACAGCTCCTGCAGTTTTCATTGGGGAAAGAAAGAAAATGATTTTTCATTTTTTATTTACTCTGTTACATCTATTGGGTTTTAATTCCCATGTCACTGATGCCTATTTCATTTTTTGCTTTCTACAGCAACAAGGGATTCTTCAAATCTGCTAGCACACGAAGCGGCATTTGCATTGGGTCAAATGCAGGATGTTGGTTCTGTCCCTGCTTTGGAAGCTGTTCTTAATGATTTTTCTTTGGATCCTATTGTCCGTCATGAGGTATTAGTCGACAATTATTTACCTTGCTGTTTTTATATATCAACCACGTGGGTTTCTCCTTTGTTAACACTTGACGGGGCATGCATTTTTGCTTTTGATGAATGAACACAGGCAGCAGAAGCTCTCGGAGCAATTGGTTTAGAAACCAATATTCCATCTTTAAAGAGTAGTTTGGCTTTAGATCCAGCACAGGAGGTCCGGGAAACATGTGAACTGGCTCTTCAGAGAATTGAAGAAATGAAGCATATTGCTGGTAATGTTGGATTATCAATGAAAGAAGCATCACCATTTTTGTCTGTCGATCCAATTGCTGCAGCCAGTGCCTCTTGTTCCTCAGTGAAACAACTAAGGTTTGTTAAACATGCATCCCCAAAAACACATACAGGAAGAGAGATGAACTATGCAACTATATCCCAAACTCACAACACCGACAAGTGTTACCAATTTGAATTTATTGATAATGTTATTGACTGTGTATAATTATTTTTAAGGGATGTTCTTTTAAGTGAAGAAAAAGGAATGTATGAAAGATATGCAGCTCTTTTCGCACTTCGAAACCATGGGGGAGATGATGCTATTTCTGCTATTATTGATTCTTTGAGTGCAAAAAGTGCTCTTTTGAAACACGAGGTCTGTTATAAAGCTCTTCATCGTCTTACTCTTCCTCCTTTTTTTGTTTTTTGTTTTGTTAAATTTCTTCATATATATATATATATATATATATATATATATATATATATATTGGAAAAGGCAGTATGGTTTTTTTGACCACACAACTTATGTGGATCATCTGATAAAATCCGTAGTTTTTTGAATGCTAAACACCATCTAACCATATGAATAGAAAAAATTAGAGAATGGTACGTTATCTATAGCACTGCCCTATTTACTTCCTTTTTTTATTTTTTATTTTTACTGGAGAATATTTATTTCCATTTCATTTCATCTTTGTGGTTGGATGAGTTGAAAAAATGTTTGAATGTATACATTTTTTATCAGGCTTGAGGTGTCAACCTTGAGAAACAATAATTGCCTTGAGAACATCGCGTTGCCTTGCAGCTGCTGTGTGCCCAATTATCCTATCACTTGATTGCCAATTTATTTCACTAGGATATTAACACAAAAGTTCCTTTTTTCCTCGTGGTTTTGTTCCTGTTGTGTTATGGCCTTTCTTTTCTGTTGATGAAATGATGATGGGACATATCTTTATTATTTGTCCCCAACCTCCAGGTTGTTCAGTCACCTTGTCTGCATATGTTTGTGGAGAAACAGATGGAGACAAGTTTTTATCTTCTTTCTTCTATCCTACAGTTCAAAATGCGTGAAATCTTATAAAATAATTAAAATTTTAATAAACTGTCGAGAATTAGATGGACAGAAGTTGTTTTCTCCTACAGTTTAATGATGGAAATTTTATAAATTAATTTAAATAAGTGTAAAAAAAAGAGAAATATATGGAGGGAAGTTGTTTTTCTTCTTCTTGTGTCCTACAGTCAGTCATAAAATAATTAAAATCATAGTGAACAGTGATTGCATGAGCTATTTAACAGCAATGGAGAAAGAAGAATGTGAGATGATAACCTTCATGATCATCAAAGAACGAAAATAAACAAGATAAAAACAAAATTTGCGATGCTTATGCTTTTGTCCTCTCTTGCTTGATAGGTTGCGTATGTGTTAGGTCAATTGCAAAACAAAACTGCTTCAGCTGCACTTAACCAAATACTAAGGAATGTGAATGAGCATCCAATGGTTAGACATGAAGCTGCTGAAGCTCTCGGTTCTATTGCTGGTATGCCCTTTTTTACAAATACATTTTAGCTGTTTTCTATTTTTTTTGTTAGGCCAATGAATCCTTTTTGTCAGCGAAGTGCAAGATGCCACTGAAGTGTAGGGCGCTTATAAATATCAGTGTATGCATGTGCTTCGAAACAGAAATAATAAGTCTTCCCTTTTGTTTCGTATTTTTATTTTAGATGATCATAGCATATCACTTCTTGAGGAATTTGCAAGAGATCCTGAGCCCCTTGTCTCGCAGAGTTGTGAAGTTGCTCTCAGCATGCTGGAATTTGAAAAGTCAGGCAAATCTTTCGAGGTATGGCAATAGCACATTTTATTAAGATTAAATATAATATTACCTGTGACCCTTGGATGGTGGCATTCAATATTACCTGTGACCCACTGACCCTTATTTTTTTTCTGCAGTACCTTTTCTTGCAAACTCCAGGAGCTAAACCAATCTGCTGACTGCATTGATGCGAATCATACAACTTTGGTGCTGCTTTGAATTATAGTCGAGGTAAGATGAAGTTTTCCGGAATTCCTCAAGTTTACACGTTACTACTGTTTATCAGAAAACAAAGACGTGTAAACTTTTTTTTGGTCTTTATTGATCCCCTTGTTGGGGATATTATGGGAACAAATGAATTCATGCATGTTTTCTTGGGTTGCCTCAATCTATAATTATAGATAGCCTCATAGCATTGTTTTCAAAGAAAAAGTGATGTAGATTGTGTCATTGCTGTGTTGAGAAATCCTGATTGGTATGCATGCAGAGATCTTTGTTTCTGAAATAAGCAAATGCTAGGTGCAGATGAGGTGCGGTGTGCGCACCAAACACTGCGGCTGCCGTGGATTTTTTTTAAACGAATCTAGCAGGCCTGCACCCATATTTTTCCTTCTTAAATAGAACTACATGATATGTCGTTTTGTCAGCGCGTGCTCATTTATCAAGTAATTCGCTGATCGCACGAGGTTAGGTCGCAAATGAATTAAAGGTTCATAACAAGTTATGTTTGGATCGATAAAAAATTATGATAGTTTATTAATGAATAATATCGTTTACAGATATAATATAATTATGATGTTTGTGAATATTTAGTTGTGAATATTATTTGTGTTCCTAAAAAGTTATCTATGAACGAATAATTAATAAATTAATTATTTTGTATAAAAATTATTTTATTAAATATAAATATATTTTTTATTAAGTATATTCTAATAAAAATATATTTATATTATTTAATTCAAAGTATGATTTATTTATTTATTATTGTTATTATTATTATTATTATTATAATATTTCATAAATTATCAATAGTAATTGTTTAAACATATTACATAAAGATAATATAGTAAGATTAATTATTTATATTTTTTTGTGATAAGTTAATAACATTATTTTTATTTTTATTTATATAGATTTTTAGGATTTTATAATTGTATTCGTGAACGTATGGGAATACTTATTTGTGAGTAACATATTAATGTTTGTGAATATCGGATACCATAGGTTAATGCTCTTATTCAATTTAGTTTGTTAATAAATAGTAATGAATATGTTTAAAAATCTTATTATTCGGTTTAGTTTGATTCGTTATAGCCCTACATATGACAGATTGAAGTGTGCAAAGAAAAAAATTGATTGTTGCTCTTTGAATTTATATATTTTTAATACAATAATTTTTTTAATATAATAAGTAAAATGATTTTGTTAAAATAAAAAACTAATTTTGAATATTAATGAATTGTTTGGTGTTATTTTTGGTTTTATATTTTAATTTTATTAATTTTTATTTTATTGGAGTGGATTTTAATTCTAATTTAATAAAATAAATTTTGTTTGATATAAGAGAGGATGTGTTGTTAAGAAATATTTTTTAAATTTGGGTTATAAAATTATAAGTAAAAGAGAACACGATGGGTTTAGTAGAGACAAAAAAGAGAAAAAAATTTAAAAAGTTTATATTTGAAAATAAAAGTTATTAAAATATGTTTTTAAAAATGTAAATTGTTTTTTAAAAAAATTGAATGTTATAAATAGTGAAAGAAAAATAGGATACTTACAAAAAATTAAGTTTGAATTTGAAAACAAAAATATCTAAAAATTTAAAGCAGACTAAGGGGACGTTTGGTATGCATTTTTGGTTTTGTGCATGCCAATTGTTCATTAAAATTTTGAATTCTAAACGTTTGGTATGCATTTTCTATTTTATATGATAGAGAATGTATTTTTTTAAAGTATTTTTTAATTGGTTTCATTCTAGGAAAAAAAATAAAATATGGAGGATTCACGTAAGAGAGTAAACAAAAGTGAAAAGTCAAAAAAAAAAAGATAATTTACTGAAGGTGCTAAGTAAGACAATGGACAGCACTAGTCTGACTTGTGATAAGCTTGAATTGGCTGAAGTCTTCCTTGAGCCTTCTGGGAAAGTGAAGTATCAGGTATGCTCGCCAGATTCCTTGAGCAAGATGTTGGTTAAGTTTGAAGTGACCCAGCCTGCGGCAGAGGCCTCTTAAGTTGCTATGATATGATTCATATTGATATTGGGTGTTAGTTTCAAGACTCATTATGCTTGTGTACGTTTTTAAGGCAGTGGCTGCACTTATGTGGTGTGAACTTTAATAGCTGTCTCGGACGCTCATCATACTTGATGACTGTCGAAATGTTTTTTTGTTGGAAGTCTGCCTTTTGGCTAGTACATACAAGTCCCCTGATGCGGAAGCTATGAGACAGCGTGGATTTTTCTATGGTTGGACTCTGTTTTCTGTAGTAATTGATTTATTTTATTATTTGAACTTGTAGGTAGCTATTAGTAATTGATGCTGTTTAATATGCTTGTAATGTATAGCATATGATGGGATAAGAAAGCAAAGCTTGCACTGTTACAAAATTTCAAGGGGTGCCATTATGACAGATTTTGAAAATTTAGCTTGTTCACCTAGACTTCTTATTAAATATTATTTTTTTATTGGACATACAAAAAGATACTTTATTTGTTTCAGATATCCATACTATTCAATGTTGTTGGTGGAATTTTAGTTTAGGGGTGTAAAATGGACCAGTGGTCTGTGGATCAGTCCGCGGATTGGACCGGAAAAAATTTAATTCATTTTAATCACTTGCCTAAACAGACCGGTTCGTTTAGGCCCGGTCCGTGTGGATCAAATCTGTGCGGACGCGGACCGATTCGCGGACAGGTTTTATTTATTTATTTTTTAAAACTTATTATTCATTCTACCTAATAGGTTAATACTTAAATTCTAAATCTATTAATTTTAAAATTAAAGTTTAGAAACATAAATATTTAAATATGATTTTAAAAGTAAAAATTTTAAAATATTTAATAAAAATTAATTTATTATATTTAAATAAATAAGTAAATATGGACTGGTTTTGCGGATCGGTTCGGTTCATCTCATGACCCGATTGGATCAATATTCTTGGTCTGTTAAATTTGTGGCCTATACGGGTTGACCCGTTTAAGCTTATTCTGCACCGAATTAGACCAGACTGGTCCGTTTTACACCCCTATTCTATTTGGCCCGGTTATAATTTATGCTGGTGGTGTTCGAAAGGTTTGTTAATGTCTCTAAACTGATAATATGGGTACTAGTGATTAACATAAGCTTTTCATTTGTTCAGGATAAAATATTTTCCAATAAAAATGTTCATATTGCATTGGAAAAAGGCTGTATCCTAATGTACATATTTGCCCAAGAATCTGGCTTTCTATCTCAAGTTAAAAAGCAACAAATGTTTATCCAAAAAGCGCCAGTCTGTTCCAAAATTTTATGGACAGAAAATTACTTGGCATTTTTAGATATTAGAGTTCTTGTTGATGGTAGCCTGTAGAACGGAAGGTTCCTTCCTCTCCATCCCTTTCATCTATTTCTCGTGCAAAAGTTGTTGAAAAATTGGAAGGTCTCGATGAGATTGCTTTTGAATACTTAGTTCATATCTTAGGATTAGGTGTGCAAAGATGACAGTACAAGTTTGAGATCTGTGGTAGTTGGTATTATCTTAGGAATGATGTGTAGCTTGTTTTCAGGGGGCTTTATACAATCTAACGTTTGAAATGTTTGCAGGGATTTGTCATTGTTTCTGCCTTGCTCGTGACAGCGTTGTTGCAGTTCATCTTGGATGGGAGGCCACCTTCCTTCTACTGTCTTCTGGCCCTGCCGCTTGTGATTTGTAGCATTTCAATTTATCAAAAATACCCTTACAGAGTAAAAAAGAAGGAAGCTTAACTGTAATCAGAAGAACAAGTAGTACAGATTACATTTGAAACTTGGGGGGATGCAGTTGCTAGCTACCCTTATAAAATGAAAGGGAAATTAAAAATTGAAAGGAAATGAAATAGCCATTTTTGCTTCCTACACGGCCTTTGTATTCCCATGCTCTGATGTTAACACTTCAAATCAGTTATAAATGCTCCCCATCTTCATCTTTAAATTTTCTATGATCTTTACCGCGGGGCCCTGTTGCTTCTATTTATTGGAAATCCTTTTTAAATGTGGATTTCTGGTTTGAATTGTTCATATGCAGGTTTTTGTAGGGTTGTGAAGGTTGTGTTTGATGGTGTCGATCCGAATTTAAGGAATTTGACAAGGTTATAGGTTTTGCTTGACATGGGTTCGTCATATTGATGGATCGTTTGTGTGGAGAGAGCTGGAGTACTGCCCAACTAAACGAGAACAACGGGGTTCATTCATGCTTTGTTGATCAAGAGAGACGATTGATAAAGTGAAATACAGGGCATGCCCCCTAGCAATGGGGAACTAAATAACTAGAGACAACAGGAAGGAGAGAGAGGTGGGGGGGTGGGCGGTCGTGATATTTTTAGAATTATTTAAAAAGTTTTTTTTACATATAATTAGAAAGTAATTATAAATTTATAGGAATTTTGTGAATTATATTTTTAATAATTCTCTTCCTATGTAATTCAAAAGTTTTTTAATAAATACACTCTTAAACATGATACTATGACTGATATATCAAGAGTTAGGGATGGAAACAGATTAGATTGGAATCAAATACTATTCGACTTAAACATGTATAGTTTTATTTTAAATTTGACTCGTTCTATTGATTTCGAGATGAATTCTTTTTTACTTTAAACCTATTTTAAATGTAATAAAATATCAAATCATAATAGTTCGATTAAAATTGAGATCCGACCCGATCTCTTATCGGGGTGGATCATATCCGATTGGGGTGGATCATATCCAAGTCATATTATCACCTCTAATAAGTGTTTTCAAATACATTTACAAGTCTATCATATTTAGATGCATCAATACAACCACTATCATATTAAGCGTTGCACTGCAATACAATAAAATTACTTTGGTATTAATATCATATTTTAAAGGAAAATTGTGACAATTTTTGTAAAGTAAAAACAGAAAGAAGAAGAAGAAGTAAAAGAAATATAATAAGAAGAAGAAAAAAGGAAAGAAAAATGCGAAAAATTGAACACTTAATAATATAATAATATTGTACACACCGACGCCGTTTTGTTTTCTTAATAATATAATAATATCTGTAGACGCCTGAGAAAACTCTAGAAACCTACACCTGTAAAATATGTGAACGTTCCATAAAATTGTCGAACAGAACATTCTGGAGACAACTTCTTAACCATATAAAATACCCATGCCCCCCCACGCACACTCTCTCATTCACGGATCTTAACTCGAACCTTTTAACACTGTCGGTAGGTTTTCATTAGATTTTTGCGTGTTTCGTTTGTTTTTGTTCTCGTTTGATCCAAGCGAAGATCAATGGCCGGGAAAGGCGAGGGACCTGCGATCGGTATCGATCTGGGAACAACCTATTCGTGTGTCGGAGTGTGGCAGCACGACCGTGTGGAGATCATAGCCAACGACCAGGGCAACCGTACAACGCCCTCCTACGTCGCCTTTACCGATTCAGAGCGGTTGATTGGCGATGCGGCCAAGAACCAGGTGGCCATGAACCCCATTAACACCGTCTTCGGTAAGATCTATGTTCCCCAAGCTGTGTCACTGCTGTTGATACTTCTACTTTGTTAATGTTATTTTTACATCGATTGTGATTGAAGCTATGCTCGGATCTTATATTAGTCAGATCGTTTGATGCGACTAAGTTTGTAGGCCGATTTGTTGAAGTTCATCGATTTTACGCAACGTTGTTATTATAATTCATACCCTAAAGTTGTTTAGTCATGAGATCGAATGTAATACGAAATTGCAAGATGCGAAAGTCTAGACCTATGTTCTTCCATTGTGTTATTTATATTGTGTTTCATGCCGTCTTTCGAAGAAGGATAATTGTTTTTGCCCTGTCTAGACCTGTCTTTCAGTACTCAATATTTTCCACGTACTTAGGCCGTCTCACCTCTCATGTTGTTATTAGATGATTATATTATGTTTTGTGTTTTTGTTGTTATTTCTTCATAATTATATTTTGTTTTGTTTTTGTTCTTCTGTTGTTTTTGTGTCAATTATGTTTTCAATGTTGTTCGGTGCCTTACTGAAATATTGTGCGATAAATATATGTTATCTGTCTTTCTTGTTTTGTTTAATTAATTTATTTGTATGATAATGTGTTTGTTAGATGCCAAGCGTTTAATTGGGAGGCGATTCAGTGATTCCTCTGTTCAGAGCGACATTAGGCACTGGTCTTTTAAGGTTGTTTCTGGGCCTGCCGACAAGCCCATGATCACGGTCAATTACAAGGGTGAAGACAAGCAGTTCGCTGCTGAAGAAATCTCATCCATGGTTCTGACCAAAATGCGTGAGATTGCTGAGGCCTACCTTGGCTCTACGGTGAAGAATGCTGTTGTAACAGTCCCTGCTTACTTCAACGATTCACAGCGACAGGCTACCAAGGATGCTGGAGTGATTGCTGGACTTAACGTCATGAGAATCATCAATGAACCGACAGCAGCAGCCATTGCATATGGTCTTGATAAGAAGGCTACTGCTGTGGGCGAGAAGAATGTGCTCATCTTTGATCTCGGTGGTGGCACGTTTGATGTCTCGCTTCTCACAATCGAGGAGGGTATCTTTGAAGTGAAGGCCACGGCTGGAGACACCCACCTTGGTGGGGAGGACTTTGACAACCGAATGGTGAACCACTTCGTGCAGGAGTTCAAGAGGAAGAACAAGAAGGACATCAGTGGGAACCCCAGAGCCCTCAGGAGACTGAGAACCGCTTGTGAGAGGGCCAAGAGGACTCTCTCTTCGACTGCCCAGACAACCATTGAGATTGATTCCCTGTTCGAGGGTATTGACTTCTACACTACAATCACTCGGGCCAGGTTTGAAGAACTCAATATGGATCTCTTTAGGAAGTGTATGGAACCTGTTGAGAAATGCCTGAGGGATGCAAAAATGGACAAGAGCAGCATCCATGATGTCGTTCTTGTTGGTGGGTCTACCAGAATTCCCAAGGTGCAACAGCTCCTGCAGGACTTCTTCAATGGAAAAGAGCTATGCAAGAGCATTAACCCCGATGAGGCTGTCGCATATGGCGCTGCTGTTCAGGCTGCTATCTTGAGCGGCGAGGGCAATGAGAAGGTGCAGGACCTGTTGCTTCTGGACGTGACCCCGCTTTCTCTTGGGTTAGAGACTGCAGGAGGTGTCATGACTGTGTTGATTCCAAGAAACACAACCATCCCCACCAAGAAAGAACAGATTTTCTCAACCTACTCTGACAACCAGCCCGGTGTCTTGATCCAAGTGTTTGAGGGTGAGAGGACAAGGACGAGGGACAACAACTTGCTTGGCAAGTTTGAGCTCTCTGGCATCCCTCCAGCTCCCAGGGGTGTACCCCAAATCACTGTTTGCTTTGACATTGATGCGAATGGCATCTTGAATGTTTCTGCTGAGGACAAAACCACTGGGCAGAAGAACAAGATCACCATCACTAATGACAAGGGCAGGCTGTCGAAGGAGGATATTGAGAAGATGGTGCAAGAGGCCGAGAAGTACAAGTCAGAGGACGAAGAGCACAAGAAGAAGGTGGAGGCCAAGAATGCCCTGGAGAACTATGCTTACAACATGAGGAACACTATTAAGGACGAGAAGATTGGGGCGAAGCTCTCTTCTGAAGACAGGAAGAAGATCGAAGATGCCATCGATCAGTCTATCCAGTGGCTTGATGGTAACCAGCTTGCAGAGGCAGATGAATTCGAAGACAAAATGAAGGAGTTGGAAGGCATCTGCAACCCCATTATCGCAAAGATGTACCAGGGAGCTGGTGGCGACGCCGCTGCCATGGATGAGGATGGTCCTGCTAGTGGTGCTGGGCCTAAGATCGAGGAAGTCGATTAAGCTATATATGTTTCTTCGACGATTGGTGTATTACTTTCGTTTTCTTTTCCGTTTGATTTCGATTAAGGATTTTGTTTTTCAATTTTCTGGTGCCCGTGCATCGGAAGCTGCTTTTGATTTTTTTTATGTTTTTCCCAAGCATGCCAATGAACTAGCTGATTTATCTCAAATTTCTTGGGTTTCTTGCATTTCAATGTTTATTTATGCATTGCTCTCCTTTCCTCAAATTTTCTTGCAGTTCTTCTCGAATACAATGCACATCAAAGTTTGTAACTTTGAACTGGGCGGTCATTTTTTTTTTTTTTGGTTTTCTAACACCATGATCTGATGTCAACCAGATGCGTTACTAGTACCATATAAAATTATCTGAAGGCAAAAGATCTTTGATCAAATAATCATTCACATGTTAAGCAAAAGTAAAAATAACCCATATGGATTTAGAACTCAACTGGATGATGTTTATAATCTGAGTGAAAATGCAGATTTCATTACGTAATTTGTGACGACAGTGTAAGTAAACAGTGAAGCCAAACCGTTAAAGCTATTCAACTAGTCTGACGTGCATTTTTGTCGCTTCGATTCAATATATGCTTACTCGAGGAGGGGCGGAGTGAAGGCAAACCTGGACCTGCTCTTCTGGCCCTAGGCGATGTTTTTCCACGATAAGAATTTGCTTCAAGGCAAAAACCTATATATATATATATATATGATATATCAGGACCATTATACACTCTTTGGGCGAGAAGTTGAACTGCTCTTCATTCGAGATAATGGCTGCACGAGCTCAAAATCAGTGCTTGGGAGTTTGAGGATGGAACCATGAGATTAGGGGATGGAACAACTTCAATACCATGAACGCACTGGGGGTTTGAAATAACCCTGTAGTGCTTCCTCTGCAACCTGTGGCAACGTATAAACTCTTGTATCTACACAGAACGGGAATTGGTGCCCCCATTGCCACAGGTGTGTCTGTTCATGTAACTCCTTAGCTGCATCTTACCCAAGGCGTTTTTTGGCCTCTCCTTGAAGACCCACAAATAATTATTCTCCTTATCACGTTGAACCATGAATAACTCCAGCTGTGAGTTCAATTTATCGCGAGGCGCTCCTCATATTTGAATAATGCCTCAGCCTAAACTGGGGGGGCCAATACCCACCTCAAAAATGTCACAAGTAACATTCCAGGACGGTGGAAGCGGGAAATTGATGTCGGGGGTAGTTGATAAAATGACCAGGTCGGTGCAGTACGGGCTCTGGCTCATCGTTGTGACTATGATGAACTCGAGTCCAATGACAGGAGTGTGGATGGGTCTGTCATCTGTGATTCTCCATTGTTAGGGAAGTGAGCAGAGTTCCACCCATCTTTCTAGATTATAATCATTGAAGTCACACAAACACCGCCACCAAAATATCCGGTATATATGTCAATCAATCCAATCCATCCACAGTGCCCCTCAAAACGTAAACTGCATCGTTACAAAACAGAAGTAAATACTCCAAAATACGTGGCCAGATCCTTCAATAGACTGATCATGGACAAACCCACGAAAAACTGCTTTTTCCATCACCCCCATAGATGATCCCTCACCCATTGTGTACTATGGTTGAACGGATCTGACGGTGAAGGTGGGTTCCTGATGGGTATGAGAGATGCAAACTGATGGGTTTGTTTTTATTTTTTTTGACAAACTCCTTGATGGACCAAGCTATCAACAAAAGCCATGAACCATTTCGCGCGCGGTCCTCTAGTGCCCCTATGGTAAGCAAAACGGCACCTAAGGTGTTGGATGGCCCCCTTTGTTGGAGGAATTTTGTGGGCCGATGCTCTCCATCCAAATCAGAGGGAATTCGATTATGAAACCTTTGATTAAGTAAAGAATATTGTGTCACGGGGAAAGTTTTGAGTTTGATTTTCAGTTTCAAAGAATTTCTTTTGACATTACATTATCGCTCACAAGGAGCAAAACGCATTGAAAATTAGTCATGTCTCACATGAGTTTCTTATATTAAAAAAATAAGTATATTATTTATCTAATTAAAAACGATAGATAATGTACCATAAAAATAGATATTTTATATTATAATAACAAGTGCTTAAGATGTTATTTGTTTTTAAAATAATAATTTTACTTTTATTATATTAGCTTGTTTTAAAACTTCAAAAGTATGATTTTTTTTTTTGGATAAAAATTATCAAGACCTATCAATTGATATTTTTTTGGTTTAACTTTTTAAAGAGGTAGATATTCAAACTCAATTTGATATTATTTCGATTTAAACTAGCTGTCAAGTTTAAACATTACATCATGTAATTATTTTAAAATTAGTTTTATATATTAGTTATGTATTGATCTTAATCACTAATTTAAAAAGATCATGTTTAATTCAACTTAACCCATTAATAAGTATTAGTTCACTAATAAATATGAGGTAAACACGGATCTAACAAAATTTAAAATTAATATAATATTAAGTCCAACCTTTTAGGTTACCCATCACTAAACTTAATTTAAATTTAACATATTAGTTTTATATGAATCAAAATTACCAATTTTTACCACCCTTAACTCCTTAAAATATACCAGGTTATATATAACCCACAGTTGAAATTTAAAATAAACTGAGTATTAATTAGACTCGCTAATTAAAAAAATATTTAATTTAAGTGACTCATTAATCAATTAAAAAACATAATGTTGGGCAACCAATAACTATATAATATATAATAAAGTTTATGAGATGGGATTGTCATTATTATAAAACAACAGTTACAATAAATTTTGTTTTATTTCAATTTGATATTCATTATAATTTTGACTAATATTGATTAATTAATCTAATTTAAAAATTAAAATTTGATGGAAAATTGTAGGGAATACTTTTTTTGGTTATACCCGCGGACATTTTTAGACGTAAATGTTTTTTCTTCTTCTTTATTGTCTCTTGTACTTCTCTAAACCGGTTTTTTAATTTATTTTTTAGTTTTTAATTAATTATTAATTTATCAGTACATGTTTTATGTAACAGCAGTGCAAGTCTTCAATTCTAACCATATTGCCCTTTTATGAAGATCTTAGGCACCCTCCAAATCTAACAGTGGTGCAGCTTTTTTTTTTTTTTTTTTTTTTTTTTCTCCTAAAACAACTATACATCAATTCATGAATTTAAAGTATGCATTCTGTATCTCCAAATGCATACTTAACAATATAAACTGTTTCTCATAATGAATAAGCATATGCTAATAAAAAATGTGTATTGCAGGCCTATTAATTTAGCTGTCATCTCTTTCATCACTTTCCTACTTTCTAATCTTAAAAAATTGAAACCTCGTATCTTATAATTGAAAAGGATTCATTGTTTATGTAGCAACCCTTGCCGAAATTGACGAGTCAAACAAAAACTCTCTCATAGATAGCATATGAATTTGTTTGAATATGTGAGAATTCTCTTTGATGATGTTACTCGTGCTTAAGCATATGAATTTAATACATTAATTTTGTGATTTGATTGAAAATGTTTAAATAAAAATGAAACTTGAATGATTGGTGAGTCTAGTAAGAGGAACACGAAACACCTACATGTTAATTTACTTGCATAATATTTACATATTGTATAATCTCTTTTGAAAATGGCATTCTTTTTGTCCTCTTTTATATTATTCATTAGTTTTTTTTTTTGGTTTGATGCCAATTGGATTCAAGTATTTATTTGTTCTACATTCACTTACATAATATTTGCATTTGCTTGGTAATAAGTCATATAAAACAATTTTAAAGATGACATTTTTTTAATTGTTAGATTCATCCCGTGGATATTTATTTATTTATTGTAGTTTGATGTCAATTGAATTCAAGTATTTATGTATTTTACATTTTAATATAAAAAAATTAAAATGTAACTGAATAGATGCGATTTGAAAATATAACTTTTTTACTCGTAAAAAAAAGAAATTTGATTTAGAGTTAAATAAGTTAACTTGATTGACAATCAGATATTAACATGCGAGTTGAAAAATGATCATTTGAATCTGCTACTAGTACTTTATTTTTTTTTTTAAATTAGAGTGAAAAATGAAAATGTGAGGTGAGAAATTATGTTTATTTTGTATTTTTTTAAATATAATAGTTATTTTTTATTGTATAAAATTAAAAATACTATTTTATTATTTTTAATTTTTATAAAAAATTTATTATATTTTTAGAGTACTCACATAAGTTTTTCATTATTTTTTTCTAAATTTATAATTTTAAATTAATTTTTTAATTTCCTATACAAATATACATCACAGTATATTTTTTAAATAACTTTATATATTATTAAACTAATATTTTATATAATTTTTTATAATTTAATATAAAATAAAAAACAATATTACAAAAAACGTGAATAAAAGAAATAAAATAAATTTATATATAATTTAATAATTATATGAAATAAATAATAAGAAAAAATTAAATATAAGCATGAGAATTATTTTATAATATTTTGATTTATTTTTAAATATAAAAAATAAAATTCGATAGAAAATGTTACTAGTACAAACTTCGAAAATCTGCTACTATGCAAAACAAATATGCTCTCCGGCCTAAAATTTGTCAGAAACCAGAGTTGAGAACTGAAAATGTAAAGCGAGAACACAGTAATTCCAAGTTTCCACCGCGAGGCGTTTAGTATGGCTGTATGAGACAGAAGATTGCACAGTAAAACCATATCTACACTTGGAACGAAACTGATTTATTTAAACCTTTTAGAGCTGCATTTTTTTAAAGCAAAACATGCCAATTTGACAGCTATTGATTGAATATATAGCTGTCCAAGTAATTAGATCTGCAACTTTTGCATGATAATTACCACTGTTCTGTTCCTCACAAAAAAACAAAAAAGCCATTAAAAGTAGTGTTACATATTTCTGCATAACTAATGTAATGTAATTAATTGAAGGGCCATGGCACATATGTAAACAGTACACATCCTTTTCTCTTTCTATTGTGAATCTGTGATCCCACGTGAGTACCTCGAGGGATGTGTGGCCGCTCACCCATAAACAACAGAAGGGCCTTGTCGACACTTTTCCCAGTTTTTGTACATTTTCTCATTGGACGCATATTTTGTTTCCCCCCCAAACTCAATCTCGGACTGGATGAAGGAAATGGAATCTCCATAAAGAGGCCCATTGTACTGGGACATGTTAGCTGATCGTGCAGGTTAGAAATGAGAGATCATGGGGGGTGGGGGGACTTTCAATTTTACGGCATTAAGGTAGAAAACAAAAGAAAAACAGGATGGATAGAAATGCGAGAGCCTTACCTAGCAGCAATCATGCTCCATGATTTCACACACTGATTTTCCGGGGAAAAGAAGCCCTCTCTTGTAATGTCTCTTTCAGCAGGTGGGTGTCTTGCTTGGAATGTTACACAAGCTTTAGTCTCCCCTAACTTTTGATTTTCCCATGTATTGGTCAGAGTTTTATAGACTGAGAGTACACACCCTATATCCCCCAATTACATATTCGTTCTCTTGATTTACTGGATATTTCCTTGCAGTTCGAAGTTGCTCTCTTTTCTGATGTAATAATCTGTAGGCGAGAAGAATGAGATATTTGAGTTATGTGGGTCTTGGATTAAGTGTGGTTTTTGGGTGCCTTTTTCTGGCCCTGGTTGCAGAACTTTACTATTTGCTGTGCCGGAAGAAAAAGCTCACGAGCACAGAGATCGAAGATGGGTCTGGCATCCCAGAATCAAGAGATTTCCCATACATGTCCTGTTGGAAAAAGCCCTCTTCTTTATGCTCTAGAGCACCCCCTAACCCTCAAAATGTAGGCTCGTCTCTAAGAATCACAGAAACACACGAGACCCATGACCCAGAATTGCTGTTGAAGCACCTTGAAGAGGGTCTAAGTCAAGAGCACTATTTGTCAGGCCTCCCAAGGATTCTCTTCACGATAAAGGAAGAAACAAGGGAGGATTTAGAGTCTGAAGATGGGAAGTCCCAGAAGAGCAGAAAAACTAGGAGCTTCAGTGAGCTTGTTGCCAATGCAATAGAATTAGAGACCCCATTTTGGACTCCTCTGGCTTCACCATGTATGACTCCTCCTCCACTCACCCCTAAATCTAATTTAGAGGCAGTTAATCCCAACGGGTTCAATCCCCTCTTTGAATCTTCCACTGGCTCAGAGTTGAGTGGGCTGTGGCAAAGGCAATCTCTATCTCCTCCCCCAAAGTTCAAGTTCCTGAAGGATGCAGAGGAGAAGCTTCAGAGAAGAAAGACGTCTGAAAAAGCAGCTAAGGAGAGAAGAGTGATTGAAGCCTCTGCTGCTTCAATGGTTGTCAAGGACGAGAAAGATGATGATGGGCCTTTGACCACTGTGACTCTGGCTGCTAATACAAGCAAAGAGGTGGTGCGTAATCATCAACCCAGCTCTTCTCAGGTAGCTGCTTCCCATTGAATCTTCTCCCTCGACATTGAGGACATTAGCAAAACAACAAAAAAGAATAAATTCGAGTTGCATTTGAGCTCCATTCCCTGAAAATGTACTGAATTTCGCTCCTGTTCTGACATAATAGATTTCTTACTTCATTTTTTTCCTTGTTACATCTTGATTTGATGAAATGGGTCTTGCTTCTGATTTCCTAGTTATTTCGCTCCGGTTAACTTTTAGTACTTGTGCGGCTTTCAAGTCTATGTTCGTCTGTTCCATCCACATCCAAATACCATGTGCATTTATTGATATGAAATTTGAAGTAAAGATGAAATTATTTTTTAAAAAATAACATTAGCATAGTTTATTTTTAAGTAACCTTGAAAAGGGCATTAATTAGCATTACTAATGATAAATCACAATACCTGCTAATTAAAATTTATCTAATAACCGAATTTTAAATGAAAACTAAAATAAAACTAATTAACCGTTTTAAATTTTGCCTGTTCTTTCATGGTTGGTACAATTATTTAAACAAAAAAATGGTTGATTTGGTCCGTTTCTGATTGATTCAATTGAATTTTTTTAAAATTTTTGCTCACTATCTATATATCCTCGTTACACTTTGCTTTTGGCAAAATAAGAATAAAGATGTAATCCATTATCCTCGATTCTCATATGTATAAGAAAACAGTTATTATCAACACTTCTAAACTAATAACCTCTGCGCACAAAATTTTAAAATGCTCAAGTGATATGTGATATGTTGTGTGTAAAGATCTCTCGCGTGACAAAAAAACCAAGTAAAAATAAAATTGAACCATGTGTGTGGTGACAAGTGATATGTTGTTAAATACAATTTATAGTCTTGTGCAATATTGAACTAATATATATATATATATATATAATGCTGCTGATTGTGACATGAAATGGCTAACCAGGGTGGCCATGCAGTGGGGTTGGGTTGAAGTGGGATTAAAAATAATAAAATAACATGAGCAAAAATTTAATTATAACTGGGGATTTCGGACGATAGTGGAGAGACAGTTGTCTGAAAACTGTTGACAGGTGCAGTCATGCAGATGACAGGGATGGGAGTGGGTTACATTACATGGTTTTATGTAGTCATCACCATGTCGGAGTCTCTTCTTCTGAATTCTGTCATTTGTCACGTGTGACTGTTGACCAGGTTGCGCAGCTGGCATAACATAACACCTGTGACCGTCAATGTTATTTTCTCTTTCTTCCATACAAAAAAAATATTTTCTCTTTCTTCAACATAGACAGCCACTGTTGGTTTTCGCCTCTGTGATCACTATTTTAAAATATAAATAATATTTTATTTATATATTATTTTTAGTTTTTTTCTTTTAAATTAAAATTTTTATTTATTTTTAATCACTACTTATTATAATTACTAAAAATGTACAAATATAAAAAAATATATATTTAAAAGATAATATTAATACTCTAAATATAAAAAATCTCTCCCATTTTATATTTTTAAACTTTATTTTAGAGACATTGAGTAAATTTATTTTGATCAAAATTTCAAAACTTATTCTTAAATTATTAAAAAAATCATCATAGAATACCTAATGTAAATGTTCTAAATCATGTTACCTATACATGTGGTTGCAATGGAAAAAAGCATGAAAAAAAAAAAAGATAAATGTAAAAGATATGGAAAATTCATTTTCTTGGAAGAGATAGCAAATGAAAGATATACAAAAAAACAAGGGTTACTTTTATGACAACCCAAATGGTGAAATTTCACGTGTAAAAATTACAAAATTATTCTTTTTCGCCTACTACAAAAATTTACACAATAAGATACATAAACACAAAAAACTAATACTTTAAACACTCATACTTTTTTATATCTATTTTATAATATCAATTAAACTATAAAAAAAATTTCCCAACCACATTTTCACTTAACCAAACAATGCAATCTTTCCACCTTTTTTTTTCACATAAATTTCTTCTGTCCTCTTTTTATACTTACCAAACAGAGCCTTAAAGGTTTGGCAAATGAGTATGGAGACGGAGGAAAAGATACAGTGCTGCGACTGTGAACCCGTGAATATGTATGGAAATATCTCTGGGTACGTAGTTTTTTACATTTTCAATCGGCTCAGGTAGCGAGATCGGAGGGACAAACAGGGAAAAAGGAGAATAAAAAAAGAAGCTTGGGGATTAAAACCCAAACAAGTATCGAGAGAATGCCAAGCTTGGGGAACCATCAGATGGCTAGAAGACATCTAGCAAATGTAAATCACAAAAATCCTAGTTAGGATATTGGGATGCCTAGTGTGAGTTTGCTAACATAAAAAGTGGTTGACAGGTCTCATATTGGCTAGAAGACAAAAATTTCATAGCAGCCAATATGGTACAATATCCCAATAAAGAAAATTGATACCGTGTCATAATCTCACATGCGACATGGAAAAAAAATGATACGGTGAAATTCACCAATCAACCATACAATCAGGTTATTGTACATAATTACCAATATGAATGGGTTATAACACAAAGCTATTGGGTTCCAAACCTCTCAAGCTCTAGGGCAAGAGAACAGGCAAATCTGCGCGGATGTTCATCCCGAAGATTCTCTGCATTCATCTTTATGAAGCTTTGAGTGAAGATAAACTATAAACCTCTGAACCCAATAACATCTATGGTGAGAGACGAAATAACAACAATTGTCCAATGTGGATCGGCAAACCAAAACGGGGATACAGATCCAATCCTTTCAGAGTTAGGTTCCTAAGTACCCGTAATTCCAAGTTCTACACAGAATGGGTTCAAGCCCGGCTCTTCCAACAAGCTAAATGCTGAAAATCCATAGTATGAGTGAAACAGATCTGGCAGTTCCCCGGGAAATTTACTGAAACCACCATACTGGGAAAACAAAACATCAGCCACACAAAATTCGGTCAAGGGAGCAACTTCAATGTCCATGAAGCAAATTACTGGCATCAAAAGTTACATTGGCAGCTATGCTAACAAAGATTTTAACAATTATCCCCTCCCTATCTCATCGTATTGAGACTAGATGCCATGACAAACTAGCAAGCAGTTATATGTAGCTTCCAGACTAAAAGACATCATCACATATTGCATCATAGTGTCCAAGTAAACGAAAACTGTAAGAGGGAGACGCTTTGTTGATAGTGTGTACATAAAGTTAATATAAATTACTATACAGCAATATCAAAGCAACTAAAACCTAGTGGTACAAACTCACGTGTAGAAGGAGCTACACAACAACAAACTGACCGATCAGTTGAATACTCATTGTCCATTCATAAGGCTGTCAAAGATTGGAAATATTTCTTATCTTCAGAGTCTACCAAGTCTTTGCATCAATTGAAAACAATCCACAAAGCAAAATCAGAGATCTTGGTGAAAACCAACAAATTGTATCGCCCCCTGCAAATCGTAGAGCTTTCTAAACTATTGTGTTTGCAATTTTATATTGTTTTTATTAGGAATTGAAAATATTTTTCATAAAAATTGGGTACTTGTGTAAAGTTTGGTTGTAAGCTTAGAAAACAGTAGAGTTTTCAATGAACCTACAAAACTGAATAGTTTGTCTTGAACTTGTAAAATGGCCTAGTAGAACTTTTCATACGTTGTTGAAGAGAATTAAATAGTAGTCATCGACCACTATAAATTTGAAGCGTATGCTTTGCCTATTTGTTGTCCCAATCATCATGTTTTTGGGAAAAGCGAGCAGGGGCATAGCGCTTGAATGCTTACGCGTTGCTTAATTCACGCTTCAGCGACACCTTGACAACCATGGATTGCATTATATGGATGAAAGATGATACCACAGAAATGTGAATGCAGAATAGAGAGCTTACCTGGGACTGACACGTGAGCAAAAATCTACCCAATTTTTCCTTATCAACGAATTTCCACGCACCCAAGATTTTCAGAACCCCTCCAATCCTATAAAAGCAGGCTGCCACAGTCAAGTCCAAGAATTGCAATGAAATCCACAAAAAAGTTATTAAATCTTTACCAGAATGCATAACATGTATCACTAGCTTTGTTGGGTCTACCCTGAAACCCACCATCATCAGCTTGCCTCTGCAGGAAATTAAATATTAAATTCATGTAATCATGAAGCACTTCAATCAGCAAAAATTACTTGAAATATGATGACCAAATAATAAAAGAAATGAGAAATCATAAAATCAAAAGAGACAAATCAATCACCTGCAAGCACCAATCCAGCAGCAACGGTACATTTATGATGGAAGGTAGTTCATTTTTAGAAAGAAGGTCATCATCAATGAATCCCATCAACCGAAGAGATGCAACACCGCAATAAGTTGCACCACCTGTACCACTAGACAGTGTTGGTAAATTTCATGAGAAATGATCCAGCTTTAAAAAATTAACAGAGCAATTATCTTCCTTTTTGTTTGAATATTCATCAATTTCATAAGAGAAAATAAAAACACTTTATTCCAAAACATCAAATGGCAAGTGATGATATCCAATGGGGGAAAGGGGAAGGGATAGCCTTGTGGTATTACACATTTAGAAATAGTGAAGTTAATGTCTCAACTCTCAAATAAACAATGTCACATAAAAGGATAAAACAGTAATACAGAGTTAGATCCACTCACCATGAGATTCTTGACCAGGGATCAACCCAAAGCCGCCATCATATGACTGAAAGAACAGAGTCACTTGTTAGTACATTTGTGGTTACCAGTAAGTCGTTACATATATTAATTGCAAAAATAACAAATAAATATGTAGACCTGGCACTTCATGATATAATTTTTTGCTTTATCCTTATCCATGCCACTCCAGTTCCCAAGCATAAAACAGATAGCAGCTGAAAAAATAGATATCTACAGTGATTACATTGCACGGCAATTTGAAATAGAATAAATGGATGGGGTAATGTTGATATTGATTGTTCTCACCAGCGCAGTACACAAAGCGAAGATCTTTCTCTGCCCCAATATGGATGGGCATAAAGCTTCAAAAAAGAAAACAAATTTGGGAAATCAGCTTATCTTCATTTAGTCATGAAGCCAGCAGATTTCGACAAACATAAAATAATTTAAATTTCAAAAATTTAAGAGGAAAATATGTCTTTCTATTTCATCTTTTCTTCAATGATCTAGCTGCTTCACAAGCAAGTTATGCAGCACAAATGAATTGAAGTCACATATGTCAAATGTATCCATGCCAACTACATCAAGGGTGGTTTGGATTTGACATAAGTTACAAGATTGTACAAAAAAAATCCCATGAATTAAAAATAATAAATGGTTTAGTTTGACATTGGGTGTTAATAATGTGAACAGTAAATTATTAATAATGCCAACTTAGAAGTTGACATTATTACTGACGTACTAATAATATCTCATGCTAGTAATACAATTTAATCCAAACGTACACCAAATATACATACACTAAAAAAATCAAATTCATTAATTATAGAACAAAAACGACTAGTAGAGTCACTGATATAGCCATAAAAGAACTAGCAAGTGGAAAGAATGCAGAGCGAACAAGATCTGGCAGCAAGGTAGTCATGTTCATATTCTTTAATAAAATAAAATAAAATAAAATAACAACGCGTCCAAAGTAACCAAGGCAATCCTAGAGTGTCCAAATTGAGTCAAAGCACCAGCTTTTCTCCCATTTTAAATCTGTAGCAAAAATAGAGCAGGAGGATACCACTCAAACGCTTAAGCAATGCTTTGACAACTATAGTAATGATAAAAAGAATTCAGCTAGTTGTCATTTGACTCATTCCAATGATAAACTATGCACATCATACACACATTCTCTTACTTCTTGGCTGTACGCAAATGAAGTAGACATGACTAAATAGGGAAAAAAGGAAAATTCTATACCTTTCTGCTAAAAGTTTAAATGCTAGTCCCCATAAATAAATTCGATCAAAAACGAGTTTGCAATACAAACCTCCCATCAGGTTGTTGAAGGGTTTTCATTGACGTTAAAATTGATTCAGAATCAATATGTGATAAGTTATAGCCCACAATCTTTAGCATGGCAAGAGCGCAGTATGTGCTTGCCAAGTGGCTGCCATTGTGAATCAAAACCTACAGGAAGTTATACTAAAATCATTTCGGGACACACATGTCTATTGTTTCCTCAAAATAAGCAAAAACTTTTAAAAACAGAATAATTGAGAAACGGCAACTTTCTGTACCCCATTCTCATCTGATGGAAACTGAGAAGATCGTGAACCATGGAACCCATAAAATTTTCCTTCAATGAGTTTATAGACAAATAATAATAGTAATCAACCCTACTAAAATAAAGTGTCGACAAAAAAATAACACAAGGTAATGCATATTTATTACACAAAAAAAAAAAAAAAATCTCACACCGTTGTTTAATTCAGCAGCCTTGTTTTTTGGATGAGCCTGAAAAGATAATATCCAAGCAGCAACTGCATCCTTGTTAATCTAAGAAATGAATATCCAAGTTAAGCTGTGACCAAAATTTAGAGAATCGCATTCTGGTAAGACAGTGTTTCACTTGGTTCTACAATTCTTCACAGTAAGGTAATAAACCATACCCAACTCAATACATTGATCATGTATTGAAGTTCCACTCCAGATATATAAAGTGCGGTAGCTAAAGAGAGATAAAAAAAATACACACAAAAATATCAAAATAGTCCAACAAACACATCATCTGATCATCTCCAAGTGATTGCGAGTGAGAGAACACTAGTTGAGATAAAAATCAAAACGAACAAACTGAATTAGGAAAAACAATATAAACATCGGAGAGAGATGGAGGGAGAGAGAGATTGGTACGCGATCTGAGGCGCCCAGAAGGTTGAGACCAGAGACGACGAAGAAAGCGAGAGTGAGATGATTGATCTCCTGGCCCTGATACTCTGAAGGCAATAGCTCGTACATCATCTCCAAGAACACCAAATGTCGATCCTTGTCGAAGTACGAGGAAGGAGAAGCACACTCCTCCGTATCCGATGAATCCATAGCCCCGACCACCCTCGACGCTTCAGTTTCACCCCGCTGTTCTTGTCTGCGGATTATTTGTATTAAATTAAGTTAACGAAGATATTAATGCGAGAGTCCCCAACTTTAAAATAAATATATTTCTACAGTAAAAGTCCAGTGAGTAAAAGAAGGGTAGAAAATTTTAGCTATAAAAAGAAAAAAAATTATTTGTTTAGTTGAGATAGTAAAGGAATGAGAAAAGTATTTTTTTTAATTTAGTTAAAATTTTAAAAATAATAAAAAGTAGTAATGTTAAAAAAATTATCATTTTCGCTTTGATGCATGTACTCGTATAAATTTGTGTAATAGATTAAAAATAATATTTTTATAATTTTGATTTTTTTTTCAGTAAATTTCATCATTTAAATTTAATAAAAATAATATCAGTTTTCACAAACTTTTCTTATCTTGTTTTCTCTACTTTTCATTTTCCACACATTTTCTACCCAACCTCCATTTTCCATGGATTTTTCATGGTTGTTAAACAAAGGGATAATGAAACTTGCATGGTTTTAGAACTGAGTTGGCTCATTTAACTAATTGAGTCAAATTCAAGCTTGGCTCCTTTAAAAGTTTTTTTAAGCTTGAGTTCATATCAGTTAATTTTTTGAACGCAGTCCTTACTTTTTCGTATTATTATCAGAAAAAAATAATTTAACTTTTTTAGAATTTAAATTATATTTATTAATACTAAATAATGTTAAACTTTTAAATATATATATAATATTCATATAAGAGTTTATTAAGTTATATGAACATAGTAATCACTATTAAGTTATAAAATAATAAACAAATAACATATTAGTTGTGAAGAAAATAATATTTACTTTTAATAATGTTAGATTTTAATGTAATTTTTATATCAATAATAAACGCATAATTTCTTAATCTTAATTAATAATATATTACTACAAATAATAATAAAATAACTTATATATTTTAGTTCAAAAAGTATATATATATATCATTGATCGAATTTTAAATTAATCGGATAAGCTTTAAACGAATATGACTCATAAGCTCTTGAGTATAATTAAGTGAGTAAGATATATATTGTTAGTTAATCAAGTGAGTTTTTATAGTATCCGGCTGTTGAATGTAACGGTTAATTTACGGGCCTAATTTTGAGTGGTGAGTAGACTTATTTTATTATATATATATAAAAAAAAACAAATAGTCGTTACAAATTTAATGACTTATTTTAGCATAAAAAAAAAACAAATAGTCGTTCATATATATATGAAAAAAGGCTTTACGGTAGAAAGTAATAATTAATATCTGATAATTATTAGGGTATCTATTTTTATTTCCCTCCCCTTTACTACAACATATTGCATGCATGTTATTTATTTATTTGAATCTTCAATGAGTATTTACAATTAAAACTTCTTAAATCAAATCAATTTTTAATGTGAAAATCGTTTTTAAATAATAAGTTACATTTTAAAATATATTTTTATAAATTAATTATTATTATTATTATTATTATTATTATTATTATTATTATTATTATTATTATTATGTTACCTCATTAAATTCCGATGAAAAAATTAACATTTAAGAAATAAATTGTTAAATGGTATAAGGGAGTGTAATAAAGGGTTAAAAATGACTTTTGAGTTTTAAGTAAATAGATCATTTTTCATTTATATATATATATATATATATATTTTCCATTAACCATTTTTGAACTTTACCGATCACCATAAAATGAAAGTGTATTGTTTTTGTAACTCATTTTCCATAACACAAATTAAATGGACTCCAAGTTTGGTATTTGAAGAAGAAAGTTTTTTTTTTTTAATATACCGAGAAACCTGTGAATTATATTTACTAAAAAAGCATAAATAATATGATAAACATTTAGATTTTAGAATATAGTCCTGTTTTAGTCCATTATTATATTCATGTTTGAAATAATTTGATATTATAATAAATGGAAAAACTTGCAAGAATCCTAAAAAACTTACCCCCACATGTAGATTGCTGGCGCCAAAAACCATGTGGTATGTATTTGATATAAGATGACAATGTTTTTATTTTCGTGTCACTGTTTATGGCTGGAAGACAAATAGGACGTGAGTTTTACGGTCAATAATTTGATTGCTAAATTGGCTAGTTGGTTGCCAATAAAAATGACTTTGATAAGGATGCACGGCCAACAGGTTTTATAAACGAGTAATGCTTTCCGGACTGTATTATAGTTTCTTTATATTTTTATTAAAATTACATTATTTTAATTATTAATTTTTGATTTAAAAATAACGTTGTCATAAAAAATATAAAGAAATATACAATGCAGTCTCATTATGGGAATTATTTATATTTTTTCTTTGTTGAATTGTGAGTACCTTATTTTGTCGACCCACACTTCTACACGAGTCATTCTCTTTTTTTTTTTTTTTTGTTATTTTAAAACTTAACAGTAAAAAAACTATAGATTGTTTATTTATTTAAATTTGTTTTCCATATATACGGGCTATAAATAAAATTATAATATGAAATCAAATTATATATTAAAATACCTAAATAATTACTCATAAACTGAGTAGATAAGTAAGTAACAAATAATATTAAGTAATAAAATAATAATAGCTATTATTTCCTTATTTTATCTATTTTTAAATAGATAAAGCAAGTAAAAAAAACTTTATGCGACTGTACAATCATAAATATTTTTTTTTGTGTATGGAATATCAACTATCATAAATTAATCTTTAACTTTATAAATTATGATTAGTTGGTTGGTGCTAGAGAGTTAAACCTATTAGTTTTAAATAGTTTATACAATTAACTTATATTCGTAGTCCAAATTTACGGTTGTACTAATGTAGAGCTCCAGATATATGTGAATTTTATTAGAGCAATTCAAACTTAGTCTTTATTATCTACATGTACAAAGTAAAATTATAAATTTATGCTCCAATATAATATTCATGACTCTATATATCTGAAAAATGTTACAGGAATTCTTTACATTTGAAGAGTTACTATTTATTATTTCTATCCTATTTTATTATTTTCTTATGCTTTTTCTCTTTTCTTTGTACTCTTATTTTCCATTTTTTCTTCATCTCTCTTGGCACTGCCTCCATAGATCTGGTTGGCTTCATCAAATGGGGGGTTGTGTGTGTTGGCCAGGAGAGAGAAAATACATATTAAAATTTTATTATTTTAATATAAACACATATAAAATAGAAAATACAGTTAAACTTAACAAATAATTTTCTACATGTAATTTTTTTTCACATTTAGATATAAAATACAAAACACTTTTGAGTTGCTCTTAGATGCAAGTATGGACGTGCGCATCATGCATCTTGGGTATTGACTTGTTTAATTAAACAAATCAATAGTTCAGATGCATCCACTTGTTGATACAATTAGTATTTTTAATATGTATATATTAAATTGAAAACTTATGTTAATGCATGTTTTTGGTTTAAATTTGTTTAAATATACATGTTTACTGCATGTTTTTTATAGTTATTTTCATATAAATTTTGTTTAAATCATTAAAAATATGACGTTACAAATTATAATAATATAGTTATAAATTTAATTAATACAAGAATTAATAAAGAAAAATATACTATGTGATATTTAATATAATTTAAGTTATTATTATAATATATTTAATTATCCTTTAAATTATCACTATTATTATTTATTTATTACAACTCACATTGTAGAAACTATTTCCTATATTAAATTGATAGTATAAAATATTTATTTACTATTTGAAATTTTAATTATAAATTTTCATATTAATGACTAATTTAATATAAAATGAGTTAAATGTATATATTTCATTTTAAAATAAATAACTCGTAAGGGCGTATTTGATAATACAGTAAAATTATAGTTTAAAATTAAACTACAATAAAGATCTCGTTTTAATGAACAACTTATTTTGGGTAATTGTGGTATTTTAAAAAAAACTAGAATAAATATTTGTAACTAATTTAATTTTGTAATTCTAATTTATAGACACGGAAAGAAATTATAAAGTACAAATAAAAAAGCAAATTTAAAGTGAGCTAAAAATAGGCGAGCAGTCAAAGGCCCCAAAATTTACGCTGACGTGTCATTCCATAAGCCCATCCAGGATGTACAATCGTACGGCGGGCATTTGTCGCGGTTCTTCATAAAAGGACCGGCGCGCACTAATTTAACATCTCCTCCCATTTCTTGGTGGCCTCGCGACTCTCTCGCCTTCCCGGAGCTGCTCCCTCCATCTCTCGCGAGGTTTGAGATTGTTGACGATTCATTCCACAAGTCAAATGCATTTTATTTTATTTTAATTGCATGTGTGCGATGATGATCGTAGGCTGTGTTGTGATTTCTGATCAGTTTTTATTTTGGTGTTTGTCCGATGTGTAAATAATGCAGGGCATTGAACCTTAAAAAACTGTTTTTTTTTCCTTAAATTTTACGAAATGTAAATGTTTTGATTTTTTTATTGCTATTAAAAAACTGGGAAAATGAACATGCATTTTTTTTTCGTTGTAAATTAAATTATAATAATTTAAGAATGCAACCACATTATTATGTGTCGCGAAGCCAGCGGTCATGTCCCCTTTATTTGCATGTTCTGTTTTGCTGTTCTTTTTGGGTTGGTTTAAATTTGAGCGGATTATATATATTCTGTGATACAAAATGTGTTGAGATCGTGATTTTTGTAGGTATATTTTTATCATGTTGATATGAATGTTAATTCTCACACGGTGCCGTCCGTTTTTCATACATGTTTTGTTATGGAACCCAGGAATTCATTGGATCTGTTAAAAAACAATTAATCTTTAGTTGCATTTTCTGGTTTAATTTGCTACATTCGGCTCCTGCGCGCGGCAGCAACCTTTTCAGGAGCCAGCCTAGGATTGTCATACGGTGATGGGACCAGATTGTGTCTGTTGCATATAAATTTATAAGTGATGGGAACATTTTTTGTACTGCTAGCTTCTTGTTCTCATTGAAAGTTGCATTATGTCCAGACAGTAGAAGATGGCAGATGGTGAGGACATTCAGCCGCTGGTGTGTGACAATGGGACCGGAATGGTTAAGGTACTAAACTACGAGGGTTAGTCTGTGTGCATACAAATTTGATACTATGAATGCTGACTATGTTATATATATACCCGCAGGTTTTAATTACTCAATATTGCATGCATTAGCTATCTACTGTCATCCATCTTATATGCTAATCCAGGCTTATATATATAGAGTATGCTATTTTTTTTTCTTCTTTATCATATAGGCTGGGTTTGCTGGAGATGATGCTCCCAGGGCAGTGTTCCCTAGCATCGTTGGCCGCCCTCGTCATACAGGGGTGATGGTTGGTATGGGTCAGAAAGACGCATACGTTGGAGATGAGGCTCAATCCAAGCGTGGTATATTGACCCTCAAATACCCAATTGAGCACGGCATTGTGAACAACTGGGACGACATGGAGAAGATATGGCACCACACTTTCTACAATGAACTTCGTGTCGCACCAGAAGAGCACCCTGTTCTTCTAACTGAAGCGCCTCTCAACCCCAAGGCCAATCGCGAGAAGATGACCCAAATCATGTTTGAAACTTTTAATGCTCCTGCCATGTATGTTGCCATTCAAGCTGTCCTCTCGCTGTACGCCAGTGGTCGCACAACTGGTAAGCTTGCTGTTTAATCAAAATAAAATTGGTCTACTGTTGCTGGTTAATTAATATCACTGCCCTCCAAAGTTCAATTCAAAATTACCAATATATAGTTTTTTTTATAATTATTCTTAAATTTCTCTGCTAGTCAAAATTGAGTTTACAGTATTAAGTGGGTTAGTGCTGCATTAATTTTCCCCCACCCCACCCCATATATATATATATATATATACATGTATATATAGGTATTGTGTTGGACTCTGGTGATGGTGTCAGCCATACAGTACCCATATACGAGGGCTATGCCCTCCCACACGCCATTCTTCGTATCGACCTGGCTGGTCGTGACCTGACGGATCACATGATGAAGATCCTCACCGAGCGAGGCTATTCTTTTACTACCACAGCTGAGCGAGAAATTGTGAGGGACATGAAGGAGAAGCTGGCCTACATCGCCCTGGACTACGAGCAGGAGCTAGAGACTTCAAAGACCAGCTCATCTGTGGAGAAGAGCTACGAGCTGCCTGATGGGCAGGTGATCACCATTGGGGCGGAGCGCTTCCGATGCCCCGAGGTCCTTTTCCAGCCGTCAATGATCGGGATGGAAGCTGCGGGCATACATGAGACCACGTACAACTCCATAATGAAGTGCGACCTGGATATCAGGAAAGACCTCTACAGCAACATTGTCCTCAGTGGTGGCTCCACCATGTTTGGAGGCATTGCCGACCGGATGAGCAAGGAAATCACGGCGCTGGCTCCCAGCAGCATGAAAATCAAGGTGGTCGCACCGCCAGAGAGGAAATACAGTGTCTGGATTGGAGGCTCAATTTTGGCATCCCTCAGCACCTTCCAACAGGTTTAGTTATTATACTTATACGGTCCTTAATTATTATTGGTAGATAAGTAAGGCCTGTCTGTTTAGTTTCTCTTTTGGGTCGCGCGTGTTACTCATTTTTTGTTTCCTCGTGTCTCTCACAGATGTGGATTGCAAAGGCGGAGTACGATGAGTCTGGGCCATCAATCGTGCACCGGAAATGCTTCTAAGTTGTTGCGAGAATGTTTTATATATATAAAACTGTGGGGAGGAAAGCGAGGAGATCCTAATTTTGTGCGACACAGAGAAAGAGAGAGACAGAAAGAGAGAGAGAGAGAGAGAGAGGGGGGGAAATGGAACGAGTTTGATGCCTTAGCTTTTGGTTTTACTGTCCATGGATATGAGTTTGGAAGAAACGAGACGAGAGATTGGCCTTGGCCAAGCATATACGGATTCTTTGATTATTATCTATGGTCTTCTTCTTTTGCTTTTATTGACACACCCTATCTGAATCTGATATTACCAATGCTTGCAATAATGGCTAATATGTTAACAAAAAGCTGCTGGATATAAAGGGCTTCTGTGTATCTATGTCGTCCATAAACCAAACGAGAATGGCAAAACAAATGGATATAATCAGAAGCAAGGTAAATTGACGTGATTGTGAAGTATATATTAAACTCAAAATCCTTGACGCTGACTCGCTGAGTGATTAGTTATTTAGGTATAACCAAACTTCTTAAATTTGATCGACCATTAAAAAATCAAATTATGTTTTACCCGAATTTAATATTTGAGAATTTAAAGAATAAATGATATTAGATTAAGTGATCTTACTTATACTATTCATGCTACTTTTTTTATGGAGTTAGAGTGCTCGTTACGAGTTATTCACTTCATGAGTCATGAGCTAACTCACCCATGAAATTTTTAAAATGCCAACCATTTAATTTAACAGTTCGCTCATTTGAACTTTTGAGATATCTTAAGTTTAACCTAAAAATTTAACCATTGATGTAAACTATTCTTGATATCCTAAGTTTAACCTAAAAATTATCTTACCATTGATAAAAATAACTCCAAAATGTATAAACACGCCCACATTGACATATATGTAATTGTATCCTTGAAAATCTATATATTATTATTATTCTTAAAATAATAATAAGCGTAAAACGCTTATCAATGATGGTAACCTTAGTAAAAAAAACATACAAACCAACTTGAAGTAAATCACACGCGCACACGCAATTCAAAGAAACGGTTTTTTTTTTGGTACTTAAATCAAAATTGAATTGAATAATCAAATTTACTGTAAAATCGAAGCTAAAACAAACTAAACTAATTCCGTTCCATTTTTTTTATTATGATATTTTTATTTTTTGATTATTTTCAACAGGGACGTATGTAACAGAAAATTGGATTTATGTCAATAAAGAAGCTATTAAGTTTTGATAAACAAGGTTAGGAAAGCCTTTTCTCCGGTACATAAACTCAAAAATTTGAAAGATTAGTGTTACATATAAGCGTCTCACGTAAACTCAAATGTAATATAAAACATTGACATTCTAGATTAAGTCTAAGAGGAACATCATAGAAGATGAAACACTAAAATGTAAAAGAAAATTTGAAGGCCCGTATCAGTAATCCACAAAGATGGGAAAATACATACTCCGAAAATCATTTTTCCATTTAGCTCTTACGTTTTCAGCAAATGGCGAATCTCTTGTATAGTAAAATTATGATTGGATTTTTATAGGGGGGATATACAATATCCTAGCAACCAATAAAATATTAATATTGCTAGCGTCATATCAGTCAAAACGCTGCAGTTTTACCAAGATCTGAACCTGCATAAATTGTTAAAGCATCCACATCCCAGCACGCAAGAGAAAATTGCCGTCCGTGATAATTAAAGTATGATGTCGGCTGGTACCCAAGCTGCTACGCCGTCAACATCACCATTTTTTTATTTTATTTTTTACTTCAACTAACTACACGTATACAAGATTATATTTTGATATTAGGAATATTTTTATAAAAATAAATAGTTAAAGAGTCGGCGGCACTTCAACCTGCCATTTCCTTGGCAAACAAAAGAGGACATGCTTTAATCAGGAACACTTACGCAGACGCAACCCCAAACTCCATCTTTCCATCAATCGTTCATCGAAATGAATTGCATGGAATAACCAGCTTATCCTTCAGATGATTCTGAAAATTTGATCAGTGGGCTATAATTGTGGTCAGATGGGAATGCACTCTTGCATCCGGGAGAGGCATGAGTTTTACGTAGGTAGGAGCTCCGTGGTGAAATGCTCATGTACTAATCTTCCAGATACCAGTCCTGTACCCCACAGACATGAGGACAAGCTCCCACAGCATGTTGCCAATGCTCAGTAGGTTCACTTTAGAGCCAGGAATCTCTGACCAGATCACAGATATCTCCATCATGGGGATACCAAACCATTTGCATAAATAGACCAACTCCACATCAAAGCACCACCTGCACAGTGGCCTGATCAGTTAGGTGCCCAATACTAGAGTCCGAGGATGCATAACAATGAAGTCGAACTTTATTGAAAAAGGGGGGAAAAGTGCTGAGCAAACAGCAGAATTTGAAATGCACATTTATACATAGTTTATTTTGGAGAGAAAACGTAGCATCACAACAAATTTGTGTCATGCATTTTTACTGCTTAGAAGGGGCATGAAGTTGGTGATTTCACATCATTGTTGAAATGAAATATTTCAAAATTTAAGATTACAGATGAGATTATCTCAGGGTGCAAATAAGTATATTTACCTTTTCAACCGAATGTTAGTGAAAAGCTTCCGTGCAGCAGCCCTGGTAAACATCTTAAAACCACACTGATGAATGCAGAAAGCCAAGTCAATCAGCTTACTTAAATTCCAGAAATCAGGGCGAATTTAGCTGAAAAACAAAAATCATACGGCAGAAATTTGACCTGTGTATCACGGACACCAGGACCAGCAGCCAAGAGAACCACAACATGAAAACCTTTCATCAAAAAATTGCGGTACCACTTCCTCTGAAACATAATGTGGGAAAAAAAACTATATAACTACACGACGAATAATAATAAAAGAGAAGAAAGAATAGAGCACTACTTATAGAACTGAACTGTAGCCAAAGCCTTCTCTTCAAGATGAGCTCTGGATCCAAATGCAGCAACTGGGATGTCAGAAATTCTTGAACTTAGATCAGTATCTGCTGCTTCTGATTTAAGCTCCTTTCTAGCAACTGCAAGTATCTGATTGGCAAAATATTAGGTGGTCTGTATTCACTACATTATCATTCCACAGCCTTAGAAAAACAAGATGAGACACCAATCACACATATAGGTAGCACATCCACCATCTTGAAGACAACAAACACCAACCTGATTTTCAAGTTTTTCAAGGTCATTAACTTTGGTGGCTCCGTCAGCATCCAACATTAATAATAGTTCACCACGTGAATGAAGAATTCCCTGTTATACATTGCTTTCACAGCAGTAAGGAGCTTATCAATTTTTTTGATCAAAAGTACTGAGATTATAAATTGCCACCATATTAAGAGTCATGAAACTTTCTTACCTACAAAATATTTGTAAGAAAAAGAAAACATAAAGTGGATAAGACTCACTTTTCTAATTGCTTCTCCCTTGCCATGATTTTTTCCAAGTAGTATAACCCTTACATTGTCTACGCCATGCTTTCTTACAAAATCAAAAGCAACTCTTTTTGTCTCATCTACACTCCCATCATCAACAATAAGTATCTGCTCAAGAGTTCATCCAATAAAATAAAATTATTACAATCTAGACATGCTAATAAATGATATGCTAGCACTAACAGAAGAAGTATTACCAAAAGCCTATTAATGGCTGATGGTAGTCATTTAACACAACAACAATATGCAATATGAAGCAAAGTCAATATTCTACCAAATGCCAACTGATATAATTAATTTATTCACACTCACCATCAACTAACTCCTTTTTCTTTTTCAAATTTACTGTCAACTAAGTTGGGTAAGAGATTGTCACCAAATTTAGTTAAGAAGACGGGGTTGAAGGTGAATTAAAATTGATCCTCGAGACATGCCTCCCAATCTAACAAATTCCCAAATTCCCAATAACATCAAAGTATATATCATAATGAATGTTATCAGCAACTTTTTAGGAAAGATAAGTTCAAACGTCAGCAAGCTCAACATCTCCTCCAATACCTGGGGAAACGAGAATGATACACCACATACAAATGTATACAACTAGTTAAAATAATAAAATTACCATGTTTCTTTGAAAAAAAAAACATCTCGGGCTCTTTTAAAAAGACAACTGAATATAACAATGTGATAAGAAAAATTAGTAATAATTCCATTTCTACCTAATGGAATAAGGACTAACGGGGTCCATAATACAACAATGACAAACGTGTGATTTTAAAAATTCTAATGACAAACTATTATACGATGTCATAAAAAAAAGAAAGAAAGCAATAAACATCTGACCTCATAAGAAAATGATGTATCCTTTGCCATGCGTTTTTGAAGATAACTACAAAGTAACATCCCAACTATTATACTCCAAGGATATATATCTCCCTCTACAATAGCCATCATAGCATTCTCTGCAAATATAAACATACAAAAACACATACGCCGCCAAAAATTACCACCTATGGTAATGTTTTGACTTACTTTATAGCTTCATTGAGAGCCCCAGGAAGCCTGTACTCTTCATTGAAAGCAGGAACTATCAGCGATATATACTTCTTGGCCGGATCAGATATGGAGGGACAAGGAACCTGAAACAAGTACTCCATGGAGAGTTAAGTTAGTCTAAACAACAATAGCTTTTATTAGAATAGCTTTACAAAACTTTTTTTTTTTTACACTCTACAGGCCGGTCTTCTAAAAAGGGCTTTGGAATGGCACTCAAAATAACAATGGAAGGGACACAGACCCACTGCAGTGGATTGCGGGTTAGATCCCAGACATTTGTGTGTGTGTGTTGGGGGGGGCTGCATATTTTAGGCCGTAAAATAGGTTAGGTGGGGTCTAGGGGAAATATTGTAAAAATAAAAAAATGGCACTCAAAATAACAATCATATTAAGAAGAGCAATAAAAGGTTCCCCGAACTTGTCCAAAGCAAAGTCTCAGTACATTCTACTATTTATTGTATATTTAACTGTTAAACTGGATGGATATGACGACTGTGTAGGATGTTTGTAAGCATTGTCTGTCCCTAGAAATTTTAGCGTTGCACTGGGATGTAAATTTACAATCTGGGTCAATGTTTTAATTCTACTACTGCCCAATAGTCAAAACCCACAAGACTAGAGAGTTGTCTCTAACAATCCGGAAATCGCCTCCTATAGTTAAAACCAGCAAAACATAACAGTCCGGACTGAAGTCTGTATGATTCTCAAGTCATCTCCTATCCAATCCAGCATCCCAAATACAGCCCCAACATCAACAAAAGCATCTCAAAGCTATGGAAGCTTGATTATCGGCTGGGAATCACAAGAACCATCAATCTAGAGACTCACTGTGTGACTGACATCACTGGATTAACATATCCAATTCACTACACCGCTATTTAAACGCAGATAACAAATATTCACGATCGCAGCCGCGAAATGTATTCTAGCAGAGAAATTTAGGGAAATCGAAATGTGCAAGTCAACGAATCGAAATTTAGGTAATCAAGCAATTACCTGTTTCAGGGAAGTTGGATCCTCGAAGATCGCGGGAGCTTCGAGATGTCTGTCGGATCGAAGACATAATTTGTAAAACAATCTCGGATCAAATCAACAAAAGAGGCGGGGAAGAAAAAAAAACAACATTCGAATCGAGGAGCTAAATGATCGTACGCGTGGTTATATCTTCTTCTGAATGCTTCGAAGACGAGTGCCGACACGAGCGACGTAGCGAGAACGAAAGCGGCTACGAAGAGGAGCTCCATGGTCGTCGACAGCCACAAACACTCCATTCCCGCGGGTGTGTGCGCCGACCACTGTCTCGTCGATGCTCTCACGAACAGAAGGAATCCCAGGGTGGGCGGGGGTGTGAAAGTGGTTAGTCATTTATTTTATTGGGCTCTGTCGGCTGTGTAGATACCCAACTCCAATTTTCGAATCCAAACCCATATTTTAAAGCCATGTCCAAATCTATTTTTCAGTTATTTATTAGGTTTGATTTTCCCATATTTATTTAAAAAAATGTAAGTGAGATAAATTTATATTTCTTATATAAAGGGATTTATCATTTTCAGAAATAATCATATTTTTAAAAATAATAATCTCAAACCAAATGACCCTGAAAAATATTCAGTAATACAAACATTTAAATTTAATTTTTGGTTTGGATTGTTATTTGTGAATAATACTAATAACAAAGCATTGAAAAATAATATCCATTGAGATTAAATTATTAATATTTCGGAGTTGTACAATTTTTCATAATATAAATTTATTTTCTTACCTTTTAGTAAAATTTACGAGAAATGGACAAAGTAAAAACATTATCGCATGATAGTTACTTTTGTAATAATAACAATATTAGTCCAATTATAATAGTTATTTTGAATCCAATTAGATGTATTATTAATTTTAAATGATTGGATTGTAATTATCATTAATCCTTTCGTTAATAATACAAATTTATCTCATCTCAAATCCATCCAATTTACACTTATTTGCAAAGGCAAATGTCTTCTTGAATTGATTTTATTATCGTTTAATATAATATAAAATTATTTATTTTTACTCTTGTCTTAGAATAAACAAATCAAATGTGTTAATATTTAAATAATATATTAATAGAATGTCAAATTTGAGACTTCATGCATTAACGAGTTAAAATACAGAAGTTGACATAAATCAAATGATATAGTATTCCATAAGGACAGGAATCAGACGTGGGTTGGCAGAGGTGGCCCTGAAAAGCTCTGGTTTAGAGGCGGCAAAGATGCAGACTACCCCAGCCCCAGCGCCCGCCTTCTATGATTCTTCTTCCCTGAAAATGTGACTGAACAGCCTAGCTATACATGTATATGTACCGCCAGCTTTGGATCAGTCGTCACTTGTGCGCTCCTTGTCCGAAATACGACATACTGGCCTGCTCGACTACTCGCATGCATGCAACGTTTTACGATCCATTTCGATCGATTAGTGAGTCATTCCAAACGTAAGACAATTATATCTACCCACTTGTCGATTCTTTTTAATCACACGATAAGCCTTCTTGATTGTGTACGACATCTGAATTGAACTCGATCCTTCTCTACAACTTGTTTTAACTCACTTTAGTTTTTCTTAGTTTTCCTATAATGGAGCATAGGTAGGCTAAGGGACAAACCAGGGGCGTCAAGAGCAAGCTCCCTTCACCTGGCACTTACAGCTAAGGCTATGTGCTCACAGAGGTGCAAGTACTAGTGTGTTGGGTACTAACAGGTGCAAGGAGCACCCATACTCCGGAGAATTCTCCCAGTAAAAAGCCTAATTGTGAGAGTGAAAGGCCTAGTGCCTTATTGGAGCGCCGAGAACTAGGCCCCGCCGGAATCCGCAAAGGATGGAGCCGGCGTCCACCAATACTACCGATGCTCCAGAGGCGTGTCCCGTGTTAGGACAGGCCTTTTTATGAGTTCAGTGAAACGAGATCAAAACACACAATTGACCTCAAACCTTGCCGTTGCTTACAATCCGCCTTTAACTTTTGACAGCAATGGTGGGAACAACAGCCCCATAACGCCACAACTCCCTTTCAACGACAGCTCCACGACACCCTGCAATGTGGCTTTTTTCTCCACCTTTTCCAACTATTTACAAAATTGCGAACAAGGACAAAGAAGGGATGGAGGATATTCTTCAGGGCCGTGGATAGTGATATCGGTATTCAATAATCTAATCGCTGTACAATTATAATCAACCGTGATTTACCATATTTTCTTCTTTACTCAATTTTTATGGGGTATAGTTTAAAAAACACATTTACTCTTACTAAATATAATTATTTTACAAAATCAAGATAAAAAGTTATGAAATCAAACTACAAAAAATGAAAAAAAATACTGAATTGGCAATTGATATTAGAAAATGAATTAGGATTACTTGAGTTAAACAAAAGTCGGTTCATTAACACCCTAATAAGATCTTGTAATTAATTATTTAACGGCCATAAGAGTATTTGGGCTTTTGAGCGAGCCATCTATAACTTGGGTCATAAAGTTTTTGGGTTAGGTAAGTTGGACTTCTGAGGCCCACTCGACCATGGAACTTTTGAGCTTTTGAGTGAGCCACGTGCAGCTTTGCATGGATCTGGGTCATAAAGTTTTTGGATTAGATAAGTTTTTGGACTCCACACACTCGACGTTAGTTCATCTTTGTTTTAAATGGAAAAAGAAGAAGAAGAAGAAGAAGATGTGCCCAGTTCATCTAAAATAATTTTAAACGCTTTGTTTTTTTCCTTTTCAACAAGTGCCCTCCAAAAATGAAAATATTATAAATTAGTTTTTTTCTGATAACCAAATGAATTTCATTGTTTTTTTTATGTAACAATAGATGTCCTTTGTGAAGTCGATCCGCGTGACGTGGAACACGATCTCACAACACCCCCAATATCACTTTAACCGCTGGGCTAGGAGGCATTCTCATATCTGCAGGATGATAGCAGTTTATTGCGTAACCACCATACCGATTCCTTCTCCCATTCCCTCTGCCCTATGGACCCGGAACCTCTCTCTCTCTCTCTCTCTCACACACACACACACACACACATAAGTAGTCACGGGATGTTGTTAGAAAGGCCATGCACGGGGTTCCAGATTTTCATCTTCTTCTGCCATTTCCTTAAATTTCTATGCTTATAAGTATTCAACGTTGTAGTAACTAGTAACATTGTTGTTAATCAGTTAAGAACATAAAGATGGCGTGCATGCAGCTGGGCTCTAAACCTGAACAATTCCATCTCGAAGACCATAACTGGTTCGTCATTCATATATCAGCATCTCCATGCTACGTTGAAACAATAAACAATTGTACGTAATTAATTAGCTTCCAGGTTATGTGACCAAATGGCATTGAATGTCAGCTCCTTTTTGGGGTTGCATATATTTATTATTTCACTACGCATTTACTGCCATTCGTACGTCCTCAATTAATGTATTGGCCAAGAAGAATTCATAGGCCTCGGTTATGGGTCATTAAAAGCAAATGTGTCGTTACTTAGCCGCGTTGTCATTTTTGATGTAAAATGCCACATCGTTTCACTTACAGCGCTGCCCTTCTTATACGCTTGTTTTCTTTATCATACCACCAATAATTTGTTTAATGCATGGAAAGTGTAAGTGTTCCTCAATTTATAAGCTCGATTTAATTTAATTCTACTTTTTTCCGTCTTAATTAATTACAATGGAGTTAATTTGGTGATGTTCATGGAGTGGTCTTGCATGTGTTTTTTTTTTTAACAGGGTATGTACTACAGGGCTTCCAAGCGATGTTTGTATTGAGATCGGAGAAATGTCCTTCCAACTTCACAAGGTATCACATTTTGTTTGATTATTTGACCCTCTTACTATCATGATTTAAAATCAACTAGCTCGTGCTCAAATGTATAATGCTTTTGGTGAAGTTTCCATTGCTATCAAGGAGCGGAGTATTAGAGAGGCTTATTGAGGAAGGCAGCGATGGACTGAGTTGTGTTCTGCAGCTACATGACATTCCTGGTGGAGCTAAGGCCTTCGAGCTGATAGCCAAATTTTGCTATGGTGTTAAGATAGATGTGACTGCTTTGAATGTGATCAGCCTCAGGTGTGCAGCTGAGTTCTTGCAGATGACTGAGGATTATGGCGAGGGAAACCTCATTGCACATACCGAATGTTTCTTAAACGAGGTGTTTTCCAATTGGCCAGACTCGATGAAAGCTCTAGAATCATGTGAAGTAGTTTTGCCATTCGCTGAAGAGCTGACCTTGGTTTCCAGATGCATTGATTCCCTGGCGGTAAAAGCTTGCACCGACCCCAGCTTATGCAGTATGCCTGTGTCACAGAACAAGACCTCACAGAGCCCAGTCAGGCCTGATATGTGGAATGGAATAACTACTGCAACAAAGCCTCAACCCATTACTTATGATTGGTGGTATGAGGATGTGTCCTACCTTAACCTGGCCCTGTACAAAAGGCTTATTCAAACCGTGGAGATGAAAGGAATGAAGCCCGAGAGCATTTGTGGCTCTCTTATTTTCTACGCGAAGAGGTATCTGCCACTCATGAATAGGCATTCAAGCTTTAAGGATACAAATCAAGCAAACATCGGAACCAAAGTGTCCACCCCATCCGAGGGAGACCAAAGACATGTCCTTGAAGAGATTGTGGCACTACTTCCTAAGCATGCAGGGGTCACATCCGCTAAGTTTCTCCTCAGGCTCCTCCGAACTGCTATGGTCTTGAATGCAAGCCCATCGTGTAGAGAAAATCTGGAGAGGAGAGTGGGTGCACAATTGGACCAAGCTTGTCTAGAAGACATTCTAATACCAAACATGGGATATTCGGTTGGGACCCTGCATGACATAGACTGCATTCAAAGGATCCTTGATTATTTCTTGTTGGTGGATCAGGCAGCAGCTGCCTCTAACTCTCCATCTATAGCCGAAGGGGGGCAGTTGGCTGATGGTTCTCATTCCCTGACCCCAATGACCGCAGTGGCCAATCTGGTGGATGAATTTCTTGCTGAGGTCGCGACTGATGTCAATTTGAAGCTCCCAAAGTTTCAATCGCTTGCAGGTGTCATATCTGATTATGCCAGACCACTCAGTGATGGCATTTATCATGCTATCGATGTCTACCTCAAGGTAATAAGATAAGGTCTTTACTTCTTGTCTCTTCTCATGCACATGAATTTGGTTCTAGCTAGAATGGCTTCTTCTTTTTTTCTCTTCTTTTTTTAGTTATTGGTTCAGGTAATAAAATATTGAATAGAGAACTGTACACCAGAACATGCAACAAAATCGTGGCATGGCCTATGTGTTTATTAGAAAAAGTTCTAAGTTTCGGAAATAAGCCGTTCGGGAATTTAGAATAAGGGGGAGAAGGAGATTTTTTTAAAAAAAAAAAAAAAAAAAAAATTAAAAAAAAAAAAAAAAAAAAAAAAATTATTTAAAAAAAAAAAATTTTTTTTTTTTTTTAAAAAAAAAAAAAAAAAATTAAAAAAAAAAAAAAAAAAAAAAAAAAAAAAAAAAAAAAAAAAATTTTTTAATAAAAAAAAAAAAAATTTTTTTTTTTTTTTTTTTTAATTTTTATTATTTTTTTTTTTTATTAACTTATTTGGTTTAAAAAATGGTTTTGTTGGTCACTACTCCAATCAAGTGTGGATAAACATGTCTTGATGGTAGCTTAGTTTGTTCTTTGATCATTTTTTTTTTGGCCTCGATTAGCATCACTGCCTGATGTTTGATGATAATATGGACTATTTTATAAATGAAAAATGCTAGCATTTGAGTAGTTCTGACTTCTGAAAAGTTTCAATACGTTACTGAAATGATAGCATTTGGGAAACAAAACAAAAAACAAATAGCTGTAGGCTAGACATTACTTGAATGAATGGGCATGAGATTTAGCAGAACATGTTAATGGTCGGTCCATTGCATTTGGAAATTACAGGCACATCCTTGGCTCACAGATTCTGAGAGGGAACAAATATGCAAACTCATGAACTGCCAGAAGCTGTCACTGGAAGGCAGCACCCACGCAGCCCAGAACGAAAGGCTACCTCTTCGGATAATTGTTCAAGTGCTCTTCTTTGAACAGCTCCGACTCCGCACGTCAGTTTCCGCCTGGTTCTTTGTTTCTGACAACCTTGAGAGCTCACAAAACCACAATGGGAATCTCACACTTGCGGAAAATGATGGGTTCCACCAAGAGAAGCTCGAGCATGATGGTGCCATGAGCGTGGCTGACATGAAGGAGCGTGTGTTGGGGCTGGAGGAGGAGTGCCTGGGTATGAAACAGGAGCTCCACAGGCTATTGAAGACCAAGAAAAGTTGGAGCCTTTTTCCAAAGAGATTTAGTCTTGGAATACTGCGATAACTGCGTTGTGATTCAAATCAATCACGGAGTAGTGAATCAGAAAAACTGTTCCGTTCGATTCTTAAATTGTCTTTTTCTTGCGCTTTGAACCACTTGGGCTGCTGGTGTGATTCTTAAATCTTTGGATGACATACTGTTGAATTACTGGCTAGTTTCAAAAATTAGCATCCATTATAATTCACCATTGGCATGTTTTATCTGCACAATGGTCCGCAAATTTAGGCTTGGACTGGAAGAGATATATAGTGACATTACAAGGGTTTGTTTGTGCCCATACGTGCTCTACCTCATCGTAGACTGATTGGAAGTCAACATGATAAGGTATTGTATCATGAGCCTTCCTTCTGAAATATACCAGCATGCTGCTCCAATGAGCCCAACAGTTCATAAATGGTTCCAAATTGGCTGGCAAAAAGTTTAATCACTCTTTTTAAGCAGGCTCAGGCATGAGCCTGAGCCTGGTATAAAGCATGTGAATTTCGCCAACCATTTATGAACCAACCCATGGTGACATAATTTGGAGAATTGATCACTATGTCACACATGTGCCTGAGCGAGGCTCATTTCATTTCAAAAGTGTACAAACTTATAGGACACGAATCGAGCCAGCAGAGGACACGAATCTAGCAGCAGTAATGTCCCTCACAAACTCAACGCTGGAATTGGGAGGGAGCTGACACGAAAACATCACCGCGCTTGAAACATATATGGTGGGGGAGAACGATCTACGACAGTTGTAAATAGAGAGAAAAAAATCAATAATAGTTCCATTAAAAAAAACATCTCTTACCTCGAATCAAATCTTCATACCCAGACACCCACCGCAAGCTTGACCGCACACCACAATTACCAAAAAAGAAAAAAAGAAAAAAGAATAGTAAGTGGTTTACATTGCAAACTATAATTGTCCTTGGGAAGTTAGCATCTATGGGTGGATTTAGTTTTAGGACGTTACCTTACATTCTAGTATGGTCTCATAGCGGCATTACTCCAATCCGAGCCATATATTACCATGATAATTTATGCATTTAGATGAAAGCAGAGAATCAGATTATATTTTTTGACATGTTTATCTTCAAAATTTTAACAGACTTGTGTTTTCACTCCTAACGCATAAGGAGTGTTTCCACGCAATGCATTAAAATATTATAATGATGCTGCCTTTACTCTTTAGAATGTCTTGATACATGGCTTTTGGCCTCTGCTTCACATGTCATCACACTTTGGTCGGCAAGAACAATCCACACCCCACCACCATGACACCATCTTCCAATCAATGTCACCTAGGGGTCTTTCCTTTCGGGCAGTTAGCTGGAATCATCTTGTCTGCCTTTACCTCTCTCCTCATAAAACCTCAACGGCAAACAAGAAGAGCCCCCCTTGTGACCAGCCCGCCCAACATGTCTCTCTCATGGTTGGCGCCACCGGACAACCACCACTGTTTTTTTTTTTTTAATGTCTCTTGCTATTGACATCTAAGTCATCCGGTTTGGACCATTAAATTGTTGCTTCCGTTTTATCCGCGCCCCATGTGAAGGTGTAACAGAGATTGACATTAAAGAAATATTATATGGAAGGCTTACTTGAAGGTGGGTTTTCCGGTTACCACAGCATCCAGCTTCTACCTTGATTTTAAAAAATAAATTATAAATATAAAAAAATAAATATAAATATAAAAAACCTATATTTAATTGGTTTACCTTGATTTTCAAATCAAACCCATGAATTTATATATAGTTAATGACAAATCAGAACCAACTTGACCAGCATAACCAACGATAAGCGGATCAATCCCTTTTACTGCAGACCTTGATATTGGTGCAACCGATCATATAATTAATAATTATATATAAATATATATTAATAAAAAAATAAATATTTTAAACTAATACATTAAAATTATGCTTCTAATATAACATTATTTATTTTTAATATATATTTCTAACATAAATTTAAAAGTTTAATGACATAAACTTATAATAAAAAAATTAAATAAAGTTTGAAAGTATATTGAAATGAAATGTCAATATTAGTCATTAATTTTAATTTTAAATTATATTATAAATTAAATTAAATAATATTTTATAATTTAAAAAAAATGACGGTTATAAAAAGCGACGAGGCAGGCATCTTGAATGTGGGTTTTTCTTTTTGAAGAGTCCAAATTAAAAAAATCGGCCCGGTTAAGTAGCTCGGTTCCTGGGGTTTACCGTCTACCCACGGCCGGTCCAATCCGATTCCAATAACTATGGATTTATATCAACGAAAATTCCATTAAGAATTAGCTATCTTATTCCTACTGATTTCAAAAGTTTTGACCACCATAACATTCCCAGCAATATAGACAATATTTACTGACACACAACCAACCCATGGCTTCTTGCTAAGCTTTTACTAGATATATACAACTAAATAGAAATCCAAAAAAATAAATAAAGTAGTAAAATCTTGACAGAAAGAAGTCAATTTCAATCATTTACAAAACGAATTCCCCCCAAATTAGCTGCTTCCACTGCCAAGTCCCTACCTACCTTTCATTCTTATATTACTGCCAACCTCACTCTGAGACTGAGGCGTCGTATGCTTGAGTCTATCCAAGCTAGTCCATCTCCCAGCTCAACTTGGAAACAACTCTTTCATGAGATGGGATATATTCCTAGAATAATAATAATAATAATACAAAAAGAAAATTGACCAAATAATATGAAATTAATAAGAAGAAAGATATTTAAGGATTAAATTATATGTGGTTAAATGCCCAGTAAAAATCTATGCTTACTGGGGCAAAGTTATTATTATTAAACTATGCTTATTGTGTCATTGTATATTAATCTAATCTCATAAGTTATCCCAAACCTAAACAAGCATCTAAACAAAATCAAAGGTTTCTGCTAATAACTACCTCCAAAACTTTCACCAACTCCTTTGCTGTTGGGGCAGATATGATAATGTGGCGGGCGGTAGGGCAAATGAAACCTTCTTCTACAGCTTTGTCAATAAATGAAAGCAGCGAATTATAGTATCCATCGACATTTAGTAATCCCACCTGCAGTTCTCAGAGAAAGTTATCTGTTAGATGCTTGTATTGTATGATTTCTAAACTATTGGGCTTCCACAAGCAATGTATTTTATAAAAATACAATGCTCTTTTTGTGAACTAATCAACGGTTACAAAATAGAAACATGAAATACCGGTTTATCGTGAATGCCTAGTTGAGCCCACGCAATCACTTCAAGTAGCTCTTCAAGTGTTCCATAACCACCTACATGAAATATTACATGAGGGCTAATGTTATTGTTCTTATTATTTCTTAGTTAGTTCTATGACTATGAGTGGATCCATGTTTCGGCATCAGGTGTTTAAAATGTACCTCAACTCAATAATCAATTAATTGAATAGTCATTTTTCAAAAAGCAGTGCGATACGATTGGCCTAGGATGACACTCTTAGTTGTAACAAATACCAGACCCATTTAGTTGTAAAAAAACAAAAAAAAAACGTTAGAAGTTGAAAGCACAGCAAGGGACAGGAAACTAGCACACAGTGCTTGCTGATACTGCAGCCAATGAAGCTTTTGTGCTCTGCTAGCCACCCACCAAACAGTCCAAACCAAAAAGTGGATAGCTAAGAGTAAAGCATTCTTTAGCTAATTTTGAAATTTGAAGGCCAGAGTAATGATTTATCTACTTTGACTGCTAATTATTGCAGTCAGTTTTCAACTTATTTACATCCTTCCGTAATGGCCAAACTGCCCTTTCTCTTTTCCAGTATTTCTCATAGAACAGGGGAAATTAAAATTGTTTGAAATGGGTGAACATGATTCCTCCTGTGGCTTTGTCAGTGGCAGGTGCTAGTTGGCAGAAGTGAAAGAACCAATTTGGTCTCCCTATTTTCATTGTACGGTAAGGAAAAATTGTCAGGGTAACATCTGGGACCAATTGACTATAACACTCGGGGGAGGAGGGCTATGACTAGGAAGATTTTTTGAAGAACTAAGCATTTAACACTTCCTCACGTATCATTGGTAAATGGATTTTCTGAGGAAAGGTTGACGGTAGGGAATGGTGTATATTTGGACCTCAAAAGATCTTGCACAAATCTCCCCTTCTCTCTGAATTGAAGAATGGCTCAGTTCAAAAGGAGATCCTTTTTCTCAGAATAATTTGCCGCCCATAATATGAAAAATCTTATAATGGGGACCAATCTTATAATATAAAAATAGGGATCAGCCTTTTCCTGTTTCGCCTCAAACATTCTGTAGGGTTGTTATTCTAACCAGGTAAGGCAATAAAGGCATCCGAATGCTTAGCCATCTCTGCCTTCCTTTGGTGCATTCCTGTCACTGCCTTCACCTCCCCTACTGTTTCCCCCGTTAACTGCAAAAGTGTTAACGCCATGACAGCAAAGGAAAGTAAAAAAATCCCGAACAAGCGTGAACGCAAAAGAAAAGGAAACAATAAAAATATACTGCCATGCATACAAACTTTTTAAAAACATAATTAAAAAAAGTATACCATTTAGGAATACAGTAGACATACCTCTCGAGGCATGAGCGTCTTGGGAATAACTCTGCAGAGAGGGAGAGCGAGATGACAAAACATCAGTTATTTTGGAATAACTATTAACAAAACATGAGGAAAAGGTGAAATTTACCCGATAACATGCCGACCGCCATCATGAACGGCCTGAGAAACCAGACCCATTAGACCTATGCTACCCCCTCCGTACACCAGGTCGATGTTCCTTGAAACCTTCAACAAGATTAAGAACAAAGTGGAATAAAAGGTAGGTGAAAGACAGCAGATTAAGAAGCATTTTTTTGTAATAAATTTGGAACTTGGGAAGTGGGTAATGGGCGTCATTGGCTTAAATCTTAAAAATCTATGCTTGGGACTCCGAGATTGCAGTGTGGGAAAAGAGGCAGGGAAAAAAAAGGTGAGACGCTTTATTATATGCTCTAATAAAGCAACAACATGAAGTACGTTCTTGTAAAGACATGCAACTCTACAGTTCTGGGGATGAATATTGAATACAATGACATGAAGACAGAGAGATTTAGATGCATAAAAGGCTGCAATCCAAAATGACGAAATGGGTATCCTGAAGAAGAGCGGGAAAGACACTAACATGCAATGATGTTAGAACGTCAAACTGATGCTTTTGCTGGCAGACCCATAAACATCTAAAACAAGTTTTATCCGCAATTATGTCTACATGGGGATTTAAAAACACAAAACCCATGCGTAAAACAGAACAAAACGTGGCATTGTTGTGATTGGAGTGCATGAAGCAAGTACCAATTCTCTGCCAAGCTCAATGGCAGCGTCCTGGTAGCTGCTTTTCTTCCCCTGGCTGCTCCCGCAAAAAACGCAAATTCTACGGAATTTGGATTGCTTCAATTCACTTTGTCGCTCCATTGAAGTGCGCCCTCTCCCTCTCTCCCTCTCTATCCGCTTTTCTCTCTTAGACGGGAACAGATTGGTGGTTTGTACGAGTGTGACGGAGCAATATACAAAAACTTGTATGTTACAAAATAAAGTTTCTACAAAAACTACTTTTATATTATGCTTCTTATTTTGTTAATTATAAAATATTAAAATATTTTATAAAAAAAAGTAATGCGTGCAGCTATTTCGCGCATAATCATCTTAGAATAATAATATTATTTTTTATTCATATCAATTTTTTATTTAAAATATTTCTTCAGAAATTTAATATACAATTCACCTATTTTTCATTTATAAAAATATAATCATTAAAATAATTATTAAGATTTAGACATACTTATTTTGAAAGTTACTTGAAGTAGCTATAAACATATATGAGCTAGTGATTAATCATGTTTCTTTATCCTTAATTTCCTTTAGTTTCAGCTCGTGTTTTTTTATATTTATTGATGTTTTTGAAGTGTTTTTTTTATTTATTGATGTTTTTGAAGCATTATACAAGTAGTTGTGAACATAAATGAGCCGATTAGGCTTATTACAGTTTGTTTATATTAAAAAAAAACTTGTAAACATTATTTTTTTTCAACCAATGAATATAAATATTTTTTTTAAAATTAAACATTAGTTTATTCGGGAATATTTAATTTTTTACCAATATCCTATTCTTATTTCATAATAATAATTTTAAAAAAATCATCAATCCCCAAATAAAAAATCACTTATAACTTGCTAACTAATTATCAACCGTGGCATTGATTGTTGAATCAACGTTTTGTTACATATATGATTAAATTTAATTCAAAATTTAAAACCTTCATTATAGTTTGTCTCAGCTTTTCGTAACATAAAATATTCTAATCATCTAATTAAATAACAAATTAATAATTTGGTATATTAACTAATCTGTTAATTCGATCGACCGAAAACTGAATAAACCGATTAGATAAATGATACACTCCGCCCAAACCAATCGATGAGAAAAAATTTCAATTATGTTAAAAAATATAAAGATTTTATGAATTAAAAATAAAAGTACATTAATTAATTGTTTACTTCTTAGGGTAAATCTACAAATATTTTTGATTATTACAATTTATTTGATTTAATTTGTTAGAATTATATATTGAATTTTATATTTTAATTTGTGTTAATGTTATTAACTTAAAATAATAAATTAACGAGATTTAGAATTAAACAGAAAAATTATTAATTCAATGATAAATCAACTGAAAATTAAAAACTAAATAAATCAATTTTCCTTGTCCTTTTTCCTAATTGCCTTGTTACTCTGCCCGCCTGCCTAGTTGACTGGCTGTCACTTCGTCCGTCAAATGTTTTTGGTTTGTTTCAAACTTTGTGCACATGGAATCCACTTCTTCAATGATTAAGACCATAAGCACGGGAAACATACTCCACACCCCAACTTTACCTTGATTGCTACTGTCTATCTAACAAGCCGAAATTGACCCCCAAAAATGTTGTTTTGAATGCAGGCGTACCCATTGTCTAAGGTCATGGATTAGTTGCGTTGCGTTGCGTAGCATTGAGGCAGTGAGACTCTTATTTCAAGTGACGGTGGCTCTCCTCTCCTGAAACAACCCCACCCCGACCCTCCCGTGAGTTGCAAAGAAATGATGTGGGCTCTTGGATGTTGCCTTTTGCTTTTTTATTCATTTTATTTTTTTGTTTCACCCCGTTTGCTTTCATGGCTATATCTGGACCTCACTTTGTTGTCCTCATCCCCGCCTTGTGGAAATTAAATTAAAAGTTATAAAAATTTTAAAACTTCATAAAGTCCAATTTTATCACAGCACACACAGTTCTGATATACCGTAGATCCGTGATTGGGACCATCAATGCAATTACTCGTTTTGGCTATATTATATATATATACCAGCTGCTCGGTGCTGCTTGACTGGATCCTTAACTGTAACAATCATCGCCAACCCGAAATCATTGTTGTGTAGCGGGATTGCATTTGATAGGAGGCCAAGTCACTATCGTACAGGGTGATCAGAACCTAGTTTAAGTTTGGGTCTGATGGCAACTTCCAAGTCCTAGAAGTGGGCTCTCTCTATACACGTTGAGGACCATGACATTGCCAACGCAGTTCAATACAAGGACCATAATTCAGTGCTGTGCCAAGATCTCGTGAGCATCCACGCGGTTGGCTATGGTGGCACACCGGCACCAGATGATCATCACGCTTCTATGGAAGTAGTGGAAGGAGCAGATCTTGCGCAAAGATTTAAAAAATATATATAATTTGTTAATTTAATTTTAATATGCTATGGTTGCTCTAATATTTGGCTCACTAGAAATCATGGGTAATATTAAAACTATTTGGAATGAGTTTTAATTTATGTTAAAATATAATATAAAAAAATTCGATTTAATAGATAATAAAATATAGATTTTTAAAAAAAATCCTTTGAAATTGTTTTATAAAAATAAAAATTATTTATTTGAATTTCTTATTAAATTTAAATTTAAATTTTAAATTTTAAAATAATTTTTTAAAACCGTTATATAAGTTATAGTTTTATTATCTACAGTTCCAAACAAAGCTTAAATCTATATTCAAAATTTTCACTTTCAAATTAAATACCAAATTCTATTTCATATTGCAAATTAACAATGATAATACCTTTCTCATATATATATATATATAAAACAAAGGGTGGTGAGGTGACATATAACACCAGCTCGTCGTCCATTGATAACCTCATTTCTTTTTTTCCCCTGGTAAGCAAACAAAAAAAAGGCCTTTTAATTTCCATCACATGTGAGGGTCCAAACAACACGCTGCATCCCCGACCCGGTTGCGTCTAACCGGTGTCAATACAGCGGCTGCAACAGTAAGAAGCAATTTGTTAACGTTTAACATAAAAAAGAAGCATTTTTGGTCAAGGACTCAAGGTGAATCTGAGAGCAAGATACTGACAGCAGCCCAAAAAAACTTTCTTATAAAAAGACATATTTCAGTTGCTGCATAGATGCTGCTTCACCTCTAGCATCTTGAAATGGCTACTGCCCATTTGAAATTATTCCAAAAAGCTTGTTTCTCTATCGTCCTTTCACATGGCGCTAGAAAACAGAGAATAGGAGTAAATGTATGAAAGCACTGGAGAAAAAATCTTCCATCATCATAAACACAGTGGCAATCCCAAAAACTTACTTTTTGCCCACGATCAGCTACTTGCACCCGTCTGTTGTCCATTGAATCTGGTTCGGGTATCATCTCAGGAGTATCATGCTTATAAAATGCTTGCAGTGTTCTCACAACAAAGGGCCGCACTATGTTCACTTCCATAGCAGAAAGATTTCTGAGCTGCAGGATCAATTTTCAAAACACAAATGAGATGGATGAGAAGCACCTATAACAAGACCCAACACATTGCATCCCCATATTCCTCAGTCATTCCTCTCTCACACACAAACAATGGATGAGACATCAGTACATCAGAGCTTATATTTAAACTGATGGCTTCAAAACTGGTGATAATTCTCATTTCATTCAGTACAGATTTTTAGAATGGTTACAATAAAACATTCACATTCATATTAAATGGAGAAGAAAGAATTTTATTCTCAATAATACACGACCTCCCTCCACACTAAGCATAAAAGCACTAATGACCACCACTCTAAAGGTGCAAGAAAAAATGGGTATTATCATGTGTTAGGCTGAAGTCCACTTAAATACAACATGGAGGTCATAAAAAGAGAAAATATACCTTCACTGCATGTGTGCGTGAATTAATTGCTTCTAAACCAACTTCAACTTTATGGAATCTTACATCCCTGATGTCCTCGATAAGAGACCTCACCTATTAAAATGTTTTATAATGAAGCCCCTACAAAAGCGAAATATATACTACATAACTTCAAGAAGTTTAACTCACCATATACATGTCAGGAATGTCATCACGAGCACTATCACCACCAAAGTTAAGACTGAATCAGTGTGTCAAGTAATAACAGAGTTAAATAATCAAATTATGCTCATTGCTTACTGGTCGAAAAGAAGCCTTGAAATTTCCACGTAATGGAATGGCAAGGGCTGAAATGATCCTGGAGAACCCCTTTCTGCTTCAAAAACTTGCGTCAACCTTTCTAGCCCAAGAAGAAAAATAAAAAAAAAAACAAATAAATAAGAATCCATACAATAACAAACACCTTCTAATTTTTCTGAGTCCTCTGTCAATCTGATATGTTTATGTTATAGACTTCACAATTTTCCAACCAAGTGAAGCCAAACAAGTTCAGAATATGTTTATGCAAAGACAACTAGTCAAAATTTGATGGTAACAAAGAACTGAATTAACTAACAATCTTCCAAAGATGTTGGATAAAATAAAATTTTCTAGAGATTTACTTGTATTAAAAACCAACTGTTGAAAGTCATCAGACGTAGTTGTCAACTCAAATGAGCATTGAATCAGATTTATGATTCTGCTATTTCAAAGGCCATAAATAATAAAGCTTTCCCTCACCACCTTGCTGCTTATTTTTCCAGCTCCCCTTGCATAAAAGCCTTCAACCCATAGTAATATTTAATATCTTCATTTTTTGTCATTTTGATAGTTTCAATATCTAGCACTAGGAGAAACCATTGTAAGGTTTATATGCAATCTGTTTCTTTTTCCCTTCAAACAAAAAAAAGTGCAAAACTACCAAATATGGTCGACCTTATTAAACCTAAATGTTTTTTTATATTTAAATTTTACCGAATGATTGAGAAGCAAGCACACAAAGTCGGGAGTTTGAGTTTGGCACCTAAAGTTTCATGATTATATTTTTTTCCCTAATAAAAACACAGCCGCATTATTCAATTTTAGAATAAAGTGACTTAAACCTCTATCAATTCCTCCTTAAGATGATATTCATCCAGTCTCTGATTACAACAGGAACAATTTAATCTTACCAACCTACCCTGGTAAAGGATAAAGCTACATTGTAATATAACCCCTATGATTCAGGCAAATATCAAGCATTAGTTTTGTGCTTGATAAATTCTCTAATAGTGCAGCAGCATGGAGCAGAGAAATCCTCCACCCTAGACAAGTGAATGCTCAATTTAACTCGGTGAACACGAGCATAAAACTCACTCAAACAAAGTACCCTCCCTCTCCCTCTCTCTCCATAAGAATAAGATTTGGAGTGTGAATACAAATTCCATTCCAACCTCATACCAAATAGCATCATGGGAATGGTTTTTCTATTCCTTTCCCTTCCATTGTAGGTACAAACATATGCTTAGTGAAAACTGAATTATTATTGTTAGTATTATTGTTATTATTTATCTCTTATTTATATCTTATTATTATTACAAGATAATTATTTAAATAAATAAATTTAAAAAAACAAACACACATTCTGGTCCATACAGTGCGTTGACCAGCATCAGCCCTCAGCCACCCCACATCAACTGGCTCCACCAATCGAGCAGTGCCTCATCCATCCAGCCCCATGCCACGTTGAATTCATTTTGTGATTAATGTTGTATTATTGTTGTTGCTCGAAATAAAATATGTAGGTCTAAGGAAAAGATTGTTATTTGACATAAAGCGCCATGTAGACCCTTAAACTGTGTTTGCCATATTCTTACTGTCGTCTTTGATATCTTTTTTTTTTGCCTCAAATAAAGCCCTGCCTAAACAAAACTTCTAATACCTATTGCATTTTATAAAAAATGTAAACTTAGGGAAATAAACATATAGACATAGGGGTTAATTTAAAAATTATAGATTTAAGACAATCTAATAAAAAATGTAGGCATTTAGATTTAAATGATTAAATAGGCCTAAATGACCAAGGATTGAATAATTAATGTTTACGATTAATTGCTTAAACCAACATTATTATTTGTGACAATTATTTGTCTTTTTTTTATTATTATTTTCTAAATGACACCTTAAATATTAAAAATCTAAAAATCTTATTTTCAAACCTTTGCCACCTACATTTTTCCTATTTTTAAATAAAAACAATATTTTCTTAATCATATAAAAACCAAGCTAATAGAGACTCTCATATTCTTATATATATAAATTTTGGGTGTGTGGGATGCTAATCAAATAAACATCTTATACATAACTGACTCTCGAACTCATCTTTGAATAAAGTATATCATTCATCATAGGTGACTAATCGCATCCATACACGGTTGATGGCAACTTATTTTTGTTTATTTTTTATAATATTGTGTTTTGTTTGGGCTTGTGTGCAATGATGGCTCAATATTACTTCCAAAAAACAGCCACAAGCCTGAACGAAAACAGGTGATAACAATTATTATCATTATTTATTTACTTAGAGGCACCTAGTAGGTGATTTTTATATAAACCATTACACCATGCCATCTTATTAAAACAACATCCCACTAGAGAAAACTAAGGTTCTTTGACAAGAAACCATTATTATTATTATTAGATACACTCATACACCTAGTATGTGGTTTCTATATGAACCATTGGACCATGACATCTTTATAAAATAACATCCCATTAGAGAAAACTAAGGTTCTTTGACTATGACAAGAAATCAATATGCCCAAAACCAACTCAGCAGCATAACATCTTAGGTTCCTGTTGAAAAAAGAAAAGGTACCTCATCTCCTAGAAAACCCAAAAATTCCTTGGAACAACAAATAAAGTTTTGTTGTGGTGGTTTCAAGGAAGTCTTTTTCATGACAGGACCCAACATTATTTATAAATCAAGTATAAACAAACAAACAAATTTACTGGAAATTGATTAAAACTGAAAATAAAGAAGAGGAAAACAGAACTCACCTACTGACATCCAATCAGGAGGCTGTATGGTGCATTTTCCTCTTTTCTTCAAACCTACTGCTAGCCAGAGGGGGACCCGGGTTGCTATTTGTGGAAGAAATGGACCAAAGTCGCCCTGCCAAACAATTAATCAAGCATATCAACTTGGGTGCACCATAAATTACCTACCTATTTCTTTGATAAACAGATCAATAGTAAGCAAACATGGGCAAATGCTAATAAATTTTAAATAATAAGAAGGGAGATAGTGGGCAAGCTTACGCATAACAAATTGAGGGGGTCCATTCTCATGTTAGGGACGATTTCAATCATCTCGTCTTCGGCGATGAACTCCACCTAGAAACAAAAGCATATATATATATATACCCACACACACACACATATATATATCAAGTTCCAAATTAATAGGAACAAAAGTGGATGAAAAACTTGAATAAACAAACGAAAAGGCAAAGGGAGGGGAAGTGAAAAAAGTAAACATGCCTCCTCCGCAGAGAAGGTGGATAGGTGAAGGTCCGACTGGCCGGCCATATCCGATTTAACCTCCTTCCTTCGCTAACCCACTCGGATCAATGCAAGCCCAGATCTGGGAGAGACTCTAATTTAAATAGAGAAACGGTGGGGTCTGGAACACTAGGCTCAAAAAACAAAAATCCCAAAATAAAAGGCGGGAATCAAACGATGAACCAAAGCTAGAGGCTAAATGCAAAAGGAAACGCCGCGTAAGCTTCCTGCACGAAACTTACGAGACGCTTGTACTCAATGCAAAATGCTTTATCACTAGTCCCTACTCAATCCAAAAATGGTTTGTTTTTGTTTTTGTTTTTATTTTCATTCTCATTTTCATTTTATTTCTAGCCCATGAACTGTTCCCCGAGGACAATTCAGCTCCTGAGTTCAAAATAATATGCCAAAAATCCCCTACACCGATGCGCGCACGTTTAAATGGAGCCGAGCTGGGTCGTTTCAGGATCAACCTAACCTCTAAAACCCCCCGCAAATTGAATTGAATAAGAACCCCAACCAGTCGCATTCAACCAAAATCGACATTGTTTGTGGTCAAATAACAAAGTAAAATAAAATAAACGCGCATCAAATTCCACACAATTGCAATCCAAACCAAAAATGGGAGTGAACCCTAAAATTGAAGCGCCATACATACCTCTTCGGGCGGGGTGAGAGAGGCGAGGGAGAAGAAGGCAGCGGCGGCCACTGGTGAGGGTTGAACGCCGGACACTGTGAAAGTGTAGTACTCGCATGAGCGTGTTTGGCGTCGATGGGAGCGAGGGAGTGGTATTACATGAAAAATAATATTTTAATTATACTCATCCGATGAAAGTAAATGAAATCAATGGCCAGGAATGGAGCTCCGCTATTTTCCACGTTATCAGCCCCCTATATATATATGTGTGTGTGTGTGTGTGTGTGTGTGTGTGGACTGTAGGTATCTCCCAACAAGGTTCTAAGAAAGAGAAAACGAAAAAACAAAAACAAGCCTCTCTCCGTTTCTGGTTCTTGATCGATCTCTACAGTTCCTAGCTACTGTCAGGAATGGCCAGAAAGTTCTTCGTCGGCGGCAACTGGAAATGTGTTAGTCACTGATCTGCGTTGTTGTTGTTGTTGCTTGTTTGTTTTTTTTTTTTTTTTTTTGAATGGATCTACTCGCGTAGGCCCGATTGATCGATTTGTTGTTCATTCATTACTGCTCGATGGATCCTATTTTTTGCTTCGTTTTTGCAAAGCTATAAATGAATCGTTATTTTTGGAGTGTTTGGGATTTGGGTTCTATGGATTGGAGTGTTTGGATGCGGGTTTTTTTCCATCTACTCAGCGGATTTCAAGTCCCGTAAATCTGAGATGATGGAATTTTGACCTCTTACTTTTATGCTTGAAATTGAAACATCATCCTTTTGTTATGCGTGTCATCTTCCTGTATGGGATCGCAAATGATCCGAGTACGGATGTCGGGTTCGTGCATGTTTTTAATTGCTGCCGGTTTCACCCGGACCAAGTCTCTAGTTGAATACCCTTATCTGGGATTTTAGATTTCCCTGTTTTAATGATATATTCTTTGAAAAACTAGTAAATGAGCATTGAAAATCCATATAGCACTTCATTCTAAGTGGCATCGCATAGGTTCTGTTGTTATTACATGTCCAAGCATATTGATATTGGTGTACCATCTATTAATTTATGGTCCGATTTTATTGAACCTGTGAATGCAGCCGCGCCTGATTGGCTTTCTTTTTTTGTCTAAATTGATCATCTGTATGCAGAATGGAACCACTGAGGAGGTGAAGAAGATTGTCTCAACTTTGAATGCAGCTGAGGTGCCATCTAAAGAGATAGTGGGTGGGTCAATCTACTACCTATAGGTTTTATAAACCAAAGTAATTGCTTTTTAAATCTAATCATGGGTATTATTGATGAAGTGAAAGAAGAAAGATGAACCTGGTTTTCTTCTACTGTTACTTACCCTGACACGTTAAAAGGCTATGCCTTTAACGGTGGTAATTTTTATTTTCTTTTGCACGAGTGCGAAGAGGAATTTGGACAATTGCAGAGTTAAGACAATATTGGGCCTGCTGACAAGATAAATTTTTGTGTTTTTTATCCAACTGCACTCATTTTGTTCTGCAAACTGCAATGGAGTAATGTCTCGTTGTTGCGTTTTCTTTAAAAAAAAATGCAATCATCGGACCCCATACAGAATTTGAAAAGTTGATTTGTGCTTTGTTTTCTGCTTCTTTTTGGAGTAATGTCTTTGAATTTCTTAAATATTGAAAGCAATTTCGTTTTATCCAAGTGGGGATTTTTTTGGGCCGATGGCCTGAGGATTTGTTTTTTATTTAATGGGAAGTATCTTCATTTTTTGGTCAATGAATCACTTATCCATATGGAACCTGGTATTGTGCAGAGGTTGTAGTAAGCCCTCCCTACGTATTTCTTCCACTGGTAAAAGATCAGTTACGACATGAATTTCATGTTGCAGCCCAAAACTGTTGGGTTAAGAAAGGCGGTGCTTTCACTGGTGAGGTTAGGTATGTTTTCATAGTCTATACACTGCTTCCATTTGTTTAGAAAATTTTTATGTTATCAATTTTAGCTTGCGCCTTTTAGATGGGCCTAGGAAAAGAGGTTTTGATGCCTAGGTAAGCACACTTCAAATTGGGGTTTGGGAATGAGGGTTTGTGTTCTTATTACAATTTCTGATGTTCTTTGTGTAGTTAAGTGTTGTGTTTATGTTATGCGATTGATTAATTAGAGCATGCTGCTGAATTCTGTTCTAGATTCCCTCCTGTCTCTTACACAAAATAGTTTAATTGTTCATTTCATAATATTGCAGCAGTTCATTCCACAACTATTCACTAATGACCATAAAATGAAAGCATAAATTTATCTGTAATACCTGAAAAATGTTTTGGGCTGTGCTTTTGCTATTTTGACTGTAAATGGGGCTCTGATGAATTATTACTATTTTTAATTCACCAAGAAACATTAAATAATGTCCCTTGATTGATACCCTAGAGATGCTTTTCAACATAGGCACTCATATCATTTGTAACTTTCTCAACTTAAGCCTTTACCTATTTGTCATTCATATTTAAAAAGTTTTTTTGCACAAAATTTTAATGCTTTTGCGTGGCAGTGCGGAGATGCTTGCCAATCTTGGAATTCCATGGGTCATTCTTGGTCACTCGGAAAGAAGACAGCTGCTAAATGAGTCAAATGAGGTCAGCTGTGCTGGGGTTTTATAATTGTTCTATTGATTTTGCAATGCATAGTAACATCTCAATTTAAATGCTTTCATGTAGTTTGTTGGAGACAAGGTTGCATATGCGCTTGCTAATGGCTTGAAGGTGATAGCCTGTGTGGGTGAAACTCTTGAGCAGAGGGAATCAGGATCTACCATGGAAGTAGTTGCTGCACAAACAAAAGCAATTGCTGGTACATACTGCATAAGTCAAGTACATTGCCATGCCATTTAGGGAGTGATAACGTGCGTTAGTTTTGGCCATTTCATGGATAGATCTTAAAGAGTTGACTGATGACTGGGCTTTCTTCTTTTTGCGAAGTATTGTCATTATTAGTGTCTTCCAAAATTTGTGCCTTCTAACTCATAGCATGTCATGATCTGTTGTCTTGCCTTTTACAAATTTACTGAAACAGAAAGTGTTTTAGGATCCTTCAGTTCAATACAAAGTCAGTCCACGCCTAAAAGCCATCCATAGCAGGAAATGATGTAAATGATTAATGGAATTGCATTTTGAAATAGGAAGTGTTATCTTATCCAATCTCTATGAAACCCATTTGGTAACTATACATTTTTTTCTTGAATACTTGGGGAAAAACAACAATGACATCAGACCCATATTTTTCCTGGAGTTCTCATTCCCCATTTTTGGCTGCTTTTGCTCAATGCATGTATTCTTTTGTATAAATATGTTGCATTGAATTTTATAACTTCCTAATTAATTTATGCTTGCTCTTTACCGCAGAACGAGTTTCGTCTTGGGATGACATAGTTCTAGCTTATGAGCCTGTATGGGCTATTGGAACAGGGAAGGTTGCAACTCCTGCTCAGGCTCAGGAAGTACGTTCTGGTATCTTTTTGTAATAGGTTTTTTTTTTTTTTAACTATGAACTTTCTCATAATGTATTTTTTCTATATATTGAAGGTGCATTCTGAATTGAGGAAATGGTTTGAGACGAATGTCAGCTCCGATGTGGCTGCCAAAGTCAGGATCATATATGGAGGTAACTTCTACTGGCTTGAGTCAAAGATATCTTTTCCCGATCTCATGCGTGGTCCACTTTTATAACTGCAGGGTCTGTGAATGGTGCTAACTGTAAGGAATTGGCCGGACAACTAGATGTGGATGGGTTTTTGGTTGGAGGAGCTTCTTTAAAGGTTGATATATGCTTATTAACTGTTTTATTTGCTTTCTTTACCTTTGCCACCTCCCCACTACACCACCGTACGGTAAAAAACAATTTCACTTCATGCAGGCTGAGTTTGTTGAAATCATCAAGTCCGCCACCGTGAAGGGGCATTAGTTCTGTTCATGAACTCGGATCAGATGGGGCTTGCTTTAGGTTTCATTTTTGTTGAATAAATTTGGCAAGTCGGCTACTTCCCTCCGATAAGATGTTCGCACACACTCGTCTTTTAAGTTTTCTTTATGGAGATGATCGATCATGAGGTTGTTTCTGTAAGTGCTACTCTTTGTGAAATCATGTGTTTGCTTGCCTTTCTCCATTTGGCTTTTTATATTTACTTGATATATTTTTCATACCAACAACACCCTCTTAAATATATATATATATAATATTAAATTATTAATAAAAATAACTTCGTAATTTGCCCATTTAAAATTTAAATATTTCTTTTCTCTCCCACATAAAAACAAACAAGAAAAAAGCTCTTAAAAAAACTAACTTCGAAGAAGAAAAAATTCTCGAATCAAATTTAAAATTATTTTCCAATCTTTCTCTCCAAGAATTATATGCAAGAATGAGAAATAATAGTGTTATAACTTTTTATTAGCCAATATAAGAAAAAAAAATAAAACTTAGTATTTGCAAGAATTATATGATTACATATATTTTAATACCAACATTCAAGTAAGACCCATTGTGGCCCAAATTGTCAGGTGCAATTGTCTAAGTGATGCTTACCACAACTACTACAAAACATTGTATTTCTATATACGTTTTTTTATACGAAAATGTCAAAATTGACGTTTTGTGTACAACACAGGCTCAATGCCTCACACCTACAAACAAATGTTTTTGGCCATTCAAGGTTCACTTTGTTTAAGCCTGCCAATTGCCAAAATAAAAGGTAAATACCCATGCATACACGTTTGATTCTTATACTGTGCATCTTAACAGATGAATGGGCATGTCCTACGGTCGATATGGCCCAAATCATGCATTCGGCAAATGCCCCTATTTCAAGCTCAACAACTTAACCGATCAAAGCGTATCTAGGAGATGAATCATCTCTTGGAAGAGGATACTCACACCTAACTAAATACATTTACCTATTTTCTAATCTCGTTTGAAATTATAAAAAAAATCCTTCCAAAAATGAAAATCACATATTAAAATTTTATTCAAACATTATACTTATATTCTAATAATATTTTTCAAACACTTGTTTAATTTTTTTATTATATTTAAAAATAATAATTTTAAAAATAATATATTTATATTCAAATAATTCCAAAAAATATTTATAATCAAATAATATTATTCAAATATTTCAAAACAATTTATTATTTACTGAGTATATTTAATATTTTAAAATGTATAAATTATCCAGTGCGCTTTTTAACACACTGTTATGAAACTAAACAAAAAATATTTAGTAAACTACTAATTTAAAAGTGATATAAGTTTTAAAAGCAAATAACAAATAAATATGAAAAATTCTTTCAATTCATCTCACTCATTCCTACTCAAAATCCCATCCCTCTATCCTCCATGTGATTAATTGATTCCCATCAATTTAGCTTTATAAATTCCATTTATAATTGAATAAATTTGACAAATTGGCTACTTCCTTCTGTCTATACCTCCAATAACATGTTCGCACACACTTGTCTTTTAAGTTTTCTTTATGGAGATGATCGATCATAAGGTTGTTTCTTTAAGTGCTACTCTTTGTGAAATCATGTGTTTGTTTGCCTTTCTCCATTTGGCTTTTTATATTTTCTTGATATATTTTTCATACCAACAACACCCTCTTAAATATATATATATATATATATATATATATATTATTATTAAATTATTAATAAGAATAACTTCATAATTTGCCCATTTAAAATTTAAATCGTTCTTTTCTCTCCCACCTAAGAACAAACAAGAAAAAAAAGATTTAAAAAAAATTAACTTCAAAGAAGAAAAAGTTCTCGAACCAAATTTAAAATTATTTCCCATTCTTTCTCTCCAAACTTAGTGTTATAACTTTTTATTAGCCAATATAAGAAAAAAAATTTAAAACTTTGTATTTGCAAGAATTATATGATTGCATATATTTTAATACCAACATTCAAATAAGACCCATTGTGGCCCAAATTGTCAGGCGCAATTGTCCAAGTGATGCTTACCACAACTACTACAAAACATTATATTTCTATATACGTTTTTTTATACAAAAATGTCAAAATTCACATTTTGTGTACAACACAGGCCCAATGCCTCACACCTACTACCAAATGTTCTTGGTCATTCAAGGTTCACTTTATTTCATCCTGCCAATTGCCAAAATAAAAGGCAAATACCCATGCATACACGTTTGATTCTTATACTGTGCATCTTAACAGATGAATGGGCATGTCCTACGGCCGATATGGCCCAAATCATGCATTCGGCAAATGCCCTTATTTCAAGCTCAACAGCTGAAGTAACCGATCAAAGCGTATCTAGGTGATGAATCATCTCTTGGAAGAGGATAGTCACACCAAACTAAATACATTTATCTATTTTCTAATCTCGTTTGAAATTATAAAAAAAATCACATATTAAAATTTTATTCAAACATTATACTTGTAACAAAAATTTTTACAAGTATTCAAACACTTCTTTAATTTTTTATTATATTTATAAAAAAATAAATTTTTTAAACAATATATTTATATTCAAATAATTCCAAAAAATATTTATAATCAAATAATATAATTCAAATATTTCATTTATGTAAACAATTTATTATTTACTGAGTATATTTATTATTTTGAAATGCATAAATTATCTAGTGCGCTTTTTAACTGTGTTAAAAAACTGTTATAAAATTAAATAAAGAATATTTAGTAAACTACTAATTTAAAAGTGATATAAGTTTTAAAAGCAAATAACAAATAAATATGAAAAATTCTTTCAATTCATCTCACTCATTCCTACCCAAAATCCCATCAATTTAGCTTTATAAATTTCATTTATAATCCTATTACTTTGCACCCCACATAGTATTAAAATTATGCAATAATCTTCTATACCAAACATATAATGTATGGCCAAGCTTTCACTCTCTTCCATTGTTGGAATAACACACAAATCAGGCCACAATTCACCAGCAAAAACCCATAAGCAAGCCTTTTACCTTGAAAACTTTACCGTAGATCACAGCAGACAAAAAACCAAAAGCCACAAAAAAAATGTGGGAGATATAAGAGGGAAATGCTCCGACAAGAATATCAAAGATAACTGCAATCAACAAAACCCATCAAGTGTAATCCAAGGCTAATTCTTTAACTTCCGGAGAACTTCCCTAACTCCCGAATTTCAACATTATCTACACGATGCCAAAGCCTCATAATATAATGTAACTTTTAGCGGCACGCAATTTTCAAATCCAATAAATTCCCATTTCCCATGTCAAGGATGCAATTGAACCTTAAAACTAAAAAGCAATGACTTTAAAACTATCCCAAAACTTGGATTGGTTCAGCCATTCCCCCCTATCTTCCATGCATCAAAGAGGGATCAACTAAAATATTCACAATCCTGTTCAACAAATTTAAGCCAAATACAGTTTCTTCGCAGTTGACCTTAACAGACACATTCAGCGGCTCAGAGCATTTACCTTCAATGGCAAGGGTAATCAAGCAGTGAATTAAGCTGTGCAAGATCTCACAGCTAAATCGCAAACACAAACCAGATGCATCATCAAGATTTGCAGCAACAGGCAAATCCACAGATACAAGAGAAACATTTGCGTTACTTAGCATCTTTAGTGCTAAGCTTTTGCAGATTACAAGAAACATATCTTTTGACTGGGTACCCGTGCCCATGTCACTATTTAACTCCTCAATGTGGTCAGTGAAGGTGCACCTACAACACAAATGCAAGATAAGCCAATTCATTTACAAGACTACTTAAAAGTTAAAACAAAGAAAATAAGAAATAAAACATTATCCGGAAATCATGTTTTAAAAAAACTCCTAGGAAACATCCAATGTGACTAGAAGAGGGACTGCTTAAGTCACAATTTCTACTGGTACTAAACAATAAAGAAGATTTGAAAACCCCTGACCATCACTACAGACCCAGCATCAAGATGAAATCAACAGAATAGGCAACAACAACAGTAACCCATAGATTCTTAAATATAAAATCTAACTGAAACATTACAAAAATTGGATGTCTACATGGTGTATTTGCATTTTTCATGTTGGTGTGTCTGCAAGTCAGTAGCGTGAGAAGTGGCTAACCTTCTAATGCACTCAAACATTCCAGGGAGTTGGGATTCTTTATCTGCAAACGCTAAAATATCAATTGGAAGTGGTCTTACAAAATATCCAATGTCTGGTCGCAACTTAACAGGGAATTTCTTCCCACTGCACCATAAAACCAGTTTCAGAGGCAAGAGATGGTGATGGAAGTGAACTTGGAGAGTTCTCTTTATTGTATGACCTGGCTCCATGAGGGCAATCTCTTCCATAGGAACTACAGCAGGGACATCAATATGAGATGTTGAGCTGCCATATCAAGATGATCACCAGAGGTTAGATACTCTAAAAACGTAGTATATATACTAAAAAAAATTCAAATACAGGGCATAGATTACACAAGCTTGATATCCAAAAAATCAAACGGTTAATAATTCATCTAAGAAACTAAAATTTAAGATTAAATAGCCATCTTGCAGTTCAAACTTCAAATTACCTATCAACTTGGCTAGCAGAACCAACACCTTTGTCAGATTCCTCATCTACCAAAACTAGTTTTGAGACAGGTTCTGTTGAACAGTTCTCAAAGAAAACCTCTACACAAACAAGCTGTGGGGATATGCTTGAAATTTCAGAAGAAAATGAATAATCCACCTTCAACCCATTCGCACTGCTGGGGTTTAATAGTGAGTAGGTTTTAGGTTTTGCTATTCCAGCAATGTCCCCAACTGAAATTCTTGCAGAGGATCTTTGGAGTTGACCTTGTTCAGACAAATTCACAATTGAAAAACCAGGCTGCTCATCCAACCATGACTCTAGGGCTCTCTTGGGCATTAAGTCTCCCAAACTATCAGAGCCATTATCCCTTTTAGACACCACATTATCTGATAGGCGAATTAAAGGACCATCACCATCAACACTTTCACTAGTAGAAACTATTTCCTTACTGCCATCACTTCCAGTAGAATTAGCAGTAGAATGGCGAGAACTAGATTCAGAAATACATTCCTCATCTGATTCTGATAATGCTTCGGGATAATCTGGCCCGTAGGAGTTACTGTTTGTGGTTTCCTCCTGTGATTCTATCTCCCTGTGAGCCAGGTCCTCTAAAAGCAAACAACAAGGCTTTGGAAGAGCCTCGTATCCAGGAGCTGCATGAAGAACTATTTGTGAAAGAGATCCTGGAAGATAAAACCGGTAATCTATAGGTTCAGGAGATTGCAGCTTTATTTGTACCTCAAATACACATTTCGAAAGCATATGCAGCAGGTCCCTATCTTGTGAGAAGCCACTTCCTTCTTCTAAATTTTGAGAATCTAAATGGCCCAAAAGAAGCTTCTCTATAGTTCGTGCGCGATCCCGAACATCATAGTTTACGTCATATCTAGCAAGCCCGAGAACATAACTTAAAAACTGTTTAGATCTGACCAGATTGTCTCCCTTCGCACATAACAGGACCTGAGTATAGAGCAAATAAGAAATTTAACACATCTTTACTAACTTCCAATTCAAGGATGGACGATGATATATCTGCAAGACAACACATAATACCCACTGATGACTGCTTCCCACCTTATATACAAACAAATTTTCTGTATAAAATCCTTAAAATCCACAGCAAGCATATCAAAACTATTTAACATCCTAAAATCTGTCAAACAAAATAATGCTATATCATCCAAGTTTCAGAAATTTCCTGCTAACCTAAAAATCACAATTTTAAATGTATTTAAATCTTCCAACTGTATGGGTGTAAAGAGCATGAAAATATATGAGACTGATGATTATTGAACTTTAATGAGTCTTAACAATGTAAGATTTCTATTTTTCAATTTCACAAGGGAAAATCAAATCTTTAAAAAATGAATAAATTTTCAATGTTGTGATACATGACCAAGTTATTTAAAATTATGTGTATTTAATTTTCCAAGTTACATTCATATGGTTGAATGATTTCAAAAACATTTGAAATTATTGTAGGTAACTACCAAAAAAACGTTATCTATTATGACTATATACGCCAACTACAAGAAGAACAATGAATAATAGAAGATAATGCAAAAATGAAATAATAGGATTTAGCAAGAACACACAGTGGATACATAAACCTGTATCATATGATCTTTTTAAAGTTCATTATATGTAATATTACGTACTCTATCATTTGTTTTTTATAAACTGATGCAATACAGAAGCATATAACCTTTCATGATATCAACCTATGCTCCCAACTTAGCTTTCCTAGTCGAGACTTGCATAGCTGTCTTCGGTGCAATAAATTATTTACCATAGGTTTACAAAAATATTTTATAATTCATAAAAACTGGGGAAGGAAACATCAACTCAAAATTTACAATAAAGAACATAAAAAATAACAATTATTTGTCCAATTTCATACTTTAACAGTGGTATTAAGAATCTGAATCTTGGTTTCCAATGCTTCTGAAGTGAAGCAGTGAGCAAGATACTGAAGCACTGTGGTTAACATTCTTGGAATGATCTGCCCAATAGAGTTGTACTCCCCCACTATCCAAACAATCATTGCACGGACCGCAGGAACCTTGATTGAATCCAAACTACGAGCCAACTGAACTATAACCTGGATATAGAGGAGGTTTAACAAGTAGCCATGAAATACAATTTACAAGATTAATGTATGACATAATTATAAAGACTATACCATGTATGAAAACAATTACATGTAAACATGTGCTGAAGCAACAAACAAATGGGAACAGAACAAGAAAAAAAGAAAGAAAAAGAGAATTTTCCCTACACATTACATGGGAATTATCTTTGAGAAACTCTAGAGTGAAAGCCATGGGCACAAGCACAGGATTTAACTACCAAAATATATATATGTTTTAAATAGGACCAATACTTTACATCTGCAGCAAGAAACAAAACATACATTAAATCATTCATCAATAGTGTCCCATAGAGGCATCAAGGAGCTCTACCTATATCTGAGATCAAGCCAAATAAATATCGAGTTTCTCCTATAACAGTATTTCTGTTTTACATTGTATGTCTTTTTCTCCCTCATTCAAGTAATTCATACAAATCTGCTAAGCCTATAACAGTATCTCTTTCTCTATTATTATAGTCCAAACACTCATACAAATTATGATACACTTGGGCTCAAGCCTTTTTCACAACATTTTCAACATTTTTCTTCGCTAATTTACTTTTCCAATTTCACTTCATCTTTATCCTTGCTAAGACTTCTATAACTCATCCGTTTATTTTACTTTCTCATTCCACCATGATGTGTCCTTACCCGGCGACACCCTACCTTTAGATTCATCAAGTTCATCTTTAGCTACACTTTTAATACAATCTGACATTTTATTCCACATCACACTAGAACTGACCTCATCTTCCAAATTTGCTCTCTTGATTAATCTGCTAAATATAGGTATTTGATTGTCTTCGATTAACATCCACTATGTGATCATATGATTTAAAACACATCACGAATTTTATTCACATAAGACGAATATTTAATACAAAAAGTTTATATTGCATAGTTACACATTCTCCTAATATAATCTTATAGTCTATGCAACAACTTCTTCCTTCCGTTCTAGTCAAAAAGAAATCTATTTGACTAGCAATTCCTCCATTAAACCAATGATCAATAGCAGTCGAACATGCGAACAAAAAGTGCACTAGAGACCAAAATACAACTTTATTCAAACAACAAAAAAAACCACTCAGAACAAGCAACCAGCTATGACATAAAAGTATACAATATATATATATATATATATATTGCCACTGCCACACAAGTAACACTGCCACATATTTTGAAATTCTCATTGTTAACTTTGCCACTCATATTTGTGGCCTCAATGAAAGAACTTTCATTTTATTAAAACAAACAAAAACTGATGAGTAATGCATGACAGAGAAACATATACACATACCTTCTCATGACTGGATGGATCTAACTTTATTATTGCTTTGATGGAGATAATTGCTTGAATCATAACACCAGCTTCTCCATCCACATGGGAGAAACCCTCGGTCAAGGATTCTGCAATATTGGACATTTTTTAGAAAAGCAAGAAACACAAATTGTGTAATGTAACTGTGCGTAACAAAGACATTTCAAACCCCGTCTAATCAATGTTAGGAGTCCTTCCAAGCAGGTACTTGCCACTTCAGTAAGACGTTGTGCACAAAAACCAATTGCAGCAATAGTATCAGCAGCAAATCTTCTGTCTGGATCTCTAATATATTCCTAACAAGGCACTAAAGGATAAGCAGCAATGGCACTAGAATCATTTGAAGGGAGAACTAATCTGGAACAAGGTGTCATTAAATAAATTAAAACTAGTTGGTCAATAATAAAGACTCATAAAATAATTCCAGTTAATTAATGTCTCTCGAAGCATAGGTTCAACATCAAAATTCAATTCCAAGGCATGTACAGACTCACAATTGCATGGAAATGGAGACTGCATAGTTCCAATATATATACACCATGCCAATTTCAAGTCCATGTTCCAATGTTATGCGGCTTATGCCACCAACCATGGTGTAGTAAATTGAAAGTAGCACCAATTATCAGATACTTAAAAATACAACTTGGTTAAAATGTGTAGAAACCAATAGTCTCAATATAAATTTTGAACTGGAGATAAATGTTAGTTTGTGCTCCATAATGCTATGGTGACAACCTGAATCACAACCCCACCACAAGATAAAGGCCTCACCAAAAGGACTGGCCAAGTATGCTTTCTAGGGACCGAGAAGGTACATCTAGCCAGTTGTTTCAGTATCTTATCCAGCCACATCTAATATCACATATATCATGTATGGGTGTGTGTATTCTCTCCACAATTTATTTGTGACTATACAGCACAAATAGCCAGTTGGGGTAGAAAGAATTTCAATGAAGTTAAACATGAAATCTAATAGTAAAACTAAAACAACTTGCTACCACAGCCTTTATTTAACTTTTTTAGTCTTTCCTCTGACTTTAACCTCAGAAAAAGAGTCAGTCATCAGAAATTCTAACTACAATATATATAGTTCTCTTTATGAGAGAGAGAGAGAGAGAGAGAGAGAGAGGTGTTTGAAAAGCTAAGAGATATTCAATTTTAGTTCCAGAAAGCTACAGACTTTTGCATGTGTTTCCACTCCATCCAAATTCTACAAATATAATCATTTTATTAAGGGGACAGGATATTCTTAATTGATGGAGAAAAATGCCATTTTACAAGTTTTTATTTTCTTAAACCATGAAACCCCATCATTTGGTCCTGATCAGATCATTATATTTCCCCCCTTTATTATCTTAGCTTAAAACTCCTCAGTAGCCAAAATACCCATAGAATCACCTAAACTAAGAAAGCATTACAGATCATAAATGATTACTAATTTATTATATTTAATGAGTCAATAAACCACTAAAATACCTGGAACTCTTGAAAAATGGATGAAATTGATGTATTGGTGGCAATGAAAGACAATATTTCAAGCTTCAAAGCTTTTATTTGGTATGAATCTGAAGAACATATGAAAAAGTCCTCAAAATGTGGAGCGAACAGAGAAGGCATTGTCTTTGAAAACACTTGAATGTTGTAGAGAACCTACACATGTCAATCACCAAAAACATCCTCATTTCATTTTCAAAATTGACATAAATTAAGTAGGTTATATGACTGATACTAGCTTCTAAACACCCTTGGAAGTGTACAGACCTTGGCCAATATAACAAGATTTTTCACAATGAAAATAAATTCACGACAGAAACTAAATTCAACAAGTATTATCGCATGCAAACATAGGGGTGGGGAGGGGGGAAGGATCATATCCAAGTAAATGGCAACCTGGATACCCAGTAGATATCGAGAGCTCATATAAATGCAGGGATGAGGTAGAAAACATGTTCAAAGTGTTTTACACTTAGATAATGGCATATTCAAGGAAAACTACAATCTTATAGAGATTCCACATGTTAGATATGCTTATAGTGAGATCCCTTAAACATTTATCAATGGTCTAGTTTTACTTATATAAACAAGTTAACCTAAAAAGCAAAAACCATGCAAAAAAAACAAATATGATCTGCTTAAAAAAGTTACTAGCTTGGAATAAAACTTCAAAGGAAAAAAGCAAAACATATTTAAAGCCAAAATGCGCCTCATAATTTTTTACAGAATGCATCATACCACATATTTAGACGCAATGGACGACCTCAATAGAAACAGGAGTGGCCTGACAATTCCTTTCACATTCTCCACTGCATCCATAATCCAATGTACAGTGGCAGCTGCAAGTACCACTGCACTATTTTGACTCCATAGCAATGGTGATGTACACTGCAGTAGGATCTTTATGTCTTCATTAGTTCTCCCAGATGTATAACAAGTGCGATCCAATCCAGAATAACTTTTATCTCTAAAGCCGGGACATGATAAATACTGATCTGGTCCTTCGACGTAATGCTTGGAGACCATATTTGCTAATTCAGAGTCACAAATCCCATTTCTTTCCGGTGCAGAATTATCATCTAAATTATCGATTCCATTTTGAAAACCCACAGCACCACAAGAAGAAAACATGATGGACTCTTTCACAAGACCATGCCTCGCAACAACATAACGCAGAAGTACCCCAATTAAGGTAATCTGGCCCCACTCTTCCACATCAGGAAGAATCTCACATAGCCTCCTATAGTTTTTCCCAATTAGAGACAAGTTAGTTGGACAAACATTAGCAAATGCTGCAGCCGCAGCTCCAACTACTCCAGGAGAATTGTCGGTTAACAATATTCCAACAATCTGCACCACAGAACAACATCTATTTTTATAATATAGAAAGCCTCGAGGTTCATACTTAATAACAAAATTTTCATAAAATAGGAAATATAAGTATAAATGTGATAAATTATTGCACTAATTATGCATAAATTAGATAAAAGGAAGGAATTTCCAGGTCTTACACGTCAAGCTATTTTATCTTATTCTTCTCAGTGAGATTGCTATAGCAAAAATGAGAATATTGTCTCAAACTGTGAATCAATCTAACCTCTTCAATTTCCGAACTATTTTCCTCTTGTCGCAACTCATGCAGCTTTGGAAGAGCATTAGCAGCACATTTTCTGACATACACAGATGGGTCTCTGGCGCACTTGCCCACAGCCACAATCACCAGAGGTGAAATGACATGTAGTCGGATCCCTGCCAGTGCACGCATCGCCCATGCCCTCACCAAAGGATTTGGATCCCCCAAGTCTTTCTGGAAATAATTAATTGATAGCAATGCTTCATTTGGGCGCCTAAATGTTGGGGAAGATATAAGTAAATAATAGACGATATAAAAACCATTAACTCAAACGCTTTTTTCTTTTCTTCTGCTTCTTTTTTGGGTTTTGCACATCCTAAATTCTAAATAAGCACCAGAAAAGTCACATTCACACAATCAAATAGAATGGGACCAAATTTATGCATTCCTTCAGCTTGCTATTATTTAAGTTGAAAGTAAGTAGTGGGGAACCTCTACAATAAAACCAGATGACCTTGCTGGGGGGCTCTTGCAAATGACCAATTCAAACCAGGCAAATAACAAGGGATCTATGCCATAAAGCTTACCAAACAAAAAGCAAACACTGATATGGAAATCACAATTGTCGACTAATAATCATATTTCATGAGAGAGTGAAGCTTACTTTTCAGCATAATGCAGAAGGTATAAGTAAACCAGTTTCTTTACTTCAAATGACCGAGATGCCACGTTCTTAACAACCTGCGCGTTCATTGGTAACCAGAGCCACAATAGTCAACCAAATCCCAATAGCCCTTTGAGTTCCAACGCACATATACTTTAGAACAACACCATTGCTATAGATTCCAAACAATTACATAATTCCAAAAACAAGAAGGAAAAAAACACTGACCATGCTATCATCGTATGCGCTTAATTTACTGATCTAAATATGTACGTTAACATTAATATAAATATCATCAATCAATTATTCTATGCGCTTAATTTACGCTGGAGGGGGCAACTGAACTTCGAGATGAAGGAGGGAGAAACCTGAGGAAAGAAATTGGAGACGTCAAAGCCCTGGGCGATGAGAGCGAGCAGTCGCTTGAGGGCCTCGCATTTCTCGGAGTCGAACTTGCTGTCGAGCAGGGGAGCGATGTTGACGTCTTCCGGGTCGTCGTAGAGATGAGCGTCCGTGCCGATCCGAAACACCAATGTCGATGCCTTGTTCAGCGAGTCCGCGGTGGCTCCGAACTGGGGAAACATTGTCTAGGGCTTTTGGTTTTCGGATCAGCCTCAGATGCAGCAGCCAGGTTTCATTGTGGAAGGAAGACGACGGAGACGACAGTGTAAGCGGCCGGAGACCTGCAGCCCCGCGCGTCTCGTACTCGTAGTGGCGGACGGGGGAGGGGATTTTGCACGGACACGCGACACGACACGATAAAATGATGAATAAATACGTAGCATTGCTCGAAAATGATTTATTTGCACGGACACGCGTCTCAAGTGAAATTATTTGAAAATGAATTCAGGGACGATTAGGGGAGAACACCAGGGGGGGTGGGGTGTTTTAAAAAAAAAAAAAATTGTTTTTTTACTGGGGATGAAAATCAAAGAATAACATGGTGAGAAAAATTGTATGCGTACCAGCTGCCCCTACCACTAGTCACTCCTCATTTCATCATGATGATTATCATATCCTAGGGCCCAGAAAGTTCTTCGTCGTCGGCAACTGGAAATGCGTTAGTCACTGATCTGCGTTGTTATTGTTTGTTTTTAAATTTTTTGAATGGATCTACTCGCATAGGCCCGATTGATCGATTTGTTGTTCATTCATTACTGCTCGATCAATCCTATTTTTTGCTTCGTGTTTGCAAAGCTATAAATGAATCGTTATGTTCGGAGTGTTTGGGATTTGGGTTCTATGGATTGGAGTGTTTGGATGCGGGTTTCACCCGGACCAAGTCTCTGGTTGGTACCCTTATCTGGGATTTTAGATTTCCCTGTTTTTATGAGATATGAGCATTGAAAATCCAGATAGCACTGCATTCTAAGTGGCATCGCATAGATTCTGTTGTTATTACATGTCCAAGCATATTGATATTGGTGTACCATCTATTAATTTATGGTCCGATTTTATTGAACCTGTGAATGCGGCCGCGCCTGATTGGCTTTCTTATTTTTTTCTAAATTGATCGTCTGTTTGCAGAATGGAACCACTGAGGAGGCGAAGAAGATTGTTTCTACTTTGAATGCAGCTGAGGTGCCATCTAAAGAGATAGTGGGTGGGTCAATCTACTACCTATAAGTTTTATAAACCAAAGTAATTGCTGTTTAAATCTAATCATGGGTATTATTGATGAAGTGAAAGAAGAAAGATGAACCTGGTTTTCTTCTACTGTTACTTGCCCTAACACTTTAAAAGGCTATGCCTTTAACGGTGGCAATTTTTATTTTCTTTTACACAAGTGCGAAGAGGAATTTGGACAATTGCAGAGTTAAGACAACATTGGGCCTGCTGACAATATAAATTTTTGTGTTTTTTATCCAACTGCACTCATTTTGTTCTGCAAACTGCAATGGAGTAACGTATCGGTGTTGTTTTTCTTTAAAAAAACGCAATCATTGGGCCCAATACAGAATTTGAAATGTGTGCTTTGTTTTCTGCTTCTTTTTGGAATAATGTCTTTGAATTTCTTAATTATTGAAAGGAATTTCGTTTTATCCTTGACTCCTTGTTGGGCATTTTTTTGGGCCGATGGCCTGAGGATTTATTTTTTTATTTAATGGGAAGTATCTTCATTTCTTGGTCAATGAATCACTTATCTATATGGAACCTGGTATTGTGCAGAGGTTGTAGTAAGCCCTCCCTACGTATTTCTTCCACTGGTAAAAGATCAGTTACGACCTGAATTTCATGTCGCAGCCCAAAACTGTTGGGTTAAGAAAGGCGGTGCTTTCACTGGTGAGGTTAGGTATGTTTTCATAGTCTATACACTGCTTCCATTTGTTTAGAAAATTTTTACGTTATCAATTTTACCTTGCACATTCTAAATGGGCCTAGGAAAAGAGGTTTTGATGCCTAGGTAAGCACACTTCAAATTGGGGTTTGGGAATGAGGGTTTGTGTTCTTATTACAATTTCTGATGTTCTTTGTGTAGTTAAGTGTTGTGTTTATGTTATGCGATTGATTAATTAGAGCATGCTGCTGAATTCTGTTCTAGATTCCCTCCCGTCTCTTACACAAAATAGTTGAATTGTTCATTTCATAATATTGCAGCAGTTCATTCCACACCTATTCACTTAATGACCATAAAATGAAAGCATAAATTTATCTGTAATACCTGAAAAATGTTTTGGGCTGTGCTTTTGCTATTTTGACTGCAAATGGGGCTCTGATGAATTATTACTATTTTTAATTCACCAAGATACATTAAATAATGTCCCTTGATTGATACCCTAGAGATGCTTTTCAACATAGGCACGCCATTGTTCATATTGAAATAAGACTTCCCACTTTAGTGTCTCATATCATTTGTAACTTTCTCAACTTAAGCCTTTCCCTATTTGTCATTCATATTTAAAAAGATTTTTTGCACAAAATTTTAATGCTTTTGCGTGGCAGTGCGGAGATGCTTGCCAATCTTGGAATTCCATGGGTCATTCTTGGTCACTCTGAAAGAAGACAGCTGCTAAATGAGTCAAATGAGGTCAGCTGTGCTGTGGTTTTATAATTGTTCTATTGATTTTGCAATGCATAGTAACATCTCAATTTAAATGCTTTACTGTAGTTTGTTGGAGACAAGGTTGCATATGCGCTTTCTAATGGCTTGAAGGTGATAGCCTGTGTGGGTGAAACTCTTGAGCAGAGGGAATCAGGAGCTACCATGGAAGTAGTTGCTGCCCAAACAAAAGCAATTGCTGGTACATACTGCATAAGTCAAGTACATTGCCATGCCATTTGGGAAGTGATAACGTGTTTTAGTTTTGGGCATTTCATGGATAGTTTTCTAAGTCTCAATCTAGTTTATATCAAAGTGTATCCTTTCAAGCAGACCCAAGCTTGCTGTCATTCTTATATCATGTTCATTGTAAAGGCCCGTACCTGTGTGAGGTTGGGAGTTAGGCCCGAATAGGGTTTGGCATATTTCTTCGACAACGTGACTTTATCGCGAGCGTTGAGTTATTATTAATATTATTTCACTATCTGAAATTTATTGGTATGCATTATCATTAATTATTATTATTTTCATATTTTGAGTTATTCCTATAATTATGAGTATTACGGTTGAGAATTTTATTATGAAATCTTGATTGTTACCATGGATATTTTAATATTTAGACTATAAATATTAATTGGATTATCATTATTATTTATTAGAATTATTATTATTAATCAAATTATTATTTTTGTAATTATTATTATTATTATTATAAATCAATTAATACATATAAGTATAAATAGAGGAAACTAGGGTAAAACCCTACACTCGTGTGCGTGCACAGAATCTGGTTGGAAAGAACAGTGAATTGAAGTCATCGTGTTCTTGATCTCCCGGGTTTCAATCAAGTAGGTGTTTCTGTTCCTGTTATTACATGAACGCGGTTTTCTCTAAGAAATCATACGTAATAACGTAGGTATATACACATATAATTATATATTTTGTTTTGGTGTATTGGTCGGTCGTCTGGCAGAGGACGGTTTCTGATGTAAAATGCTAGTTCGGTGATGTCGGGTGGAGGAGGAATTCTGTCGCGCAGTTCGCTCGTGATGCAACCCTTAGAGAAAAAAAAGTGTGTCGTTGTATATTGTTGTGCCAGGCCAGACGGCCTGGACTTTTACGAGGTGGGCCACCAGACCGTCAAGGACGATCTGGTCAGCGGCAGGGTTTAACCCTGCCGCGTGCGCATGGGCGCCCTGGTGCGGGTGAAAAAAAAGGGGGAGCGGCATCAGTGCCGCCCCCGTTGGAGTCCGTGCAGAAGGAAGCAGAGGGGGGCGGCGGCATCAGTGCCGCCCCCGTGGACTGCACCAGCCCCTCGGGCTGGTGGGGTGGGCCAAACCCTCTTTTTTTTGGGCCGGCCCTCCTCTTGCTTTTGGGACACACACACACATATATATATATATATGTGTATATGTATATAAATGTATTTATATATATAGGTGGATATGTGGGTGTAAATAGCAAGATTTATATAGGGCTGGCTGGATAATATTAGTTTGTTTTTTAAAAAAAAAATTGTTATGGCTTAATTTCATCTAGTATTATAAATATTATTCGGACTTGTATACACACTTATGTATGGATGTATGATGATGAGATGTTATTAGTTTAGTGATCTAATTACCGTTGTGGCATGCTATTGTTACCTTTGTAATTTGATTGTTAATGGTTGGTTGTATGTGGTCTTGGTACTGGTAGAGGGGTTGGGTTAATCGCGGGTCTCACATAGGGCTGGCAAGAGGCCACAGGTTCCCTACGTGGCTGGTTAACTCAGGTCCCATATGTGGCTGGTAGTCATTAGGGACATCGCAGGTCTCACATATGGCTACCTAATGGTAACTGGAATCTCAGGAGTTGGTTGCGGAAATTTTATTGATGACTTGATTATTCAGTGAGCCTTTAATAAATGAATTATAATGTGCGGGTTGTCATGATTTGTGATTAAGTGCAAGTTTACTGTGATAGGGTAGAACACTACACTGGCACAGGCATACACGGACCATATAGACCTAGAATTTTGTGTGATAGAATGGTGGAGTTGGGGACCACCTACTGGGCACTCGTGCTCACCTTACTTTGTTTCCATTTCCTACAGGTTATAAAGAATAGCTATTGGAGCCATAGCGGAGCAGGTCGGACCTCATTATGTAGGATTTCTCTTCATGGTTTTATTTATTGGTTTAATTATTTATTTTCCGGACTCGGGTCCGTGACAGTTGTATTAACTTGGATAGTTGGACCTCGTTACTCTGTGTTTATAGGTGGATTGAATTCAGTAATATTGATTGCACTGATAATTATTGGTTGATTGCATGTTATATTTGAATCATTGTGATGTACTATGCTACCCCGTTGTAGTATTGTATAGGAATGGATCATTCTCCAGTTCCCCGACCTCCGGAGTGGGCGTGGAAAAGTCGCGTTCCTGGTTCTGTGGGTTTCAAAATTTGAGGCGTGACATTCATGATATGGAATGCATGGCCCTTTAAGATGGAGTGAGTAATTAGATTAGAACTAAATCTTAAAGAGTTGAGAGTGATGACTGGCCTTTCTTCTTTTTGCGAAGTATTGTCATTAGTGTCTTCCAAATGTGTGCCTTCTAACTCATAGCATATCGTGATCTGTTGTCTTGCCTTTTACAAATTTACTGAAACAGAAAGTGTTTTAGGATCCTTCAGTTCAATACAAAGCCAGTCCACGCCTAAAAGCCATCCATGGCAGGCAATGATGTAAATGATTAATGGAATTGCATTTTGAAATAGGAAGTGCAATCTTATCCAATCTCTATGAAACGCATTTGGTAACTAAACATTTTTTTTCTTGAATAGTTGGGGAAAAACAACAGGGACATCAGACCCATATTTTTCCTGGAGTTCCCATTCCCCATTTTTTGCTGCTTTTGCTCAATGCATGTTTTCTTTTGTATAAATATGTGGCATTGAGTTTTATAACTTCCTAATTAATTTATGCTTACTCTTTACCGCAGAACGAGTTTCATCTTGGAATGACATAGTTCTAGCTTATGAGCCTGGATCAGGGAAGTTTGCAACTCCTGCTCAGGCTCTGAATGTAATTTCTGGCAACTTTTTTGTAATAGGTTTTTTTTTTTAACTATGAACTTTCTCATAGTGTATTTTGTCTATATATTGAAGGTGCATCATCGATTGAGGAAATGGCTTTACTCGAACGTCAGTTTGGATGTGGCTGCCAAAGTCAGGATCATATATGGAGGTAACTTCTACTGGCTTGAGTCAAAGATATCTTTTCCCAATCTCATGCGTGGTCCACTTTTATAACTGTAGGGTCTGTGAATGGTGGTAACTGTACGGAATTTGCCGAAAAACTAGATGTGGATGGGTTTTTGGTTGGAGGAGCTTCTTTAAAGGTTGATATATGCTTATTAAGTGTTTTATTTGGTTTCTTACAATTTTACCTCTTACCTTTGCCTCCTCCCCACTACACCACCGTATGGTAAAAAACAATTTCACTTCATGCAGGCTGAGTTTGTTGAAATCATCAAGTCCGTTACCGTGAAGGGGTATTAGTTCTGTTCATGAACTCGGATCTGTGGGGGCTTGCTTTTAGTTTCATTTTTGTTGAATAAATTTGGCAAATTGGCTACTTCCTTCTTTCTGTACCTCCGATAAGATGTTCGCACACTTATCTTTTAAGTTTTCTTTATGGATGATCGATCATAAGGTTGTTTCTTTAAGTGCTACACTCTTTGTGAAATCATGTGTTTGCTTGCCTTTCTCCATTTGGCGAAGTTGCTGTTTTTTTTTTGGTTGAGTGCCTGCAGCAGATGACGTGAAAGCTAAACATCTTTGTGTATATGTGTTCGTTGATATGTTTTGATTGATGAGACAAAAGAAAGGCATACAATAGGAAGTATTATGCATAACCAGTCTAAGTGTAATTCAAGGCTAATTCTTTAACTTCTAGAGAATTTTCCTTACTCCTGGATTTTAACATTATCTACACGATGCCAAAACCTCATAATATAACCTAACTTTTAGGTGATTTTCAAATCCAATAAATTTTCATTACCTATGTTAAGGATGCAATTGAGCGTTAAAACTTCAAAGCAATGACTTTTTAAAACTATTGACGGTTCACTCAATACTTGGCTTGGTTGAATCAGGCCCTCCTATCTTTAATACATCTAAGAGGGATCAATTAAAATATTCACAATCTTGTTCAATATATTTAAGCCAAATACAGTTTCAAGCACAGAGCATTCACTGGCTCAGAGCATTTACCTTTGATGGCAAGGGTAATCAAGCACTGAATTGAGTTGTGCAAGATTTCATAGCTAAATCGCAAATGCAAACCAGACACAACATCGAGATTTGCAGCAACAAGCAAATCCACGTATACAAGAGAAATATTTGTGTTACTTAACATCTTTAGTGCTAAGCTTTTGCAGATTACAAGAAACATATCTTTTGGCTGGGTACTCATGCCCATATCACTGTTTAACTCCTCGATATGCTTTTATATAATGGCATATTCAAGGAAAACTACAATCTTATTGAGATTCCACATGTTAAATATGCTTATAGTGAGATCCCTTAAACATTTATCATGGTCTGGTTTTACTTATATAAACAAGTTTACCTGGAAAGCAAAAAACATGCAAAAAACAAAAACAAATATGATCTGCAAGCCACATAAACATAGTTAAACAAATACGATAAAACACAGTTTTTGGGGTGGGAAGAATTTCAATGAAGTTAAACATGAAATCTAATAATAAAACTAAAACAAATTGCGACCACATCCTTTATTAATTTTTTTAGTATTTCCTTTAACTTTAACCTGAAAAAAAGAGTCAGTCATCAGAAATTCTAACTACAATATATATAGTTCTCTTTATGAGAGAGAGAGAGAGAGAGGTGTTTGAAAAGGTAAGAGATATTCAATTTTAGTTCCAGAAAGCTACAGACCTTTGCATGTGTTTCCACTCCATCCAAATTCTAGAAATATAATCATTTTATTAAGAGGACAAGATATTCTTAATTGATGGAGAAAAATGCCATTTCACAATTTTTTATTTTCTTAAACCATGAAACCCCATCGTTTTGTCCTGATTAGATTATTATATTTTCTTCCTATATTATCTTAGCTTAAAACTCCTCGGTAGCCAAAATACACATAGGATCACTTAAACTAAGAAAGCATTACAGATCGTAAATGATTACTAATTTATTATATTTAATTAGTTAATAAATCATTAAAAAACCTGGAGATTAGGGGAGAGGGCGTGTGTTTAAAAAAATGTTTTTTTATTAGGTATGGAAATTAATGGTATTATTTTTTAAAAACAGGATTGTTTTTGAAAATAGATCAGATGAATTAAAAGTATTTATAATTGGTGAAAATTTATATAGACTTATAGTTTTTAAAAACAATTGTGTTTAAAAAAATAAAACTTTGCCAAACAGGACACAAATTTGAATAACATGGTGGACCTGGAGAACTGATATGTATCATATCATGTGATATACAATAGCTGAAAAGTGAAATAGGAAAACCCATAAAATTATTTTTAACACTCAATACTATTGATATAATTACGAGTAGAGTACACCACACAAATGTAACTATGTATTAACATTTAACCAACACTCATTTAAAGACTATTCTGATAAGCAAATTTAGAAAATTTCCCTTGATAAGTCAACCCATGCGTCAAAATAATGCATTTACATAAATTTAAAAATCAACCTTAATTTGAAAATTAATTTAAGACCCAAATACAGATAGCTCATAGAATTTCTATGTTACATTTTATAAATTAAATTTGTATACTTAATTTTCATTTTGTCATGGAATATAGAAATAACTTAGCCTCATTCTTGTACACGGGCAAGAGAGAGTGAGGAGACGTGAATTTTACCATCAATAAATTGATAGCGAAAACAATTGACTCTAAAATAAATAAATATAAAACTCTGTGGAACTCATTGATGTGTAAGTGCGTGAGGGGGAGAGACACTTTTATATATGCAAAAGTAACACTCTATTTATAAAGTGCACTTATAATCATGTAATTATGATTGAACGGTTTAGATTATATTTTTATTTAATTATTGAGAGACATTGTAACTGGTAGGTACAATATAAATAGTTAAATGAAAGTAATATATAAACTATGATCAAATAACTATAATCGCACTTATACTCATCGTATTTCTTTTACATATATTAACATACGTAATGCTAACTTAAAAATGTGAGCAACTATTTTAAATGAAATCTGACGATTCATATCAATTTTGTTCATTTGAAGATAATTGTTCACCTTTTTAAGTTAGCATTACCCTATACCCTATAGATATAACATGATATATATATATATATATATATATATATATATATATATATATTTAATGATTATGCATTATCATCCCATAAAACCTACCATCATTAAACTTAAAAATGTGTGTGTGTATATATATATATATTAGTATTAATGATTATCACATATGTAACTCATTTATGTCATGTTATATCAATTCCTCAATCTATTTAACCTACCTCATCGAGCAAACGTGAAATCTGACAAAATAAATGTAACGTTTTTGGCCGTTCAAGATATTTTAACCGAATAAAAATTAAATTGATTAATTTTGCATGGACAAGCCGTTTTTTGTTGGTCGGCATTAAAACAAGCCGTTTACACTCGGTTCAAGGGATGGGCTGGTGGTTAACAGAAGATCTATTTTTGACCCAATTCGTCGGTGGGCCTGATGGCAAAAATCAATCATCCTGGACGGGAAAGTAACGAACAGTCGGGTCTCTCTTACGAGCCGTTTCACGACAACCTCACGACAAAACAAAACAAAATAATAACCAAAATTTGATTGCCTCCTTCGCATAACATTCACATCGAAATCAATGCATGTTGTCGTAGGGTGAATCTCGGTCGGTTTTGTAATTGGCAGCGGGCGTCATGGCGAGTAATTCCGCCACGGAGGGGCTCGAGGTCAAGGTGATCAAGGTCCATCCGCGGCGGGAGGCGCCGCCGCCGCGCACGGCGGAGGACTACCAGCCGTTCAAGAAATGGGTCCCGTGGCTGGTCCCTACGATAGCGGCGATTAACGTTGCTATGTTTCTGTTGACAATGTACGTCAACAACTGTCCCCAGAACTCCGCCTCATGCGTCTTTCGATTTTTGGGGAGGTTCTCGTTTCAGCCTCTGAAACAGAATCCCCTTCTTGGTCCTTCCTCTGAAACGTCAGTCTCTCTCTCTCTCTCTCCCCCTCCCCTCTCCCTTCTTGGTCCTTCTTCTCGGATTGTATGCGATGTGTGGTTGAATCATTTTTTTTAGTGAATTGTAACACATTATAGCATTCGGCTGATAATTCATTTAACTCATCCAATCAAAATTTATTTTTACTTATTAATTAATTACAAACGAAAAATATTACTTATTAATTAATTATAATGCCAAAAACATTGGATTATAAGTGTCAATGGTTTTTACTTGGATTCGTAGTGTGATTAGGCCATGAATTTAGAACATGCTCTATTTAATGATGTGTTGGGATAACTGGGATGAGGAAAAAATGAGTTGCTGCTTTTTAAAACCATTTGTTATGTGTAATTGGGACAAGGTACATGGATAGGCTGAACCACGTTTAGAAATTATTGTCTTTGTGTTGCTTTTTATGCATTTATGTTTTTAGGGTCTGGCGTGTGTTTTCTCAGCCCAAGCATTACGGGGAATTGTTAAGTTTTTTGTTATATTAGATAGTGAACGATTGGGATAGATTTGAGTTAGTGCGGACAGAACCAAACAATGATTTGACTAGTCAGCCAATATTTGAGGATTGGAGAATTCGATGAAACAGCCAAAATTGTCATTAGGGAGAATACTTGTTATGTCTCAATGATTTTTCATCACTAATTTTGACTTTATGAGTTGTTTTTTTTTTTACATATATATATATATATATATATATATATATATATATATATATATATCTAGCTCTCAAGTGGTTGATTATGCAACGGATTGAGATTAAATAGTGAGCTATTCAAACCTGATTTGGATAGATTTGAGTTAATACAGGACAAAACTAAACAATGCTACTAGTCAGCTAATATTAGAATCACACCTGATATCTCATTGGAGTGATTCCATGAAACGGCCAAAAATGTCATTAGAGGAAATACTTGTTATGACTCAATGATTTTTCATCACTAATTTGACTTTATGAGTTTTTTTTTTTGCATATATATATAGCTCTCAAGTGGTTGATCATATGGAAATATTCATAATTTTGGGGGATTGTTGATTCAATCATCTCAATCTTTAAGTCGTGCAGGGCATGGGACTACAACTTGATAGGGTCTTTATGCCCTTAGGAAATGAAACTGATTATGCTTTTGTTTTAAATAGTTCATAACATGAATGAGTCTTCGATCACTACAAAATATCAGTTTTATACTGGCGTTCCCAAAACGCCAACATAACATACCAAAACGCCGGCATAGATTATTCTCGACGTGTTTAAGAGACACCACCAAAAAAAGTCGGGATAGACATTCTTTTTTGTAGTATATTTTTTATAATTTCAAATTCAGGGTATGTTTGATAATCTATTTTGATACTCTAAATTCCTACCATGTTGTTTTTAAAAATAAAAAATCATATTAATTTAAAATTATTTAATTTTAATTTTTAATTTATAAATTAGGAGAATCTTATAATTATTTTTAATAAATATTTTCTGTTTTAAAATTAAAACTTATTTTTGATAGATATCTAAATAAGTTTTTTTTTATTTTTTGCTATTTTTTATTTTAATATATGCACTTACAATATTATATATACATATTTATGAAAATCAATTTAAAAGAAGCACACAACTTTCTAAAATAAATTCTCACTTTAATAGTAGCGCAACTGTTTTCTACTAATATTTTTTAATTTACGGATTTAAATATTTTTTGTTTTACTATACAAATATATATCACAAATTCAGATTTTTTAAATTATTTTTTATATTATTAAAATAATATTTTTATTATTTTTATTTAATAATAAATATTTTAGAATTTAATATAGAATAAAAGTAAAAATTATAAGAAATGTAAATATAAAAGTTTGAGAGAATTTTTTTATATGTGATTTAATAATTATATGGAATGCATGTATGAATTATATAAAAAAAGTTAAATATAAGATTTTTATTATGAAGATAATTTTATGATTTTTAAATTTTTTAAAAATAGTTAAAAACGAAATCTTATAAAAAATTTACGTGTGCTCTAAGTTATACAAAAGTACATCAAAACTCTTTTACCATCCGCATCCAAAATTAGTTGGGTTATGAGTAATCGAAATTCATACCATCCATGCCTTAAGCAATTAAGCCCTTGGAACTTCGATTCGCTACTTCAAAAAAACAAAAAACAAAAAACTGCAATGATCTAACCGGCTATCATATTTTCCATGCTTTTTCAGGTTACAGAAGTTGGGAGCTTTAGATGTCACTGACGTTGTTAAAAAACACCAGGTCTGGCGTCTGTTATCATGTGTGTGGTTGCATGCTGGGGTTTTTCATGTACTGGCTAACATGTTGAGTCTCTTATTTATTGGAGTACGTCTTGAGAGCGAATTCGGGTTTGGTATGCCTCTAATTCCTCATTTTGTTTGATTTTCTATCACATGTCATGCATGAGGGGTTATTGATTGCATAATTTTGCCACTCACTGGAATGCGGTTTTCATTAATTAGCATGTTGGGTTTCCAATAATATTCATGATATATTATTTTGTATTTTGATAATGGCTAAGACAAATATGCCACACATGATCCAACAAAAATGTCCTTTATTAAAAGTGATAATTTTTTTAAATAAGGGAAAATAAAAAAGAGAGCATTTCAAGAAAAAGGAAAAAAAGTATAAAAGAGAGGGAAAGAAAATATGAAGGCAAGAGAAAACCATGAGTAGAAAATTGAAACAAATGCTCTGTGCAGAAGGGAAATTGATAAGTACTTTAAGCATAGAGGGAAAGGGATAATCCCGAGAATTTTTGTATCCCTTTCCAAGATAGGAAGTAAAAGCTGAAGGAGTACGTTGGTGGTGCCAATTTGTAGTAGAAAAGTCATCTTACAAATAAATTAAAGAAAGTAGATATATGTTACTTCTTGCAAAACTGGTTTCTTGAATTATTTGTTATCTGGTATGGTCCCTGACTCTGTTGCCATTGAATACCTTCTAACTAGTATAATAAATTCTCTATCTTGATACTAAGACATCATATTTTGTTTCCTACAGCTCGGATTGGGTTTTTGTATGTTATATCTGGCTTTGGTGGGACTTTGCTCTCAGCCCTATTCATGCGAACAACTATCTCTGTTGGTGCGTCTGGAGCTCTTTTTGGTTTACTGGGGAGCATGCTTTCCGAGCTCATCACGAATTGGACAATGTATTCAAACAAGGTGTTTAATTGGCTGCCGTTGTCTTTTTTGTTTTTGTTTTTGTTTTTTCCCCATTTTATGAACTCACTTGTCTGACAACGTAAAAACACTATGCTCAGTTGGCAGCATTGTTAACTCTTGTTGTCATCATCGCACTCAATTTAGCAATGGGAATACTTCCACATGTAGACAATTTCGCACATATTGGAGGATTTCTTTCTGGATTTCTTATTGGTTTCGTGCTTTTGATTCGCCCCCAATTTGGATGGGTTAACCAAAGGAATGCTCCTCCGGGATATGTTGCACCTTCCAAAGAGCCAAAGCACAAGACATATCAGTATTGCCTGTGGATTATATCTTTAATCCTTCTGGTTGTTGGGTAGTTTGCTCATTTTCATTTAGCCTTACTCTTTTAGTGATGCTTCCCGAAAGTTACGTCTTTCATAATTCTGATTGTTCTTTAGGATAGTGCTGCCTTCGTTGGCTTTATGTTGGTATTTTGAATTTACATCTTATATGTCCAATCAGGCATGAGGTGAGATGATTTTGCATAGCCTACGTTAAGTACATCAGCAACTCAGAGGGCCTCAGTTTACATATTTCTGATCTATCTTTTGCAGCTTCTCTGCATATCTTTTTCTTTTTTTAAGTAAAATTCATTTTTCCAATACATTTACATCTTAGGGTCATTAAAGTTGACCAAACGAAGATAATTATATGTTGTATTGCGTCAATGCTGCTGCTGCTACTATTTTAGAGGCTACTGTATTCTCGCAACCCCATATTCCTGTCATTAGATAACTGTAACTATCAATTCTTTATTTTACGGTCCCATCAAACTGGGTTTGCGTAATTTGGCCAGGTTTGCCGTTGGTGTGGATCTGCTCCTCAGAGGGGTTAATGTCAATGATCACTGTCCCTGGTGCCATTATTTAAGCTGTGTTCCTACCTCTTTTTGGAACTGCGAACCAAGACAGGTGTATTGTCAGGTAAGTCTTTCTTTTTTCTAGACTTCATGCACTCTCATAATGACGTTTGCTCGTTATACATTGGAACGAAAACCTGTAATTACTATCGACAATTACTAGACAGCCTAGACCAAACTATTACAAATGATTTCTGATGATATATAGGTCTACTATATGATGCAAGACAAGTGTATTGGTGTTCTTATTATATGCTAATGCGCATGTTGCACATGCAATGATATTGCAGTCAAACCAGATTGAAAATCAGCTGAACATGACGTGCCTAAGCAGTGGGAAAAACAGCATTTTCTTCTTGACATCAAATGATAGCAGTGAAGTTCAGCAACTATGCGCCCAGCTCTGCAGTTGATGGAAGCTTGTGAACAACAGATGGTGTGTTGTATGTACAAGTATTGGGTGTATATCTATTAGCTTTTGATTGATGGCTTCTGTAGCCGAAGAGGATGGGCTCCAACGTAATTCATGGACATTGTGCAAAATTAATCACACCCAGCGAACTGTTATAGCCCTGTCAATGGGTGATACGTGTAGTTATTTATAATGTTGAAGGGGGTGGTGTTTTTTTATATAACTTTTTACTTTATTTGAGTGGGGATTGATTTATAAATTTGAAAAATAAAAGTGGGTCTACGTAATAAAGTAAAAAATTAAAAGAACAACCAAATAAATTAAATCCCACACAAAAATTAATTTAAAATTTTAAATTTTAAAACAGATAAAAGATGTTTTTATAAATATTTATTCAAATCAAAAAATAACAACATATCACATTATTAAGAAAAAACGAGTATTGCAAATATGATTTGTCTGTTATTTTTTAAACATAATGATAACATTAAACTAAAAACATGCTTGGTGTGAGTTTTATTTTTTTTATTGTGTTTTTTGAATTATGTTGAGTTCATGTTGAATTATAATTTTAAAATAATTCCTGTTTGGTAAGAGGATAATATACGGATTTTAAGAAAAGTATGTTTTTTAAAATTGAGTCTTATAAAAATTGAGCAAAAATAGACAGAGAGTTTTAACATATTTAAATATATATTTGAGTTTATCACTAAAATTAAGTTAGACTCAGTTTTTCAAATAGTTTTCATAATCTTATTAAAAATAGTTACAATGCACCTAATATTTTAAAATTGATGATTTAGCATACCAAATACACCTGTTTTCAAAAACTAAATTCTAAAATTAACAAAATTTAAACTTATTTGAACGCATAATTTTTTTAAACAATCAACTGCACCCTAAGTTTCCAAGTAAGAAATTCAATGAAGCTACGGAAATGCAAACTTAGGGAAAAAAGGTGTTAGCGCATTCATATTATTTTTTTCACTTAAATGACGAGACCTTGAAAGTTGCTTCATCAAGTGTAAATAGCAAAACGTTCTGTTAATCGGTAAAGGATTTTGGTGACAAAACTTAATGTATCATCAATAAAAAATGTTAACATTGCATGAGTGATGAGAAAATCTAGTGAAAAACACAATCGTCTACTGGAAGGTTTTTTGCGTAAATCACACAAAGTGTATCGATCCTTAAGAGCATTCACAAAAAATTCCCCATATATACATTTTCTCTATAAATTTGAAAAAATATTTAAGGATTTTGATAAAAATGTTCCTCCATAAGCTCTCCTAAAATATAATTCGGAGATATGAAATAAATAGTAAATCTATATATTCAGAAAAGCACGGTTTATTCTTAATAACTTTTCTTACAATTTATTATTATTATTTTTGACACGTGTATGTTTTTGAATAACTATAATAAGTATAAGAGGAAGATAAAAATAATAAGGAAAAAGTATACGAATATTTTTTTAATATAAAAAAATAAATTATATAGAATGGAATGTAAGCTGTCTTTATATAATTAAATACATTTTATGATAAAATTTCAAATTATGACATAGCTAGAATTGTATATATATGAAACCAAACATGACTATTCGAAGGAATCCCTCAAAATGATTTTTTTCTATAATTCATAATTATAAAATTATTTGTTATCAATGCACCACTCATTTTTTTCAGAGTACTAATATCTAATAAATTTTATTCAATTATGTAGGCACAGGGTGTAACTATTTTGTAATTAACACCACTTTATTTAAATGAAAAAATAATAATACATATATAAACAATATTCAACTAATGCAAGCAATCAGCACGTAAAACATTGTTATGTCCATCTCCGACCTAGGTTGGTGATGATAATTTATGTAGAGATCTTAATATTAAGTGACAATGATGTGTTGTGGACTTTCACTTATAATATGTTGAGTTGTGTCATGTTTGACTTGCATTGATGTATATTATTTCATAATGAATATTGTGAGACCTTTAGGTATGTGTGTGTTAATGTGTTTGTGAGAGGTTGGTTTAAACAGGTGATTGAAACCCACAAGTTTGAGTAATGAATATATGGTTATTGATAAGTTATGCTATTATTTGATTGACAGACTTAGCCTATACATTTGGTTTGGATAATGACAAGTCAATGATCAATGACTTGTATTGTAGAGATTAATAGTTAATAATACTGTAGAATGGTGATTAGTTGGTAACATGTTAATAACCTTAATGTGTGCATGCAGGGCAACCAATACAATATTATTGAGAAAGTGTATAATTACCCTGATCATAATGTATACATAACTATTCAAGTATTCATTTGAGGGTAATAATATACTTTTTTTAATAATATTATATTGAAAAAGTAACAGTTATCTATATTGTATGACTATATACAATTATTTAAGACAATACTTGCAATGTTAAGTGCTTGTATTTAATCATTTAGCCATTCGAGTGTGAGCACGATAAAAGTCACATTTTCAATTTTGGATCTCTTGACATTTGAAGGCATGGCATTGTTATATTCTATTTTCAAAAATGCTCACATTATTAATTTTTTCAAAGGGACTTATCTTATAACAATTTTTTAACCCATCACTCTTTTTAACGGCTACATTGCCTCTCGAACAACTTTTTCTAATGGCTGCTCCACAATGGCTACCTCATTTTTCTCATATAAATCCACTAAAAAAAGGGCCTTGTACTCACATAGCTCTCTTTCAATTATCTATTCATTTTATACAAAACGTTTTCTTTTACGACGATTATGTTTTTTTCCTTTGTGTTTTTGGTTATTTTATGTTTCATGGAGGATGGTTATACTTTAATTATTTGTTCCCGTTATTGTAATAAAGTATGCATACATCTCATTGTGATTTTATTATTATTATGAAATTATAAAATAGTTTGTATGACAAAAAAAAAAGTGTAAAAATGAAAATATGTGGTGGTAGTGAAATCCTAAACTTAGCACACCACTGACATAAATGAAATTATAAATAGTTTGTATGAAAATACGAGGTGTGAGGGCAACACCCCACCAACATAAATAAATAAAAAAGTATGCTGTGATCGCCATTATTAATGGTGTGAAAAGTTTTAAGTAACAAACAAACATAATTCCAATATAAAGTAATAAACAAACATAATCCCACAAATGTATCTAACAAAATTTGATAGTTTGGAACATATTAGTATTTAAAGATAAGGAGGCTTAACGTAATTTAAACAAAGTAAAATAAAATATATATAATATAATATCATGTAAATATTTTAAAATATTAATAAAATATAATACTTTTTTAAATATATGCATCTATAATTGAGTGAACTCGCTTTCAATGCGTATTGAAATTGTTCTAATTGACATCATACTTATGTAAATATGTTAAAATACACAGGTTGAGTTTTTCTTAATCTTTATTCTTTTAATAATAATCTGAAATAAGAAATTACAAACATTCGAATTTGTTTCGAATCCATTCGATAAAGTTTTAAATCCGATCCATTCAATTTGAAATAAATAAATGAACAACAAGTGGATGTATCATTAATTATATTTATTACACAACCCAGCGAGTGGCCTTCTAAAAGAGCACTTTCGATCCATCCATATTGGTCAATCCCAGAGCACACGGATCGAGTAACAAATGCACGTACACCGTCGATTAGAAATAATCCAACGGCCAGAAACAACAATAGCAATGTACTTCCGGGTTCGAGCGCGTGGCATTCTAAAAGCGTGCACGTCACGCTCGGTTATTATTGGTCTACATCGAGGCACGCGGATCGACCCATGACGACTCCGAATCGTCGATTAAATCTAATCTGACGGCGAAAAACATCCGCAAAGCGCATCTGACCTTGCGCGATCTCATCACCGCCGTGGTATTATAAAATGGGATCAGAAACCCTTCAGCACCCTGGACTCACAGAAGAAGGTGCAGTAGGATCTGTTGACGCCGGGAGGTCACAATCGTCATTTCGTTCCGTAATCATCGCAGTCGAGCGATGGATGGCACCGGGAAAGTGAAGAAGGGCGCCGCAGGGAGGAAGTTGGGTGGGCCGAAGAAGAAGCCGGTTTCTCGGTCGGTCAAAGCCGGTCTCCAGTTTCCTGTCGGCCGTATCGGTCGGTACCTGAAGAAGGGCCGATACTCTCAGCGTGTCGGGACCGGCGCGCCGGTGTACCTCGCTGCTGTCCTCGAGTATCTAGCCGCTGAGGTATAGGCTCTCTCAATTCGTGCTGTTCATGTCTTCCCATATGACTACGTGTGGGGTGTTTGTTAGATCTGTAACTAGGGTTTGCTGATAAAAATTGCGCTTGATTTTGGGAACTTTTAGTTCTGGTATGTAGTCTGTACGCCTCACAATGTTCTCCAAATTTGTGTTTTACGGTGTAGGAGGTGTTCATGTGCTTGTGTGATTGATTTTTGCATTGGATTTTGGAACCCTAGCATCTAAGAGAGAGAGAGAGACATAAAATTTCTGGGTGTCTAATCAGGATTTGATTGTGTTAGCAAATCAAACAGATATATGAAATGTTTTCATTTGATCTTAAACTGGGTATGGTCTGGCATAGGTGTTGGAGTTGGCAGGGAACGCAGCGAGAGACAATAAGAAGAATAGGATTATTCCCAGGCATGTGCTGCTGGCAGTGAGGAATGATGAAGAGCTAGGAAAGCTTCTTGCTGGCGTTACCATTGCGCACGGGGGTGTGCTTCCGAATGTCAACCCCGTTCTGTTGCCGAAGAGGTCCGAGAAGGCGGCTAAGGAACCCAAATCTCCGAAGGCCTCTAAGTCCCCCAAGAAAGCTTGATATCTGAAGCCTTTGTTGCACTTGTTTATGACTTCATCCCCCCTTATCCTTTAGATTTGTATGCAATAGTCGTCAGCACTGGATCTAGTTTTATTGAAGTTGTGTAATGATGTTTTAAGGATTGTAGTCCATGTATTATCAGACTCTTTGTACTGAGAGCAATAGATTACACCTCTCCCATTGCAAGATCCGATTTAAATTGATTTTGATACTTTTTTCTAAAAAAAAAAAAGAATTAGCGAGTGGGTTTACTGTGCGTACGCCATTAAAACTGAAGGTTTGATTGAATGTTGATTTCTTAAATGATTTTAGTTTATTGTAAAGTTCATGTCATACGGTTTGACATTAGTGATCGTACACTTACACTCTGCACGTGGTTCCAAAGGTGTAATAGACAGTGTATTACCATTGCGCTCCTGCCTTGTTTAGTAATCTAATGAAAGTCTAGGAAAGTTTTAGGAGCTCGTCATCTGTACTGAAGTACGTTGTTTTGTTCTTAGAAAATTAAACTTTTGAAGCCCTCCTGTATTTTTTTAAGCAGTCCTGTATTGGCTACACGTACCATATTTTAACTGTTTCCTAGTATAATCTCGTAAAGCTAAGCGTCTAATATTCATGTATTATAACAATAACCAAATTATCAAAACTTTAGCTTGTTTAGATTATTTTCCTTTTCATATCTGAGATGTAAAAGTTGTTTATGTAAAAGAAAATTAAGAGGTGGTGATTTTTTAATTGATCTAAATAAGTGCAAAACTGGCTATGACATGAATATGGGAGGATGTTGATGGAGGATTTCCAAAGATCCAAGGACTACTGTCATGTTGTTCCCAATGGAGTTGCACAACTGGCAGCCGGCGTATTAGTGACGGATGCATAAAGAACAGGCCTTTCATTGAAAGGCCTCGAAGCAAAAAAGCATAGTTTCCAAGCCTTTCATTGCTCCATCCCAGAGACTATTATCGAGGGACACTTTTAAGTAGATTTGGGAGTCTAGGAAAAAGAAATATCACGGTTCTACATGGGCAAAAAGATAGAAGTTATAAGCTTTTGCAAGCTTTCTTGTCCGAATGAAATTTGAGGAGTCAATTAAGTACATATTATTTTTCAAGATCAATGGCAATTTTAATAAGATAATAACTCATGGTGACAAAATGGAGGATGCTGGGAAGATTCTTCGATTTCATAATACCAAAATTTAATTTTGTTGTATGTGCCATAGAAGAGCTTAAGAATACTAATGAACTTTCATTTGATGAATTACAGAGTTCCTTATTTGTTCATGAACATAAAATTTAATTAGAAGATAAAGTCTAACAAGCATTGCATTGAAGACAACAATTAATATTTTTTTTAACACTAGGCATACGGGATATAGAGGAAGAGGTAGAGGCAAAGGAATTCAAAATCATAATAACCGACAAACTCAAAACCAAAATAATTATGTTCATATTGATTATCAAGAAAGAAGAAGAGGATGTTACCGTATTCAACCACTTAGAGATAAAAAGGCAACAGACAAATCTAACATTGAATGCTATAGATGTAACTATAAATCTATAGTTACATGGCATAATAGTTATGGAACTTGTAGCTCATATGTTGTGTATGGGCGATGGTAAGTAGAAGGCAAGCTGATATATACTCTATTGCAAGAATTGCAAGAAAGTAATTAATATAGATAGTTTCTCTCCTGCGGATGCATCCAAGTTTGGAAAATCATGTACCTCTTTCTGTTTGTATATTTTTTGATCTCTTAAAATTCGTGTCCGTTGTGTATAAATTCTTACACTGAGCGTAGCCCAGCAAGAATAGAGACAAATCAAATTTCCCAAACAAAGAAGTATTGTTGCTGGAGTGTTATGCCAGGGAAGACATTGAGAATTTGTGATACATGGACAAAGGCTACATAAAACATATATAGTTACAGGCGCCGGGCGTAGAGGGCTGCACACTCTGCGCAGACGTGACACTGCACCAGCCCAATGTTCATTCTCATATATGGAGGCAGACTCGCCGGAGCAGAAACCTCCCCGGCGCGCCGTGACCTTGGCGCTAAGATCCACGCAGGGGCCTTTTGTCCGGATCCGAGGGGGAGACGTTGGAGAGGAAGATCCTCAGGCCGGCGTGAAGACCTTTTGTCTAAGCCAATCTGACTGAATAGTATCTTTTCTGCGAGATTGAAAGAAAGAGGGTTGGTCATGGCATTTTGGCTATGGACATCTCAAATTTGGTGGGTTGAAGACACTGCATTGAAAGAACATGGTGACAGGTCATGAAAACACCACTCTACCGTGCAGCTACATGATCAATGATCGTCAACAAAATTTGAAACCCATAACCACGAACTAATGAGGCAGCAGGACCTATTCAAACTGATTCATTGACGAGAACAAGGAGACCCAAATGCAAGATAAACAAATTTTGAAGGCAGGGGAATCGACACTCTTTAGTTATGGTCTCTGTCCTGAGAACTCGGATTAGTTTTTCCCTTAGGCAGGTTGTTGTTGTGTTGGGATGTTATGGACATCGTAGAAGGTTTTGAATTTCGTGTACCGTTCACCGTAGAAGGTACAAATGAAACCGCCACGCGAGCTGGGAAGATGGACATTTGACCTCTGACCATTTATCTTATCTTTTACGGTTCAGATTCACAATTCACAAGCACAAAGCGAAAACGAAAACAAAAACGAAGAGAGGAGGCATGGAGGCACCGGAGTGCCCGGTCTGCCTGGAAGGATACAGCGACGGTGGCGGCCTGGTCCCGCGCGTGCTGTCATGCGGCCACTCGGCCTGCGAGGCCTGCCTTCTCCGCCTCCCCCGGAGGTTCCCCGACACCGTCCGATGTCCCGCCTGCACCCAACTGGTCCGCTGTCCCCCAAACCCCTCCGTCCTCCCCAAGAACATCGACCTCCTCCGCTTCTCCCTTACTCCCCATCCTCGTACCACCAACCCTCAAGTAGTAAACCCTAAACCCACCGCCGCCCCAAAGGAGGGCGAGGACCCCCACCCCCACCTGGTCCCCTCTTCCTGGTCCCACCACTTGTACTCCGCCTGGAAGGATTGGATCCTCCCGTCCCACGCCGTTTCTCTGCTCCCTACCAGAAACCCACCTCCCGATTCACACTCACTCTACGCCACACTCTCTTCTTCTGCTTCTTCTTCTTCGATTTCCCCATTTTTTCAATGTCGGGTGATAGAGGATCAACGGGTGAGTCTACTTCGGATCGCTGCTGCTTCTTCTTCTTCTTCTTCTTCCTCTTCTTCTTCTACTACTACTACGACTAATAACAACCATGACTCCCTCTTTAATTATGGTTACGTTGTCCGAGTAATAGATTGTTTGAGTAAAATGAGGGAGGTGGAAAGAGATGACCTGGGTTTGATTCTCAGGGCGTGTTTAAGGCAGCCTCGGATTTGTCCTTGTTACGGCCTGTGGTTCAACTTGGAGGATTCGTGCTTATATTTAGTTGTAGCTGGCGAGGGAAATTGTAGCAGCAGCAGCAGCAGTTCAGGTTTGTTGGATCGGTTCCGTGGGGATGGGTTCAGTGCTTCGGTTTTTGCCATTCTTGGTATGCAAATATGTGAATCCCTGATTGGGTTGCAGTCACAGGGACTGATTGCTGGCTCTTTAGGTCTTTCCTGTTTCCAATTTGATGGTTTGGGTCACCCCCATCTGGACCTGAATGTGATTGCCGCCTACGCCAGGAAATTATCTGATTGCGCTGCCCTGGAGAATGCTTCTGCCTCAAAATTAGTACTTGTTCCTGGCTTCGGCCTACTTTTAAGCAGGATGCTCCAAAGCCATTTCTTTGTGAGCCCAGAGGTGTTGTGGGAGTTAGTTCACAGAGAGGGCATGGACGTAGAGATAGATGAATTAAAGCATTCCATAGGTGACCGCTCAGATGCTTGGTCCCTAGGTTGTTTATTTCTCAGCCTCATTGTTGGTGATCAGTTCATTGAAGAACTGGCCACTCATTTATCTTTTATTCTCTGCCCCGCTAGGGAAGAGTGTGATACTGACTATTCAGGTCTGTTAGGAAAGCTTATCTCTCTTTTGGAAGCTAAAATTGGTTCCAAACATGCCCACCTACAGCAGATTCTATGCAGTTGTTTACATTTCAAACCAAAAGACCGTCCCCCAGTTTCCCATGTTTGGAAGTGCATGAGAGGATTGATTATAAATCCTGATGATGATGATGTTTTTGTCAGTTTGGAGGGAGAAATTTTGGAGAAGAGGAAACTTTGTTGCTTGGTGCTTTCGCAGCTGTTTGAACAACCAAAGAAGTCCATCAAAGGATTGGAAACGCAGAATCTAGAGCCAAAAGATGATAGTGATGTAGCCAAAGCAGATCTTTTTCGGAGCCACCCTGCCGGCAATCTTAAAGTTATGGATATGGGTGGCCATCGTGATTGTATCACGGGATTGGCTGTCAGTGGTATGAACTTGTCATTGTTTATTTTAATAAAATTTGATTCATACTCTTGAAGTCTTAGAATCTCCACTTAGATTTCACTTTTGGTTTTCTTTTATTAACTAAAACCATTAAATCGTCAGACTCATTTGATTATGAGATACATTTGTTGTTGTTTGGCCTTCTAAATCTGTGATTTCGTATTACATTGCACTCTGAGTTCTTTCTTCCTTTTTTTTCCCCTGCTGTAGGGGGTTTTCTGTTTAGCTCCTCTTTTGATAAAACAATCCATGTATGGTCTTTGCAGGTAACTAATTTTATATGAACCTGTCTTTTTATGCAGACTGGATTAGTTAAAAAGATCTTTATAGATGCCATATTGGTTACTTTTACTGTTTTTTTTCTTTGTTTCTTCTCCTTGCAGGATTACACTCTTGTGCGTTCATTTATAGGTCATGAGCAAAGAGTCATGGCTGTAGTTTCTGTTGATGAACAGCAAGGACTTTGTATCAGTGGCGATAGTGGTGGGGGAATCTTCTTGTGGAGTATTAATGCCCCTATTGGGGGTGAATTAATTAAGAAGTGGTATGAGCCAAAGGATTGGCGCTATAGTGGTATTCACGCCCTTATTGTTTCTGAATCTCAATATCTTTATACTGGCAGTGGAGACAAGTTAATAAAAGCATGGTCTTTGAAGGTATTATACTCTTTTTTTTTTTTCAATTGTATAAGAGTTGTTTAATTTTTCGCAATAATAGAACAGTCCAAGGTTTTATGCGCGTGTAAACCAGTTCTTAATTTTTCTAATCACTTTTATTTTTTGTTCAGGATTACACACTTTCATGCACCATGAGTGGCCATAATTCAGTGGTGTCCTCTTTAGCAGCTTGTGAAGGAATTCTTTATAGTGGTAGTTGGGATGGAACTATTCGACTATGGTCCTTAAATGATCATAGTTCTTTGGCAGTTTTGGAGAAAGAAACACCTGGTAACATGTCATCTGTGTTGTGTCTTGCTGCTGACCGTCATATGCTTGTTGTTGCTCATGAAAATGGACACCTAAAGGTATCTTAAACCTACCTATGCTATAGATTCAATATCTTAATTTTTTTAAGACTTATCAGCTGCTATAAATTACTTAGAAGGTGCAAATATATGTATTTCATTTATCCTTTTACTGGTATTTTTGATAACTCAGAAGCCAGTTGACTTATTTGATTCATTCAGATTTGGAAAAATGATACGGTTATGAGATCCATCCAAGTTCATAATGGTGCAATTTTAGCTGTTGGTTTGGAGGGCAAATGGGTGTTTACAGGAGGATGGGACAAGACTGTCAATGTGCAGGTATTTTTGCTTTCTATTTTGGCCTTCACATGGTTGGTGGGCAGATAATTTATGTTACCTGAAAACGTAAATTCATTTGCTGGATGAATGATAAATTATTTAAAATTAAATTTAAGGGTTATGTTTTTTCTTGTTACTGACTTGCCCACTTGGCTATTTAAGTATAGGAATTATTGGGAGATGATTGTCAAATAGATGTCATACCAATTGTATCTCTTGCTAGCGAGAATGTCATTACTGCACTATCATATTGGCATGGGAACCTTTTTGTTGGGTTGGCTGATGGACTAATCAAGGTGTGTTACATATCTATCCTAGCTTATTGTATGTTACGCATGTCCCTGCAATCTCCTCATGGAGGAAATTACAAATACAATAACCACATGGCCATCATGCTTCACATCATATAAAGATAAGCAAACTCTTTATCCTCTTTTGTTTTTGTTGCTTGGTTATGTAAGGGAAGATCCGCTAACAATATGCACTCAAAAATGACTGCTTGCACTTCTACGCACAAAAATACCCTTCACGTTATAAGTTAAAAGTATCGTTTCAATCAAGTTGTGTAATCAAATCCTGATTGAATCTCAACAGGTACACTGTTATGGGGAGTGAACCAAAGTTCTAGTTGGTTGATGATTGCCTCTTGGCTGTCTGCCTGGCTTTGGTGTGAAAAATGTGCAGCAAGTAGGCCTGTAGGATGAATGATATTGATTTGCATATATTCATGTATATAGGTCGATCCTCCGCAGACTTTTTTTGAGCCAATATTATAGTCAATGTGTTCCCCCTTCCATCATATTTGCTTGGGGAATTTCGAGTATTATATATTTTATAGGCGTATTTGATACTTATGTCATGCGAGGTCTTTAATCAAGCAAATCATGTGAAGGGTGTGTGTGGTGAGATTGTAGGTGTTGGTGGTTGTTTGAGTTTTTGTTTTTTTTTTTAAATTGTAAAAATGAATATTGGAACCGAGCAACACAGGTTCTGATACTGTTATGATATTTTTTAATATTTGAACCGCTATAAATACTTTTTATTTTGTCAGCATTATGTACAAGGTGGACACTAAAATGCAAGCGTTAGTGCATGACGTTTGGCCCTTATCTGCTATTTAGAACTAATCATGTGAATATATGAATGTTTAAAGCGGAACGGTGTCTGAATTGTTTATGGTGGGATGGTGCCTCCGGGAAAATTAGGATTTTTTTTGGGAACCATGTGACGTCAAAATTCTAAACTAGGTTGCATTGTTGTAACTTGCATGTGATCTTCAAACAGATTTTTTCATTAAAAAAAACATTTGAGCCAAAATTAACCAAGAGTGCATTCAATTAATGACAATCGATTTTTTTTATTCAATTTATGTGTTTCATTATTTCCTTAAATAAACTATATTTTTAGTTCATTCTCCCCACAAAAGTTTGCAAAAGTTGAGCTTAAAGCAAAACTTATGATACATGAAACGATTATTCAGGGAAAAAATTATGGATAAGAAGTTGGCAAAACTGGATTTAGCATATGAAAAGTTGAGTTCAAAATTTTGAGTTTTAACTTTAGTCGTTTTTATTCCTCTCTCTCATCGGCCACAGGCCACATCACGTGTGCTCTTCACATGACCGAGAGCTCCAGCCAAACAAATGAGGCCTTCATTTTTAGTATTTTTCGAAACATAAAAACAATTTATAAGAAGATAACAAAATATACCCCAAGTCATCACAAATAACACATGAAGGTTTTATCATAAATGAATACAATATTTGCTTTGGAGTTTAGAAGCAAAAGAGAGGAAGAACTTTCAAAGCAGCAGCCATGGCAACATGGATGGGCCTTCGTATGCCCTCTTATCCATATAGTAGTCAGTTGTATGTTCCCTAAAGATAGCAAGGACTTAAACAATTACTCAAATTCCACATCTCAAGCTCATATAGTTCAAAACAATGTGTTAAAATCCCGATTCTCAAAGCTAATATGGTCCAAAACAGTTATCAATGCCAAATATACTCTGCCACATCAAAATTCTGAGATAGTGTTTCTAAACCATAGGTCTATACCTGCCTAAAGAGAGCAAACCTTCACATCCTCTTCTTGACACTGTATTTACCCAATTTTGATCGTCTTTGCTTAAACATATGCAGGTATAGTTTCAAACACAAAAACGGGTAGCAGAGAAGCAGAACCTGGAGGAGTTTACGAGACTTTAGTACAAAATTATAAATACACAATAACTTGATCTGGAGTAAATGTACTCCATCATGGCCCAAAGTGAATTAATGTTTGGTCCCATATAGTGGACCCTAGATTAATGGCATTATGGCTTTTCTGTTCTTGCACAATATCATTTTTTTATCGAAAAAAATACAACCTGAATTGGTAGCATTATCTTATTATCCTAAAGCCTGAATGTGTTTTGCATGTTAGTACCCAAATTGACAAGTTAGTTGAAGGTCATTTTTTAAAAGAAGTAGAAAATTAATCCCAGATCCATCTACTCTCATAATCCAGTTCAATAGTTACATTATGGGAATTACATTGTCAAAACTAAATTTGGAAAATTTTCACTTAACCAACTCAACTATTATGCGAGTTGCACAAAACCTCTTGGCCTTTTCAGCATTACCACATGAACTCCTTTTGTTTCTCAAAAAATTGTTTCCGTCATCTTTATCACTTGACCAACTAGATATGAATTATACACTCATGTTAGCGTGTGTTGAAAAGGCATCAAAGCCTGTAATACACTCATCTTTTTGTGTTCTTACACTTCACTGTGAACAATGGTACCCACCTTCTCCGTCACCAGAGCGCAATGGAAATGTCACAGCTTTCAATCAACCGAAACTACTTAAAAACTAAAAAAGAAAAGAATCATCTCTATCGATCAAGTGTACTTTTGCAGGTTATTTAGTGTGATTTTCATTTGATTATGGTTTTAATGTGGAGTGATTAGTTAATTTGTACTTTTATTTTTATTTTGGTCAAGATATACTACTGTGGGTTGTTCATTCTGTGCAAGCCTGTTTTAGAGTTGTACTTGTTATCATTGGCAGTACAAAACTGAACAGCGGAGTCAAGACATGTAAGTTAGTGAAGAAATGGAGTTTTTGGAGGTTTAGTGGGAGTCACACGATCATGTTGATTACTCGACGTGGATGTGCCACCTAACTGATCTATTTCCTGAATTTCTAGCATTTTCTAAGCTAGACACCGAGAATTACACAACAGTATCAATTGTCTGACAGTCATATTGTCAAGGAGATCATTCTTGTAAATTTCCAACATTTTTTGTGAAGAGGGCAAAGAATAACACAACCATGTCATTTGGGCAACACGATTGTGTAGATGATGACTATTTCAATTCCGACTTTTCTGTAAGTTACACAACCATGTTACTTACAAACAGCACTGATGATGTTGAACCAAAAGACCCCAGATAGTACTGGTCTTGTTCAGTTGGAAATTTTTTCCTTAATTTTCAATTTCTTCAAATCTAGATACCTGTTTTGATATCACAAACTTGTTTTATGTTCACATTCTCTTGATTTCTTTTTTGATTCTGAAAACTTAGATGCTTTCAAAAAAAATTATTGGACGATCTCAGCAAAAAAAAAAACAAACTCTTATATGGTGAACTACAAAGAATTTTAGCCTAGGAAACAAATTGATTTGAACTGGACTAAAGTAGACAGCGCTTACTATGTACATAACTTAGAAAATGGCAATTTATAGTTTCAGACTCCTCCAAAGAAGAAGGAAGAAAAACCAAAGTGCCTGGGAAGCTCTTCCTCATAAAGGTGCTCGTTTTTTATTCTAATATTCTATGCTTTTTAAATCTGTGGATCAATTTCCATTTTATCAATTTCATGATGAGATGACGAAACCTGCCCCAATTCAAAAACCTGGGGAATAAGTGATGTGTGGTGAGTTGTTTAAGAACAAGGAGGTTTAGTGCAATTGCCGTAAATGCTGAGGTGGTAAAGTGAATTTTTCCCTCTAAGTTTTAATAATATTCTAGCGCAGTCCCCATATGCCCCACACCCAAACCAGATTCTACCATAAATTTGTGATTAAACCATGTAAATGGTTTTCAAATTACCAACACTTTTTCCTAGGCAGGATTTCATTATTTCTCTTATCTCATAAATCTGTACCAAGTACATGTTTTTCAATAACCAACACTTTTTCCTAGGCATAGTTTCATTATTTCTCTTTGTCTTATAAAGTGTTCACCCCGAATCCCATCCTATTGCTCTGTTTTCTGATGATGATGACATATTTGTTCAATTTCCATCAAACTCAGTCATAAGTCATTGGCTAACATTGCACAACCGAATATAGGCCTAAATTAAGTTTGAAACCCTATAGAACAACCCACTTTGTTCTATGCGTCATTGGATCTCCTAACAAGGATAAAACAAACAATAGACTTACCCAAACAAAGTTGTAATAGCTGAAGGGGAAGCTAGCAAACAAATCAGCGTAAAGGTTTTTCTTCTTTATAATTGGAAGTGCCCGGTACATGAGCCACACTGTATAGGATGAGGAATCAGTCAGTGAGAGAATTATTTTTAAAAATATTAAACAAAGAATCAGGGACATCCTACCGGCATTGATTAAACAAAATAATCTGATAACTGACATTTCGGCATCAAGGACTTACTTTCTCCGGGAAAGAACCCCACTGGATACAACACAATAAATGCAGTGTACCTGAGGAATCAAACAACGCTACAGAAAATCTACAAGCTTCTTCAATGGACATACTTCACAATAATCATATGCATCTGTGCATGTGTTTCTCAGGGAGCACGAGAGAGAGAGAGAGAGAGAGAGAGAGAGAAATAAACAATTAAACCTGAGGTAAGTGATCCAAGAAGGACAACGCCCAGTGCAATTCAAAGCATGATGTGGGTACCTGATAACCTGTAACTCGGGAATAACAATACATATCATCCCAGTCAATTTGTGTCTTTTACAACCACAGTGACCACCAGTCAAAGTAGAAGAAGATTTTCAAACATAAAATTTGGAGATGGCAAAAAATGGAAACCACTTTCTTAAGACATTGAAATAGTCGAAAGATAATTTCCATTCTCATCATGGTTCAACCCAAAATGCAAAACAGGCCATAAAAATTAAAAAGGGTCAAGGCAAAGAGCAACATCCCCTTGCCAGTCAGTTGAAGGTATTGGTTTAGGTGATTCCCAGTTGTTACTTACAAGAGCATCTCCTGGGCATCAATTAGTTGAAGGCTTCATTCGAGGTATGTATGGGCCGGTATATTTGGTTTGGTTTGGCTACATTTATTAAGTACAAAACACAGGTATAGTTTGCTGTCAATATGAGCATTGTCCACTTCCAGTCATATCCCAAAACCCAACTCTCAGGATGATACTTAAGCTCGGATGACATTGCTGTTAATGTTTCCTCAAAGTCATGGTCACCCAGACAGTAGATAATATTGATTCCCAACTCTATGCGGGTAGTAATAAAAATTCTAGAAAATACATACCAACGCACCTCACTTAAACTCCAAGCAATAAAAGTTATGAACACTGATGGCAGCTCTTGAACCTATACAATTTTAAAACTCATCTTTTATAAGTCAATATAATAAAAGCACAAGCACAGTAGGTTCTATATATCCATCCACGTAAAGGAATAAGCAATGTGAAGAACCTCAACAATTTGGCGAACAAGTCCTGCAAGGAAATGAATCCTCCCTCCCCATTGCAGCAGTGGGAGCAGAACGCCGGTAGGGACAATACCTTGATATTCAATTTTCAAAATTAATAAATCGAATGATAAAGCCATTGCAAAAAGCCTACCTATCTACCTTACCTGCAGCTCCATGCACCACTTCCAGGAGCGAAAGAGATTGCAAAAAACCTACATTATAGCAGAGTGATCTTCAATTAGAGTTTGTATATGTATGTACGATAATTTCATATATATATATATATAATAATAATTTAGATCACATTTTACTATTACATTAGTAATAGAATTAATTTTGGACCGGTCAGGCTAAAAAAAATTATTGTACGAAAGTGGTTTTAACATTGATAGGTTTTTGAGCCATTTTCTATATATATATATATATATATATATATAATCCTGATAAATAAGCCAAATTCACATCTTGGCGCGAATATAGCATGTCTTTTTAAAAATCACATAACGATATTACGTGGCACGTCACTAGTAGCGAATTAGGCTGATAACTGATTGCTAGAAATATATATATATATATATATATATATGAGTATTTGTACGGGTGATGAATTGGAGGGTGGGTACAGTAATTAATTAATTAATAGACAAATACAGTAGTGCTTGCTGGTTGTGCATGCGTGTGGTGTGGGAGCGAGAGGGGCTTACAGATGAGACCGCCAGCGGAAGCGTAAGCACCATTGGAGGATTTGGTTGAAGCGAAGCTCATCAAAATTCTTGACAGAGAAACCGCCCTGCCATCAAATAAAATATTCATTCTACTGTAGAATTGACAGACACCATATGTAAATTTATATGCAAGTACAGTGTGTGTGTGTTTGCAGGCTACAAAGAAATGGAATCAACCAGCCAAAGGCCTGAATGGAATTGTAGACCAAGAGATAGAGCTTGGACAGCTGAAGAGACATTGCCGTTGTAGGTGTTTGGTCCAGACTTCAGGCAGGCAGTGAGTGGTTTCTAAAGGACTCCCCCAGAGTAGTAGTGGCTCTGGTCGCGCCACCGCCGGCTTACGACGGGTTGTTGGATATTTATTAAAGTGTATATGTAAATATGGTAGTAATTACTTTGTAAAAATTTAAAATCAGTATTACCCATAAACATAATTTAAAATTTAACCTTTTAATCATATTTTTAAAAATCCAGCCTACTGCTGCACAGACTTGATAGGATACTTACAATTAAATCCAAGATGATTTATTTTTTATCTATAAAAAAGTTAATGCCAGGCAAAAAAATTTTTTTTGGAACTTTCTATCTTTTCAAGAAATGCTTTGTTGAAGACTGTTAAAAATATTATTTTAGTAGTGCACCTCCAATGATTTTGGAGTTTAATGTGTTTGATTGCATCTTATGCAAGGCGTTCTTAACTTATAGTAATTAGATCATTTGAAAAAAAACCGAATTGACGATAGTCCAATTACTAATAGCCTTTGGCTTTGACTGCCAAAGCGCATCCTAATAGCAAAAGTGTCGTTGTTCTTATTTCACAAGTAAAATCATAAAATTCAATCATTTCATTCTATTCCATTCACAACAACTTATTTACAAAATATATTCGATTAAACATAATACTTTTAAAAAGTTTATTTTAAAATTTTTTCCTACTATCTTTTCCTATAATTTTTATATCATAATAGAATAATCTTATATTAATTCTTTATTACTTTATATTATCTTTTATGCTTATTATATCTATTCAAAAAGTAACATTTATTAAAAATAATATACATATTTATAAGAAAAACTTAGAAATGAATAATAAATTCATAAATATAAAAAAGTACTATTTATTATTTATTTTAAAATTAAATTTTACGAAAGCATATGAAATGAAGGAGTATTTTTATTAAAAATAAAAAATTATTCATAAATTATAGGAATAATGCATATATAAGAAAGTTAATGTGAATGTTTTAAGATACAGTTACTTATAAAGTTCAAGAAGGTTGGATCTTGAAAGAACATTAGGAAAAAAAAGATGTAAGAATGCAATCATATCATTTTAAAAAATATTTTAAAATGTGAATTAATCACCTTGATGGTGGATAGACAGATAATTGCCTCCCCACTCCCCCACCCCTGAAAACAAATCTAAAGACCACTTTAAAAATTTGTACGTAAAATATGGGTTATATGAAATTAATTATACAAATCAATTTTCTCATATTTGACTTTATATATATAATTTTGAAACAACAATTTTACACTCTGAAACAAATTTTTGAACCGAGTCCATTAGACTTATGGGCATTACCAGTACTGTTAATTTGCATTTTAAAAAACAAATTAACAGTAGGCTTGGCTTGGCGCATTTAGATTTGTCCTAAACTTATTGGAATTAATTAAACTTAAATTTACAATTTGAGACCCCAGTTATTAACCCAAGTGGAGGCAGGCTGAGGCAGGCCATGTTCCCTGTGGACATTCTTCAAACCCTATCGCGCTCGCTCTCGCCCTCGCTCGCTCGCACGCAGGCTCGCTCGCTGTAATCACTCCTTTTTTAATTTGACCACAGATATCACGATCCCAGACCAGAGACCTCCCCTTGTTTCCTTATTTGCACTCTCAAGCACTCGCAACCAGGTTTGTTTGCCCCACACGTCCTCATCCCTGTCCTCCTTCTACGTTCGTGCTGGATGTCTTGTTTTTGTGCGTCCTCATCCCAGACACACACACCCACCCACACCCACATATGTATTCTGTAGTAAAGTTGTATTCCGATGCGTTACCATACTGTGATGCAGTGTGATCTATCAAGTGGGTAGTCAATTTGTGAACAATTCATTTTTGTTGTCTAATGTCGAAGTTAGGTTCTTCAATTTCTCTGAATCTATGGAGCACACAGTGTTCTTTCAAAAGGCTCGAGATCTATGATTCACTTCGCGTGAGCGGGGAAATATCTCTATTCTGGTGTTTTGCTTGAATTACTAAATTTCTTATTTTCAGCTTTCAGTCTCACCCTTTATTGTTTTTTTGTTTTTGTTTTCTTACAATGCCTTGTCCTTTTTTTTTTTTTGGTCTTCCCAGATACACACGGATGTTGCTTTATCTTATTCTGTCATTTGGTTCGTTTCAGGACTGCTACTTGGCGAGGAATGATTATCTGCCCAACTGTCTAATATTTTTGCGATGTCCGGGTTACTAAATGTATCATTTTCTAACACCCTACTGGCCAGTCTCTTTAATTATGCAAGATGTGTGGTCGTAGAGCCTTTGGTTGCTGATTTATGCAATTAGTTTGAGGTTTATTGAAATGTTTTGGGTTCAGCAGTAGCCCACTCTACCTATTCATTTACCCATAAGCGAGAGGTGCAAGCTATTAAACATATTGTGTTGAGCAATTTAATTAGCATACCCTTCTGTTTCCGAAGCTACCTGTATTTTAATTATTATATATTACTTTAAATTGTGAACTAGTCAACACTGCCTGTGTCAAATTACTGTGTTGCGCTTGCACTCTATGTTTGATGGAATGCATGTTTCTGGTTGCAGTCGTCTTCTCTTAATGGATCAGCTTCAAATCTTTCAGACAGTGCCGGGCGATCTTTTACTGCCTTCTCTGCCCAGTCTGGTGCAGCCTCTCCCGCTTTCCATCATTCTGGTTGGTAGTTCTCTATAATTATAATTTTTAAAAAAGAATTCTTCCTGGCTTCAAATGTGTGAGACTACTACAATGCCTTTCTTTCAGCTAGCATGCAAGGACAGCATAACGCATACGGGAACTATAGTGTTCCCAGCATGCCAGGAACGCTTTCGTCAAGAAACTCAACAATTAACAGTGTACCATCTGCTGGGGTTCAGCAACCTACTGGAAACCTCTCTAGTGGGCGATTTGCATCAAATAATCTTCCTGTTGGTCTTTCTCAGGTAATATGCTTTTCAGAATCTCAGTGCATATATTGTTGCTTTGGTGTGGTAACATGGAATAAATTCTTATTAATTTTTTAATGTTTCATGTGTAGATATCTCATGGGCATTCAGGGGTCACAAATAGAGGAGGAAGTATTAGTGTTGTAGGAAGCCCTGGGTACAATAGTAGTACGAATGGGGTTGGTGGCTCTATTCCAGGTATTCTTCCAACCTCTGCTGCAATTGGAAATCGCAATGCTGTTCAAGGAATGGGGGTGTCTCCAATTTTGGGAAATGCAGGTCCTAGGATGGGAGGTTCTGTGGGAAATATTGTTGGTGGGGGCAACATTGGGAGGAGCATAAGCTCTGGTGGAGGGCTGTCCATCCCTGGTCTTGCTTCTCGTCTGAATTTAACTTCAAATAATGGATCTGGAAACATAAGCGTGCAAGGGGCAAATAGATTGATGAGTGGTATGCTTCAACAAGGTATGTCATAAACATCAAAAACTTTCCTATTTGTTTGAAGAGCACTTCATTCTTATTTAACTGGTCTCGATCATGATCTCTCTCCCCCACCCCATATTTTCCTTTTCTATGTATCTTGTTCACTCTGGCTCAACGTGCTTGGCTTTAAAATATTATACTAGTTGGTGTTAATGCTGTCACCATTGTTGTTGTCTGTCAATTTTTGAAGTATATTTATTTGCAGTTAGCTGGACTCAGCTACAGTTCCTTTTCTTCTCCTTCCCGTGGTCCTTTCTTCATATTATACTATGTTTGTGTTGAGCTGAAGTTAGCTTATGCGTTGGCTGAATTTTGAACACTGGTTTCGTTGCTAGTGTTATTGACATTTTCTGGATTCAGCATCTCCACAGGTAATGTCTATGCTTGGAAATTCCTATCCAAATGCTGGAGGTTCACTATCTCATAGCCATGTCCAAGCAGTGAATAATATGAACTCTATGGGAATGTTGAATGATGTAAATTCAAATGACAGCTCCCCTTTTGACATAAATGATTTCCCTCAGTTGACTAGTCGCCCTAATTCTGCTGGAGGTCATCAAGGACAACTGGGTAATTTTAAATCGAACTACTTAATTCTTGATACTTTTCATCCCTAATTTCCTCTAATTTTCATCTTAAAAAATTTGGACTATATTAATTCAGGTTCTCTGCGAAAACAAGGGCTTGGTGTTAGCCCAATAGTTCAACAAAACCAAGAGTTCAGCATTCAAAATGAAGATTTCCCTGCTTTACCAGGTTTTAAAGGTGCTTGCATATTCATCTAAGATTAGTTATGGCATTCAAAACCAATTCTAGGATTGGGTGAAGTACTTTTTCTCAGAAAGTGTCTCCTAACAAGTTTTTGAAACCATTTCCATTTGATTGTATGCCAATCTTGAGTAAAGTGAAATATGGATACTGTTGTGCACTTTTCTTTAACCCTGCAAGTGGTGTTATGTTGTCATGTCACACACACACACACGCATATATATATATATATATATATATATATATATATGCTAGATCATTTATACCTTCTAATTATGAAAAAGGTTAATAGAAATTGGGACCAAGCGTAGTTGTGAAAAGCACGCCTAGGCCCAAGGAGCAGCTAGTGCTTCTCGCCTTGGAAAAGTTGAAGGGTAGGCTTGTGTTTTTAGCCTGCTTTAGTGCCTTTTTGTTTGCACTTTAGTGTTTTTTTTTTTGCGCCCAATCTAATTGCATTTCCATTTTTTTCCTAAGTTTTTAGAATCAAAACTATGTTGTTCTATTGAATGCGAAAAATTAAAATATATAAGAAATCACAAGAACAGAGTGGATCTAGAACCCATGAGAATGGAGCCCAGGGCTCTTGGCTTGGGGTCGTCTTCTCTACTGTCTAGAGGGGTGGCTGTTGGATTAGGTCTGGACATGGAAGCATTGGATTAGGTCTTCTTGCGGGCTACGGCCCGCAAGAAGGAAGGCCTGTCTCAGGAGGCAGCCGATTTGAACCAGCCTAGGGAGTGTGAAGCTCCCGGAAGTCTTGGAACAGATGGATTGCGGTTGAAACTTATGGGGAGGTGTTCATGGCCGTAGATGGCAGTCTGGGTTTCTGATCTGAACCTAGAGGCTCTGAACCTGGGCAGTTGGGACTTGGCTTGGGAGGAACAATGGTGGATGTACAACACCACTTGTATTGGGTCCATGCTTTATTGTCCGAAAGTATCAATGGAGTTAAGTTTTTGTTATAGCAACAGTTGGTGGCTGAGGAGCACAAGCGCTGGCATTCAAAGCTATTGGAATATGATTTTGAGATACAATACTGACCTAGATTGAAAAACAAGGCGGTGGATGTTCAGGGGGAGGAGCTATCTCTGACAGTGTTATCAATGCCATTGGTGGTGGATTGGGAGACAATCTTGTACATATTGTGGCAGGTGAGGGGTGGGCAGAGGTTCATTTGGCACTTTTGCAAAGGAGTACTCGTTATTCAGGTTGTTTCTTGGAGGGGCTACAGTTATTATACCAGGGACTTATCGTGTTGCCTTGAATGTTGCCCCACATAACAAGATTATTGCAGGAATTTCATGATAGTGTGATTGGAGGACACTCCATAGCTCTTTAGACTTATCAGAACTTGTTCACGAAGTTGTGTTAGGTGGGAATGAAGAACGATGTGCATGACATGGTAATAGGGATCACTCTAGCCAGAATGTAGCAAGAGGAAGATTTGTAAGAAATAATCTTTTTTAAGGCAAGACATGTTTTATAATGAAAAGGATATGGCTATATATAGCCTTACAAATACTCACCCCACTAACCCATGACTCCCATAAATTACTCATAATACTCATTATATAAAATAACAACCCACTACATGAAATAATTATTCATTAATTACTTATTATTCCACTACAAGAAATAACTACTCATTACATAAATTAATTATTCATTAACTATCCATTAAATTATAAAAATTAAATTAAATCTCTAAAAGAAGTGGAACCGTATCACATGGTAGCCAAATGTGACATGTTAACATCACAAATACATGTTCTTGGTGCTGGGGGATTGCTGCAACCGTTACCTGGTTAGGTCAACCAAGCTGAATTCTTTCTTTGATTACTTGCTATCATACCAAAAAATAAACTATGCCTTCTCATTGGTCATTGACCCAAAAACTGCCTAGAAGCAATGTTGTGCCATAACCTCCGTGAGTTGCATCCATTCATTATTAAATTGAAATATTGAATAATGATTTACCTGGGTTTGATGTGATTCAAGAGCAGTTTCCTTCGTTTCACCTTGTGGCTAAATTGTCTTATTGGGAGTGAAGTAATGTTAGGTGCAGACCCATGCAGATGAGGATTATATTGAATTTGGATACAGTTAGTCGTACTTTAATTTTAACGGGAATGCAGACCAACTATTTGAGCATCCATATTTGATTTATCAATAAAACTGTCCTATTTTCTTAGTTCCAATAAATGTATTTTAGTCATTTGCATGAAGAATTTATGGTTTCTACTCACGTTTATTGACTTTATTATTAGATCTTGTGTAGGAGGTAATGGCGATTATGCTATGGATATGCACCAGAAGGAACAACTTCATGATAGTATGATGCAGTCACAGCATTTCTCAGTGAGTGTGGAGTAAATTTTGAGTTTTTTTTTTTTTTGGGGGGGGGGGGGGTGTGAGTTTTGAGTTTAAATTTATTGTTCTAAGGTGCAGATGGGGAGATCTGCTGGATTCAATTTAGGGGGAGCATATGCATCTCATCGTGTACAGCAGCAACAACATGCACCGGCTGTCAGTAGTGGTGGTGTCTCTTTTTCACCAGGAAACAATCAGGATCTTCTTCAATTACATGGTTCTGACATGTTCCCGTCTTCCCATTCAGCATATCATTCCCAGGTTGGTCTTTTTTTTTTTCCTGTACTATTTGGATCTGCAGTTGAAAGCCTTCGAGCATATGGAAATCAAATTGCCCTTTTATGCCGATGAGCACAAGACTAAGAGACCACCCACCTTTCATTCATTTTATCAGGGTATTTTATTTTGAATATGTAGTTTTCCTCAGATGGGATTGTAGTTTTCATAATGCATGCTACCAGGTCGTACAGGCTACTGTAGTGTTGATTGTTTGGATATTTTTCTTCTCTTTTGCTTTTTAGCGTATGCTGAATTAGTGCGATTTCATCCTAGATTCAGTCAAGCGGACCACCTGGCATTGGACTAAGACCCCTGAACTCGCCAAATTCAATCTCTGGATTAGGATCTTATGATCAGCTTATCCAGCAATATCAACAGCAGCAGCAGAACCAATCCCAATTTCGCCTGCAACAAATTTCTGCTGTCAATCAACCATACAGGGATCAGGGAATGAAGTCCATGCAGGCAGCGCAAGTTGCTCCGGACCCTTTCGGTTTGCTTGGGTTATTAAGTGTGATAAGGAATAATGACCCCGATCTGACTTCCCTGGCGCTTGGAATTGATCTTACTACACTTGGTTTAAATTTAAACTCAGCAGAAAATCTTCACAAAACTTTTGGTTCACCTTGGTCTGATGAACCTTCCAAGGGTAGTCCTGAGTTCAATGTGCCACAGTGTTATTATGCTAAACAACCACCAGCTTTACATGTGAGCTAATTATCATTTTTTAAACAAAATGTTATTTTGGATTTATTTAAGTTTTTACTTAACATTTTCTGTATGGTCGCAGCAAGGCTATTTCACGAAGCTTCAGGTGGAGACTTTGTTTTACATATTTTACAGGTGTGCATCCTTTTTCTGGACTTTCCTTAGTCTGAGTGCACAGGTTTAACTTTTTTTTATTAAACTTCATAAAAACAATTTTCTTTGTTTGAGTGCAGTATGCCAAGGGATGCAGCGCAACTATATGCAGCATATGAACTGTATGCTCCCTCTGTTAACTTGACACATCCCCACTCCTTTCTCCATATATGAATCTCCTCGTAGCATATGCTGTGCTACATTTGATTTTTATTAGCATTTTTGCAACTTTTGTGAGACAGATTTGTCCTGCTTTTCTTGCAGTTATAGCAGAGGGTGGTTCTATCACAAGGAACAGAAGCAATGGTACATCAGGGTCACAAACATTGAACCTGTTAAGACGGCAACATTTGAGCGGGGAACATACCTTTGTTTTGATCCAAAAATATGGGAAACAGTAAGAAAGGTATTTATTGCTTGAAGAATTTGACTGTTACTTCTTAGAATTGCTGTTACTTCGAATTGCTGTAGTAACTTTCTCCTAATCTGGTTGTAGGAAAATATCATTCTTCAATACGAGATGCTGGAAAAGAGACCAGCCTTGCCTCAACATTAACAAAGATTCCTCGTCTAGTGTAGAGATTACATTTGTTGAGGCCATTCATTAGAATATAAGTTTGTATGTGGATTTGATGTTCTGCTTCAATTGGGCAATTATGAGCAATTGTGTTGCATAAAATCTTGTTGCAGTAAATACTAAACAATAAATAGATTCTATAGAATTGTCCTGCGTTGTGTTCTAAATTCAAAAGTATTGAAAAGGCTTGAGGAGAAGCAGTGATTAAAAACTGAAATTAGTGGTCTTCTCCGTGGCTTCAACAACAGAATCGTGAAGGCTTCTTGAGTGAACTGTCTGTACACAAACAAAAACACAACAAACATGAATAAAAGCAAGGAAAAGAAATCAAACTAAAGCGAGTTGGCAGGCTCTTAGGTAGATATTCTTCTTCAAAATAGATTCAACTTACAACATGGAAAGCTCTCATCCTATCAGTGTACGCTTGAGATTACACTCATATACCATATCTAGATGAGCAATTGGGTGCAGTAGTCTCTTATACTCTCTCCAAGTGCATGGTTTAGTCACCCTTTCAAACATGGTGTCCTTTTCTTTCATCTCTTTAAGTTGAGCAGGCAAAACAAATTCTGTAGGTTCCACAAATGGTACTGTAATGGTTCAATAATCCACAAACTTTCCTTCTACCTCAAGTGCAATTACCTCTTGTATATAAGTAGACAAGTCTACAACTATCTTCAAATCCTTTGACATTTGTAGTTTCTCTTCCTTCTCAGCTTTGAATAGTGGAGAATAAATTTGGAGAGGCGTGCAATCATCGATAACTATTGCGATCCTCAAGTTGCACTTTGTTTCAACTCTTTCAAAAATTTTTGATCTGCCACTGCCAATTATTGATCTTTAGAGTGTCCTTCAAAACTAATTTTTACTCGGTATTGCAGTAAGTTCTCAATAACATTAGCCCTGGCTCATTGCAACAACTCATTCTTCTTTATAGCAGCTGTTAAAGATGTGGGAGTACTCTTGATTGTTTTTCCATTCAAATAAATTTGGTAGTTCTTCATAATCTTCTCGTGAAAATGCTTCTGATTTTTCAGATTCTACCTCTGTTGTTTCTGGATTTCTCTGTTCCACTTAAGCTGTCTTGCAGCGGCCATACTCTTTGGATGTTAAAGTGGACTGATATGGTGTCCACTATATTTTTCTTCTTTTACAGCCTGCTACTTCTTTTCTGCAACTTTAGTTTTGGTATGATCAACATCTTCAATTGTAGGAATAGGACTACTTCGCGCTGGTGTCCAACAAGATTTTGTGACATGTTTTATATCTACTATTGAAGAATCACTAGCACTGTATTGATTAACGCCTCCCAAACAATGATTAAATGAATTATCATTAAAGCTAGCTGCGTGGGGGTGTTTGGCATTAAATGTGCTGTTGTAGTATTTGAAGAACCACTTCTTGTTGGTCATTAAGAGTTGCTGCTATTTGCATTCTAGCTATCAAATCTTCCATCCTAGCCTCAGTCTCTTCAAATCTCACATTGACCGCCATTGTTTCCTCATGGCATTCATTGAAAAATTCCAATCACGTGGGAGTGCTCTTTAATGACAATCATGTTCATATTGATGTTGAGGCTTCCACACATCTTATTGATCGCAATAATAGAAATCGTCAAAATGTGAGGCCTCAGGATGGTAGAAACTGGACGTAGGTGGATCACTATAATTGTAATCAAGTATTGGAATATGGAAATTGTTCGCAACTTGGAACTTGCTGATTAAATGTTGCATCATGTGTCTCCTACTACAGTTCATTTACCCAAGTTGAAATCAAGTGCTGATACCTTGTTGAAAGTTCAGCAAGTGATAACGTTGAATCATCTTTAAAATTTCTGTTTGTAAGTGCTTGCTTTTGCCTCTGTCTGTCTCTACGAGGAACAAAGAATTTAAAGGTGAAATGTATTATCACAGTTTCAAACATTTTGGAATATTCTTCACTCCCGTATCCTATATACAAAACCAATCATAGGCTCGCGCCTAGCAGGTCTCGAGCAAGCCTTGAGCAGGCGTACAATTATCTCTTTCACGGTCAAATTTACGGGTTTCTGAGTTTCGTTAACTGTAATTTTTGATAAAAGCTTACGGTTATAACTTTGCTCACAGTGGTCCAATTTAGGTTCATTTTTTTTAATTTATAGATATCGATGAGAGCTACAGTGTCCAAACCCCATATAGAATTTGTTGCTCTCAGATTTTTAAAAAACACATTCTTTCACATCTAAATTCAGATTTTATGTTGTGATTTATCTTTTCTTGTCCATATGTTTTGTTCAAGACTCAATACTACCTCATCCATCAGCCTAAGACGTAAAAAAAAAATGCAAATAGACATTTTCTAAATATAAATCAGATTAAAAATATATTGGATTATGGTGGTTGCCTTACAGACGCCTCGTTTATTGCTCGAGGCGTAGTGTTGATCTGATCTTAAGTAAATACACGTGGCTCTCATTCATTGGTTTTATCCAATTTTTTTAGACGAGTCACATGGGTCCATTCATTCCGTCGGTGGCATCCTTTTCCTTGGGTTTGGGGTATAGTCGTATAGAGAAAAAATCTTTATATTATTATTTAATCTTTAAATAATTTTTAAATAAAATATATATAATTTAAAACAATAAAGATAAAAATTAAAATAAAAATACAGATGAATAAATAAAATATATGCAATAATGTAATAATGTTTCGGCAAAGATTAAACACTAAAATTACACAAACCGGACTATCAAGCTAGATTATACTTGTAAATAATAGTTATTCATTAATATATATTAATAGAAGAAAACATGGAAATTAAAAGGCTAATCACAAAATTAAAAATGGATGAGTCAAATGTTAACATGTCAACATGTAAGATAGAAATAATATTTGACCTTTTTTATATGCTGCGAGTGAAATTATAACACAAATGCAAATTTAATTGACTCATCCTGTCAAAAATCATTATTCTTAAAAAAATAAAAGGTCAACATAACTTTAACAAAACTACATCAACACTTATAAATTAGACTTATTCATTAACATACATAAAAAAATTCATCTAAATAATTATCCAAAAACTTATTATTTACAAACAAATAATAATAATAATAATAATAATAATATTTAAATGCCAAAATGATCGAAATAAAATAAAACCCAAAGTTTTATTATAAATACAAAAAAAAAAGTCAAAAACAGCCATTTGAGCACCCTTTATTCAAATCACAACTTTAATTCTAGGCGTAAAAACGAGTCCAAAAAAATTCCGGAAAATTTGAAATGAGTGAACCTAAAATGCCGTTAGGGATTGAATTTTCTAAAAACTATATAGCATACGCCACTACACGGTGGATTATAATTACATTCTCTGGAAGGTAAATTACCTATAAGCCGCCCGCCTAACCCAAAAAAAAAAAAAAAAAAAAAAAAAAACTCCATCAAACCAGTCACTCCGTAAAAGCATTCCATCGTTGCTATCCCCTCGGCGGCGCAGTAGTGAACAGTATTCTTCAAGCCCAGAAGGTTACAAGTACAGAGATGCAGCAAAAACAATGTCCCTCTTGATCTTGGAAACAGCCTCTTCAAATTTCTTTTCAAGCTCGGTTTCCCCGATGGACTTTGCTGCAAGTATGAGTTGCTGCAGGACTTCCTCCAGCCTCCTAATAGCCCTGATCAAGCTTCCCTCAAAGACCGATGTTATTTCCATTATCTCGTAGAATTTAGACCCTTCTACCCAGGCATATACAGCCTCCATGATATCAGGCCGGAAAGAAGTCACAAAACTCTCCACATCAATTTGGACCTGTGGCATGAAATGGGTAAGAAGAAAAACAATATCAGATTTCTCTGCTGTCTTCTATATACATTTGGCTGGTCAGACAGCTGGAACACAGTTTTATCAAGTTAACGCATCTGAGAGAGAGTCGGTCCATCATCATTCATTACCTTGCACTCCAGCTGAACCTTGGCAACCCTCCTTGCTGTCTCTTGTAATTGTGTAAAAAGTAACTCCAGCTCGTCTCTGGGCTTTTGAGCATCCTTAAGCTTCTCCTGCCACACAAAACATGAGAGCAGTGACACCATCTCTTCCACCTTAAGGTCTTTCAGACTCCCGTTGAACACAAGTTCTGTCAGAGTCAACTCATCTGCACTACTGATTTCGCACGCAACCTTACCCTTCAACTCCACAACATCATCACTTGTCACATATCTGCAGTCCAACCCAAAAGCAAATTAATCACATTGTTTTCTTTCCCAATGATTATTATGAATTTAATGAAGTACAAGAGCAATCATAAAGGCCAGGATTATGACGAGCACAAATATATCAATTTTCAGTAAACAAGTTTGAAGTGACCTAAAGTGATGATATCCCACTCACACCATAACAGAGTTCACTTGATAAATAACATACAATGAGCTCTAATCCATCCTAACAGTTACTTCACTTTCTCAATCATTTTCCCCAATTAATTGTAGAGGTGGCAGAAGTATGACATTGGCTAACACAGACGAGCATTCACTTGGGCATGACAATACATGGATCTATAATTCAAACAATCATACATTTGACTTTCCATTCATTATGAGAATAGAAAATTCAGTGTATGAACCTCAGTCCCTAATATTTCCTTAAAAGTGTTTATTTTATTAATCTTCTTATGTAAAACATGTATTATAGTTACAATCGACATGGTTAAACCATTCTCATTACATAAACACTTGGCATACAAATAATTAGAGGCAGCGGCACAAATTCAACACAACACCCACTCAGCAACAAAAAATGACACTTCTCGGCATCTCTCGTTTTTGGTTGTAATAAATATATAATAGAGATGCAACAAATATATTACCCTAGTCTCCGGAGAACCCGTTTTCTTGCCTTGAGTTCATCTTTGAATGCTAATGCAGTTGAAGAACGCATTGTTTTCCTAATCAACTTGATCTTTCCTGTTAATTCTTTCTTCGAGTGTAAGACTTTGAGCTTTTCCTCAATAAGTGGAGACTTCGCAATTTCATGCTTGTCAAATAGACTTTCCAAAGCCTCTATCCGGCGGGCAGCCTTCCTGAATGAGCTACTATGAACCTGAATGATCAAAATTTCAAGATAAGAACTTCACTAATAATAATAATAATAATAATAGTAAGCAGAAAAAGAAAACGGATAACAACATTAAAGAATACAGTGTTATAATGCACCTTCATGTCCTCCTCAGGATCAAGGAGAGGGATTCCTTCTTTAGCAAATCTAGAAAGAATTTCCAACACCTTCTTCAGCGTATTCTCTCTAGTCTTCACTGGAATTAGGTCATTCGATAGATCCACACGGATAGTACATAAACTTTCAATCTGTTCATGAATAAATTTGACAACTTAAGGTCACTAATTTATTGGGTGATACTAACTTGAAAAAAAGTGCAGAAATAGGATATCTTTTAAGGGAAACAAACTCTTTCATGCGCCCACCTAAATCATTTTAAAAAAGATATTAAATGTCTCAAACAACACACTTGTCTCTATTGTACTATTGAGTAGCACGGGAAAAAAAATCCAGAAATGATACATTTAACAAAAAGAACTTTGTCTCTGTTCGTATTGAATTTTAATCTGAAAAATAATTTTTATTTGTTAGTGAGAAAAAATGTATTTAAAAAAAGTAGTTTTTAAAAATTAAATCCCATAAAATTTTTTAAAAAATATAACATTATGGGCTCAAGTCATAAAATAAAAAAAAAAATCAATCTGATGTTAAAATTGAGTTTAAATTTGAAAATAAAAAATAATTTTTAAAAACAATTATGTGACCCACCTTTTTGAAAACTAAATTAAAAAAATTAAATAGTTTTAAATTTATCTTGACCTACAATTTTTAAAAACAATGACCGAAAATTGTTGTACCAAACATAGCCTTAATTAGGAAAGCAAATAGATTGGAACAAAAGGAATTTTATGCAACTATGGGAAATATCTATTCATATTATCATGGGATCAGAAACTTTACCTGAGAAGTAGGCACTGAAACAACAACAGGTTCCCCTCGTTCCTTCAATGGGACAATTTTAACTGTTTTTTTACCAACTTCATCCTTATTCACTGAACATCTTGTAAGAATATCTACCGCATAATTTGCATCCTCTGGCTTTCTATTCACATCATCTAAATCATGTATTGAAAATTCAAAAGCATGAAGGCAGACACTAATAAATCTATTGCAGAGTGAAACAAAAAGAAAACAGAAAAGAAAACAAAGCAAAAAACATTTCAAGCTCTTACCTTCGGAAAGACCTTTTACTCTTTCAAAATTGACTATTACTCCCCATGTTACTTGGTCTTTAACCGAGAAAGATGGGGAATTTTCGTCACTCTCAGTGCAGTGTATACACACAAGCCTACCAGGCTGCAAAAATGGCAAACAATACCTTGGAGAAAAGATAATCTCACGGACATCCCTTTTCAAACTCTTATATTGCTGAAGCAGACTATAGTAATTCTCCACACTTTCTTCTTCTTCAATTACAATTGAATCTCTTTCTTCTTCAAGATCCTTCGCTTGTTTCTGCATACAAAAGAAAAAAATCAGTGTATTTAATTTGCTTACTTTTATTTATTTATTGAGGGAAAAAGAATGATATCAGGATTGGGTAAACAACTAACCTGAAGATCGGGAATGGCACGATCAGCTTGGAATTGATAGAATGAATTGCGGAGTAAATTTTCTGGATTTCCATCTTCACTTCGTATTTGATTTAAAAGCATATTGTAGCTTAAATGGAAGGCACTGAAGTGCATGGGAAAGAGTATAAACATAAAGCTCAACAACAAAGGTAAGGGTATAAAAACAACATATGTATTAACAAGGACTTCAGAGAACAATAAACAACACCACTGTCTAGTAGACTTACATTTAATTCCTCTACCGTACATTAACCATCAAAATCGATTATATATCATTTTGTGATTGCCTAACAGATTAGTAAGCAGACAACAAAACATTATTCCATAATCACAAAAAAGGCCTGGCTCCTAATTAGGCAAACTTAAGACCATTTCATAGCAGCAACAAAGTAGGCTCTTCTATACAATCGGAATTATCATGCCATCTCAATTCTACTTCATAATAGGGATATTAATGCAGGCAGGTTCGGCTCCTCATGGACTGAAACTGAACCATTTCATGACTCCGAAACTGAAAACAATATTGGTACCATGGCTTGCCAATACTTTCTCTCAATTTCAATGAAGGTATTTTATTTGATAGAGTAATTCAATGATACATATTTTTTATTACTTGAATCAATATATGAGTAGAAAATGTGAGAAGCAACATTTCATCCATGTATAACCCCTGCACCTTAGAGAAATAATCATGGTGGGACATCAAATCATAGACTGTACCTCGTGGACTGAAAAAGTAGTTGTTAAAACAAGACAGCCTCCTAAAACAATTTATAATTTTAGAAAATAGACAGCGAGGAAAAGGCTGTACATGTCGAAATGAAAGGAACAGCCAAAAGACCAAGTGAGGTGTCGTGCATTTTCCTTAAAATATCAATGCAATGCATTGCAAGGAACAATTTTAATCATCGATAAGAATAAATAAATTATGCATCCATTTGTGGGTATAGCCCCACGCATTGCAATGCACAAGTAAATTGTAATCTGACGAGATGTGCAATATGGAAAACCAAGGCAAATAAATCTTATAATGAAAAAAAGAGTTATTACCTATTCAAACAATCAGCACTTCCTTTAAGCATCATTTTAGCAGTAGGAGGCTCTAGCTTCTCATCCACCATGAGGATGCATATTCCACGCTCATCAATGCCTCGACGACCAGCACGGCCACTCATTTGTATATACTCTCCACTGGATAACCATCTAAACTTATCCCCATCAAATTTTCGAACATTTGTGAACACAACTGTTTTTGCTGGCATGTTTAAACCAATGCTGAAAGTCTCTGTGGCAAACAGACACTGAAGAAGAATGTTTCAATGTTCATTGCATCGAAAATCAGAATCAGACACGTGAGAGTTTGTAAGGGGGGGGGGGGGGGGGGGTTGGAATAGCAATTAAAACAGTGGGAAAAACAGGCTGATAGTGTGTTACTGTGTTCTTTACAGGCTGAAAGCATGAAACATTTTCCCTTCTCGAGGAAAAGACCCTTTGGGGAAAAAACTGGTTGGTTGATGGTGTAGGGATGAAATATTCAGACTGAAGAAACTCTTCTAAAAATTCCGATTAATCACTTATAATTGGAAATTTAAGTGTTAACCTATATAGAAGGGATTTTCTTTTCTGCTGTAAATTAGCACTAATTCTTCTTCTCAACTGTCTCTATCTTCAACCAATTTGTTTGTTTTGTCTATCATTGTTTTAAAGCGTAAACTTGTAAACTAGAGTTAGTAAATTTACTTCCTAAGCATATGTATTTAATTTATTAAAATAAATATTGTATAATTTATAATTACGAATATATTAAAATTGGAATTAAATTGTTGATTTATGTTGAACTTTATATAGTTCAACACAATCTCAAATTTTGAACTATGTAATTTCATAAAATTGAATTGATATGATATTTATCATGTTTTGGTGCCTATATGTATTTAACCAATTCGAAAAAAAAAAAAGTAGTGCCAATAATCCCAATTAATCACCGATCTAATCTCTAATTCATGCCTTAATGACCAACACCTATTAACCATTTTTAGAACCTTTTGAAGAAATAACAAAAACAGCATCAAAGAACAAAAGGGCAAGATGCTTCATAGATTATCAATGTGATGTGGGAAGCTCGTCAATATCAAGATTGAAACTTTTGTACTTTCCATTTATGACACTGGGAATTTCACACAACTCATAAAAGGTGTTTGAGGGAATTCCGTTTTGTTTATAAACATATCAAAATGATAGAAATAAAGTCCCCCTAAAAATAGGTAGTGTTTCAAACTGCTGCTTATAAACAAAAAAAGAATTCTCCCAATTCAAAATGATAGAAATAAAGTCCCCAAAGACCGTTAGTGCTCCTTTGGCACGCAGTAATCAAATTTGAAAAAATGATATCAATATGAGAATCAAAATAGAATTGTTTCTTATATTTACTTTGGCATGCGAGGTAATCATCTTAGTAAATTACTTAAATACCCATAATTAAATATTTTTAAAAATAATAATAAATTTTAAAAACTAAACCTACTCCTTCTTCCATCTCTTTCACAAGTCTGGAGCTACAGCCGCCACCCTCCTTCCATATCTGCGTGCCACCCTAACAAGGGAACAAATCTCCTTCCGGATCTGTGCACCTTAAAAATTCAATCTCTCTCTCGCTATCAGGTATGGTATATTCCAACTTGAGAGTTAGTGATAATTGAAAGACTGCCACCTTTCATTCGCTGCTACTGTCATATCAGGATTGCGTAGGAATCTGGAGGATTTGGCAGTAAAATCATTCCCATAACCATAGGAATGATTCATTACTAGGGTTGGGAGTAATGGATTTACCTTATTGGGGGGATTGTCATTGCCACGGTAATGAGTCATTTCCCTCGTTTTTAAGTATCAAACGTACGTGAAAATAAGAATGAATTTGATTTCATTTCCACATACCAAACATGTTATTAATGTTTCAAATGTAGCATACAAACAAGAAAAAAGAACTTTCCCAAACACCCTCAGAAGAGTGAGCTACTGAGGTGTCTCCGGGGAGGGGGAATGCAACATAAAGAATGCAGTATCTCATCAGAGAGGTCACGTGGCATAACAAGTAAACTTTTTTTTGTTTGTTTGTTTTGGCATGACAAGTAAAACTATCACTTATGTATTAACAGATGTATCTAGCACAATAAGATTTGCATCTAACCTTAATAAGCCCTTCTTGAAAGAGTATCTCAATTACTTCTTTCAGTATAGGAAGCAAGCCAGAATGATGTACACCTATTCCACGTTTCAAAAGGGGTAGCATGTTTGAAACCTGGCAATAATTTTAATTTGCACGTAATTATAGTCATCTCATCAAAGAAAAAAAATCAGGATTTGGGAACATCATTGAAGAATATCGGACATGCAAACAGATAGGGAAATGATTTGGAGAAAAGTACAGAGAAAGTCACATGAGAAAAGGGCTTCATTATGTTGAAGCTCAAAATACAATTATGAAGATCTGTCATAATCAAGGACTCAAGATCTTGCCTGAGGTAATTTCTTATCATCATCAGAAAGCATGTCCATAGCACTCCAAAAGATGGTTTCAGTGTTAACTTTTTCATCATCTCCATTTAGGTCCATTTTTGCCATCTGTAGTACAAAGTAAAAAACAATCAGTATCTATTAAATAATTCGAACTTATTGTATAGTAACCATGAGAATCACTGTTTCCCCATACCTTGAAACTCATGATATTTGTGTTAAGTTGGCCCTTCGCCTTTGATTTGGGCAAGCGCTTAAAGTTAATTAACTAGTTGATTTAGTATATAAATTGACCAATTAATTACTCATGCATTTCAAGGAACATTATTTCCCCAAACTGTAATACCTATCAAATACTCATACAAATATTATGTTATACATACCTATCTCGGCCATCTGTGAGCTCAGAAAAAAGTGTGCTAGAGCTTAACCGGTTTGCCTTTTCGATTAATTATGATGTCAACATTTGGCCTTCTTGGCTGAAGTAGTCGGTGCTTAGGGAATTCTTTCCTTGCCTATTTTTAGGCTTTGAATTAGGCCTTTTGTGGTTTCATTGTAATATCTGTATGGACTATTTTTTCATTGGTTAAGATTATACTATACCCAATTTGATTGTAATTTTTTCTTTCTTAATTTATTGTTTCATTACTTATTAAAAAAATATGTGTTATACATACCCCCATAAATAAAAATAAGCTCATAGTGTAGAAACTATGAAAAAGATGATCCGGTGTCATTATCTCAAGGGGACCCTCTATTGCAATCTAGACATTATGAGGATTTTGTAAAATCAGCCTCTCTGAATGATGGGGTCATTAATGTAGGACAAATTTGATTAAGGGAATAGGTGTATGAAAAAATGATTAATTAACAAAAAAATTAACAAGCTAGGGTGACTCGGGAGAACCACTACCCATAGGATTACCAAACCGCATGAGGGAGAAGGAAATTGGCCGCAATTAGCTTGTTGGAAATTTCAAATGTTATTTTGTTCTTAAAACGCACATCTCACTCCTATTTATAGGGTTAAAGCTTTATGTGACAAAAGAAAAGGAACAATACATATGACAAGGGCATTACACCTTCCGAGAATAGGAAATGAAAAAACACAAATGGAAAACACATAGGAAAAACAAATAAAATGAAAAGCCCATAAATGAAAAGGCACAGAAGGCATGCTCCATCCAACAAAAAAAAATGATCCACAAAATCTGTTGCATGGATTGATTCCTATCAGTCGGACAATGTATACCAAAATTATCCCCAAAATCAACTTTGGCAAAAGCCTTGTGTACTCTTTGTACTCTCTTCTTTCAACAAAATGCAAACATGCAGTCCGAATCTGAGTATCTGACTACACCATAAGGATACAAATGAATCAAGTTCAGGTTGGGTATCATCAATTCAAACCACAACCATGGAGATTTCTTGATTCAGGTAGTGATCAGATTTTGGGTAACCCAGCAGATTGTTTTTCCTCATTTTAATAAAGTATATAAAATATATTCAATCAATTAAGCTAAATATTAATATCTGCAACATTGAAATTTGACAAAGTTTACAACTACATAAACAAAATATAAATATTTAAGTTACAAATCATAAAATTGGGAATACAGTGTATTATTGTGGTAATTATTAACAAAATGCAATAGATTTTAAATTGGGTTGAGTTCAGGTTCAGGTTTTTAGTCGGTTTATGTTGAAGTTTGGGTTGAATACCCTTAAACCTAAACGTGGTATTGAATCCATATTAAAATTTTGGGTTCAAGTTTTATCCATCAGGTTAAATTTGGGAAAAAGCCGGCAGGGTCCTTAGACTGCAGTCATTGCTATTGCAGCATATTGACACATCAAATTCCTAGAAGGGTCATGTGGAAACACAGTGTTTCGGACTTGCCAACATAAATGTAAGAACTCATAGCACACCCTTCACATTTAATCTAATATAAAGGAGGGGGGATATGCACCTTTCCTTAAAATCTAAACCTTATGCCTCGCAAAAAAAAAAAAAAGTACCTGCATTGCAAGAAATTCACATTCCCTTTTGCTAAAGCTGAAAAGTATGACAGGATCATATTGCCTCTGTATAATCATTTTCACCATCTTGAAAATGTCTGTTTCTCCACCTGCTCTATCCACCACATAACCCTTATTCCATTTTCCACTCTCCCTTTTCTTTTCACCTTCACCAGCAGCAATGAGTGCATTTAAAGCCTTTTGAAAGCTATCCTCACGAAATTTTCCGTTTTCATCCACCACCAAGTACAAACCATCACCACCTGAAGGAAAAATATAATGTTGAAGGGGCGTTGGCCGATAATCAGTATATACAATGTGGCATGGTTGCCGATGCACCTACAGATTTGATAATGATCAGAATCACAACAAAAAGAGATTTCCAGATATATATGTCAACTTAATTTAATTCATGATAAGAATATGCAAGAAATAATTAATTATAGGCTAAAACAATCATAGGCAGTATGCACCTCCACCTGAAGAAAACAAGTACATTTGATAAATCTGAAAATAAAACAAGAAAGAAAAAAGTTATAGAATGAGAACAACTGCTACAGAAGTGTGTGTGTGTATATATATAATTCATGATGATTGCACAGATTCAGTCCTAGGCCCTTTATTTCCTTTTATGCATCAATCCGAGAGCTGCTACAGTTATAATCATAGCATCTCATTATCCCATGAGCAGGGCAGTGCGATCCTCAAATCTGCTACTTTACATTTCACAGCCCAACCCTAAATCATAGGCACGGCTAGCTTTAATGTGCTTGAGGCCATTAAAGCAGTGGCAGAATTAATCAAAATAAAATTGAGGCGGCAGAATCGGAGCATAGGAAATAACCTTTGCAGTCCAATCAGCAAATTCTTTAGCATTTGGCACAGTCGCTGAGAGGAATACAAACCGTGAATTCTTTGGGGCCATAACGATGCTCTCTTCCCATACGACACCCCTCTCCCTATCACGCATGTAATGTACCTCATCAAAAATAACCCAAGCAACCTCCCGCACAATCTCCGATCCTTTGTACTGCATACTACGCCAAATTTCTGTTGTCATTACCTGAAATAGAATGGCAACTCTTCCTTTCAATATACAAGGCTCTTTATAGGATATAAAAAATGGAATTGCCCACCCAACCTACCAAGCAAGAAGCATTGGGTTCAATGGTAACATCACCAGTCATTAGACCAACATCAGAGAACTCTTCTTTGAACTCTCTATATTTCTGGTTGCTCAGCGCCTTGATGGGTGAGGTGTACACTACCCGTTGGTTGTTTTGCAATGACATGGCAATAGCATATAAAGCCACAACAGTTTTTCCTGCTGACGTATGAGCTGAAACCTGTTAACACACAAAACCATCAATCCAATGGGAACTGAGAAGCATGTAAGGGTGAATATTTCATTCTTCCATCTTTTGATGCTGGAATATGATCATCCAAATTCCAAAACATACAGAAGCAAGACCAATAACAAAAACAATACAAAGGGTTTCAACTTTTAAAATGAACAATCCGAAGACGAATTGATTCTAAACCACTGCTCTTGCGAGTATACAGTAACGTCGTCAGCAGAGGTTATAGACACTGATGTTACATAAACTCATATTACCATGACAGACTCGCCGCTGTCGAGGCATTTGATGGCCTCGGACTGGAAAGGGTCGAGAGAGAAAGGGAATTGCTTGGCAGGCTTGAATTTGAGAGAGGGAGCCGCCGCCGAGGATGCTGGCCGCGGAACATGCATATAACCTTCGGGGTAGGATACGTCGTGAAGACATGCCACGGGCTCGTCGAGCGTGGTACGAACTGAGCCGTTGTCGTCGCTGTCTATCCGGGGCTTCTCGTGAGGGTTGGGATCCGTCGGTGGGTCTTCCGGTGACTTTCTCTTCAGTGGGTTCATGGGTTCTTGTCCGAGTTGACGAACTGGACCAGACAACCAATCCTTGAGTTATACCAACTACGGCCAATGAATGACAGGGTAAGATTAGTCAGACGAATAAGTGTTATTTATGAAGGAGGAGGATTGATAGATACTACATGAGTTTTCGGTATCAAATTTATGAAGGTGTGCTTGTATAAACCCTAATCGGAAGAGTTCTTTGATGGATTGGTGGTACACTGTTATTCTGCCTCGCGTTCCGCCACACCTGTGGCGTTGAAGGGATATTTTTTGATGTTAATGCTTAGGAAAAAATAAATATTAAAACCATTAAATCTTATAGTAAAACTAACTCTATTTCTATTCCTATATAATAAAATAATATCTTTTAAATAATTAAAATAAAAAAATAAAATAATATCTTTTAAATAATTAAAATATCAATTGTATAAAGAAAAGTATCAAATGCCATTATATCATTGATATAAAAAAAGTACAATAAATAGTTAATGAGATTCACTATAAAAAGTCTATTTTTTTAATATTTAAAAATTATAATTTGAATGAGTATTATAATTTTTATTTAAAATTTTTTAAAAAATTTAAAGAAAATTATATTTTTAAATAAACTTGTATTCTTACAATTGTAAAATTATAAGAGATAATCAATAATATTATATGCAATAAAAAGTTAATAGTTATTATTTAAAATATAAATAACTATAATATTCTTTAAATATAAATAAAAATAATAAAGAGTATGTTGAAATAAAAATTGTAAACTTAGATTAACTCTAAAAGACTCTTTGTTTGATCTGTATATTTAAATAGTACTTTTTTCTATTTCACAATTTCAACTCCTATATTAATCTGTAGGGGCGGCGCTACTGCTAATTGAATGTGTGTAGTTGCACACACTAACCCGTCTATTTAAAGAATAATAAAAAAATTCAATTAAATATTAAGAAAAATTAAGACTATCGATTGTTTAGTTAGTTAAATATTATGATAGTGTTCAAATTTTAATTATTGTTTTCATTTGTCGGTTAACGTTAGATAATCTATTCTATAATTATGGTCGGTGTTGAATATACAAAATAAAAATAACTTATTTCCAATAAAAAAAATGAAAACAGATGACAAGCAAGAAAAAAATGTATGTTTTTTGCATTTGATTACAGAAAACCAAAAAAGAAAACAGTAACAAACAATACCAATTTTTTTAAATTTCATTTAGTTTATTTTATCAAAAAGATCATCTAATGTGCTTATATTTTATAAGTTCAACTGCGTTGTGTAAAGTTACATTTAACTTTTATAGGAACTAGGATCAATAAATTTTTGAAAAAAATATAAAATAAAAAATTATTTTAAAAATTTTAAATTTAAAATGAACTAGCCTGCAAGTTGCTTTGACCCGTTTAAAATTTTGAGTAATGTTACGTAGAAGTATATTGTGGAGATATTGTTGGATTGATATTATTATTTTTTAAAATTTTTTATTCATACCAATCTAATAGCAGAGAGAGTGCCCTACACACCTACAAATAAATTTTTCCTTAAAATATTTCCAAATGAGCCCAATCCATTTAAATTCGTTCTGTCAAGCCCTCCCATTTAACACCCAGAGCCACGAAGAGCAGGGGCGGACCTGGCGGTCGAGCTTTGCGACACACGAAGGATGAGCAAAAAACACCGTGTTATAAAAAAACACGAGAAATAATTTAATATTTATATATTTAGATAGAAAATGAATAGTTATATAAATAGAAACCGTAGCGATTTTGAAGGATGAAAAACATATTGAAAGTGGCATAACTCAAAGCTCACGCACACCACACGCGCGGGAAGAGCAACGAGGAGGGCTCTTTGGTAATTCAAAGCACACGCACACCACTCGCGCGGATGAGCAACGAGGAGGGCTATTTGGTAATTCACTTCAGCCCAAGCAACCCTGGTACCAGTTCTCTTCAGATCTCCAATTAGTTCGACACATTCAACCACGCTTCTCTCTCTCTCTCTCTCTCTCTCTCTCTCTCTCACCTTTCTTCTTCGTCCTCGAACACTAAGACCCTTCTCGTTCCTGGAATCAAGCTCTAGGGTTCAAATTTCGCCCCGAGCTCCATCCAAATCATTTCATTTATTGTGTTCATGCTCGTCTTTTAAAATCTAGGACCTTTAATCATCGCATCAGGTAATATGACAGTGTCAGGTAATTGGTTTAACTTCATTTTATGTTTGTTTGCTGTTGTAATTGGGGTTTACGCGTAGCAAGTAACGTTATTTACATTTTTTGTTTTTTGTTTTTGTTGAAAATTTATATAAAAAACATAGTCAGAAAGTTTGTTTTTACTTTCTGTGTTGTAAGCGTGTCTCAAAAGAGCAGAAAAGGTTGACACTTCAAAGCAACATTTCAATGATTTAATGTTATGCTTTGCATTTTTTATGCATGTTTTATATTTTGAGCTTAAAAATCAATATATATATATATATGTTTTTTTTGATAAGAAAAAAAAAAACCCAACATAATTCAAAGCAAGTTAACAAAAAATAGAAACATTGAACATAAAACAAAAAATAACAGCATTCTGAAGAAGCCCTAAATGTTGTCTGTGGTCCAATTCATTGACCTTCCATTAGTATTTTGGTGTTTGAAAGGGCATTTTAAACATTTTATTAAGGTATAATCTCAGGGGATTCTAGAAAGTAATGAGCATAGACAGACACTTTTTAAACTGTTTTAAGTGGTTTCCAAATTAGTTTCATTATGTTCTCATATGGATATGTAATTATATGTACTGGTATCTGAATGGAGCCCCTTTTCGATTTTGTTTTTTGTAACTAAAAGATTTTATTAAAAAACAAGCACACGAGAAGTGCGAGACCAAAACACAACAACTCTATTCAAGCAACCAAAAATACAATGAGGAACATAAGAGATATAGGAGAACTGATAACAACCCGAAGCATATATCCAATCCCGCAAAGAGCAAAATAAAATAAGTTTAAGCTCTTCCATGGGACTCTTACAATTCTCAAACAAATGTACATTTTGCTCATGTCAAATGCTTCAAATAATACAATGAGGAACAGCCTGGCAGATCATTGAATGTCTTCTCACGCCCCTTAACCAACACAAAAGCAAAGTAGCTAGGGTTAGAGGCATTACCCAATGAAGAGCAAATAATCCCAGCACTATATCCCACAACCCTTGTGCACAAGGGATTACCCACCGACCCCTTTTTCAATTAATTATGCTTTAATCTTATGAGAGTTTTTAATATGTTTATGAATCATTTTCTATTGCCTTTGGAACCTTAAGATTATATTTTCATTTTGTTTATGAATCATTTTCTATTGCCTTTGGAACCTTAAGATTATATTTTCATTTTCTTCAAATGAGAATGTATGGCATATCCTATTTTCGTTATTATTATTTCCTGTTGATGAGAAAGTATGGCTTATCTTATTTTCTTATAGATATATATTTTTAATGTTTTAAATTTTCCATGCTTCAGCTTGTGTACTTGTGAAATGAGACGATGAGGAGAATGCCTTAGACAACGCTAGAGAAAAAGCTAAGCAAGTGCACAAAAAATGGAAGCAGTTGTGGAGGGACTGTGGGGACTGGCAGAAATGCATGAGCACAAAGGTGCGATTGGTAAGGCTATCAAGTGCCTTGAAGCCATCTGTCAGAGCCAGATCACTTTCTTGCCCATTGTTGAAATCAAGACTCGCCTTCGCATTGCTGGCCTCTTGTTGAAGCACTCTCACAACATTAATTATGCAACATCCCACCTTGAGCGTTCGGTATTTTGCTGTCTGTTTTTATCCTCTTTCCATTCTTCAGAATTTTCAAGTGCCGAAAATACATGATCTTTTAGCTCTATTCAGTTCACTTATATCATCTCCATGGTTGTTACAGCAACTGCTTTTGAAGTCAATTCCATCATGCTTTGAATTGAAGTGTAGAGCTTACAGTTTGTTGAGCCAGTGCTACCAACTCGGGGGAGCTATTCCTAAACAAAAGCAGATATTGCATAAAGGCCTAGAGCTTACAAAATCTCTGCCAGATGGGTACAAAATTCACTTCGTGTTGGTTTTTGAAGTTTTTGTCATTGATTTTTATTGTACAATTGTAGAACATGTATTCAATTGAAATGAAAGGGTATATTTGGTTGGGGTGTTTTTTGTTTTTGTTTTCAAAAGTGATAGCTATTTTCGATTATAGAAAATACCAAACTAAAAAAAACAAAAACTTTTTTTTTACTTTTTAGGTCATAGAAAATGAAAATAATATTATATTATTTTTAGTTTTATATTTTTTATACTCAAAAATAGTAACACATTTTAATATATAAAAAATTATTTTGATTCTCTATAATATGAGCAATTGTATTTATTATAAATGAATTTTAAATATATGTGATAATAAAAATTAACTGGGGGTAGATGTAAGAGGATAATATGATTGAGTCGCAAAGAAGGTTAGATTGGGAGCATACTCTTGAAAAGCGCACCTCATGAAGTTTGCATATAACAATGCTTTGTTGCTTATCTCTTTAAGCAATCAATACAAATGGAGTTTGTATTGCTAAGGTGTCAACATGGTTTTTTTTCCTCTCTCTCTACTCGATTGTCCCTCTATCTACTCTATGTTGATTGTCCCTTCCCTTTCTACTTGATCTTTACCTACACTTGTCAGTCACCACAGTCGATCTCGATTTTTGTAGTCGTTGACATCGCTTAAATCGATCTTTGCACCCTCGTTGATGTAATCAGAGGCGTTGACATTATGTCCCCTTCTCTATTTTTCAAAGTCTAGTGTGGTGACTACAAATTATCATACTTTATAATTATTTTTCATTATTTGTAGCAAATTAGAAAATGTGAATATGTAATGACTTTGGGATATAAATGAGAATAGAATTAGGATGACAATTTTTTCTCTTGTTGATGTTAATTGTTATATTCTTCAAAAATTAGGAGATGATTACCTCCTCATTAATGAGAGGGATGGGAAATATTGGGATTATTTAAGTAATTTAATAAATTAATTACCTTACGTAACAAATTCAAGAAAAGTAATGAATCATTTTATTTTGAGTCTCATGTCAATTTTATTTTCACATTGATTTTATATTCCTCTTTGATTTTCGCGCACCAAACAACATTTAGTGTTTTATGATGTTTAGATTCATTCTAAGTATTGGCAATTGAATTTAGAAAATTATTCTTTTTTAACTTTTATGCTATAAACTTTTAAGTTCTTTCACATTTGAATAGTTTGCTATAATTGAGAGTATTTACTTATTTATGTTTAAATTAATTTGTTTGTTTTATCAACCGCTAATCAAATATTTTAGAATTACTATGTGTTTAGGTTTCCTCAGGTACTGGAATTTTGTGCCTTGTCATTGTGCCTATGCTTAGGAGACCTTTGCTCCTAGAATGCACATTGCACCTTTAATAACTATGATTGGGAGAGAATGATATGGCGACTAGGAGGATGATAACACCAGTAGCCCTTTCAAGTATGGGAATGCCCAACAAAAAACAAATTATCAAAACAAGGATCCAATTTGTTGGTATGGGGGCTCAAATGTTGCACAAAACATACAAACCCTAAGACATGAAGGGGTAAGGAGAATAAAGATTGATCAGGATGCAAGACAGAATAGGTAATGTCACACCACAGAAGATGGTAAATGATCAATCAGGTAACATGCAGTGAGGAAACCCCAAAAAGATTTTTGGGAGAGGTGCATATGGAGTAACAAAAAATGAGCAACATCCAATAAGTGGTGATTTGTTTCGCTCAATGACTATAGGGACAGGAGGTTTGATTGACAATGTCATGAGAAGACAGAAAAGTCTAAAAATCTAATGAAATATTCTTTGGCATTATCAGACAATAAACACTTGAGAGAAGTATTATATTGTCTGCTAATCTCATAATAGAAGAGGCAGAAACAATTACAAACTTTCATAAGAAATAACGAAGTTAAATGAGACTTATCATTCTCAAAAATAAAAAAAATACTTAACTCAGAAAATGAAACATCAGAAACATGACAAGGACCTCAAATATCAGTGTGAACAACCTGAAATGGACTGGTCATGCGGGGAACATAATGAGAAGAAAAAGACATTATGATGTTTACCTAACTCACATGTTTCACATTGGATATGTACTAGACTCTGTAAAAGAAGAGGCAAACTGAAGTTATTGAGGCTAGGATGTCCGAAACACCATGTAGTTAAGTATTTACGGGAGATGATGGAGAAACAGTAGCTGCAGCAGCAACCAAATTTTGATGTAGATGTTACAAATTATTCACTTCAGTTCCCCTGCCAATTGTCTGCCCAGTCCTTAGATCCTGGAAAACAAAATGGGATGAAGAGAAGGCGACAGAAAACCAGACAGAAAACACTAGCAGACAATAGGCTGTGGGCGTTGGCAACAGATGGTGATAGGAGCAGCGACCAGAAGGCTTCCAGGCAATGGCTGCACAAGATTTTGACATTACGTCCACGCTAGGGCTCTGATACCATGTAATGGGAGAGAAGATAGAAAATTCTTGTATATTGATCAAAGAAGTTACAAGAGAAATTACACGTACACTACTAACACTTAACAGTAATAAAAGAGAAGAAGATGATATATTGTTATTGAAGTGGTAGTACATATATATATTGGTTTACTTGATCCATACTCCAAATTAGGTTCAACCTAATGGACAATGGGTCACAAATACTAATATAATTATTACTGTATTGACATATATTAATATCTTCATCAACCCCCCCCCCCCCCCCCCCCCCCCCCCCCAACCATTCAAGTTCAGCTGATAGACACCACTTCAACTTGTCAAAATTTATCCCATTACATAACAAATAAGTCACCTTGAAATCTCATACCATATTATTATTCATATTCTGTTAATAGTTTTTATTGCTCTTTTTCGTTATCAATAAATTCTTCATCCTCAAAACATTCACCACTTGAATTCACAAATAACTTAATGGGTTGATCATAGCATGAATTATTCATTCAATGGATGCAAGGATAATGAAGTATAACACAGGACCTCAATTAGAATGAGGAACCCCACACAGTGGAGTGGCTTCATCAAAATAATGTTCCACAAGGAGGTGGTTGCAGTTGTTGTAAGTGCTGCCAGCAGTGAAGTTGCTGGCATCATTGGAACATTGGAGCTGACCAGCGGCTAGAGACAGGAGCATTTCGCGTGGCATGTCAAGCAAGGAAGAGATGTTGAAAGAGTGGTTGGTATTCAAAAATGCGATTTGCATATGATGATGTGAGAGAGAATAAAATATATTTACTAATATGCCATTAAGAAAAAATGGTTGTCCATGTTTAAAAATGTTAATACAAAACATTGAAGACATCTTAAAATGTTTTTGGATTTCTATTTTTAAATCACAATTTTTATAACTGTTTTCATAAGCAAAAAAACAAAATAATTCAACCCACATGATATACAAAACAGGAAAACTGTACCAAAAATCTGAACCAAAGGGGCAATAAATGTTAGCCCAAAAATGGTTTCATTAAACTATTCCATTTAGCTAAATCACACAAATTAAATTTTGAAAGCCTGTCCTAGTTACAATGGAATTTGCATGCTTGTTTCATGGTTCAAGTCTAATTAAGCATTCTTAGAAGAGTTATTCTGAAAATCTGAAACAATTGTGTATTGTACTTACTGCTTTACAGTTTATTCCATTGAAGGTTCACAATGAAGTTGTGGTCTTGCAACCTCAATTCTCAGCTTGCAAATGCTTTGGTTATTGAAGGAGATTATCTGAACTCGATTTCTCCCTTGGAATGTGGATATGAATGTGCTACTGAACTATGTCTTCCAGAATTGCAGGTTTGTGTAAATGGAGATGATTAGCTTTTTGTTCAAGCCATTTGTTACCTATATATCGCCGTTCTCATGTTTGAGTGAGTAGATGATTGAAAACTGTTTCCTTTTTCTTTTATTTTTTTTATTCAGAGAATTATAATAAAAACAAATTTTTATTGTCATTGGTAAATTTTCCTACATGTGGTGTGTTGTGCTAAGAATGTTTTCATTCTAGAGTTTAATTGAATTGAATAGGTCAGTTTTTCTTCCTGTGGACCGTTGGCAATATCTATGGATTGAATTTTTTTCTTTGTGATGGGTGATCAGATCTTTTTTGCGACTTCTATCCTGCATGTGCATCTTATGCAATGGGATGATACGATTTTGGTTGAAGAAGCTGTCAATAAGTGCGACAAGATATGGGAGTCCATTTTGCCAGATAAAGTAAGTCTACAATTTCATTAAACTGCAAGTTACATTTTCTTTAGTGTTGTCATATTAAGCAGTGGGGCACCATGTTGGCTTGCTTTACTGTTTAAGCTTTTGCTATTTCAATATGAAATATGTAGAATGATGAATTTCGTTGTAGTGAAGAAACTCATGTTGAGTGTCTGCTGGTAGACATGTGCTTTAAGAGGTAAAGAGTTGTTTATCCATCAGTTTGATTTTCCTCATAGTAAACACTGATTTCATCTTTAATAAAATACAATGTTTCCCATGTCCTAGTGCCTTATGAAGATCCAATAACAATTTTATCAGGGGCTTTATTGCTGTGCCCCATAAATATGGAACAAGCAAAGACATGCTGTGAATGCACCTCAAACATATTTTAAAAAAATATTTGTCTGTCACATGAGTCCGGAACTCAGTCATGAACCCAAACAGTCAATCCACTCCTCCCTAGTCTTTTTTGTCTATGGTTTTCTATAACTGGTGATCCACCCCTTAGGTTGCTGCCTAATCTTGGTTTTGCTTCTTCCTCCCATCTATTTTGTTCTCCTGTGCCTTCATCTATGTTCTCTGGTTCTCCTTTGCTGGTCTAGTTTCTCCGGCAGGTGGTATTGTACTATTGTCTTGTAAACAGAGATGGGGAATAGTGTTTTTAAAAAATTTAAACCTGTTAGAACCGACAAAAATAATGTTCTCTCGATGCTCTTTTTTTAACAGGGTACCGCTGTACGTTGTGGACTGTACAGCTATCCGGCTGGATCTTTAATTATTTTATCCAAAAAATAAATTTAGATATTTATACTTTCCTTTGACTGTTTTTTCATTAAATTTTGATGTTTATCATAAATAACTAATCAAATGCTAACCCATCTATTCACTTTTTTTAAAACCCTGCATGTATCCGTGCTTTGTAGTTAGGTACTTGCAATTATATAGTTTCTCTTCATGATTGGCCTTTTAATGTCCTCCTGTATATGCTTTTATCCCTCATAAGCCACTTCTTCGCATGGACTGCTTTCTAAAAAAGTATTTGTTATGATAAACATTTTTTTTGTTAAATTTGTTCATATCAATTTGCAATTGGATAGATTCAAATAAGTTGTACATGGGCTTGCGTATTTATTTATATACTAATGTAACTACAGTGTGTTGTGTCCACACAAATAATTTGTTTCGTTTGTTCTCTGTTGTAAATGTGCTGATTTCTACTAAGGTATGCAATTTGATGCAAACTTTTGCTTCTTTTGCTTTGTATGTTTCTCTGTTCAATAAAGAGACAGCAATGCCTTGGTCTACTCTTTTATTCTGAGCTGCTAAGAATAATGTACCTACTCCGGATATGTGACTACAAGAATGCTGCTGAACATGTTGATAAATTGGACGTTGCTATGAAGGCTGAAATGCAAAAAGCTCAGCATATACAAGAACTGGCCATGGAACTCAATGTTGTAAATCAAAGTCTTTCTCGGTCTAACTTGCAGCATAGGGATAAATCTGCACTGTCTGTGAAACAGTCCCAGATTCAAGAGCAGTTGCAAAATGCGACTGGATTGGGTTCAATAAGCAAAGAATCTGCAAACCCAGCATATCTTGGATACATGATGGAAGCATGGGGAGCTAAACTTGATCTGGCAGGAGCTCCTATTGATGGGGAGTGGCTACCTAAAAGTGCTGTCTTTGCAATGGTTGATCTTATGGTTGTCATAGTTGAGCGTCCAAAGGGAAATTTCAAGGAATGTGGAAAGCGGATTCAATCTGGACTAGACACTATTGGAGGTTGGTGTGAAATATTAGTTATTTTTCTTTTGCCTGTGCATATGACATATATTTGATAATTGATATCAATTGTTCCTTAGTCATCGATTTCAGTTACACATGGATTCATGCACATTACTTTATTTGGAAACATGTTTTTGTTCTTGTATTGGAAATTTTGAATTATACTTGAAAATTCCCTGAAAATATATGACAAATTAATCCATTATCCATCACCACCAGCAATTAATCTTAAGTCAAGGCCAGAGAGGGATGACAAATATTCATTATCCATCATCGATACAATTAATCTAGAGGGGAGCACCACAGGGAAGACAAATGAAAAAATACTGGGTAGAGGGAGCAGATTGAAATTTGGCAGGTGCAGAGGGTAACTGGGTTACCAGAGAACAGAGCCCATGGGAGCTGTTGCTATCACCAATCATGCCAAGGTGTCAGGGGAGACTGAGAAGACAATAGGTGATTGGGGAGGCCTGGAGGCTGGGGGGGCAGGGCTTGATCACATCAGGAGAGAGTTGCTGTAGGTTTTTATTTTTATTTTTATTTTTAAATAAAAGTCAGGCAAAATATTGCTTTGGACGCTTTACTGACACTTTGCCTACGCTTTAAAGCATTGTTTCACTTTGAATGTGTGGGAGCACTTGGATGCTTTGACAGTTATGCTGATTACAATTATTTTCTATTCTTAAACAAAAATGTATGGAAAGAAACCTCATATTGATCCGCTCTCTACTATATGAAACCTCTATTATATCAGAATTCAAATTATCTTTTATGTAATTTCTGTCAAATTCAATATGTTCCATGCGATTATGCAGTACTCGATTATTAGCTATTTCGATAGTAGCAAAGCATCGCTGGCTTTTAAGTGTCATAACCAAGAGCTTTCAAAAGAATATGTAACCTTGTGAGTTCTTGAGTAGCATGATGAAGGTGCTGATATTCAGCTTCTGTATTGGACAAGGAAATCACAATTTGTTTCTTACTCTCTAACTTACCAAATTTTCACCTAGAGGTGACATATACCCAAAAGTAGATTTTCTGTCCAATTTGGATTCGACAAAGTCAAAATCAGTATATCTCATAATGTTAAGGCGTTTATGGTTACATAACATAACACTTTTACCTAGAGAAGACTTCAAGTATGCTAGAATACGGTTTATAACATTCATATGCTGATCACTCCGATTATGAAATGTCTAGTGTATTGTGAGTCAAATAGACTAATTATTTCACTAACTTTGATATCTCTCATTATTCGTTGGAACTTAATTGGGTAGATATTTAGATCACGATTCATCTTAATAAGAGCATCTACAAGTTTGCAAGTCAAATTAACAGTTTCACTTAGGAGATCTAGAACATACTTTCGTTGAGAGAGAAAAATTGATTGCTTTGATTGGGATATTTTAACGTGGAGGAAGTATTTTAGGGCCTCTAAGTCCTTCATTAAATGACAACGGAGTTTTTCTATGTTAGTTATGTTGTTGTTCAGAACAATTATGTTATCAAGATAAGCAAAAAATACTATAATATCATCACCATTTCTTGTATAGAAGAGTGTGTGATCAGCCAAAGCTTGCTTGAGATCATACACCTTCATCGAATGACCTCAATCGATAAGTTCATTGTAATTGTTTTAAATCATATAATGCCTTCTTCAACTTGCATATCTTTTTCTTCTTTTTCATATATGCCTCTTCCATCAAATTTCTATGAAGGAAGACATTTTTACATCAAACTATTGTAATGACTTGTATTTTATTTTAAACATTCATTTGCATCTCATTGTCTTTTTATTTTGGGATAACTTAATTGTTTTCCAAGTGAAATTCTCCTAAAGGACCTTCATTTCATCTACAATAACAAACTTCCATTTGACATCTTCACAAGCTTCCTGAAAATGATTAGATATAAACACAAAAGACAACTGGAGGATAAAAGCAAGGTGAGATTTAGACAAACGATGGTAAGAAATGAAGTTAGAAATATATCTAAGTTATTCTAGTACAGTTATCAATGAAAGACCAAAAATACCTACATTCGAAAGTTGAAGGGTAGAAAAGAGACCCCAAATATTTGTGTGAACACAAGAAAAAAGGAATAGAACTTTTATTTAGGCTGATTTTAAAAGAAACACAATATTTTTTAGCATAAATGTATTGTTTACATTTCAAATTGGAAGCAGAGATAAGAGAGACAATAAGTGTTCTAAAGTGGCAAAAGAGGATTGCCATAAAAGTATTTTTTCTTGGGTGTCTCATGTCTTACTTGGAATTCAATGCTGTTCCTTCTTTTCAATAGTATAAACCTTATCTTTTTTTACTAATGTCAATCGTTATTTTTATAAGATTGTCTTAAAACACATCGAGTAGAATAAAAGGTTATAGAATAGTTAAGACGTTTGATAATTTGGCTAATAGATAGTAGATTATTAGAGATAGCATGCACAAGTAAGATAGAAGACATGGAAAGAATAGGTGATAATGAGATATTTTGCATAGCAGTCCCGTTATTGAAAGGTGATTCAAAGAGGTAATTAGAGAGGAATTACTAGTCATATGATGAGTAGTTTTGGAGTCAATAACCTTAGATTTTTCAATAGGGGAAAGAAAATCCAATTTAGAATCATCCTTCGGACTTGGACAATATGAGAAACAGAAGATGGATGACTTTTATTTTTGGTAGTCATTTGAACCTTCTTGCTAGCTCTAAAGAATGCCAAGCTTACACAAAAAATGCCAAGCTTACACAAAAAAAAAACTCCAATTTAATGTTTCGAAGATATCCCACAAAACTTCAAGAATATCAAAGATATTTCTTCTCCATCCACACCACAAAATTTCACGTGCAACACACCCAAAATATACCTCCAAGCAGTAGGTTGGGAAGGAAAAACTTGGACAAACCAATGGTTGTAAAAACAAATTGACAGAAGTGTACAATGGTAGCAAGTGACAGCGGTGGTGACTGGTGGTAGCGACGGTGGCATTAATGGTGGTTGTTTTTTGCAGTTGTGCGACAGTTGTTTGGAGCTTCAATAATGCTTAGTTGCGATATGTTGCAAAACACATGCATTGGTGGGTGGTGACAAGGGTTACAGCGTCAGTGGCGGGGACAAGCGGTGATGGTGGTAGAAGTACCTTGGACATAGAAGTTGAAAAGCAGAGTTGATGGCTTAGGACAAAATCAATTGAGAACTGCCTTGTGTTGTCAATGATGGCTTATGACGATGGCGATGTTGGAGACAGCGGTGGATGATGTAGGCTGTGGCGATGGTGACAATGATGACAGTAAGGAGTTGTGGCTCGTAGTAGAGAGGGATTGAGAATATACACTCAACCTAGGACACGCAAAGCGACATCATTCGGCACACATTGATGGCAGAGGTGGCAGGAAGAGGATAGGTCGACTAGAAAGGGATGAGTTGAGAAACTCTAGCAAGGGTGGTAACAACGGCTCCTCTTTCTTCTTAGTTATTGATAGATTACAAACATAGTTATTGATAGAGCAAGATGAAAATAGTAGAAAAAAATAACTCTTTCTTCTTAGTTATTGATAGATTACAAACATACACAATAGATGAGACTTAATATTGGAAAGAATCCTATTTATGTAACATAAATATACATCCAAATATACAACTAACTAATTACAAGCATTGCTAACTCATTCTTACATTTTATTCCAATTGTTTTCAAAACATCTAATACTATTGTTATTATTATAAAAAAAATTCAGTATAAGTTTTCAAAAATAGAAAACAAAACTGGTTGTAGTACCAAATAAGGACTTAGGTTTCAAATTTCATGCATTAAACTTTGTATTGCGGAAAATAATAATTTTTTGGCTAATTCTGTTGGGATTTACACCATCGATATGCATAATACCGTGCAGCTTTCCCATATTTCCATTAAAACCAATAACATTAAATCTCTAACAATTTTTTTTACATGCAGAGGAGCTGGTGAAGCTTGGGATCATCGATGGTACGAGAGGTTAGGATGATTTTCAGTTTTCTATTACCATCAAGAAAGGCAGTATTGTTGATTCTTCCTTGCATACTTTTTTTTAAAGACAATGCAACTAGTGCCAATTTCTTAGAAAATTCATAAGAGGTACTCTGATAGTTTATAGTGAAAGTTAGATTTCAAAATTTGATGGCCTTTTATATCAAGGATGCTAAAACAATCTTTTTTGAATTATTTTTTTGTTAATCAGAAATGGAATTACAGCAGCGTGCCATCTGGGTAGCTAGCATTTACTTAATGCTCCTAATGCAGTTCCTTGAAAACAAAATAGCAGTTGAGCTCACACGATCAGAATTTGTTGAAGCACAAGAGGTCGTTAGTATGCTCATTCTGTTGCGTTTACAAATTTGACTATATTTGGATTGGCTTTTACTTTATATATTTATTTTATGACTTGTCCTTCAAAATTTTGTGCCTACAATGTTATTACAAGCTTCTGTTGGCAAACCAAACTAACGTATATTTCACGCAACTTGTTAAATGAGATTAGTATAAAACCAGCATTTTGGAATTTTTTTCCTGGGTTTGACAGTTGTTGTAATGTAATTAAAAAAACCTAGTGTGTTTCTTGAATATTTATTAAATTAAAACTTTATATTTTATTTTATTTTTATATGCTTTCAATCTATAATGAAAATTTATTGAAATTGTAGAATGATAATTATGTGATAAAAAATATTTAGATACAATTGAGTTCTGATATTCATGTTAAAATAAAATATATTATTTATTTTGTTTGTACACCACACACCATAGTTGTTTGAAGCACAATCATACCCAAAGCGCCTTTGGGTCTTGGGCTTTAGTACAAAGTGCGAAAAAAAAAATGCATGCTTTATCAAAATATATAAAATATATATTACGCATGCATTGCAATTTATATAATTATTAACATTGGAGATTTAGCAAATAATTCTCGAAATCAATAGTTTCACACTAAATTAAAATATGGCACTTCATAACTTTTACCCTATGCTTGGCAAAATATAGAAATTAGGTGGAAAGAAAATAAGTAAAAACAATATGGAAAGAAAATAAGTGGAAAGAAAAAGGGTGGAATTTTATTTGTTGATGGGGTGCTTGGTTGGGGATGAAAATGTATGGAAAAGTAATGTAATTTTTTTTTTTTATGTTTTTTTATGTTTTGTTATGTTTTTTTATTATTTTCTTTTGTCACGTGTCCATTATTAATTGGGTTTTATTTTACTGTGTTTTCTATGGCTTTTCCGAGCAAGTAGGTATGAAAATGATTTCACGTTTTTCAAAACATTTTTTATATTCACTATACAAAATCCATCTCTATCCAAGCAAGGGAAAATGAGTTTTTCACCTTTTTTCAATACCTCTTCCCCTTTTCTATGCTTTTTTCGTAGGAACCAAGCAGAGCCTAGAGATTTAGTCTTAAAACATAAAGAGAAGAGTCACATGACTCTTTTGTTAGACAAGGAAGCTGAATTATTTCTAACATAAAAAACATCTCTTATGACTCACCATTTCCATAAGTGAGCCAATAAATTGTAAGTACTAATTGAATATCAACATTTCTTAAAACATTAGCCATTTCGGTTGCTTTTTCTTTTTCATCTTCATCAATTGGATTCAAAGTACAATTAATTCGTTTGGATGTCTAAAACTAAATTTCAAGTGTGTTGATGTTTTTTTAATGATGTTCAAGTTATGTTGTTAGGCTCCCAAGCACTTGAAACCATATTAACACTTCCTCAAGTCAAATCATCATTGTCACCCAAAGTTATGGGAATAGTATTGCGAGAGTTGTATTGCCTCAATGCTTTATGGTATTTCACAAAGCCTAGCTAATCAAGCGAGGTTAAGTTAACTTATTTCTTTTCTTGTTATGAATTTGTGTGAATAAATAAATGTATTAAGATTTATTTTCCAAATAGAAAAATAATTTACTAATTGTTCTAATTTTGAAACTCTCATCTTCAAAGACAAGGTTGTGAAATGTGTAATGCGCACTTGAGACTCAAAGGGTCTTATATTGCTTGAAGTGCAAAACGCAAAAAAAAGTGTTTGCTTTCATTTTGCACATCAATTGGTGGTAGCACTCTTAGAGTGCTATCTAAAGGAGGTCAGAGGTTTAATTTTCACCTCCAACAACTCGTGGATTATTTAGGGAGTGTCACGTGACAATTTAGATGCCTGCCCACCGGCTAGTGTGTGTGCTAAGGTGGTGGACCAAGCCTCCATCCGGAATATTCGAGAAAGAGTTGGAGGGATTTGGGCTTGCAGGCCTGGTTTATAATATATTTGACCCAAACTATTGATGTAAAGTTTTATCACACTAGTTGCACATAAATATAGATCCCTTTTTAGGGTGACTGGACCAGTATAGCCAACCCTCCATAGATGGGCCCATATCAACCCAGTCGGGCCTGTAGGCCTGAGAATCCCCAACCTGGATAATTATCTGAAAGGGCCTCTCGACGTTGGCCCGTAGATAGGCTTCTAGAATGTCACTTGTCACCCTTAGATAAATCCTCCGAGATGTTGGAGGTGGGAATGGAACACTTGATCTTCCTTTAAACAAGTGCATGTCATACCACCTGCCACTAATTGACGCACATATATACACTTTTGGATTAACCTTTAATCTTATAATAATTAATTCTAGAATGAATTTAAATATCTAGAAACTTAAACCCAAACGCAAATAATAAATATAACGTATAAAAACCAAAGAAACTATATAATATCTACAAATAATAAATATAGCGTAATAACTATAGTCTTGAGAATTGAAGATGTAGCTTTCTGTTCATCTGCTTTAATGACTCAGATCCAAACGAAATTCCAACATGTATTAAAAGCATTCACCTGTTGATAACTTGCATGGGATTATAGCAATATCCAGGGTTCCATAGTGGAATGATAGAAACCGTTGCTCGGAGGACTAGACTTTAGTAACACTAGCAGATGTGGACTTGCAACTGATTCTATTGCAACAGAGATGGTGCTGTTTCCATGAGGCTGTTGTGAAATGTGACAGATTCTGGAAGACAGAAAGTGGGAGATGAGATGGATGATGCCGTGATGGAGGCTGTTGTGAATGAAGCTAGCAAACAAGGAGTTGAAGTTTTTTTTTGATAAGTGAATTTTATTAAAAAAATCAAGTATACAAGAAGTGCACAAGAAAAAGAATACACAAGGAGCATGGGACAAAGACAAGCTCAATCTAGCTAAAAAAAATCAAACAGAAATAACATCAAAAAGACAAGAGAGACAAAAACATTCAGAGTCAGCCAAACAATCCCAAAGCATAGGAGGAAATAAAGTTTAAGCTCATCCAAGCAGCATTCACAACCCTGAAAAAGATGAGTATTCCGCTCCCGCTAGAGACACACTAGATAATGCAATGAGGAATAGCGCTCCAGACCGCACACTTCCTGCCCACTCACCCCTGCCAGGATGAGAAAAGCCAATGAACACTGTGAGGCATCACCTAAGATAGACCAAACAGCCAAACAAGAAGTTGAAGTTGATCAGGAGTGATGCTGGTAGATGACTGGGAGATGCGATTTCGTGAGTGATGCAGTGGCGCAATGTGGTGGGGTGTTGCAATTACAATTAGTGCTTCTTAATTTATTATTGTTATTAGTAAGGGCTGTTTAGTCCTTTTTCTGTTGCCTGCTAGATTTAGGTTTGCTTCTGTTGTATGTACTTTCTATCACCTTGCTGAATGTGATAATCATTCCTCAACTTGCTCAAAATGGTATTGAAACCCATTACTAAATCTAGGGCCTTGAATTTTGGCTGTCTTACGAGTATTATTTAATGATGTGTGTTTACAGGCGTTGGTGCAGATGAAGAATTGGTATATCCGCTTTCCCACGATTTTACAGGCTTGTGGATGCATTATTGAGATGCTCAAAGGGCAGTATTCTCACTGTGTTGGCTGTTTTAACGAGGCAGCATTTCATTACATTGAAGCAGCAGAGGTGTGCTACATTTGTTGATCTTTCTCCTAAATTTCATTCGACTATATATATTATATCGAGAGATATATCTACAATGTTCCTAAAAGATCAAAATTACGTTAAATGGCTACTGCACTGTACAAAATACCTTGGCTTTTGAGTCAATCCTACAAATTGACAAATAGGGCCCACGTTTGATCTGATTAGTCAAGCAATGCTTAAATTCCTGTCAGTTTTGGTTAAAACATTGATGAATATGATCCAGGGCTTACAAACATTTGTTAATAAACTTATGGATTAATTCTTTTCAATAATCAATGGGATCCAATCTTCTGTATTTTGAATGCGTAATTTTCTGTTTTGCCTGGGTTAAATTTCATGTTTGTCTGGACCCTTGGCCTCCATGCCAACATAATTTGTGGCTTTTTAAAATTAATTCACAGTTGGACCCATGGTCCCAAACATACCCCCTAAGATCTTTTTTATCCACTGTTACATAGTGAAAATGTCCCTATGACCCACACAAGGCATCCAACCCTAAACAATATTATTTATCTTCTTTTTCATAAAGTCCATGTACAACAATCTTTAAGACTATGTATACTATGTTTTATAAGTTGTGTTGTTACCCTTCAAAGCAATAGCTTTTTATAAAAGTATACACCTTTTATATTGTAGTGTACTCGTTTACTCTGGATTTTATCACTTCTATTCAGTTAACAGAGAGCAAATCAATGCGAAGTATGTGCCATATTTATGCTGCAGTCTCCTACATCTGCTCTGGTGATACTGAATTATCTTCACAGGTGAACTTCTTCACCCCTTCAAAACCTTTTTTCCCTGCTTCTAGGAATCACATAAATTTTTTGTGTACATCTTTGTTCTATAGGATTTAATTACAAATAATCACCTTATTGCAGGCCCTTGATTTAATTGGACCGGTATTCAGAATGATGGATTCATTTGTGGGGGTGCGAGAGAAAACTTGTGTTTTGTTTGCTTATGGCCTTCTGTTAATGAAACAGAACAATCTACAAGAAGCACGGTAGTCCCTCTATATTTTTCATGGCACTTGTTTTTTTTTTTTGGTTATAACAAGTTCCATTTTGTTTTCCCATCTCTATATACTATGTTTTATTTCCCTTTTTCCTGAAAAGATAAGAGAGTTTTTTGTCGAGTTGGAGATGTTGAATTTGATGATAGATGATGTGATTGCATCTTGAAATGTTATGGAATGCTAAGATGAAGGTATTTCCTTGAATGGACCCCTGGGAACAAGTGAACATTACAAAAAATGAGGAAGACCGTGTATTGCTACCATGCTGAGTAAGTTTTGACTTCAAAGAAATGTAAATGTGATGTGTGTTGACCGGACCAAAAACACAGGAACTGTTGGTTTAAATTGATATTGAGTTTCAACATGCTTCTATGGATCTAACGAGTGAGAATAGCTTTTCTGTATGCTACGATGAATGTAGGCACTTTTTATGTATCTGTTCCTTTTCTTACGATGAGGCTGATTCCTCTCCACATTGATGCAGAGTTCGATTGGCCTCTGGCTTGCGGATCACACACAATCATTTAGGAAATCTTCAACTTCTTTCACAGTATTTAACAGTGCTTGGGAGCTTGGCCCTTTCGCTTCATGACACTGGACAGGCTAGGGAGATCCTGAGATCTTCCCTTACATTGGCCAAGAAGCTCTATGATGTCCCTACTCAGATCTGGGTAATAACAGTTTTGACAGGTATGCCCTATTCATTGTGATCATTCTCATTTTTATTTATTTATTAGAATCTCCGAGATCATGTCATCAAGTTAGGAGGCAAGGGGATAAGAGCATACCTGTTAGGAAACGAACTTACTAATGTTATTAGTGTTTATGCACCACAAATAGGCTTAGATGAGACTAGTAAACGGGAATTCTGGGAGGATTTAGATATAGGGTCACGAAGTGTACCAAGCATTGATAAAATGTTCTTTGTCCACCACTGAGAACTGAGTGTGTTGTCTTGGATCAATTATGTAATGACACAAAATTGGTGCTTTGGCATCCAGTAATGTTTAAACTAGGTTGCTTATTATTATTCCAAGTTATTTTGTCTACTCCTAGTATAGTTAAGTTAGTTTTTTTAATTGCTATCTCTTCAGTAGATGAGAAGCAAAAAATTGACACCAAAAGCCTTTGTTGGATTTGAAAAAGAAAGAGTATGGAGGCAGACTAACGTGGGTTGTTGGAAGATAATTTAGTTAAATCCTCATTATGAGATATAACTTGCTTTTCATTTGCTTACGTTTTAATTTTTATACCTTCTTTATCAACTTCTATATTTATATGATTGCAGCTTTGTATCAAGAATTAGGTGAGAAGGGAAATGAAATGGAGTACTTGTCATATCAACGGAAAAAAGTGGATGATTTGCAAAAGAGACTTGCTGATGCACGTGCATCCATTTGTCACCTTGAACTAGTAGGACATCCACTCAAAAGTTCCAGCCTGGAACATCTTGTGTTACAGGGGAAAATTGAATATCAAATCCACGGACACTTATTGACCTCTGTCCCTGTATGTTTGTGAGCAGGTTGACAGAGTAAAACTTGAAGTTCAGCAACTGAACGATTTCGATGTCAAACGGGCAAATGCAGGACCATCCATGAGCATGAGGGTCGATCTTGACATCCCCGAGTCTATAGGTTTGCCTACCCCAGCACCTGCTCAGTCGTCATCAAGGCTAATGGATCTGGATACGGGGAGGCGAGGAAAAAGAAAATTATAGTTTTCTAGTTGTACAATTGATTATTTAGGGGGTGTGAAAGCTTTCCGGTCTTGCCCATGGCACTGCGTTAAGGCTGTTTCACCCTTGGCATAGGTGACGACTGCAGGCGATCACTAGCGTAGCGAAGTTCATTTTGCAGATTTTTGCCTTGGATGGCAGCCAAGGCCTGATCTGATTTTTTTTTTTTTTTTTTTGCACATAAGCTAATCCTAGTTTACCCCTTGTGAGTTGTAATTGTCCGTTGTTAAAAACTTTATGCCCTGACCCAATTACTAAGTGGATTGGAATTCAGCTAGCGTTCAGAAAATAGTGAGTAGGAACTGCGTCAAAAGGCTCCTTTTATTTTTTGGTTTGTTTGTTTACATGAAAACACGTCATATGACATCTATTCTTTTTCTTAGATATGTTTTCTTGCAGCTCAGCAGGTCCTCCATTGTTCAGCTAGCAGGACCGGGTATATTTTCTTAGTTTGAACTTTATATTTGGTAATCATTATTAAACAATTTTAGTGAACTTTTTAAATGTTTTTCTCAATAAAGTTTTAAATTAGGGGGATGTTTTAATTCTGTTTTTGTTCTGATGTTGTTATATATATATTTTTTTGTAATTCTAACGGGTCGTTGGGCTCTAAACCGGATCAAACACTGGATGTGGTGGTAGTAAAAAACTAATAATGGTTCCCAAGATAATTGTATGTTTCGACCCGACGAAAATGACATCACGTGCTCGGTACATATCTGTGTTTTATTATTTATTTATAAAATGCTATCGCATGAGTGTTTGATCCGCTCTTATTCAACAGTGTAGTCTAATCACTTGGAGTTTTTGATAACATGAAGTATTGTTTTCCTGTTTATATTGTAAATTATATTTGTATTTCAAACCAACTTTAATAATAGTATCCTTATCTATTTATATTATAAATATATATGCATTTCAAACCAACTTTAATGATATTATTATGATTATTATGCCTTGATGATTTAATATTATACATGTCAAACTTCATTTTGGTCTAGTTGAATATTAAACGTAATAATTCCAGATAATAGATGATGGAATTATGATAATAACGTACTTGACAGAGCATGATTTCCTGATAAAACAAAGAAGTTAAGATTAAAATAGGATTTGATCCAAAAAAATCAAAGTCAAATAATAGTCAAACATAGTTAAACATTGGGTTCAACACTCCGAACTTGATTGCATTTTTAAATTTTGCCTGTTTTCCTTATTTTTGTTTCCATATGTATATAAATATGTAAGTTTATGTCTACCCTTTATTTTCTTTCTGTTTTTTAAAGTCAGTATGTGAATTGAACTATTGAATGGTCAAAGTCAATAATCAATGTCTATCCCCTAATGATTTCTTTCTTTTTTAAAAAAATTGGTTTTGCTTTGTTTTTCATATTTTATAAGTCATATCACCTTTTATTTTATAGTTATGTGAAGTTAGCATTTGAACTGAGATAGTGGAATTTTCAAGAAGAATGAACAAAATATGTTCCCATTTCCCCATATACAAAAATATTTTGTTATGTAATCAACATTATTTCAAAATGTTCAAATGCTTGAAGGATATCAGATAATGCATTAAAAATATTGTCCGCTTTGAGCTCGCCATATCGGCCTACACGGCTTTAAAATGCATTGTGACATTTTTTAGCTCTACTCCACTATATTAACTCCTTGGCTTCCCTCACTTTCTTTCATGTAGGACAACTTCCCAACAATCTCCCCTTTTGTCACATATCGAACCACATCATAGGACACACCTATGGAATTTTCTTTATAGCTCCCCCTCATCATAGGACACACCACATCATAGGACACACCATGTGAGACCGTCATGGAATTTTCTTTATAGCTCCCCCTCAATCCATACCTGATCACTTGGTGACAGGGGTTTGTATTCCAATCCAATACCGCCGCACACCACAGGACACGCTACTCGACTACACTATGCCGAGAAGACTTTTGATTTCATGAAATATCTTTTTCGGAGCAAATTAGGCTTTGATAAGACTTGTTAGGATCGGGCCAAGGCACAGGCCTACCGGCATGTCACAATACTATCCACTTTGGGCTCGTCACATCAGCTTGCACGGCTTTAAAACGCGTGGTAACATTTTCCTGGCCTGCTCCACTATATTAACTTATTGGCTTCTCTCAATTTCTTCCATGTGGGATAACTTTCCAATATTAAAATCGTGACAACGACAATTATATTCAAGAGTAATAAGTCAATAAATTAACAAATTTTGCCATGGTAATATAATTATATTGACACAAAACATTTATATAAATAATTATATGGAAAAGGAAAAAGGGAATATAATTGTATAGATAAGCCAAAGCACGTGAGTTAATATCAATGAAAATCTCGATAACAGACTCATTGTCTCATTTTTCACAAGAAAAAAGAAAAACAATAACAGATTCAAGAAGAGGGTATTATCTCTCTCGGTCAAAGGAACAAGAAAAACGTACAAGCAAACTCTCTCTCTCTCTCTCTCTCTCTCTCTCTCTCTCTCTCTCTCTCTCACTTAAAGATGGCTCCCTCCAATCTCCGACTGCCTCTCCTCTTCGTCTTCCTCCTCCTACTCCTCCCAATAGCCGCCGCCGCAGCACCTACCATGCCGGCGATACAGCAGCAACAGCTCAACAACATCGTCGACGCCCTCATCGGCTCCGGCGACTTTGCCACCTGGGCCAGCCTTCTCTCCACCACTGACCCCGCCTCGATCCCCGTCTCTGCCACTCTTTTCATCCCCGCAGACAACGCCCTCCCCGCCTCCTTCGACCCCTACATCCTCCCCTACCACGTCCTCCCGCGCCGCCTCACCTTCGCCGACCTCCGCCTCCTGCCGCGAGACTCCCGCCTCCCCACGCTCCTCCCCGACCACTTCATCCTCGTCACCGACAACTCCGGGGCCAACTTCACCATCGACAACGACCCCGTCACGCACCCGGACCTCTACCTCGCCGCCACTGTTGCCGTCCATGGCCTCGCCACCGTCCTTGACTACCACAGAGGCTTGCCGTCATCGGGGGGCGAGCCGGTGCCGGTTCCGGTGGCGACGACTCCTCGGCCTCCTCCACCTCCACCGGCTGGGGAGGCGGCGTTGCCGGGTGGGGAGATCATCGGCGGGAGGATATCGGCAGTCGGGAAATCGTTTCCGGGAACCGTGGTTTCATGGGTGGCGTGTTCCGCGTCTGCTTTTGGGATGACGCGGTTCAATTATTAGGATCGTTTTTTTGGTTTTTTGTTTTTCAGATGGGTATGGATAGCTAATAGCTTAGAATGCATGGGTGGGTGTAGTTCATGACACGTACGTTGTTCTTTTGTTTTAGAATGATTATGATTTTCTTTTCGATTTTTTGGATCGTTTTTTTAGATGGGTATGATTTTCTTTTCTGTTCTCTTTAATGTTTGTTGTTCTTCTGTTCGGGGCTTCTTGAAGTTTGTATTTTAATTTGTTCTGATTCTTCAGAACCAAGTTTTGCTCTTCATATGTTGGTATATATATATATGAAAACTTCGAGAGAGGTGACGTCACGTCGTCTATATATATATGGACTATATGTTGAGGTACAAATACGTACCAATTATAAATCACGTCGTCGTCTATCATTTATGAATAAATTATTTTGTCAGAAATGAGATGATGAAGAGTTAAAATTTTGTATTACTGAGTGATTTTTGTTATTTGGTTTAAAATTAACAAGTGATCCGAATCGGTGTGATAGATTATGGAATTTCGCAACATAAAATGTGCAGATTTCAATGAGTTGCTGCGACGCATGCGTGGAATGGAACAGAGAAAGCGCTAAGAATGCTGAAGTCATGCATCCATTGTAAATTGCTGTGTTTAACATGAATCAATAATGAAATATTTCTTGTTATGCTCTTATACCCTGGTTTTCGAAACTCAATTAGTATAGTAATTTTTTTAAATGAAATTTATTTATTTATTATTATTACTATTTAATTTGCAAGAATGATTTTTTAAAAAATTTATAATTATGGTTTTTTCATATATATATAGCAATAAATTTTTGTAACAGTAGTATTGCATTTACAATTTTAAAATTTCAAATTTATGATGAAATTTCAGGAGATGTAATAATTAATAACACGCTTTTTTTTTTTTCGATCACAAAAAACTGGTGCTCCAAGTCGTTGGAACAACGCGCTACTTGTTGAGCAGTTGAATTATTTCCAAGCCCGCGGCAGCAGCGAGGTTAAGCAAGCCTGACGTACCAAACACTTTTTATAAGTTGCCTGAAATTGGATACTTAATTATCCATCCCCAAACGGTCACTAATTTCCTTTATCCACTGGTTTCCTATTTCTACCTTCCTTTTTCTCTACAAGCTAACTAGCTGCTACCATACTTATATATATATATATATATATATATATATATATATATATATATATATATGTATGTACCTCAACAACCCAGCTAGCTAGTGATCTATCCAAAACCCAATCCACCATTACCTGCTAATTATAATTCATTCAGACAAATGCAATTACATTGATTTGGTTTCTACCAACATCGAAGATTCATATATACGACGTACGACTACATTAGTTACTTACGTTGATTTTGGTTTTTTTCTTTAAAAAAAAAAAACAATGTCTCTGGCAGCTGCCACGTTAGACCCTCCGACCGCGCCGTCATCGCGCCGCCACATCGAGCGACTGTTGGCAATGGACCGCCACCCGGCCCCGAACCGGACGATCTACGGAGACCGTTTCATTCCCAGCCGGTCCGCCTCCAACTTCGCGCTCTTCGGCCTCCCTCCTCCCCCGCCGTCTGACGACACTTCCACTTCCACCCCTTACGCCCGGCTCCTCCGGGAAGCTCTCTTCGGGCACCCGGCGGCCGCGTCCCAGAACTTCTCGGTTGGGGCCGAACCGCCTAGTCGGAACATCTTCCGGTTCAAGTCCGAGACCCGCCGGCCCATGCATTCCCTCACGCCGTTCCGACCCGACGAGGATGACGATGAGCCTGTATCTCGGAGAGTACCAGGCAATCCAGATAAGGTGTGTGTGTGTATATATATATATATATATCGTACACTGTTATGCAGTGTTGATTGATTTCTCAAATTATTGGGTGTTTGGATCTGATGGGCGTGTTGGGTTTTCTCTGTTGATCAGGTGTTGGACGCCCCTGAGTTACAGGATGATTTTTATATGAACGTGGTGGATTGGTCGTCGGATAATGTGTTGGCAGTGGGATTGGGGCGTAGCGTCTATTTATACAATGCTGGTAATAACAAGGTACGTACGTAGTTTTACTATTTTAGCGGAACCATGTAACGTGATTGTTGATCTTATTGGTTTTTAGTTTCGTGATGTTAATTTCATCTTGTTCTCTGCATCCTAATTGCAGGTGATGGAGTTGCGCGGGTCGCGAGTTGATGTTCGTTCGGTAGGCTGGTCTCAGAGTGGCGCGACTCTAGCCGTTGGGACTCTAGATGGAAAAGTTGAGGTTAGACATTATTGATTACTGTGACTTGCCAGTACTCTTGTTTTCCACCGACCCACCTCTCTCTCTCTCTCTCTCTCTCTCTCTCTCTCTCTCACACTCACACACACACACACATTTGCGTATTCAAGACCTCTTTGTTTATGGAGGGAGGGGGCCAGCTGGGGGGCTGGAAAGATATGGAATCAACCTGCTGGATGAAATGAAATCTCTACTCCGGTAGTTTTTTCTTCACGTGATGCAGGGCCTTTCTTGTGCTTGCACTGCGAAGGATATTAGACGGGTTTTACAAGACATGCCTAATAGTCATAGAAAGCAGGTATTAGGATGATATGGTAGACTAAATAGTATAGGATCCTTGCCTTAAACAGAGCAAATTTCCTTCTTTTTAGATCCCGTTGAAGACCTACCCATGTAAAAAAAACAACGCAATTAACTGACCAACACTTAATTTAGGAGTCATCATGAGTACTTGTTCACTGCTCGTGTTATTATGATGCCATAACTTATCCTTAATCTTGCTGTGCGTGATAGGTATTTTGAACAATGATTTCTAGAAGATACCATAATTAATTATGTTTATTAGAACAACTTGTACTGGTTCGATAAGAAGCCCACACTATTAGCTGTATAAATCTGGTATTGAACCATAGGTATCTGCTCGGTAATGTCCTCCTCTCCCATGTTTGGCTGTGGTACACAATATTGACTATCGTTTATTAGGAATTTCTTGGATTTTACCAACCATTTGACCGCACTCGAATCACCATTGACATTACTGGTAATGTCACCCATATATGTTTCTCATCTTTGCCTAAGCTGATCTAATTTTTGGCCTAATGTTCAATGAGATAGTGTCGCGTGCATACTCGCTGTGAATGACATTGTTAAACTGATGCTTTGATTGAATACTCTGTAGATCTGGGATACATCTCGCTGTAAAAGGGTAAGAACAATGGACGGTCATCGATCACGTGTTGGGGCTCTAGCCTGGAGTTCATCTACGTTGTCTTCAGGTAGCCACGACCAAAGTATTCTTCAACGTGATATACGTGCTCAGGACAACTATGTTAGTAGGCTCATAGGACACTCATCCGAGGTTAGATTTATAAGGGATCTGACCCTGCCCTGCTTCCGTAGTTCCATTTCAACTTTATTTTCTCTTTTTCGTCATTTGATACCTAGACTTCTTTTTTTATTCAATGGATTATGGAGTGATGTCATGTTATCTCCATACTATATAATCTTTGTTACATCCATTCAATGCTTGAACTTGTTTTCTTTATCTTGTCGCGTTTTAGGTTTGTGGACTGAAGTGGTCCTTTGATAATCGTGAATTAGCATCCGGAGGAAACGACAATAAGGTATGGTTTTCCACTTATCTCTGCCCTATCATTTGTTTCAAGGAAACATAGCCATCAAGAATTCCTGTCTCCTTTCATGACACGCTCTCTTTTTCCAATGCAGGTCTTTGTTTGGAACCAAAACTCTACTCAACCTGTTCTGAGATACAATGAACATACCGCGGCTGTAAAAGCCATCGCATGGTCTCCCCATCTTTATAGACTACTTGCTTCGGGAGGTGGTAGTTCAGACAGATGTATCCGCTTTTGGAATACAGCTACTAACTCCCGTGTCAACTGCATAGACACTGGAAGTCAGGTGAAGCTACTGTCATGGGTTTTATATTTCCTGCATTCTATTATGGTCAAATGTGTCTGTGTGTGTAATTATAGTAGGGAAGGTTGGGTTCTAAAAATGTGTTAAATTGATCTACAGGAGTAAAATTGTCCTAGCGCCTTATACCCAATGGAAGTTAATCATTCCTAGAACTGATTAGAAACCATCGATAACCTGTATGAAAATGTTTTATCATTTTTCTAAGCCATTGTCTAGTTCCGTACAGGATAGAAAATCAGTTGTCCCTGCATGTTATATCATAAACCATTGTCAGCTGTGAATTTTCTGTATCAATTTCCTATGAATAATATATTAGATGCAAACTTGGGTGTTCTATATGGATGAATTGATAAAGATGAGCAACTTTTGGCATGTCTTTTTTCCTGAAGCTGTTTTCTATTATATGCATTTTCAGGTGTGCAACCTTGCGTGGTCTAAGAATGTAAACGAACTTGTCAGTACGCATGGTTACTCGCAGAACGAAATAATAGTTTGGAAATACCCAAGCTTGTCCAAAGTAAGAAATGTAAAACTTAAGTTGTGTTAATCTGTAAATATCCCTTCGGTTCATGATGTCTAACATATTGCTTCTAATCCAGGTGGCAACTCTGATGGGTCATACAAGCAGAGTTCTTTATCTAGCTCTCTCTCCTGATGGACAGGTAATTTTATATAATTCTATTCACCTGTCCTTTGATGAATATGTTGTGATGGTATATTACAATATGTTGAACCATTAATTATGAATGTACTTGCCTTACATAAATTGGTGTTGCAGAAAATTGCCACAGGCTCTGGAGATGAAACGCTCAGGCTGTGGAATGTCTTCCCTTCCCCTAAATCTCAGGTAAGTGCAGTTCTGGCCCAACGTATTGTCTTCCCTTATGATGAAGTTTGATTGTCAAATGCGTGCATAACACAAACAAGCTAATAGAGAAATTTTCGGTGCAGCATACGGAGAGCAACAATGGAATCTCGTATCTTGGAAGAGCTCAGATACGGTGATCCGGAGAGGCCATCTATTTTATGTAAAGCCAAGTCACAGAAGTTGTACCTTGCAGTAAAGCAAAACCACGGAATTTAAATCAGAAGCGGATAAAGGATATGACTCATTAGCTTATAATGTGTTGTAAATCAGGCACTTTTTTGTGTGTGCAGTGGGGGTCTGTTATCAAGCTCTTTAACCCCCTCTTCATTCAAGGGGAACCACATGCAAGAGATTGTAATTCCTGTACATAGGCATTCATAAAATTAAATTACCAGTTTTTCTTTTTAGCTTTTAGGATGCTCATCGGCGTGTTGTATGTACTTGGGAAAGCCAGGTATAATTTGGCCTCCCCCCCCCTATTTCCATTGAAAGAGAAAATAGAAAAGAAATGAATTCAATTCAATATGTTTATATTGCGAAAAATATTTAAAAAAAGGAGGAAATTAAAAAAATAGACTAAGTGGTTTAAAAAATTATCTAAGTTTATTTTTATTATGATAAAAAATAGCTAATGCAGTATTTTTTATTATGATAAAAAATATGTCGAATTTACAAACTTTCAATCATAATACCCAATTACACCTAGAAAAGTTTAGTAATAATTCTCTTCTGTCTCTCTCTCCCTAAATATCTCATACAAATTGAGAGGCTTGGGATATGATGATTAAGCGTAAGGGAGGAATGTTTATACCCCCAAATTTATAAACACACTTACCTTAAAAAATTAATTTATAAATAATAATTTAATATTATAAGAAAATTATAAGACTCTTTTCGATTAACACACTCATCTAACCCAGTGATACGCTTCCCCCTTTTCAATTCTATGGCACCAAGACCACTATTGTTTGTTGCTATGGCCATAAGGTATGACATTTGGGGACACCCATGCTTTTCCATAAATAGAACAAATTGATATTAATTTAGCAATTCCACATAATTTATGATAAAAAGGCTATCAATCTCACATATGATAATGTGTTATAAATTAGCCACTTTTTATGTATAGTGAGAGGAGTTATCAATCTCTTTGAGAGGGGAGCAAAATTTACTACATAGTTAAAGGTAGAAATCTTTCCTGGCAAACGCGTTTTGGAGGCAAGACCCGAGATAATTTCAAGTTGGTAAGGTCTACCAAGAACAAATCTGTGTGGACTGAAGGTTCAAAGCAGATAATATCTACTAGGGGTAATTATCGGTCGGTTTGGGTGGGTTACAACACTTTGTTAAACTGAATTTTTGATTTTCGGTCGGATTGATAGAATTACTCAATTTGCCTAAATCAGTTTAATTAATTTTCGGTTTATTTAATTTTCGGTCGGTCGATTTGTCGGGTTAAATTAGGTTAACTATTTTCCTGACCAAGCATCCTCAATATATCACCTTAAATTCACAACATCAACGCAAACTAGAATACAAAATATAATATTTAATCCAAACAAACCAAATTAAATTAATTATTATCATCAAAACTTAGGAAGTCCGCAATTAATGGACTTTTACTTTCAATTCATAAAATTTTTATATTTCTTATTGTGTCTGAGAAAAAAATTTCATCCAAAAATATTTGTCCGTTGGTTTGGGCGGGTTGCATTATTTATCTAATTAGTTTATTCAGTTCTTGGTCGGATTGACAGGCTAATGAACCCACCCAAACAAATATCGATTTATTCGATTTTTGGTCAGTTGGGTTATTGAGTTAAATTGGTTTATCGGTTTTTCAGTCCTAATATTTGCTACGAGGAAGACTGAACCGTCACAGATGGCATCAAAGCCTAACCCAGGTCATGTGCCAATGAGTATGTTGGGCTCTAAGTAGGGTGAATGTGAGATCCCACATAGATTGGGAAGGGAAATAAAGCTCACTACGTAGGTAGGGACAGAAACTTCTCCTGACAAATGCGTTTTGGGAGCAATACTCGAGGTAATTCCGAATTAATAAGACCTACCAAAAACAAATTTATAAGGACCAAAAGTCCAAAGCGAACAATAACTGCTACAAAAAAGTGAGTCGTCACATTAACCCCTTTTTAATTAAGGAAAACAACAATTAATTGATGTTCGAAACACATGTAAGAGATTGCAATTCCTATACATAGCATTCATATAATTCAAATTACCAGTTTTTCTTTCTAGCTTTTAGGATATGCATCATTGTATTTTGCATACTTGATTGTGGGGATTGATTGGATTGATTAGCACACGTTTATTGATTGACACATATAGATATAGTAATTGGTTAATTTATTCTATTTGATGCATAGTTTCTAGTTTGTTTTATTTTGAATTGCATGGTATATATATACTCTTGTATGAAGAACAATAGGAAGCAGAAAAATTTCCAAATATTATCATATATGCTTATGATGAAGGCACCATTGTTCAAGATAGGTATGAAAATGGTGGGAATATGCATAATTTAGGTTAGAAATCTACGCTGTATATGAGACCAAACTTAGGTTAGAAGCAACAACTGATGCATAGATAACCATAAAGCAATCCATGCAAGCAATGAAATTGATTGAACACAAAAGTACAGAAGAAAAAAAAAGCACTACAGCACAAAGCTGAAAAAGTTAAGTGCATTCATTCACTTCTCTTTCTTTAATTTTGTACACCATCGAAGGCTGTAATGCGATATGAAGACTGAAAATGGAACGTATATTGTAGGGAGTCGATGTTATTGTATGCACAAAGGCCATTTATTAATGGGGGGTATCGAACCCACAAATTATAAAGCAATTGTGGGTAAACCTTTTACTGTTTTTCGGGGTACTTCCACTTGAATAATTAATTTTAATGATTGTATAGCTGGAATGGAATGTGGCTCCAAAATTAATTTTAATTTTTGAGTATTTATTGTATTCCATGTGAATCTGATTATGTAATCAGGCTCCCATTGTTACTTTCTCTAATCTTCATAAAGCTTAGTTATGTAACAAACTTACTAAAAGTTATGTCTCACATCGAAATAAAGAGATAAAAGCCAAAAAGTTTATACATTAAAACACACCTAAAATTATTAATAACACAATTTAAAGTCAAGACAAAAATGAATAATATTGTGACGTGTGATAATATGAAACCAATGGCTCTTCATTGGGTAAAAATTTCTTGAAAGCCACTCTTGGCTTGGTAGCCCTTCATGCAATGTTTTTGTTATCGTGGAGGGTGCATTAAAAAAAATAAAAAACAAAAAACAAAACAAAACTTGAAAATGTGGAAACAAGTTTTGTTATTTTAAGATTTATTGATTACCAGTCCTTTTGCAGTAAAGTCCACTTCCCAAGTACCCCACTAATCACTTTAATAAGTGGGGAAACTCAGGCAGAAAGATTGGGAATGTGGAGGACCTTAAAGCTTTTAGCTACAAATAGCTGCAATTAAAATGCACCTTCCCTATAGTTCAATTTTGTGCCTAACTGCTCTTATATGTGAATATCATGGAAGATATGAGGTTTGCTTCTTTTGAATCTGTAGAGTTTTGCACAGAAGATAAATTTCAATATGTGTTCTTTATTTATCCAAAATTGTGTTTATTTGCCTTATTTTTATGATTTGTTTTTAATTCTAAGAAGCCTTGTTATATTAGAACTGGAGCTTCTCCACAGCAGAATAGTAGACCAACTGGAATTAGCTCAATTGTTGACACTACCTGGACTGGATGTGAGAGGACATGTGAAGCCATTAAAAGGATGATGGAGAAATCGCCAACATGTTCAAAACCCAATATTCGTACAAGTAATTGGCCGGCAAAAGAAGTGCGTTCCTACAAGAAAATTCTTGATCCTCACGGAAAGTTCCTTCAGATTTGGAACAAAATATTTGTGCTCTCTTGTGTTATTGCAGTGTCCCTGGACCCACTCTTCTACTACATCCCAGTGGTCGATTCTACTGAAAATTGCCTGGGTTTGGACCCGAAATTGAAGACCATTGCTTGTGTTCTTCGTTCATGCACTGATATCTTCTACATAGTTCACATTATCTTCGAGTTCCGCACCGGGTTTATTGCTCCTTCTTCTCTGGTTTTCGGAAGGGGTGAGGTAGTTAAGGATCCTTGCCTCATAACAAGAAGATACCTGTCCTCCTACTTTTTAATCGACGTTCTTTCTATACTACCCATTCCACAAGTTTGTGACCTTTCTCACTTCATTTGATTTAAAAACATGTTTGCAAATTCGTTGCACTCATATGCGTGGTTGCCTGGTTGGTTATTCGTGCAATTAAACGTACGTGTCCTTTCTAATCTATTTCAGGTAGTACTTTTACATATCATCCCACTTAAATGGAAGGAACCAAATCCAAATCCACTGGTTATAAAGGAGTGGCTCAAGTATGCCATAATCTGCCAGTATGTACCGCGAATTTTTCGGATACGAGCACTATGGAAACAAGCGACTAGCACAGCCGGCATGTTTACTGGGACGGCATGGGCTGGGGCTGCTTTCAATCTCCTGCTTTATATGCTGGCCAGTCATGTGAGTTTTTGAGCTGATTGATCCTCGAGAAGTGCATATTGCTGGCAAGATAAAATTATACAGTTTTGGGTTCTTTTGCTTCACCCCCGTGTGCCATGATTCGTGGAACGTGGGTGATTGGTCATATTCTTCGCTTCCTGATTAAGTTTCAGCCATGAAGCTTATTTACTTCCCTTACAAAAAAACAAACAAACAAACAAACGTGGAAGTTGTGTTCATGTACATTCACTGATGAAATGAATATGATTTGGCAGGTTGTTGGAGCACTGTGGTACTTGTTTTCAGTAGAACGACAAGATCAATGCTGGAGGGAGGCATGCAAGAAGCAGGAAAATGCTGTGTGTGACTACAAATATTTGTACTGTGAAGAAGGCCGGCCACGGGACGCTTCATTTCTGAAGGGTCCCCTAAAATTTTACTGCCTTCTTACTGAACGCAGAGATGAAGACCAAGACGTGTTCGACTTTGGGATGTTTCTTGATGCCCTCAAATCTCATGTTGCAGAAAAAGGCTCACGTAAATTCTTCTACTGCTTTTGGTGGGGCTTGCGAAACCTCAGGTTTGAACCGAATGCTCACCTTCATGACCATCCTCATTAATAATTAATTACTATCTCATCGTCTCTTCTCTTAATCTACTCCACTATACATTTCACAGCTCTCTTGGGAAGAACCTTGAAACAAGCACCTATGTCGGGGAGATCATCTTTGCCTTCTTCATTTCAGTGTTTGGATTGGTTCTGTTTTCCTCTCTCATAGGAAACATGCAGGCAAGAGCTCGACTTTCCAAATTCAATGCTGAACTGTGATTCTCGAACATACCCTTGTTTTTGTTCTGTTTTTATTTTTTGTCCCCTCTGTTTTTTGTTGAGAGAAAAGTACATAATTTATTGCAAATAAATAAATAAACAAGCAACCAAGAGTTCCACAGAGTGAGAAAAACTAGACATGGATCGAAGGAACACCAAAAACTAACGCTACCTGGAACAAAAGCCGAACTTTTTTTTTTACAACCCCCACTTCAAAGTTCTCCCCAAGGAACAATATTACCGCAATTTGATTCCTTAATATGGTCGACAATAAGAATATATATATACATACATATATATTGGCGCCTTCTTAGCAAGCAAAACTCCATCCCTGGGTATGTATAGACTTCATATCTGATAAATATTAATCTGGTTTTAACAATTTTTTTTTTACAGAAATATATCCAATCTTCAACCTCAAATGTGAGGTTAGAAGAGATGAGAGTGAGAAGGCAAGACGTGGAGCAGTGGATGTCGCATCGAATGCTTCCCGAGAGCCTGAGAGACCGTATAAGGCAGTATGAACAATACAAGTGGCAACAAAACCGGGGTGTGGTGGAAGAAACTCTCATCCGTAATCTTCCTAGAGACCTCAGGAGGGACATAAAGCGCCATCTTTGCCTGAACCTTCTCAGGAGGGTATACACACACACACACACACACACTTCATGCAGTACATGGATGGACGAGGACAGCCTTTGAGCGTTTTTTTTTTATTGGTTTCAATTATAAAATTTAATTAACTACTACTTTAATTTGATCGGCCGGTTCAGGTTCCAATGGTTGAAAAAATGGACGAACGGCTACTAGACGCAATATGCGATCACCTGAGGCCAGTGCTTTACACGGAGGGAAGCCACATCCTCCGGGAAGGCGACCCAGTTGATGAGATGTTGTTTGTGATGCGTGGGAGCCTCCTGACATCAACCACCAATGGCGGAATGACTGGTTTCGTCAATTGGGTCCACCTCAATGCCGGCGACTTCTGCGGAGAAGAGCTCCTCACCTGGGCCTTGGAATTTCACTCCTCCCCCCGTAACCTCCCCACCTCAACTAGAACCGTGCAGGCTGTCACACCAGTTGAAGCCTTCGCTCTCGTGTCCATCGACCTCAAGCTGCTCGTGGGGTCCCAGCCTCAACGCCTACAAAGCTTGCAGCTCGAGCATGCTTTCAGGTTTGCCTTTTTTTTTTTTAATAACTTTTCCAAGCGCGCGGCAGCGGTGAGACTCGTGATTACGGCGATTGTGGTGGGTATTCGTTTGACATGTTAATCGCACTTAAATTTCAGGTTCTACTCTCAGCAGTGGAGGACTTGGGCAGCCTGCTACATACAAGCGGTCTGGCGGCGGTACGTCGCCAGGAAGCTTGACAGGGCTTTGCGAGAGGCAGAGGACATGCATCTGCAGGAGGGCAGCGAGCGCACTTATGAGAGTTCACTCATGCTGCTGCTACCCCCAAAACCGACCAACCCCGATTTTACTGCCGGCCGACCGGCCGGCCGGTGAGCTCTGAGTAGTACTTGCTGGATTAACCGACGACCACCCCTTGGTTTAGTCCAATGGAAATGGAATTCATTACTGTGGCATGCAGTCAGTACGTACAGTACCTATTGAGTAGGGTTTTGCTCTGCTGCTTAATGGCGGTGGCAGAGGCAGAGCTATTGTTTATCATGCGAGATCGTCTAGACTAATTGAAATGAATGTTGCAGCAGTACCCTTCCATCATCCTCAGATGAATTGAGGTTTTCAAACTTCGAACAGTTGTAAAATATTTACCATTTAACCAAATCAGGATTATGTTGCTTAATCCTAATAACAGTCTCGAGTAGGGCTTATTAAGGGGACCATATTTGTGGGAAAAAAAAACGGACCATACTTGTCTTTGCCCTGACCGAATCAGCATACTCTAAGCTAAAATTAAGCTGTTTTGGTATTAATTAAGCTGTTTTGCTCCGTGAATTACTGTAGGAACTTTCATGGCAAACTCAATTTCGGTGCGTTTATTAAACAAAATTTGTAGGGCAAACTCAAGCAGTCATTAATCATGTTTTTGGAGGAGTCATTAAAATGAGAACCATCTAAATTTTTGTTTTGAATTTTCATTAATTATTTTTTTTTCTTATATTTAACCCCTTTATGTTTTTTCTATCAAAAGTAATCCAAATTGAATGAAAATATAAGTGCATTTGAAGTAAATTAGGAGTTTTAAAAATTATCACACACCATGACCTCTAGTTCTCTTGTTATATAAAGTAAATGTAAGCTTTAATTATTTTTTTATCCAACCACAAATGTGGGCAGTTTTTAAGAATTGGACTGAGTGAAAAAAAATAAAAAAAATCAGTAGCCATCCATTTTAAAGTAAGGGAACAAGAATTTAAAGTTAATGTTAGGAGTAATAGAGATTAAATTAATATTCAATACAATAGAAACCTTAAAAGCAGTTGCTGAGTCGATTGAATTTCAAAACAAATTTAAACTTCTTTCCAAATGAGGCCTAAGGCATAGGCCTTGGTTGCCATCTGGGCTGGGTTCAGCGACGGGTCTAGGAAATTTTGATTGGGTGGGCCAAAATATAAATTATTATAATTTGTATTTAAATTTATTATATCAAATTATAATTAACAATATTATATTGTAATATTAATATAGATCTATCAATATATAATTCTATATTAATCGACTACGATAATATAATTATATTTATTATTTCACACCTACGATTGTAAAAATTTGATATTAACGATTATATATTAGTGTCATGCTAATATAAAACTATAACTCTCTATTGTTTTAAAAAGTTTTTTATAATATTATAATAACTCATTTATGAATAATTTTTTTTTTTAAAATTATATATATAATTTTAATATTTTATCTTTTGAGACATACCGGTTTGGGATGGGGAGAAAAACATTATATGAGAAAAAAAAAAATAATAACTACTTAAAAACATACTTTAATCATAAAATTATCAGATATAATAATAATTAGTAACACTAACTAGATTTTTGAGTATATTATAAGTACTTAATATAGCGATGATACCAAATATATATTAGGCAATAAAAATAATATATTACATTATATCAAGAAAAAAAAAGAATAATATTTATAATAACATCACATATATGTTTTATATACATCAATGATATATGTTAAGTACTTGTGTCATTGTACGGTTAGAAGATATGATAATTAATATATCATGAAGACAAGACTTTTACGACTGTATCATTATTATATGATTTACTATTTCTTTTAATTGCTAGTTTTATACTAGTAAATTCTCTAATAGCATCTCTAATAATTGTATAATTTTATATAAATATTTCCCATAAGTTAAGATAATATTTTTATATTTTTATTTTATAATATAGTTTTTTTTTATCATTATTCGTTTTAATTTTGAGATATATATATATATATATATATATATATATATATATATATATAACATTTTCACTCATCGGTGGATCGTAAAATATAATTCAAGTTACTCTTATGTCATATATACTTAGTCATTTAACGCTCTAATATGGTACAATATTATTATATATTAATAATATTGATATATAATATTACCAATAAGTATTACCAATATTGTCTACGAGCGTTATATTTTGAATTATATATACCGCTTATTAAAGATTCAATATGTTTAATACAAGTAGTTTATTATACTACTTGTATATTTATATATATGTCTATATATATGTGTATAATTGGAAAAAAATGGGCCCTCCCGGTCTCTGGCCGGGGTCCGGGCAAACTCAATTTTATTTTATTTTATTACATATTTATAATTTTTTAAAAATTTGTATGAGATTTAATTTTTAAAATACATATTTTTTAAAATGTATTTTTTTCTTGTCAAATATAAATTATTTTAAAATTAAAATTTAATGCTAACATATTAAATTAAAATTTCTCATGTTAATAACTTGACTTTATGTTTGCATTTAACGTGACCACATTATATATATATATATATATAGCAACTTGTTTATGGAAAAAAATTTGTCAGTAGTATAAATTAAAAGTCTTACGGGATTAACCTTTTTGAAATTTAGTAAAATTTGTATATATTTTTTTTTATATTTGAAGTCACTTGTACTCACAACCCCACCCAAAACTTAAACGTATGCACATATAATATATATTTTAAAAAACGAAACGGCATAAAAGAATAGTTTCGTACACTCCTTTTCCACAAATCACAAAGGATATACAAAATAATATTAAACCATTACTATAAAAAAATTGATAAACATTAACTATATAGTTTTATGATAAATTAAATTTTAACACTTGAAATATAAAACTGAAGGACACAGAACCATAAATTCACTGAATTTAAAGGAATATTTAATTAATTATTGCTAATTCTTTCGAATTATTTTGCTTGTAACGAAAGAAAGATTTTTATTTTTGCTCTCGCCTGTCACACCGCGTGGGGGTGTGGCTTCAAATGATCCAAATGATCGCGAAATTTCTCCTTCATCTCTCTCTCTCTCTAAAATCTCTCCCGGTAGAATTTAGTTTATCTCTCTAGATTCTCTCGCGGAGGTGTCTGAGCGTCTCGGCCATGACGGGGACGAGCTCCGAGGAGCGCAGAGACGAGACGGAGAAGGACGGCGTCCACAAGACCAAGTTGGTGCAGTTCCTGGGACGCACAACGCCCATCATCCTCCAGAACGACAATGGCCCCTGCCCTCTCCTCGCAATCTGTAAGACTCTCTGTTTCTAGGGTTCTTGATCGCTCCCTTAATCCCAAATCTCCACCCACTTGTGCTTTTAATTCTTGGTGGTTTGTTGTTTCAATTTTTGAAACAATTTGTTACTCGCTAGCCAAGTCTCGTGTCGTGAATGCGATGTGAACCGGCGATTGGGAGAGTGATCGGTGGCGAGCTTCGATTGATTGATTGATCTTGGTTTCCATCTTCCATGGTTTCGGAGTGGTCAAGATGTTAAGTTGGGGAGCGGGGAGCCTGCTGACTGATTTCTTGCTTCTTGAGTTTGATTTCTAATGTCGATTATGACTGTGACTTCGATTGTTGTTGTCGTGTCTTTGTTTTCGGGGATTCTTGAGTTGGGCTTGTGTTTTGATCACTGACCTACATGGGTGTCGTTTCAGGCAATGTTTTACTGTTGAGGAACAACTTGAGCTTGAGCCCCGAGACCACTGAGGTCTCACAAGAAAAGCTTCTTTCTTTAGTTGCAGAACGCTTGATTGATTCAAACAGTAATGTTGATGTAATGGCTTTGTTTTTTTTTTTTTGGCCAATTGGATGGCTTGTTATTTGCTAATTTGTGCTGATTTTTGATGTTCTCGTCTGGGGTATGCAGAATAAAGATGCTGGCTATGTTCAAAATCAGCAACAAAACATAGCAGATGCAATTGATTTGCTTCCTCGACTTGCAACAGGGATTGATGTAAATATAAAATTCAAGAGGTAGACGTAGACTAAAATTTTTTTTTTTAAAAAATCGCTTTCCTTTTTTTTTTCCCTTTCTCTGGGCATTTTAATGTCATGATAGAATTCTAAGTTAAAAAGATATACCATATTTGCAGAATTGATGATTTTGAGTTTACTCGAGAGTGTGCGATATTTGATCTTCTAGACATTCCTTTATATCATGGTTGGATAGTGGATCCCCAGGTATGGCCTTTCTGATCTATTGACTATATTCTTAACATATTTTTTCATATGATGATCGGTCTAGTTTCTTATGTTCTTCATTACTTTGGTATCCTACACATTTCATGTGTTATTTGCTTGTATATCAATTAAAACTTCATAGAACTTTATTTTTATTATATTCTTGAACAGGTTTAGGATCTATTTTAGGTTGATGTAGAGTAATCCTGTCATTCTAATTGCACTGGCCCTTTTCCATGCATCACAACCTCATAGTTTTCATGTTGTTACTGATTCTGGTGAATGGTGAACCGATGAATTTATTTTGTGGTGATTAGTCACATCTGAAGCATAGTAATGAGAGAAAACAGTTTATGAAGAGTGCTATAAACGAATCAAGTTGAACAAAAATACTAAATTACCGTATTCAAGTTTGTTTGTTAGTGTTTGCGAATAGTTCGTTAATGTTCACGAATAGCTTGCGAACACTCGTTTACGAACAATATTTATGAAAACACCAACATACTTGTTTACGAATATTATATTTTTACTTTTTAAAAAACTTAAAATATTCATTTGTTTAATTGTTCATGAACTAAAATATCTAATCATTCAAAATTTATAAAAAAATTAATTCGTTCGTTTGTTTGTTTGCGGACTCAAGAGGTTGTATGTTTGTTTGACTGTTTATAAATTAAAATACTAATGATTTAAAATTTATAAATAAACATATTCGTTTGTTTTTTATTCAATTGTTTGTTCATTTGTTCAACTATTCATAAATATTTGTTCGTGAAATGCTATTTGTGAATTTCTGTTCATGAATTAATTTTTAATGTTCTCAAATATTATTTATGAACACATGTTTGCGAATATATATTTACAAATATTATTCACGAATACATGTTCACAAACATAAACGAGTTGAACACAATCTTTTTCGTGTTCGTTCATTTATTTTTACGAATAAAAAATGATTATTCACGAATATCACCTTTTTAAACGAACGAACATAAATTATCTTTTATCAAACCGAACGCGAGTTTGTTCACGAATGTTTGATTCGTTTATAGCCCTATTCATGAACAAGCAAAGCTAAGAATTATGATATCCTCGACAATTGTAACTAAAGCCTTGGACGTTTAAAGCTTGTCTTTTGGCTGCCCACAGCATCTTAGCTTGAAGAAAATTGAATATTGTAGGGTATCATTTTGGCCTGGTATGGAAGTAGATCCTGTATGTGTAAGCTAACTATGCTAACAGTTTCAAGGAGGAATGTTTTATTTACTCAAAACATCATATAAGAAGTGGATGGAAAGTACATTAGATGGTGTCTTATTTGGGTGAGCTTTATGATGTTTTGGCAATTCTCAACATGCTGTGCATGTATCTCTGTATCTCCTTTTGGGTTACTCTGTATTCTTCATGAGTCATTAACTTTATAAAGGATTGTTGATGTCTCTGTTGAAACTATATATGCAATTAACTTCGTATCCGTCGCGCGTGGATTTCACTATCTTTATATTCTGGTTCTTAATGTAAATGATTACTGATGCCTATCTTAGTTTCTCATGCAGTGAAAATTGTTTTTGTTTAAAGATTTATTTATTTTCTATTTCCTTTGATCCAGGTTTTCCTCTCTCTCTCTCTCTCTCTTTCTATCTCTATCTCTCTACTGACTACCATATTTGCATTGTTTATCTAGCAAATTCAATTAAACTTTCAAGTGGATAGTCTCTGTTATGTCTCATTTTTTGTCTATAGATTTTAGTCATGCTTATGTGGGCTTGTCTTGTTACTTTTTAGGATTTCAAGTTTTCAACTATGCTTATGTGGCACAATTTCACCAAAATTTGTTCAGATAATAAGTTTTCAGTACATTTTTTCCAGGATCAGGACACAACTACTGCAATTGGGTCAAAGTCATACAATGCTCTTATGGGTGAGCTTGTTGTACTAGATACTCAGAATACAAAGGATGAATGGACAAACGGTCCTGAAGAAGATTCTATTGATTTTGCTGCTGCTACAACAGCAACATTGGGGGTTCCTTCTCCTTCTCTTTCAAGAGGTAGATCTTTTGATTGTTCTCCTCATTCAGATTTGGATCACCAAAAATCTAGAAAAGGAGACATTGAGGAAGAGGTGGAGCTGTTAAGAGTGTTGCAATTGTCTAAGGCTAATGTACCGAATCTAGTTGAAGATTCTGTTGTATTGAATAGCTCTGAAGGTACATGTCCCACAAAAGTTTGTACAGATGAAGGTACATGTCCCACAAAAGTTTCCTCCATAGATCCTGGAAATGTGGTTGAGGGACAAACTGATGGTGAGAATATGTCGAGTCAGCATCTGGGGTCATCCATTTTCGATGATTACAGTACTTCGAGAAAGGACAGAAATGATGTATTATCATTTGAAACTTTCTCTAAGGAAACTATATGCTCATCTTCAAAAACTGTTGAAAGCAATGGCATAGACCAGGGAACAGCAAAATCTGGTGAAGGCTCATTGTGCAACAACATAGTTGAGGAGAAAAGGATTGACCTGCCATCCCAGACCGGAGGAATGCATTCCCTGCTTCATGTTGAGGAGATTGTAAAAATGGTTGAAAAGCCTAAGGATACAGTGGGTGGAGAGGAGCATCCCGACCCACAATCAGTTTTGGGAGTTGACATTCCTGAGCCATCATATAGTCATAGTGCTTCTGACACTACAGAAGTTTCTCCTTTATGCGAACCATCGGTAGATTCTCATTCATCTAATGGAAGACAGCTGCAGATACATGCACGTGACGTTCATTGTTCAAATGTTGATGGCAATGAGCCCATATATGAAGGGGAGGATTGCACGTTGGATTCAAGGACCACAATTTTTGTAGACAGAGAGCCTATATATGAGGGGGAGGTAATTCTTGCAGAACAAGCTGACAAAGGCTCTATAGATGTCACAAGTTTGAATTCAAAAGAAATTACACCCCGAGAAGGTAAGGTTGGTAAACTGTTTTATAACATTTTTTAGAATTTTTATTCCTGTTGTATTAATTGCAATTATATGTTGAATTTACACTATTAACTTGGTCTATTTTTATTCTGTAAATCTAAATGAATGAAAATATTCAGTGTGTAAATCTATTCTATATTATGAATATATTTCAGGAGAACTCATCAGGAACTTTTTGCGGAACAATGCAAGCCAGCTGACCATCTGTGGGTATGTAATTTGCTGGTTGGAGTCTAAAGTTCTATTCGAAAATCAGAATGAGCGTTGTTGTTTTCTTTTCCCTTTCCGTAAAGTGGAATAAAAACTTATTTAAGGAAATGATATTTGTTTGTGTTGTGCTATGGTGGGCCTCTGATCTTCTTTATTGTGTGTGTGTGTCTATATATATTGCAGCTTATTTAGCTTACAGGATGGCTTGAAAGAACGTGAATTGTGTGTATTTTTCCGAAACAATCACTTCAGCACCATGTTTAAGGTCAGTTGTGGAAAGCTCGTCCATTGTAGGTCATTTATGTTCCATCTATTGTATGTTGCTTGGCTTCAGTGATTGCCTGGATCCATTTTTGAGGCATTTACAGATCTCATCTTCTTTGTAGTTCGATGGTGAACTTTATCTTTTAGCCACTGATCAAGGATACATAACTCAATCTGATTTGGTGTGGGAAAAACTAAATGAGGTAGGATTGCATGCTTGTTCCCTTAGGGCCTTTTAAATTTCTGTGTTAGATTCTAGTTTTGGTGGCGGCTACTGATTTATTAAGATTTTATATTATTATTTTTCTCACTTTAAAGTTTGAACTCAATTTGTAAATAACCCAAGATTTAATTTTTAGAGATGGTTGCATAGTTTATGCTCTTTACTTTTTTTTTTGTTGTCTACGAAAATTTATGTGATGTTCATTCTTTAGTGCCTTTATTTTGTTATTTAATATAACAATGGATTGCTCATGAAAATACACAGAAATAAAATAATTCCTCACAATGAATTTATTGTATTAGAGCACTGGTATTGGATTTACTAAATGTTTTTCTAAATTATGCATATGTGGCATAATATTATTCCCATATGGTGTAAAATACATAATGTTTAGCTAAAACACATATTTCATAGACACTTTATAGCCATATGTGGTTAATATTGTGCCATATATGCACAATTTAAAAAATATTTAATAAATCCAATACCAATGTTCTTATATTATTTTTCTTGTTGTGCTCATCGCTTTGAAGGCTGATATGCTTCCAGTAATGGTTGAGGATACAATTTAAATATTTATTTGTTTTCCAGTGCAATATAGACAAGTTTAATTCATTTTACTTTTCAAATTTCAAGTTTTTCTCTAATATTTGTTTAAAGCGACCACAGCAATATAATCTGTATTTTTCAGCCATAGGAGGTTTGCTGAAATGCACCAAGCTATCAATGGGTTCATAATTACCTTTACATAGGTGTTTATTGAAGAATTTTGTTCTGTTTTGTCTGTTTTATTTTCTTTTCTCTTTTGGGCATGAGGCCCATACTCCTATAAGAAGGGATGACCCCTTGAAGTTGGGAACCTGAATTTGGTTCTATGTGGCTATGTGCTCCTCAGGTCAATGGGGATACATTGTTTATGACTGGTAACTTCAAGGAGTTCAAGGTTGAAAACCATGCTGATGGGACCTGGGATGAACACAATGCCCTGGCCAATACAGCTGTATGTATATAAAACATTTTTTTTATAATACATTGGAAAATTATTTTATGGAAAATTTTCCTAGGGACTTCTGCTAAACTAACATAAATAAATTGACATGATTCAGGACTATCTTGCAAGCATTGACCATTCAGCACAAGCGGGATCAAATTTTAAGTAATTATCCTTTATAGCTATTTATCTTTTGACAAGCCTTTTAAGTTCTAATATGTTGGAAATTGTTCTCGTGGTATATTGTGTTGGATTCCGATCTGGCAGTACAATATTACCTCCTTCTGTAGATAAAATGGTGTTTTTACCTTCTTAGATGAATCCTCCTTTGTATGCCGTCACTGGTTTAGCATTGTTTCCGATCCTTCCCGCAGAGGAGATTTAACTGTTAATTGTAGAAAAGATTTAAATTTTGTGGTTGACTATAGCCATATTTGCTTGTTTGTTTAACAAGTGGTGCTTTTTAAAGTTACTTTGGAATGTCAGTATAATTGTTTATCACATGTGATAAATATTGTTGGTGTTTGAGTCTTTGAGAAATTAATGCTTGTCAGATACTTTGTTTCAAAATTTATATGTTGTAATTCCTTTGTCTTTCCCACAAAATTGACTTTTGCTCAGAAAAAGATTTTAATATATTGGCGTCATAATTATGCATTTGTATTGTTGTGGCAGTTCTGATTTACAACTGGCAATAGCTCTGCAACAACAGGAGTTTGAGCAGCAGCCTCAACGGGAAACACAAACACAGAAACCACCACCTGTCAGTGGTAGTTCAAGACTTGTCACAGGACCCCAGGTAGGGTTAAATTAAATTTCCTATTCCTTATCATATTATCCACTCTGGAGGTTTTATTTTTGACGTTTTCAGTTCCTCTTTTAATTTTGAGTAGGTGATTTGACCACCGTTATCTAGAGGTGGTTGTCAATTAGTTCGTATATGTTTTAGTTATTTTGGGGGGTTTTGGGGCACTATTGCTCAAACGGACTGACGCATACCTCAAGTTTTGTATGCATGATCCACATTTATATATACATCTTTCTATCAGGTAACTACTGATGTGAATGATATGTTTGCCAACTAGAAAATCATAACAAAGAAGGGTTTGTAAATGCTTCAAATTATATTTTATTCTTTTTCTGAATTGAGTCATTGAACAATGAATGGTCATTTGGAGGTTTGTGTATAAATCTTATGAGCTTGGTGAATATTTTGTGTGCCTTTGTGGACCCCTCATATTTAAACTTGGGATGACACGTTTAGCACAGTAGTCTTAATTTAGAAATTTATCTTGGTGCAAATATAAGATTCTAGTGGTTTCTTTTATTCCATTTATAGGCGTAGACATGTTTTAGGATCCAAATACACAAGCATTTCTATTGATTAACGCTCGTTTTGGCGTGCTGCATATGCACTCTTGGAAAAGCCTGCATATTTAGGAGCTCCATGCGAGGGACTGAGGGAGGCTCTGTTTGGCCAAGTTTTTGGTTCATTTTACTGTATTAGGTTTTCCAAAGGATGCCCTTTAGAGAGTTTTGTCTGGTCTAATACATCTAATTGCCTCCCTCTCTTGTAAAGTAAATGCCGCAGGGCAATGTTATTTCATAAAATGGTAATGTAGTTCCAAAGTTGATAACAGCTCGCCTTCTGAGCATTGGCCACTAATGTCCTACCTGCTGTGGAATCACGCATTGTGGGTGTCCTTCATTTCATTTTATTGGTCGACCATTAAATTGACTGTATATGCTATAAATTTGCTCGGTTACTGCTGTTGCAATTTTTTTACTATTGTGAACTAACATCAATTGGCAGGCCCCCAGAAACCGCTGGACCTCCTGCCATTAATTTGACTATTAATGCTGTAAAATTTATCGTCTAAAGCAAGCTGTTCTTACAAATTAACGTCATTTGGCAGGTCCCCAGAAACAGCAACAGGACCTCTTCGGTTGTCCCCCCTACAGTGGCCGAACCTAAATCAAAAGAAAAGTGTACAGTGATGTGATGTTTTTTTTTTCCCCTTTTTTTGTTGCTTGCCTCTGTTGTTCCCATGGCATCCTTCTTGACATAATTCAAACATATTAACTTCTTGTGCGACTCTACGTCAAGTTGTTGGTTGTAAATATAAGAACACATTTGTTACGTCACACACACACACACACACACACACACACACACACACACACACACCCACTATTACTCCTTATCTCTGTTTACCCACAATTATTTGGTGAATTGGATTAGGCTACAAGCGTGGGGTGTCCTCTTAGCTTTCACTCTTCATCTTGTTTTTCTGGACCACCCGCCGACTGGTGGCCCTGAAGATTTTTAGGGAACTCCTGGGCGAAGCCCCATGCATTTATATTATCTAGTCATCGTACTTCACCAATTGATTTTCGTTTCCATCAATGACTAACACAATTGCCAGGCCTAAAAGGTTCCCTTAATTTTAAGCTTCGTTGAAGGATGCACGTGCATCATGCTTAGAGGCCTCTCTCTTGCTGTTACGTGGTGTACGTACTTTCTGGATCACATGAGAAAAGCATGTGCTTGAAGATGTGAGGCGGTAAAAGTAGTGTCATGCAAAATAAAGTCAAGACAGCATTGGATTTGGATTATTTGGTAAAAGTAAAGACTACTATCGTTTGGGTTATGATTTTACGAGCTAAGATATAATCATGAGTTTTTTTCCTCTTTGGGGTCGATCCCGAAAAATAAATCAGCATTTGTGTCTTATTGTTGCGCATGAGTTTTGGAAAAATACTAGCTGATGATATTACTTTATCATGATAACTACTTTGTGTTGATATGTCAAACAATTTTGCTCTACTTTGAAAATGTGTTTTTCACGTGTCCCTGTGATATTTTACTGAATTGATTATAAAAGGAATAAATATTTTTGCCATAATAACATGTATTAATTTATTTATAAATAATTATGTACGTGTGTATATATATATATATATATATATATATATATATATATATATTGAAAAGCGTGGGCGTGAGAGCAAATAGCAATGTTAAAATTGTGAATTTTATCGTTCACAGGTTAGTTCTAACGAATTAACATGAATTTTAGCAAAATTTAATCCATTATTTTAAAATAATAATTTTTTGAAATAAAAATAACATGATAATTTATTTTATGCCAAACGTTTTCATGAAAAGTAAATTGAGTTTTATGGACTTATTGATTGTTTTTCCTATCTGTTTTATAAAAAAAATTTAATAAGTTGAATGATTTGCATTTTTGTTGTTTTAAAAGCACGGGTAAATGATTCCACCCTCACTCGGGAATGTGATCTTGGTTAGCTGCTCTACACAAAGCTGCAAAATTTTGGGAGAAGACAAAGAAGAGTGATAATCAAAGGAGAGAGAGAGAGAGAGAGAGACCATGATTAGAATCGAAGAAAATGAAGAGATATAGGAAGAGTGGGGAAAAAAAATTGCACACCCCGAACACGATCAGGATGGAAGAAAACGAAAGATTAAGGATATTGGGGCAACTGCTGGTACCATGAAAATGACACCACCCTATCCTCTGCGTGCCTCTTTCTCTCTTGTTTGCGTCTGTGGTGTGGGTCTACATGTTCTGGGACCACCCTTTAAATGCGACAGCCACAAACACAGATATGTGAGGACTTTAAACGCCGACAAACCCATCGACAGCTGGGAAATGGGAATGGAGACCCCATCCCACTCCCACCCATACATGATACATGCATGCACCATAGCCCGGACAGTTTTTTTGACATATTGATTGCTTTATCTCGGATTATCCCCTGTTAACACCATTTTTACGAGTTTACTTTTTACATATACCACTGTCATCAAATTTTTTTGTCCCAAATAACGCCTTCAAAAAAACAAAAAAAAAAAAAAAAACATTGGACCGGCGGCCTCACAGCTTCAGGGTTCTCTTCGCTGTCTCTTTCAATGTCTCACACCCTTCACTACAACTGCATTTGAGTCCCCTGAGCCTGTGCTCTCTCATTCCCCTTTCCACTAATTAATTTACATATAATAATTTATTAATTAATCGACATTAATTAATGAATTGATCAATTCTCCATGTATTCCCCGGCTGGCTTTCATCATCTACGAATTTTAGGGATTCTACCAATTATACATTAGTAACTGAATTTGAATACTAAAGCTGGCGAGCAAAGTTATCAATGTGTTTAGCCTCAAACTCAACAAATATTTATATATTTAATAGGATTTTAAAAGAAGCCCAACCTATCAAAAAGCCCAATGCAACTAAGGCTTTAATTTTAATCATTAATTTCATTTCCAATCTTCACCTTCCATCTAGCAACCTAAAAAAACTTTTACAATCACACCACACGCCTCTCTCCTTTATCATCTCTTCTATCTCTCGTTTGTCCGTTGATTTCATCATTTGGCATAACTTTATTAACAAAATTTCTTCACGTGCCTCTCTCCTTCATCTCTCTTTCTCTCTATTGATTTCATTATTTGGCATAACTTTCTTTACAAACTTTCTCCACATGTCTCCATAAATCCATCACCCCCTATGACATTTTATAGAGAATGTTATAATTGCCTTTTCAATTACTCTCTCTCTCTCGAAAAATATTCAGATATATTTGGTCTTTTACCATCTTTGTCAAAATCTGTCACCACTAAGTAACATTATAGTTTCTATATCTTACGAACCTCCAGAACTTATTTGTCTAACATATGGAACCATTTGAGTATGAAAGTACTTTAAATGTTAATCTTATATAAAATCATATGATTTATGTTAAAGTCTTTTAATATTAATCTATCTGATACTAAAATTTTTTTGATATCAAAGTTGTCCAGTACTTTAGTACAAAGGTAGTCTATTTTGCATATTTAGTTAGAATTGCATAATGCCAGCCTGATATTCATAAAACATTTAATTCTTCATACTATCTTCTAAGTTTCGTAAATGTCTAAATTTTCCTAGTAGTTTTAAACTTTGTACTTGATCTTCATAATGCACTTTAATCTTCATATCACATATCATTTTGTTTTAGATACCCCAAAGTTCGTAGAGACTCTAATTTGCGTAAACACCTCATTTTGTTGAATGCCTCTAATCTTCATAACAAGCTCAGAGTACATAATCATTCCAGAATATGTAAGTCTATCATTTTACATACATAATTTGTTTATGCATATTCATTACGCATTACACATTTTTTTTACTTAGTTGTTGACATAGTTGTGGCACCAATAACTTTATTACATCTTTTGCAACTCTGTCCTGCACCTACAACTCCTCTGATACAATATTAGTCATTTATTGGGGTTTCACTCATAAGGTCACTTGTAATAAATTCTCTAGTCATTAGTTTTCAACTCCTTTACCTCAAAAAATACTAGACATCCTTTGAGCTTACTTAAATGAGATCACTCTATGGAAATATCTAATCATGTAACAACCTAACCTCTTTAACAATCGCAAACATTACTTACCTTGACTGACAAACTTTTATTGATAACATTCTGGAGGCTTTCTGTTTTGTTTCTCTATACTCCAATATTTTGGTCTCTTTTTCTCAAAACATGGGCTATTGAATATGTACAAGTATTTTGGATGTATTCCTTGGTCATATAAAAAATAATTCAATAGATGCATTATAATGTTATACTTTCGGTTCAAACATTCTGCACACCGAACATTAAGAGTTAATTCTTTGACCATAGTTTTATCAATCTTTCCCTAATATTTTGCAAACAACTCTATACCTCTGATCTGTATTCCAATATACAGTGATACTTATAGAATTATGTTGTTCTTATTTACTATTGTTTGCTACTTGTCATCCAATTATCAATGATGATGCATAATCTTACTAATGTGTCACTTCTTACTTGAATCCATTGTGTAACATTACAACTAGCTACAAATACTAAGACCACCAACGTCATTTGATACCAAGTTTGTACTAGATCACGCCCTTCTCGCTTTCGAGTCTCTTTTAATCTTTCCCACCAAATCGATGTTCTTCCCTTTAACTTATATGCTATGAAGAGTTGTACATATCAAAAGGATATTCAATTCAGGACTTATTAGAAAGGAGGTTCGTATATAATGCATGTTCATATTAAGTCTAATGTTTAGATTGACATGAGTTTATGTTACAACTTTACATTTTAAAAGTTCACTAAAGTTGATTTTAGAGTTTTTAGCACCTAATATGTGAATTCTCTCCATCCGTCAACAATCACGAATAAGAAAGTGATGACATGACATATTCTTATTCAATATTTAGCAATCGATTATTGAATATATGACAAATTATAGTTACAAATTTGGTAAAAGATTCTATTACTAGATATAAAAGTAGGTGGTGGCAAAAATTTCAAGGTTTCAAAATCATGAGGTGGCACTCCTATATAAATTGTATACATCATAATGACTTTTTTATTATTGAATTTGCTAGGTTTTTTCTATTAGCTTCACATATCTCATTTTATGTTAATCTAGTTCATTTATTCTGTAGAATATGGTTCATTATAAACATAGAAGAATAAGATTCCTGTAACAATTTACACTTTTAATGTGTAATACAAACTATTTATGACAGTAACCCCCCCCCCCCCCCCCCCCAAAAAAAAAAAAAAAAAGAGAGCCCTAAAACTAACAGATAACTAATATTTTGCTCCTTTTTAGCTTCTTTCCACCTAACACATTAAAAAATTGTGAAAAACACTAAAAGAAACTAATTAAAAATACATCAAAACATAATTTAACACACTTAAATAGAGATTAACTCCAAAAAACATTTAAGTAATTATCAAAATAAAACAAATTAATAAACCAAAAAACATGTTAAATACATCATTATCAACCTGCCTTCCTTATTGGCTCTGCCCACTTTGGTTTTTTTAAAGGTTTGAACTATTATGCTAGTAAACTCACATCACGTTAAAAACATGAGGCATAACCACAGAACAAGTCTCAAACAAACAAACATCACCCAAACACAAGTAGAACAAATACACACGATAAACACAAAACAACAAACATTAGTCCTTAATGACTAAATAAATACAATCCATTTAAAAAAAAATCTAGAAGTGTGTTTAGCTTTTCATATTATTTTCTTTTATATAGTTGGATAGATAACAAAATTTAAAATTTTATTTTTTATAATATAAGTTACAAGGTTTATCGTGTTTCACTTTCCTTTCTTATATTATAATATGGATTAGATGTGTTTTTCATATTATTCTTTTATATATTAGGAATGATAAAAATATTTTAATTATTATTTTTCACAATAAAAGTTACAACTATCATGTTCTACTTTTCATTTTCACATTTTACAAGGGCAGAACTCAGACATGTTGCATTCCCATTGTTTGTTTCATGCCAAACAACATGTATTTGAAAGTAAGTTGTATGTGAGGGGTGCTTAAAATCAACACCCACCTCAAACATAGGCTGGTTTGTACATGTATAAATATATTTCTGAATGATATTATTTCTTAACGAACAAATAAAAATAATCTTTTACTAAAATGAATGTGAGTTTATTCTTGAACATTTGAATTATTTACCGTCCTAAATGTAAGTATTATTTGAAGTTGAATGAACATGTAAATGATTTATTAATATCTTTTAGAAATTAAAACTTATTAAATCATTGCAAACATTGTATGCAAGTTCATAATCAAAGAAACTTTGTATTGAGAGAAAGTTTAGTATACTAGGCAATGACTTATTTTTAAAAATATTATATATCTGTTATGTTTCAATTAAATAGTCCAAAAAATTGACAATTAAAAGAGTAAAAAAATTATTGAATTTTCTTCCCCGCTAACTCACATGTAAATCCTTCACTCTATAGATTAGCGAAGTAAAATTAATAAAGCGAATGATCTTCACTAAATTTAAGTAGGCACGTAATAAATAGATATATACTGATCAACAATCTTGTGTTAAAAATTATTTAAAGTAGTTTATTCATAATAACATACCATAAATTTTAAATTTTCCCTGAAAGTTTTGCATATGCATATCAAAATATTTTTTTTCAAATTTAATAATTTTATATATATCTTTTATTTTTATTTTCTTTATTTTTCTATATTTTTAATGTCAACCTATCCTAGCTAAAATGGCTGACATGATTGATGGCTGTCCAAGACATTTTTGAGTGATAAACACAAAAAAAAAAAAAAAGGGCAGACGTAAGTGTTGGTTAGCGTTGCGAAATTCAAAGGAGTAATAACGGTTTGCCCGTCTATAAAGTTATCAATAAATTGTTGCATAACTTGAATTTTCCCCAATGGAAATTTGGTGGGACTTTTGCTTGAAGTGAACAAAAACTTTGGGCGGTGATAACTAACGGAATGCTATTGCTGACCAGTATAATGCTTTCCTTAATATGTACACATTTCTCCTAAAGCAATCCATTTTTATTATATTAATTGCTATATGACATAGCCTACCCTAATTAAGAAAGAAAAAAAAAATACAAATACACCAACACTACCAATAAAAGTTTTTTATTTATTTTAAAAATAATAGCATTTTTTAAAAAAAAAAAAACATTGCGATTGTCAGCCACAGACACAGCTTTATATGTGATCGATCTCTTTAAACCACAGACGCAGCTTTATATGTGATCTGTTTCTCTCAACCCCTTCCTTCCTGCCCCCTCCTCCTTTCCCTAGTCATTAGTAGGATCTTGTACCTCCTTCTCTGTCTCTCTCTAGGACTACTTTTCTCAGACACAGACACTGAAACAAGGCAATTAATTGAAATTGACTCTCTCTCTCTCTCTCTCTCTCTCTCTCTCTCTCTCTCTCTCCTGTTTATATACATAGAGCTCTGCTAGCTTAAAGCTTCCGTGCCTATGAAATATCAGTAGCACATATGCACAAAGGCTCTGCAAAAAAGCCTTTCTTCTCACCCAGATCTCTAGAGATCAATACATATCCCTTGTGTGCCCATATCTTTATGTTGTAAATTTGACTCCCTCCTTGTACCAGCCATCTTTTTTTTTTTTCCCTTTCTATTCTCAGTTGTTCAATGCAAGAGCCGGCCCGAAGCTACGGCGCTCTCGTCCTGAGCGGCGCCGAGCTGGAGCACCATCACCGACAGCTGAAGGCGGAGATCGCCTCCCACCCCTTGTGGGAGCAGCTGCTGGCCACCCACGCAGCGTGCCTCCGCATCGCCACGCCGATCGACCAGCTGCCGCTCATCGAAACCCAGCTCTCCCAGTCCCACCACCTCCTCCGCTCCTACCACCACCACAGCCTCTCCCTTCCGCCTCACGATACCCAAGAACTCGACAGCTTCTTGGTATCTACTCTCTTACTTTATGCATATTCTAGCTATTGCTCCCTCGCTAACTACAACATTAATTAATTGATAAATACATATTACTCGTGTCGGCGTTCTAATAATTGGCCTTAACATATATATATATAGTACTTGCGTTCTGTTGTTAATTAACTCCTGTATTTTGTTCTTTCAGTCACAGTATTTGGCAGTGCTGTGCTCTTTCAAGGAGCAGCTTCAGCAACATGTCCGAGTTCACGCCATGGAGGCTGTGATGGCCTGCCGTGAGATTGAACACAATTTGCAGGCGCTTACTGGTACCGTACAAATACTTTATCTTCATCATCATCATCATCATCATCATTACTTAATTAAAATAATACTAGCTTTTTGTTTATTATGATCCCTTTGTCATCATTCAATCATATGTAGAGCATAAACATGTTCTACATTGAATTTTGGGTAGTAGGCGGACAATGTTGAATTGTGGGCCTCTTTGGATGATGGTTTGGTTGTGCGTCTGCTGGTAGCTAGGCCGCGGAAACTAAATGAAAATAAATTAATATTTTTGGGTTCCTTCGCAACTTGGATCTCTTAAAGGAGGTTGGGTAGAGCCGTAGGAGGGGTCCTATCGCCTAGCTATCGGAGCTGGTGAAATTATATTTTATTGGTGCAATATGTGGGTAGATATGTGGGCGCATGGGGAGAGGTTGGACAATGTCTATGGTTGAAGTAAACAAACAGGCGTACCAGACAAAGCAACCAGCAGACGTACCAGCAGCTAGCTGGCGAATGCGAATCAAGATTGATAGAGTATTTAAGGTCTGATGGTTCCATCACCAGCTTTTATGTAATATATATATATATATATATATATATATATATATGTCTAGGTTCATTAATTAGGAAGCTAGATTGTTATTATATATATATATATAAATGTGCGTTTGGTAGTAATCGGACAATATGGATTACTCTAAATCAATGTTTTGGATTGAGGTACTGCAACATTAACGTTATAGGAATATAGGACTAGATAAATTATGAGCATGTTTGCTTTTGTCTGTATTAACTTTTTGTTCTCATAACAGAATGTAATTGTTTTGGACTACAGAAATTTAAAAATTCCGATAAAAATAAAAAACTAATTTTTTTACACATAAAATTTTCCATCATATTTTAAAAATAAAAACTGAAACTTATTATACATATATAGTTCATATATGTAACCTCTAATATCGTACCTTTACGTTACTTTGGGCAGAAGAAAAGAAATATATATAATTTTGATTTGCCTAGAATTTCGCGGGAGCGTGTCCACGTGAAAATTTGTTGTGAAACCTAACCCATTGATTGTTGAGTAGCTTAGCTACGAATGATGGTAGAGGAAGAATAAAAGTAAAAATTAAAAATAGAATAAAAAAAAAAGAGTACCTAATTTTGAATATGTGAGATAAAGTAAGCGTGAGCAGGAGGTTGAAAGGGTATGTGAATATTTACCAATTTCATGCATGTGAACAAGAAAAATAATTATTGTTATATATGCAATTTACAGACACTTTTTGTAGTCACAAATTACACTACTAACATCAAAAGACAAAGATTAAAAGTCCAAAGAAAGAATTACTAACTGAATAGGGATTAACAATTTGAAACCTAATATATATATATATATATATATATATATATTATATATATATATATATATATATATATATTCAAAGTGATTACTATTTGTTTGTTGCATTAGCATCCTAATTTGCAATTTAAGTTAAGTAAAGAGGATTTATGTGGGCATGCAGGTCTTGGCAATTGGCATGTCAGTCATGTCAAAGTATATATAATCCAAGTATGTTTGTGGGAAATAATTAACACCGTTTGATTCAGTATATACGGTGAATCATAAAGTTTCTTTTCAAAATCATAGCTTGTTTGTTAGATTTCTTTTCGTATATGTGCGTGTTTCTACATAAGCTATTACATGCATGCACAAGAACACATGGAGCATCTTTGTCTTTTGAAATTATGATACTGATAATTACTGTAATTCTTTTTTCCCTTAATCATCTATATTATCACAATCCAAAAATGTTAAGAGAAAATGAGTATCATATTCCAAAATGCTGGCCAGATTTTGTAATTAAAAACTATAAAGTAAAATATTTGATACTATAGACCAACTGATGATGACCAAATGAGAGTTGATAGAAATGTAAAGGTTGGTTCATTTTTCATGTAGCATTTTGAAAATTCTTGATCCATAGAAAGCATTAGTGCTTGTGGCTAGCATCTCATTTCAAAATTGGTTGGTAGCTAATGTCCCCGTGTCAACAAAAGGATTATTTATTTATTCATGTATTTATTGGTGTTAGTTAAGAGATTCGGATGCTGTTTGGTTGACACTGTTTGAGATATTTTTAAGGGTATAAAGTTATAGGATTAAAATCAAAAAAGAAAAAAGAAAAAAAGAAAGACAAAATGTTAATATTTTTACACTAACATAATGCATAATTATAAGCGTTGTATAATACAACATTAACAATATGCAGACCTGTGTACAGGCCTGGCGACACGTAAACGCAACCATCTCACCCCACCACCCTTTCTTTATTAGGCCCAACAATTTAAATTGTTACAAACCCCACTAAAACAACACTTTTTTTTTTCGAAAGAAAAAAAAATTATCATAGGCTGCGCGCTCCTTGTTCACCTCGTGGGGTAATTTGGGTTACCCTCCATTGTCATTTGTCAACCAGCATGGGCCAAACCCGTTGTTCAAAGTCATGACAGATTTGATGGGCTACATAGATGCATGGGTCCAACTCGTGGTTCAGATTTCAATGGATTTGATGGGCCAAACTAAAAGTCAATGTGTATGTGTCTTCCCATAGGTTCCAACTCATGACAGATTTGATGGGTCCATGTAAAATTCAAGTGACGAGTTTTATATATATATATGAATAATACTATACTGTACAAATAAATCACATTAATATATTTATTATTGTTATATTGATGTTATTTTTTTAAATTTTTTTATTTATATTAATTTAAAAACAGAGAAATTCCTGTACAAATTACTTGCATATAAGAATATACTTTTTCTATATATATTACTATAAAAAATACTTTTTTTTTACATTTCAATATCATGTTATATACAAATTTTTTGCATACTTGATAATATTTTATTAATTTTGACTAAAGATGGTGAAAGTCCAAGTTGATTCCTAGATCTTTTAATTATGATTAAATTAGAAAAGCTTATTGAATATATATATTATATATATATTATATGAGTAATATCACATATGTACATTGTGCAGTTAAATGATATAGGAACAACTTTAATATTATTGGATTGATATTACTTTTAAAAAAAATTATTCATAACAATTTAACGGCAAAGAGAGTGTTCTTGCGTGAATTAACTATGTAATATACACGTACATTAAGAATATAAGATTAAATTTTTATGGTTAAAATTTTATCTTTATCTTTAGATCAATATTTAATGATCTAGATTATAATTTTATTTAACTAGAAGAATTAAATTTAAATAAAATTTTTATCTAAATCATTAGTTACAATTTGGTAGGACGTTCTCATTTTAGCAAATGCCAGCAAGTGTTCTTTTTGATAATTTTTTAGTCCGGCTATCATAAAAACAACTAATATATATATATATGTGTGTGTATTTATCACACATGAACCAATGGTTGTATTTTTTTTACACGGCAACTTATTTGAATTGGACAGATTTTATGCAATCCTAGCTAGATTGATTAAAAGAATTGGATAAGCCAGACTTCCTTCACATCTGTGTCCATGTTGGATAATTTGCAGGAGTTGCTCTGGGCGAAGGAACTGGTGGAACAATGTCAGACGATGAGGATGAACTGCAGATGGACTTCTCTCTCGACCAGTCGGGTATGGATGGTCACGACCTTATGGGATTCGGACCATTGCTTCCAACCGAATCAGAGAGGTCTCTGATGGAGAGAGTCAGGCAAGAACTGAAGATTGAGCTTAAGCAGGTGATGACCTTAATTGACCTGCCTTAACCCCGTAGTTTAGTATGATGTCACACTGGGTACCCTCATCCGTCATTTGCGCCTGTCTGTGGGTGTGCTACTTCCAAGTGAGAAGCCGAAGCATTGTAGTGAGTAACGCACATTCCCTCCCCATATTTAACAGGGTTTCAAGTCTAGAATTGAAGATGTGAGAGAGGAGATACTGAGGAAAAGACGTGCCGGAAAATTGCCGGGCGACACCACTTCTGTCTTGAAGAATTGGTGGCAGCAACACTCGAAATGGCCTTATCCAACCGTAAGTCACATTCCTTTTTTTTTTATTGGTAAACGTAGTAGTACTCCACCGTGCATGCATGAGACTTACAAACAAACAAATCCAAAGGAAATAACATGCTACTAAAGCAAAATAACCTGCATGAGACTCGCTAACATGCAGGAGGAAGACAAGGCCAAGCTTGTGGAAGAGACGGGGTTGCAGCTAAAGCAAATAAACAATTGGTTCATAAACCAAAGGAAGCGCAACTGGCACAGCAACTCCCACTCTGTGACTTCCTTGAAATCCAAGCGTAAAAGGTAGCATGCATGCACGAAACCACGTCGCATTTGTGCCCAAGCCAATTTCCAATGTGCACGAAATTGCTGAATCTGAAGAGTGGCTTCAATTCATGTATTATATGGTTAGATCCAAAGCAGCGATGAGATCTACTAACCCAATATTAATTCCGAGAATGTATTAATGTAATTGAAGTAAGACGGCACTGATTTGTAGGTTTTTCTTTTTCCTCTGTTAAAACGTGGCATTGGTATACATCAGAACTCATGTCTCTGTTCTGCTTGTTTGAATAGTAGGCTGCATTTCACTAGGCAATAAACTTAAGAGCTTTGAACACTCAAGTTGTTGGGATGATCTTATTTTTGTTCATAAAGTACGCCGTTTCTGTTTGTAAACAATTTATTATAAAAACAATCCTCAAGTTACGTTTCTCATTAGGAAAAATTTATATGGGGTAGTCAAATAAACAAATTTAAATTCAAATTTCATTTATTAAATATTCAAAAGTTCTAAGCATGACATTATGACAATTTATATAAAATATGTAATACCGAGAAAAATAATAAATCAATCACAAAATAAATTGCAAAATAGAGAAATAATGATAAGATTTATGTGAGCATATAGTAATTTTTCTATTTTTTTAAACTCTAATGACAGTTTTCAAAACATATATTTATAGAGTATTTGGTGATTTTGTAAAACGAAATAAATAAATAGAATAAAAAAAACAGGAAATTATCATATGAGAATTTGAACGATAAATTTTTACTTTAACAAAAACTATATTGATGCAAAAATAATCAATAACAAAAGTATTACGATTATCACAAAAATAACACAATTATCATTTTAAATCTCCCACAAAAGTGTCACGTGTGAGGAATATAACACAAATTCATTCTCAATATCAAATCAAATGCATTAAACCTCATAATAAACAAGTTATTGGAAGTCAACACTCCAAGTATAACTCTACAATCTTGATACATCTTGCAACATCTAACTTCCAAATAACAACATTTATTTTATAGCAAGAAAGCTAGACCGAATGCCAAAGAGTTTTTGATCCTTGAAACAACAACACTATTAAATGGTGATGTATTTACATCCTTGGCTTACATAAGAATTTATCAAGAGGATGAAATGACTGTTTGACTTTCTGAACATGAGATTTTTTATCCTTTTATGTCAAACAAGATTCACTTCCAAGAAAATCATTGGAGATTAAAATTTGAAGAAACATTTATCAATGTTCAACAATTCCACATTGAATATTTAAATTGTAAATCCTTTAAATCATTTACTTTTGAATATTTACAAACAAAAATTGAAGATTCAACAAATATATATTTATTCAAAGACGAATCTCAATCAGCATAGCATTTGATTATGTCAAACTCTGATCGAAGTCAATTATTTACTCGGCTAAACTAGTTATTCAAAGGAAAATATATATTTATTCGTTGGTCAAAGCTTCTAATGGGCAAAGCTTTGACTCATTTCTTAGGCACCAAATATGGTTCCACAATTCGCCCAAATTTCCGATGCCGAGAGCATGGGTCACCATTGCTATGTCATTTGTATTTATAAGAAAAAGGGTCAAACTTGATATTCAAGAATGCAAGTGGGCAGATTTTTTTCTTCTTCTTTTGGGTGGAGTCAATAGTGTTGTATGTGGGTGTCACAACTTTGACTTCATCCAAGTCAATAATTTACTTTGAAAGAATTAAATATCAAAAAGGCAATACTAGTGACAAATTTAGGACATTATAGTGAAATGATGGAGTAACATAATAATTATCATAGGATATAGTATATCATTAAATGACCCTACATATACATTAGTAAACATCACGTCACCTCCTCATTTTACTAAATTGTTATGAGTTTGTCTAATTCTTTGTTATTATCCCACTCCTAAATCATGTTGGGCAACAAGCCACATGGACCAATATATAGCATATGCCTGTAATCACACAAATTTAAAACAATTTAATGAAAAAATTGATATGATATATATAATACTAAACATTAGACAAAATATATTTTTAAATAGTTTTACAAATTTAATGGTAAGTATCATATTATATCACCTTTCACTATGTAATCATAATATTGCCAGACTTTCTGTTAGTATTTATAAAATTGGGCATTGCTACTCATTTATTTTTGATGCACTGATGTTTATTAATATAGGAAATACAACAATGGATATTCTTCATTAAAGCCGCATATAGCTGGTTATCTATTTAGAAATTAGAAATAGATGCATGGTAGCAACCATGAACATTTAGGATCGATATTTATTAAGCCCACATCTATCCCATTCCTTATTTAGATCGAAGAACCTTCCCAACCTGGCATCAGGTTTGCGACGGAGATAGAAGGGTTAGGGTATCTAGGGAAATTAACAAGATTAAGGTGTGTAAACAACCAGCGGAGTTCTCACAACATGAACTCCATCGTGCCAGACAATGGCTCCAGAAATAATCCTTTCTGGCCAAATTCTAGGCCCCTCAACAATCACCGCAAACGACTTCTTCTCCCCCACGTACGAGAATGACAGGACACATGGTTCCACCAGTGTTCTGAAAGAGCAATATTGGGGCATGTGTACAGTGGCGTGGTATGTTGAGTTTGGAAAGCCTACATTGGTGACTGTCCTCGGGAAATATGCCCAAATAGGTTGTTGCCCATCTTCAATGGCCAATGAAAAGGATGGGTAGTTAAGGTCCCAGGGTCTCTCAGGCTTGGTCCGATGACAAGTGTAGCCCTGCTGGCATAGGAAGTGCAGGTAATCCGCTTCCGATGCATTGAAGACAAGACCGGGGTTCAGAGCAGCCATTGGGTTGAGATGGCCAGAACCATAAGAAAATTCACGGTCTTCAGTTTTCCTTGGATCCATAACAGATGCTATTCATATCCAGAAACAGCAGGGTTGTAAGCAGAAAAACATAAACAAAAATGCAAGTCTTAAGCAATAAAGTGACATATGTAGCTGATTCTTAAGATAACAAAAAAAAAAAAAAAAGACGAGTTTCAACCTGTGGTCATGAGTGCAGATTTGATGGCGGCAGGGGACCAGTGGGGATGGGCGGCTTTGACATAGGCGGCAACGCCGGAGGCATGAGGGCAAGACACAGATGTTCCTGAGATGACGTTGTAGCTGACACTTCTATTGTCTTTTAAGCTGTCAGTGGGCCGTCCTAGTGGCGACCAAGCAGCAAGGATGTCCACGCCGGGTGCAGTGAGGTCAGGCTAACATGGAAAAATAAACACACTGTCATTTACATATAATAATGAAGGCATTAGAATCTTGGGTGAGTTAAGGTTTGAAGATTGACAACCTTTAAAATGTCGGGAGTAATGTATTGGGGTCCCCTAGAGGAAAACTCTGCCACAGAGGGTGCCATATCATCCTTCCACGTTTCTCCCATGTGAATAGTGGCAATGGGGTTCCTATGCAATTCCAATAGCATATATGACTTGAAAATTTGATTAATTTACAAATTAATCAATAATATGTAATGAGTGGCTGCAGTGTACCTGGTAGATCTAATGTAGTCTAAAATTTGATCACGGTCACGTTGGTTAACGAGTGTGGCTGGCAATAAATAAGAGTGGGCAGTATCTATGTTGTTGCCGGCCATAATCATGCCCACGCCATTAGCTCTGAGGACTTCAGATCCATCTATTTCTTCATCACACAAGACGATTGTTCCTTTAACTTGGCACGAATTTAGGCTATTGTGTGAGCATTTTCTGGAATCCCGGGAGTTCGTTCCTTCAGAGAAACTTGGTACGTCTCCACCCCAAACCAACGGAAACACCGCCCCATTCAGATCAAATGTATTCACCGTGAGGCCCTGCATTTGAAATTACACACACCCATTTCAAACCAAAGCAATTGGTATAAAAAAAAAAAAAAAAAAAGCCTTTTCCCATCAAAATGGAAACACGTACAGCCTCATTCATATCAAATGGGTCGACTCCATTTGGCAGCCAAGATATTTAAACCACGAATTTAGGCTATGTAACATCTAAATTGCATAATAGTTGACGTATCAACATCTTAAAAAGGTATTGCTAGCCTCATACACACTACTTAGGATGGCTACTGTCGTGCATTTTTCTTAAAACAAACTTGATCATGAGACTAAGGTTAATTGTTTCCGTCAAAAAATCATTTTCCGGTATTCATGCACCTCACATTTCAATCAGCCTAAACCTTCAATCAGTTTTTTTTTTTAAATAAAAAAACTAAAACCAAGAAAAAAAAGAGGCGAGTATGCAGACTCACTGAGAAGACTTGGCCATTGCCTAGCATGACTCTGGCGACGAACTTTCGGTCGATGGTGCTGGCAGCCACCGTGAGGATCCAAGGCGAAATGTTCTTAACTGTCGACGCGTAAGGTCCATCATTCCCGGCCGATGCTGACGTAAGAATACCATGCTTCATGGCATGGAATGACCCAATAGAAATAGCGTCGTTCAAGTATCCTCTCGGGGGGGCGCCAACGGAGATGGAGATGATGTCGACGCCGTCGGCGATGGCATCGTCGAAGGCTTTGAGAATGGAGCTACCCAAGCACCCGAACGATTTGCACGCCTTGTAGATGGCAATTCTAGCGGAAGGAACGCCGCCGCGGGCGAGCCCGTTGGCCAGACCGAAGTAGTTCGCTCCGTCCACCTTCCGTCCCGCAGCGATGGAGGCGGTGTGGGTCCCGTGCCCCACTATGTCCCTTGGAGAACGGTCCAGGTATTGCCTCGCGCCAATGAGCTTGCTGCGATTTCGACCAAGCCCAAAATTAAGAATGCAAATCTTAAAAGAACAAATTGGTCATTTTTCCAAAGATTTGTTGTCGTTGTTGTTGTCGTTTTCTAATTTAATGTTTTTTGGTTTTAAAAAGAAAACATAAATAGTGTGTATCTTACTTGTTGCAGGGGAAATCGGGGACGCAGCTTCCCTTCCATTTAGCAGGCGGCCTACACAATCCATTGTCATTAAAGCTCTCGGCTTCCGGCCAGATTCCTGTAGTGAGGACAAATTTATAAACAGTGTCTGTCTGCTTCTAGATTATTGGGAAGACATGTCATAAATATTTATTATTGGGAAGACATGTCATAAATAATTAAGGCGATTAATTTGTTGATTAAACCTGTGTCTATGAGCCCCACGATGACATCTCCTTCTTGGCACCCTCCTGACCGTGTAGCAGGTAGACCCATGAAGTCCCAAGACCTTGTGGTGTGAAGCTGGTATATTTTGCTTGGGAAAACTGATATCACTCCTTCCATGTCTGCATCCAAACCCATTTACTCAATTTAAACTTTCCTTTCTCTCTCTCTCTTTCTGTATTAATTTGTTTGGCTTTGTTTCTACTACTAACCTGAGATCATTGCAGCCTCTTCCTCTGAGAGTTTAGCTGCAAATCCATTAAAGCTCCTTTCATAGCTATATAACATCGAGTTCCTGGCTGTCAAAGTGCTGCCAGTACAGCAAAATTTCAGATTAAATAATTTATAATTATTATCAAAAAATCTGGACTTTGTGGAGTATTTGAAAACAAGCTTAGATCCAAATCGTGGTTGTGGCAGAAGGCGATATTTCTTTGGGCCTCTTAGTAATATTTTCATGTGTCATTATTATTTTCTTTCATTTTTTGTTCCATTCCTTCCAATGACATATATATATATATATATAAAGGTGACATGTTTTTAGTAAGGCGGGAAGTTGTATTGACCAAATAATTTTAAGAAAAACTGTTACGTGGATATAAGTGACGTGAGATTATGCAGTACCTTCCATTAAGAACATTTTCCAGCATGGAATGGTGCAAGGACATAGCTGCAGGCGCATCTCCTACAAGCCGGTCTCCCATGTACACAATATAATCCTACGCATATAAATGTACGCCAAAGTCAAACCCGTGTACCTATTATATGTACACAAACTCATAATCAACTAATTTTATATATGTATACCTTCCGTCCATCATCGCAATGGCAGTCCAGCACGAAGCCTGCCAGCAACAGAAGAAGAGAATGCAGAATTAGCTTCTCCATTGGCCCTTTATCCACACAAACAATATGATCTGTTTGGTACTGCGCGCTTTGGCCAATGTGTATGACTTCCCAAAGGAGAGTACAAGAGCTTTTATAGGCAACTGACTGGCTTTGTCATTGTCCACAACATTGCTTTTGGTGACTCCCTTAGTACTGTTTTCGTGAGTATGTCTGAAGTCATTTGCAAATCAAAACCCTAAATAAGCAACCAAGCATTACTTTTACGCCATAGGCCATAGCAGCCTCCTTCCATATATGCCATACTTCTCTTATTACTTGGTTTTTTAGCACCGGCATTATAATTACTTTAAAAGCTCTAGCGAAGCGCCATAAGGGTACACACAAGATCATTGCTTACATAGTTAATTACAAGAATTGATTAATACATTTACAAGTTTTCGAACGCATTACAAGAATTCAACTTACATAATGTTTTGTTTAAACAAACCATTTTTATGCTTTTAACGGAAGAATACATCTTATTAGGCCCTGCCACTATCTAAAACATCCGAGCCCCTACTAATGCTGATTATGGTGATTGTGGCTTAAGTTACTTGCCAACAAAACTCTACAAGGGTATCAAAGCTTGGAATTTACAGCATAGGTGTAATAGACCCTCATCCCAAGATTAGATGATTTTGGCCGATCCAAAACGATTCAGTCGGATAGGGATTTAATAATTACATTGCAGAGTTAACTTTAGGCCATTGGATTAGGAGAATCAAGTTAATAGACTTGAAGTGGCTATTAAATCTGTCATAAAAATAACAAATATATATGCCATATTAGTTTAATAGTTTCAACAATAAGGGCACAAACACAAGAAGCTAGGTACGTTCCGTGGTGATCTTATATACGTATAATAAAAGACTTTTAACTAATGAATTAGAATGATTTATATTATTAATGAAGCATGTAATATAAATTTATATATGGAGAGTTATAAATAAATTTTTAATTAAATTTAATTTTTAATTATGATTTTTTAATTAAAATTTATAACAAAATTTATAAATTATGCATTTATTTTAAGTATATAATGATTAAAGCCTGGAGCAATACTCACACATACCAAAGCTAAAAATATCTAGCTTTTATGTGAAATCAATAAAACACTCATTAATAATAATAACAATAATATGTTTGAAAAATGATATTTGAATAATGTATTATTTTAACATAAATCAAATGTTCAAATATTATTTTTCAAACTACTAAAATCTAAGGGTTAACGTCTTAAAATCAATTAGCTAATGGAGAGGTTACTCTTGATTTCTTATTAGGATTTATTTGATTAGTAACTTTTTCAATGTGAGACTCTAACACACTTTTCTCACGTGACAAAGGTGAATGATATACATGGCCGGAAATCGTGGATAAGATGGAACATTAGGAATAAATTCCTTATGGAATGAATATCGGACGTGAAAATACAAACTACTATGATACCATATTAGAATCCAAGAGTCAACGTCCTAAAATCATTTGGTCGAAGGAGAGGCCACCCTAGATTATTTATTAGGATCTATTTGGTGATAAAAACTTATTTTCGAACAAATGGTGATAAAAACTTTAAACTAATATGTTCAAAAAAAAATTTTTAGAACATACATATAAATATAATTCGAAAAATAGTATTTGAACATTTAATTTATGTTAGAATAATAATGTTGAATAACATTTTTCAAATATCATAAAAAATGATTCTTTTTTAAGGGTATTTTTAAAATTTCATATGAGATTAAAAATAATTTATAGGTGTGTTTAGTGTTTTGGTGGGTGCATTTATTATTCCTCTTTACTATTTTTATAAGGTCACATGTTCAAGTCTTGTCATCCACATTTGAGTTTTCTTCAAATAATTTTAAATAACCTTACTGAGATGTGCAAATTGTGGGATAAAAGTATTTTCATCAAATTATAAATAATTTGATGTATTAATCAATATAGTAGGTACTAGTATGACTCCCCTTAATTTAATTGTGAAACTTGTCTATAGCTCAAAATTGTTACATTAATATTCTTTAGCCAATACTCTCAACAAACAAACATACAAAAAAACATCAAAAGTTTTCTTCTCATAAACCATTTAATATTGGAAATCAAAATCTTAAGCTAAGTCATAAATTCCAAATTGGAAAATTTATAATAATTTCAAGTCTTCAATAGTAAACATACAATTGTAAATGTTTGTTGTCAACACAAATTCATCAAATATTCAATCTACGAGTTCATAGTTACTTATTAAGATTTAAATGTAAGATATCTCAAAATTAAACTAAAAAAATGAAACTATGAAATATTTTAAATTTAATCCAAATAAGTCAAAATATAATATTGTGATTTCAATCAAAAGAAATGTAGTGATTAATGGCTTGTTTACTTCAAAATCTGAAGTTAAAAGATTGAACCCCTAATTTTTATAGAAAACATGTTGAAGGATTCCAATAGTAAAGAATATGAAATGGAAAGAAAGGAAAAATAGAGAAAAATTAGGGTGCATAAGTTCTCTCTCTCCTAAAATAGAATTTTGATGAGCCTCGTCAACTTGAACACTTCATGATGCTCTAACTAGGAGAGCGCACATCACCATTGGCATCCAGTGCCACGAACTTCATTTCTCGAGTTAACAAAATTAATGATGAGTTGAATTGCACATGATTGAGTAGACACGTGACATTTTTAGGTGTCAGTTTATATAAGGGCAACGTGAAGTTTTTATTGACCATAAGAAATATGCAGATGCAAATACTAAATAAGGTTCAAATGGATGAGTGCAAGGCAACAAATACTCCAATAAATAAAAGGAGAAGTTGCATAAAGAATATGATACTGAAAAAATTGATAAAGGATATTTTAGGAGTTTGATTGGTTATTTGATGTATCTCGTAACAACAAGGTCTTGTTCATTTTTGATTAAATGCTATAAGTATTTGTCTTGATTTTATGTATTCTTGCAGTTTAGGGTTTCCAAAAGGGCAATTTGATATGTTAAAGGCATAAGTAATTTTGGTGTTTAGTCAACAAAGAGTAAGGAGTTCAAGCAAATTGATTTTTCTAGCAATGACTAGGGGAGGTTTCATTGATGATATGAAAAGTATTTCTTGTTACTGCTTTACTCTTGGCTCAAATGTTTTCTCATGGAGCTCGAAGAAACAAGAAACTATAGCCTAATCCATTGTTGAAGCAAAATTTATTGTTTCAATTGATATTGTTAATCAAATTTTATGGTTGAGAATATTTTTACTTGATCTTGATATAAAAGAGAAGAAAAAAATAGAGATTCTTGTTGAGAACCAAGTTATTGTTGTTATCTCTAATGATCGAGCATTTCATGGAAAAATAAACATTTTAATATTAAATTATTCTTTTTAAGAGATGTGTGAAAAGAAGAAATTATGACTCTCATTTACTAGCAAATCTAATAATTAGTTGGCAAATTTGTTTATAAAGTCACTTCCGATCATCAAGTTCAAGTTCAAGTTATTGAGGACGAGACTTGATATTTGTAGCTCCTAAAACAAAGAGAATGGTTATAATTTGCTTCATAGCTATACTCCATGCACGACTTGTTAAATTGTGCACATAATGTGGTGTACTATGCATGTAGTGTATATGATAAGTGCATGTGCCGTTTTTCTTTTATAGCAATAAGATCACAGGTTATGTGTTATATTTTAAGCATTAATTAATTTGTTAATCATGAGTTATTAGAAATTTTAAAAAGATGGGATAATTTTTTTACCTTTAAATATTGTAATTAATAATGTAACAACTTAGATCCATCGTAGTACGTTATTGTCTAGTTTAAGGCCCAAGCTCAATCCTCGATTTTGTTTTTGGCAGTGCCACACAGGCACCCCAAAAGGTTTTGTATTAGGAGAAGTCTCCACTCCCTCTTAAGAGGCATGTTTCATTCTCCTCCCTAGCCGATGTGAGACTTGCAATGTCATCAACTTTACAAATAATTAAATCAAAAAAATTCTATAAATTTTAATTTATTTATCTTTTAATTTTTCCTAATTAATTTTATGCAAAAGTTAAGTGTTAAATCACCGTAAAAATTTACAAATATAATATATTCTATGTGAATATTCAATCTAGATCAAAAATACCGAAATAGTTGATGCTAACCTCCGTTGGATGACCAATGAATAGCCATGTTAAACAGGTCATTGGCCTGAGGGTTGTGCGGGATGGCCCACATTTTGTTATGAGGTAGACCTATAAATTTTGACTCGCTTACTTTGGGGGGGGGGGGGGGGCGGGGGGAGTATTATTTTTTTTGGGAGGTTCTAAAGAATTCATAGGGAGTGTTGGAGTGTATGGCTCATTGGGTTGGGTTGTAGGGCCAGGCAAGCTAGTTTTATTTATTTATTTTTTGGTGATTCTTTTTGTTTTTTTATTAAATGTTTGCATAAAGTATTCATATGGAGAGTTAAAATAATGAATTTTTTTGAACAAATAAGATATTTAAAGAAAAAATATTTAAAAAAAAAAAAAAAAACAAGCCATTCCATGGACTAGCCCGGCCCAAAAGCTAGAATCCATGTGGCCTGATCCAGCTCGCCCGTTTAACATTCCGACCGAATCCGAACCCATCTTCGAGCCGAATCTGGTCCAATGTAATTACGCTATCGAATTTACTGCAGTTTTTGGCTGTCCCATTTTTCTCTTCTTCTCTCTCCTGCGGCCTGCGACGTATTTTGACAAACGGCAACGCTCCGGTTTTTTTCAATCGCTACGTTTTGGAAAACCTCTGCTGTTTCTGATCTCTCTCATGTGTTGTGTTTGGGTTTGGTTATTTTTATACAGCAGAGAGACTCGAAAGCGACGCTTCTTCTGTTACTGGTGGCTCGTACGGCATTCAGAGAGCAACAAGGTCACTTACTGATGGGTTGTTATTGTCTTCGTCCGAGGAAGTGACTCTTGTGAGGCATGGTCTTAGCTCTTGGAACCAAGTAATGGTATGTTTGATTGTGACATTTTATGTTTTTGCTTTTAAAATTTGATGGTTGATTTTTACTTTTCAAAACAAAATGTCCTAAAATTCAGGTGCGTGTTGTCACGCACGCACACAAACACCCTGAACGACCCATAAATTAAGTAACGGATCAACAGTATCGTGTCCCAGAGATGAATTTAAGTTATGCCATGCTTATAGTTATAGAAGACAACAAACAGACGGTAATTCATACAATTTTTATTCTACACTTTCCCAGAATCACTCTAAGTTTTTCATTTATGAAAATAGTATGTTTTCGGAGAGCAATGCATTGATCAGCATGTATGAATTTTGGGGATTTTGTTCAAATCAGCTGGGGTCTCATCGATGCCTGCTGGTGATTTGAGTTTCTTGGGGTGTTTTGTGAGGTGAAGTCTGAGAGCTCGTTAATATCAAAATGGGGTATAGTTCCCCTGGGTGTAGATAGAGGTCATTAATATATATGACGCTAAGATTTCACTGTACCTTCTGCAACATAGTTCTTCTCCCTGTCGCCACCCTAACGAGTGATAGCTTTGTTCCTCTTTTGATCTCGATCACACAAATTCTAATTCCCAAAGAGGCAAAATTCTACACATTAGTGTCGAAATGGTGTTTCTTCCTAAAAACTGCCAAGAAGCCAAGCCTGGTAACTTTAATGGAAATCCAAATCAGGTTAACTCATGATAGTTTTTTTTTTCTTTGCATGATGTGAAATTTCCAAAATGCTGCCTTCTACTTCTGTTTTGCCACTTGGGAAACAGGCTCAGATGGTTGGGAAGATAGAAATGGAAACTTATGAACAAATTGACATCATTGCACAAACATTATACCACAGTTCCTTCCATCTTTAAAGTTGGTTTTGAAGCCCATTTCAAAGCCATTCTATGCCCATGTGGTACATTTTAATTCAAGAAATCCTAAAATGTTCATTCACGCGCATTTTATACACCTACTGATGTCATTTATTTGCCATATTCTGGATTATTGATGTCACATCGCCTAGCAGCTTTGGGCTTGCTTAATTACTATGCTATATATTTGGCAGAGATCTGGGGCTGCTGCACTGATTCTTTGCATGTCACGTGTTTAGTTTTGAAATCATTACACACCCATTTGCATCCACCACAAATGAGCACCATTTGTAGAGGGAGAACTGCCTCTGTAGTTCACTGCTTTTATGATCTTTTTTGGGGTTGGTACTTGATAGAATGCATTAAAATCATTACACCCATTTGGTTGCTTTGGATAATTGTTGCCTCTGGAAGTTGGATGTTTTCAAATCTGCACTGAATTGGTAAATTCCTTTATATATGATGATGATGAACCATTTTATGTTATCTAGTTATGACTGCATCTGCAAGGGGTTTTCTTTTACTATTATATGTTTTCAAATTTATTTGAATGTTTGTACTTTTGAAGTGCCATTAAGGAGCAATAATATCAGCCTCAAGGCAGCATGTTGAGAAGTTGAATGACACTATTTCATTGTTTTGAAGTATTCAATTTTGATTTATTAGTTGTAGCCGGTTAAGTATTCAAATGTTTCAGATTGTTTTAAGTATCCTTTTTTATGGTTTTAAATTTTTCATTCGCCTATTTGTTTATACTATAAGTATCCAAACTTATTTAAATTTGATTAAACTTTTTTTTTGAATTTCAGTTAAGGGGTAAAGTTGGCAATCAAAAAGTTGATGATGATTTTAATAAACCATGGTTTTTTTTCACTATATCGCAGGCTAAAAGTGCAAAAAATAAGCTGGCACAAAGCTTGCAAACTGATTTACACACCTTCGAGCGTTTTCAATAGCGTTACATAAATTCTTTTAGCTAAATCAATATTTAACTTGTTAGATTTACCTCTAGCTAATAACAACTCTAATAGTTTTAGTTAATTTTTAATTGCTTAAATCAAATTTTTCTAATTTACCGTCAAAATACTTTCTCTTCTATAGAATGATGAAGTAGCACTAGCTAAAATTATAATTTTAGTCAAATTTAACTTAAATTTTTGCTAAAGATATATAACTTATATTATAAGTGTACTATTGGAGAAGAATTTTATAAAGTTCAAGTTAAATTTAGCTTTACCTTTTGCTTTAGCTAAAACTATTAGAGATACTCTGAGGGGGTAAAACATATGTACAGTTGCTCATGAACTGGTACGTCATTTTAAAGCAGTTTATAATTCAAAATTTGCTTGAATCTGGTTGCATTGTTTGTGTATGGGTAATGGGGCTGGATTGATCAAATGCTTATGGGTTTTCTCCGGACCTTTTGTTCTCTAAATCGATGCAGATTTTGTTTTCATAGACTATTCATAAAAGATACTCAAATAAATAGGTGAGAAAAAAATGACATTCATAGACTAGTGACTACATACTTTATTCTATAATCATTGATTTTTTGTAATATTATTTTTCTATGATTATGATTATATTCATATATAACCTCTAATTGATTATGATTATTTCATTTTATTTTTATGAATAAAACTGTTATTTTATCCTGAAGTTTGAGCAGCCTCCTGAAATCCAGGAACCTGGGGGTGGGCTCAGTAAGCCTATTTTTCACGTAATGGGATGACCCAACATGAACGAGTAGTTGTGTCCAATCCAATGGGAATGTTGAACCAGGCTAAATGGGTTTCAATTGTTTCACAGTGAACTCCTTGAACCAGGTTGAACGAGTAGTTGTGTCCAATTGAGTGAATTAGCCGAGGTGTGTTATTCACATTCCTATAATTTGTAAATACACCTATTTTGCAAATATCATTCAAAACTTTGTAAATGAACCTCTTCAATTTATAAATATAATCTCCGATTTGTCTTTCTAGTGTTATTTCCGATTTGCTCGCACGTATGGCGCAAACATGAGCTATTTCTTCGACTTCGACTCTGTGTCTTGTCTTTGACTCTCTTGACTCAAATCTTAAAGTTGAGTGTTTAATATCTTATATATTGAGCAAATAAGGAAAATGCTTATTAAGCAAAAATTTAAATATTACAAGTCATTTAATCGATGAGTACTTAATATCTTACATATTGAGCAATGGAGGAATGCATATTTACTCAATGGTGTTCAAGTGAGTGAGGCATCCCTAGGTAATTTACAGCAAAAGTCTTCATGACTGGAAAAGCCACCCAAGATCTTTGACAGTTTCTTGATCTGTACTTCATAACATTAAATTGATATCTAGGTTTCTGTGGTATAAATGTGGTATCATTGTGTGCCTAGATAATGGGAACTTTGGGGGCAAAATAAGCCATCCAGCAAATGGGAATTAAATGCCGAAATCTGTACGGGCCAAATCATTTGGTTATTTGAAATAACGGGCGATTTGCAGCAATTGGTTAATGTCAATGCCGGTGTAGATACGAGCTATACCAGCGCTTAGGATATAATATACTGGATAGCGAGTCTATGCTGGCGTTTGTAAAACGCTGGTGTAGGTAGATATAGCCCACATCTATCTGTTTACTCCGTGTGTCTTTCCACCCCCCAGAATGCGTTGGATTTGAAGACGTCGGCTGAAGGCTTGGTTGAACAAAAGCCTAGTGTGGAACTCTGACACCGCCTGTCTTATCTGTACTCATGAAAAACAATGTCAGCAAATGTCACATTTCACATAAAAGAACATGCACAAGGGAAGCACCCATCCCGTGGACAGGTTGTTTAAGGAATCTGATATTTATTTAATTAATTAATTAATTAATAAAGCTGCAGTGCATACCAGCAGAAGCACCCATCCCGTGGACAGGAAGGCCAATAGACCTGCACAGATCATGTCACCAACTGTTAGACTGGGGAGCACGGACAAAACGAAGACAACAACAACAACAACAACGAATCCAAGGAACAACCACAATTTAATTGGAGATGTCTAAACATCAGCTGGAAACCCGCACCAAACGTTTTTTCACCCAAGGACACAATCTGCAGTTATGCAGAAACAACTTCTTTATTATTATTATTATTATTATTATTATTATTATTATTATTATTATTATTATTATTACCCGAGGGCTACGGAACGGACACATCTTTGTGGACGTGAAAAGGGTGAAGGCTTAGCGCCATGCGATCTGAAATGAATGGCGCAGGTAAAAAGTGTGTATTGCAGCAGGCACGGGATACGGATCCGCTGGGAACATAAATGAGAAGAGAAATTATGGGAAATTTGTCTATCTAAAATCGAGAAAAAAGGGGGGGGGGGGGGGGTTGGATCTGGCAGGGTAAATCATAGTAATGAATGTCTTGGAAACCACGTGTGATGTTACGTACCGACAAACATGTTGAACCCAAAAAATTATTAACTGTCAACAGCCAAGACACCCACCGACACCACCACCACCACCTCCGAGTGTCCGACCCCTCATTTCTCGTCAAATCCACTCCCTCACGTCTCGACACCTTCTCCACTCGTTTTCATCTTCTTCTTTTCCCGTTTTTACTGATTTTTTTTTTTTTTGGTTTGTTTATTTATAAAATTGTATTGAGCTTAGCTCCGCTCGACTCGAGTGCTTCGTTCTTTCATTCTCCTCCTCCTCCTCCTCCTTTGTCCTTTCCTTCCCCTCCGGTCATGGGCTTCGCAACAGCTAATGGCTCAGCCGGCTCGGCTCAGCCTCTCAAGTTCCTGATCTACGGCCGCACTGGCTGGATCGGCGGTTTGCTCGGCTCGCTCTGCGAAGCCCGGGGCATCGACTACTCCTACGGCGCCGGACGCCTGGAGAACCGTTCCTCGCTCGACTCGGATCTCGCCGCCATCAACCCCACCCACGTCTTCAACGCCGCCGGCGTCACCGGCCGCCCCAACGTTGACTGGTGCGAGTCCCACAAGGTGGAGACCATCCGCGCCAATGTGGTGGGGACCCTCACCCTCGCTGATGTCTGCAGGGAGAGGGGCCTGGTCCTCATCAACTTCGCTACCGGTTGCATCTTCGAGTACGATTCTGGTCACCCGCTCGGCTCCGGTGTCGGGTTCAAGGAGGAGGACACGCCCAATTTCATCGGATCCTTCTACTCCAAGACCAAAGCCATGGTGAGCTCACCTGGTTTCTTCATTCGTTGTCGTCCTCGGCGTTCTTCTTGTTTGTCTATTACTGTCGGATCTGATGTTAGAAATTTAGATCTCCCTACTTTTATTTATTTGTTTATTTATTTATTTATTTATTTATTTATCTATCTATGTTGTTGTTGTGACTTGTGAGTCATTGATTTTATCTTTCTCTCTATGATTAGCGTGATCTGGTATTTTATAACTCTTCCCATTCCCCAAATGCATATGTTTGATGTTTGTTCGTTACATATCATACATTGTGTTGTATAGTGATTTCTGTTCATTGGATGATATTGTGATTCGAATAAGTGAGTGATTTGTGTTAATTTTAGTTTGTGTAAATAAGAGATTCGTGTTCTTGGGAATCGGGATGGTATAATGCAATGTGATTGCGTGTAAATAACTGACTCTGGTGATGTTATTGCTGCTTAACTGAATTATAGTTAAAATTGATCTGCGTGGTGTCACCGTTGGTGCTGGGATTAGTATGGATATATATATATAGTGATTTAAAAACTTTGTATTAGCTTTCCTCGTTGCTGTTCGCATGGGTGTTGAAATTTTGAGATTCTCGAGATTAGCCTTCATTATGGATTCATACCCACTTTGTATCTAATCAAATCAACACTCAAAAAGTGCTGGAGATGATTGTTGGCATATTGAAGCTTGAAAACAAAATGAGTAGCTGACTTCTCTTTTCATGATCTATACTTGCATTGCATCGAACTTTATCTTCCCATTGTCATAGAATTTTATCTTCACACAATGAGAAACAATGCATTTGTACATGTTTTTCATATAAATGCTGTGTATGTTCTATCCATTTTCGCGTGTGCATATCAGAACAAATTAGGCCCTAGTTGCACCCTATGGCCTGCTGATCTCTATTTTCTTGTATGTGTAAGGTGGAAGACCTGCTCGGGAACTATGAGAATGTTTGCACCTTGCGTGTTCGAATGCCCATCTCTTCAGATCTATCCAATCCTCGCAACTTCATCACAAAGATTGCCCGCTATGAAAAGGTAGTTGACATTCCTAACTCAATGACTATCTTGGACGAGCTACTCCCAATCTCCATTGAGATGGCAAAGAGAAACCTCACTGGTATCTGGAACTTCACAAATCCTGGGGTGGTCAGTCACAATGAAATTTTGGAAATGTATCGCAATTATATCGACCCCAGCTTCACCTGGAAGAACTTTACCCTGGATGAGCAGGCAAAGGTTATTGTTGCCCCGCGGAGCAACAATGAGCTTGACACCACCAAAATAAAGGCAGAGTTTCCTGAACTCCTGTCCATCAAGGAGTCACTGATCAAGTACGTCTTTAAGCCCAATCAGAAGACTGCAGCTTGAGTTCTATAAGGTCAGAAAATTGAGTGCCCTCTTTCTCTTCTTTTTCCAAATTTTCTCCCAGCGTGTGGTATTGTGATTGTGCGCGGCCAAGTTGTTGCTATCACGCAATAAACACACGCTTAGTCCAATTTTTGAGCTTTACTGTTGGATTTGTATTTTTTTATTATTGACAGACATGATTAAATAATTTGGAAGTGATTTATTACAAACTCTGTGTGATATAACAAGTTCTGTTTGGTTGTTTTCCCATGAACAACTCTATGCCATGAAAGAGTAAGGATTGGTTGTTGACTCTCCTAAGAGCTTAGCTGGTTTGGCATTTCAGTTTAAAATAGTTGAAACTAAATTATAGGTTGCATCAACTTAACTTGTCTAACATAACGCGGCATAAAATGTTATTTGGAAATGAACCAAAAGCAAATTACATTTATGAGTAAATAAATTTTCAAGAACAGCCTGTTAATATAAGTACGTCAAATAAATTGTGAAGTGAATTTGACATTTGATGAGGCCAAACATTGTGTGACCCTCTAGGCGCCATTTGTTACTATAAGACAAATTCTCCCAATTGTTTTCTTCTTGTTCTTTTCCTCTAAGCTCCATTGAGGGAAAAGTTGGCAACCTATAATTCTAATAACATATACAACCTTTCTCTCTCTTTCTCTCTCTCTCTCTCTCTCTCTCTCTCTCTCTCTATATATATATATATATATATTAGCGCATTCTGGAAGGGGAAGGAAAGAAGTTGTTCATTTGTTGGAAAAGTGAACCGGGTGTGTTTGTTATGGGTAGCAGGGAGAAATGGATTTCTTAATATTATGTTCCCTTTTCATCACCCTTCGTATCAATTGGGTTTAAATAGGGAAGTCTTATGGAATATTAAATATTATGAGCAAGCCCAAATAAATTTTATCGAATATTCGAATCTATTAGGCTTGAAGATGAAATTGGATAAAATTACCTAATCAATCCTTTAATGATTGGTTTATAAATAGAAATTTGGTGGCAGAGAAAAAATGAATTAGTTAACCTTTTATTGAAGTTCGTTTGGGAGATATTTTTAAATTTGTAACGGATGTGTCAACAAATAAAAATTCAAACCAAACCAATTTGATTTGATTAATTTCTATAAGATTTAGAACCTTTCAGTCTTATGGGCACCAGTGTAGACTTTTATGCACATAATATTTTGGTAGCAATAATAATAAAAAAAAGTAAACTTTTTTAAATGGCCGCTCAATTCTGATTTGTAACGTTAAATTGAATGGGGTACACGGACGCCGGCGGTGTACAGGGCCATCGCCATCCGCCTAGACGCCCATACCGCCTACGCGGGGCTGGGTATGTCCCTCCAAACCTCCCCGCTGGAATATGCTGGCCGAAAAAATTTAAACTTCGTAAAACCTCCTGTGAATAAAGGAAGTCGTTAAACTAAATGTCGATTATTGATTTTACTTAGGAAATTAATATATATATATATATATATAATAATTATAATATATATTTATTTAGTAAATAAATAATTATTCATATTTAAATAAATAAGTAATATTGTATGATTAGCTAATGATTATAGTTGTAAGAATATATATAATATAAATAATTTTATTAATTTAAATATTAATATATTTATTGATCAAATAGTATTTAATTGGATCATTTAATCTTAAATTAATTTATTAATAAATTTAAATTAAATTAATATGACTTTGCACAAATTATTTCATGCTTGATATGAGTCATTCATGATGAGAGTAAATTTTAGGTCTTTTAACATTTAATAATAAGTATTTCATATTTGAGTTAACTAATAAATTAAATAAATAATATTATTAGTTTCAATATTAAAGTATTTTTATATTAAATCAATCTATGAATAAATTTACTATTAAATTTGAATCAAATTAATTTATATTTTATATTAAAATACTATTATATTTACTTTTTTATTATAATATAAATATATATAATTCTTTATTATTATTATTATTAAAATAAAATATAAACTTTTTATTATTATTATTGTTAATAATATTATTTATATGTTAAATTTTAAATATATATATTAATTTGGTGAATATTACTTTGGTTTAAAATAGATCTTGTGTTTGATTTTTCCTGACAGCATTTTGTCAGAATTTTGCCAGGCGAGCTTCGGAATAGGGTGTGACAATTCTGAACGGAAGAAAGCGCGCACACAGAAAAAACTTCATGTTACAGAGAGAGAGAGAGAGAGCTATCGCCATTGCCATCCTAGCTATTAATCTTATATTTTTTTCAATTAAATAATTCTCATAAAGTACATTTTAATCTAACAGCTTTATATTTATTTGTTTTTAAAAAAAGTGAGCGTTGTACCTCAACAATTAATCGTGATTGTTATAAATAGAAAAAATCATGCTACATATACTTTACCAAATCACGCTGAATGGCAATTTACGAAAACAAAATAATGGAACAAAATTTGGGAAATGTATAAAATAAAAACTAATTAAATGAATTTTAATTTAATACTAATGTATGTTAAATATTTTTGTCCTATTCAAAATTGATCAAACATGGCAAAATATCTCACTGTGTTCTAGTATCATCTTGGAGAGTATCTACGAATTTCGATGCAATATAACTATAGACCATAGCTATTGCGTTGGAGTTAGGGCCGTAAATGAACCAAGCCGAGCTAAATAGTAAGGTGTTCGAGCTTAGTTTGGTATTATTCCTTAACGAACTGAGCCGAACACGAACACTAAACCATTGTGTTTATGTTCGTTCGTTAGTATTCATGAACAGTTTGTTAATATTTACAAACAGCTTGTGAACGATCGTTCATAAATAGTATTTATGAATACAACAACATACTTGTCTACGAACATTATATTTTTACTTTGTTCATAAACTTAAGATGTTTTCTCCTTTAATTGTTCATGAACTAAAACACCTAATTATCCAAAATTTATAAATAAATTAGTTTATTCGTTGGTTCGTGAACTCCATAGATTGTACATTTGTTTGACTGTTTATGAACTAAAATACTAATGATTCAAAATTCATAAACAAATATGCTCGTTCGTTTGTTCGTTTACTCAATTATTTGTTCATTTGTTCAATTGTTTATGAACATTTGCTCGTGAAATGCTATTCGTAAATATCTATTCATGAATTAATTATTGATGTTCTCAAACATTGTTTGTGAACATATGTTTTCGAACATATGTTTACAAACATTATTTGCAAACACATGTTCACCAACATAAACGAGCTGAACACAACCTTGTTCGTGTTTGTTCATTTATGTTCATGAATAAAAAAGATTGTTCACGAACATCACCTAGATTTCTTAAACGAACGAATATAAATAATCTGTTATCAAGTCAAATGCGAGATTTTTCGTGAACGTTTGATTCGTTTACAACTCTACTTGGAGTCTATAACGTCTGGTAAAAGCTATAAGAAAATTTGGGTCAAATTTATTTCTTATATATTAGCTATATGAAAAGCTATAATGATAAATTTAAATAAATTTGTAACTTTAGCTAAGGTATCACATTAGCCTTAGAGCATCTCTAATAGTTACAAGTTAAAATGGTTAGCTAAAGCTATATTTAACTTGCTACAGCATCATTTTAGCTAATGATACTCCAATAGAATACCATTTATATTTTTGTTTAACTATTATTTTTTCCATCTTCTCCAAATTCTAAAATACTTATCCATTTGAAATCAAAATAGGTATTTTAGGATTTGGAAAAAAATGGATGATGTGATATCTTAGCAAAATCTATAAATTTAAGTAAATTTATTGATATTGCTAATAACATAGCTAACCTATTGGAGTAACTTTTCATCTATATTTAACTATAGCTAAGAGTATAGTTAATCTATTGGAGATGTTCTAACATTATCAAGCTAAAATGGATAGCTACAGCTATTTTTAGCTTGCTATAGTATCATTTTCGCTAATGATACTTTAATGCTACGTTATTTATATTTTTACTTAAATTTTATTTTTCCCAATCTATTCCTATCTCTCCAAATCCCATATCTCAATTTCCAAATGCAAAAGGCGTAAGGCGAGCGAGAACCGATTATAACAAGTTAAATATAGTTTTAGTTAACCAACTTAGCTAATAAAAATTGAAAATTCTTTAGTGTCATGAGCTTTCAAATTTTACTAAGAACACTTAATTAGTTTGGATTTTCTAAATTTGTGATATTTAATGAATTTTTGTTGATAGTAAAAATTAATCGTTGTATGTTTATTATTGAAGACTTGAAATTATTGTAAATTTTTCATTTTGGAATTTATGACTTAGCTTATGATTTTAATTTCCAATATTAAATAATTTTCAATTTTGTACGTTTTTTGTTGTATGTTTGTTTATTTAGAATATTAGCTATGGATGAATCTTGATGTCAAGGTTTCGAATCACAGGCACGTCGCTCACAATTAAATTAACGGAAAGAATACTTACACACCCACATTGATTATTACATGACATCCACCTACTTAATCCCTTGATTGAATTGACCGGAGATATAGCGACTATGTAATGACATAACAATAAAAATTAATTATTTAAAAAAAACTCAAATAGTATATCAGGACTCGAACATGAAACCTTATAAAAATAATGAAATCATTTAATCACTAGATAATTAAATTAAATGTACAATTTATAATTTATTATTATAAATTTATAAATTTTAATAAAAAATTTAATTTAGTAATTTTATATATAAATTTAATTATAAAATTTAATTTAAATATTATTTATAAGTCTCCAGTTTTATATTAAATGTTTTATTAATGATACAAATCCTTCAAACTTATTAGCTAAAAGTCTTTTATTATACGTATACAAGGTCACCCCCGCAACGCAGCTTAATGTGTTTGTATCCTTATTGAAAGTATTAAACTAATACGGTATATATATATATTGTCAGTTTTATGAAAGATTTAATCACCACTTCAAGTCTATTAACTGGATTCTCCTAATCCAATGGCCAAAAGTTAACTCTGCGGTGGAATTATTAAATTCTTATCCTACTGAATCGTTTTGGATCGGCCAAAATCATCTAATCTTGGGATGAGGGTCTATTACACCTATGCTGTAAATTGCAAGCTTTGATACTTGTGTAGAGTTTTGTTGGCAAGTAACTTAAGCCACAATCACCATAATCAGCATTAGTAGGGGCTCGGATGTTTTAAAAAGTGGCAGGGCCTAATAAGATGTATTCTTCCGTTAGAAGCATAAAAATGGCTTGTTAATTTAAACAAAACATTATGTAAGTTGATACTCAATATTCCAATCTGTAATGCGTTCGAAAACTTGTAAATGTACTAATCAATTCATGTAAGCAACGATCTTGTGTGTACCCTTATGGCGCTTCGCTAGAGCTTTTAAAGAATAATTATAATGCCGGTGCTAAAAAACCAAGTAATAAGAGAAGTATGACATGGAAGGAGGCTGCTATGGCCTATGGCGTAAAAGTGATGCTTGGTTGCTTATTTAGGGTTTTGATTTGCAAATGACTTCAGACATACTCACGAAAACAGCACTAAGGGAGTCACCAAAAGCAATGTTGTGGACAATGACAAAGCCAGTCAGTTGCCTATAAAAGCTCTTGTACTCTCCTTTGGGAAATCATACATTGGCCAAAGCGCGCAGTACCAAACTGATCATATTGTTTGTGTGGATAAAGGGCCAATGGAGAAGCTAATTCTGCATTCTCTTCTTCTTTCCCTTCTGTTGCTGGCAGGCTTCGTGTTGGACTGCCATTGCGATGATGGACGGAAGGTATACATAAAATTAGTTGATTTATTGCAGAAGATGAGTGTGTGTACATATAATAGGTACACGGGTTTGACTTTGGCGTACATTTATATGTGTAGGATTATATCGTGTACATGGGAGACCGGCTTGGAGGAGATGCGCCCGCAGCTATGTCCTTGCACCATTCCATGCTGGAAAATGTTCTTAATGGAAGGTACTGCATAATCTCACGTCACTTATATCCACTTAACAGTTTTTCTTAAAATTATTTGGTCAATACAACTTCCCGCCTTACTAAAAACATGTCACTTATATATATATATATATAACGTAAATGTCATTGGAAGGAATGGAACAAAAAATGAAAGAAAATAATAATGACACATGAAAATATCAGTAAGAGGCCCAAAGAAATATCGCCTTCTGCCACAACCACGATTTGGATCTAAACTTGTTTTCAAATACTCCACTAAGTCCATATTTTTTTATAACAATTATAAATTATTTAATCTGAAATTTTGCTGTACTGGCAGCACTTTGACAGCCAGGAACTCGATGTTATATAGCTATGAAAGGAGCTTTAATGGATTTGCAGCTAAACTCTCAGAGGAAGAGGCTGCAATGATCTCAGGTTAGTAGTAGAAACAAAGCCAAACAAATTAATACAGAAAGAGAGAGAGAGAAAGGAAAGTTTAAATTGAGTGAATGGGTTTGGATGCAGACATGGAAGGAGTGATATCAGTTTTCCCAAGCAAAATATACCAGCTTCACACCACAAGGTCTTGGGACTTCATGGGTCTACCTGCTACACGGTCAGGAGGGTGCCAAGAAGGAGATGTCATCGTGGGGCTCATAGACACAGGTTTAATCAACAAATTAATCGCCTTAATTATTTATGACATGTCTTGCCAATAATCTAGAAGCAGACAGACACTGTTTAAGAATGAAAAGCATATAGCTGTATTAATCAACTTCAAATTTGTCCTCACTACAGGAATCTGGCCGGAAGCCGAGAGCTTTAATGACAATGGATTGTGTAGGCCACCTGCTAAATGGAAGGGAAGCTGCGTCCCCGATTTCCCCTGCAACAAGTAAGATACACACTATCTATGATTTTTTTTAAACCAAAAAATAAATAAATTAGAAAACGACAACAACAACGACAACAAATATCTTTGGAAAGGTGACCAATTTGTTCTTTTTGAGATCTGCATTGGTAATTTTGGGCTTGGTCGAAATCACAGCAAGCTCATTGGCGCGAGGCACTACCTGGAAAGTTCTCCAAGGGACATCGCGGGGCACGGGACCCATACCGCCTCCATCGCTGCGGGACGGAAGGTGGACGGAGTGAACTACTTCGGTCTGGCCAACGGGCTCGCCCGCGGCGGCGTTCCTTCCGCTAGAATCGCGATCTACAAGACGTGCAGTACGTCCGGGTGCTTAGGCAGCGCCATTCTCAAAGCCTTCGACGACGCCATCGCCGACGGCGTAGACATCATCTCCGTCTCCCTTGGCGCCCCCCCGACAGGATACTTGAACGACGCTATTTCTATTGGGTCATTCCATGCCATGAAGCATGGTATTCTTACGTCAGCATCGGCCGGGAATGATGGACCTTACGCGTCGACAGTTAAGAACATTGCGCCTTGGATCCTCACGGTGGCTGCCAGCACCATCGACCGACAGTTCATCGCCAGAGTCATGCTAGGCAATGGCCAAGTCTTCTCAGTGAGTCTGCATGATGCTTCTTTCTCGCCTTTTTTTTTTTTTTGGGTCAAACCAATTGCTTTGGTTTGAAATGGGTGTGTGTAACTTCAAATGCAGGGCCTCACGGTGAATACATTTGATCTGAATGGGGCGGTGTTTCCGTTGGTTTGGGGTGGAGACGTACCAAGTTTCTCTGAAGGAATGAACTCTCGGGAATCCAGAAAATGCTCAGACAATAGCCTAAATCCGTTCAAAGTTAAAGGAACAATCGTCTTGTGTGATGAAGAAATAGATGGATCTGAAGTCCTCAGAGCTAATGGCGTGGGCATGATTATGGCCAGCGATGACATAGATAGTGCCTACTCTTATTTATTGCCAGCCACACTCGTCAACCAACAAGACCGTGATCAAATTTTAGACTATATTAGATCTACCAGGTACACTGCCACTCATTACATATTATATATTGCTTGTAAAATTAATAAAAATTTCAAGTCATATATGTCATTGGAATATTGCATAGGAACCCCATTGCCACTATTCACATGGGAGAAACGTGGAAGGATGATATGGCACCCTATGTGGCAGAGTTTTCCTCTAGGGGACCCCAATACATTACTCCCGACATTTTAAAGGTTGTCAACCTTCAAACCTTAACTCACCCGAGATTCTAATGCCTTCATTATTATATGTAAATGACAGTGTGTTTATTTTTCCATGTTAGCCTGACCTCACTGCACCCGGCGTGGACATCCTTGCTGCTTGGTCGCCACTTGCACCTCCCACTGGTAGTTCAGAAGACAATAGAAGTGTCAAGTACAACGTCATCTCAGGAACTTCCATGGCTTGCCCTCATGCCTCCGGCGTTGCCGCCTATGTCAAAGCCGCCCATCCCCACTGGTCCCCTGCTGCCATCAAATCTGCACTCATGACCGCAGGTTGAAACTCAAGTGTATACTTTTTTGTTATCTTAAGAATCAGCTACGTACATATATATGTTTTTCTACTTACAACCCTGCTGTTTCTGGATATGAATAGCATCTGTTATGGATCCAAGGAAAACTGAAGACTACGAATTTTCTTATGGTTCTGGCCATCTAAACCCAATGGCTGCTCTGAACCCCGGTCTTGTCTTCGATGCATCGGAAGCGGATTACCTGCACTTCCTATGCCAGCAGGGCTACACTTGTCATCGGACCAAGCCTGAGAGACCATTGGACCTTAACTACCCATCCTTTTCATTGGCCGTTGAAGATGGGCAACAACCTATTTGGGCATATTTCCCGAGGACAGTCACCAATGTAGGCTTTCCAAACTCAACATACCACGCCACTGTACACATGCCCCAATATTGCTCTTTTAGAACACTGGTGGAACCATCTGTCCTGTCATTCTCGTACGTGGGGGAGAAGAAGTCATTTGCGGTGATTGTTGAGGGGCCTAGAATTTGGCCAGAAAGGATTATTTCTGGAGCCATTGTCTGGCACGATGGAGTTCATGTTGTGAGAACTCCGTTGGTGGTTTACACAACCAAACCTTCGTGTTCTTCGTCTAAATGCCCTAACCCTTCTAACTCCGATGCGACCATGATCCCAAGTTTCGATGCTTCTTTCATCTAAATAGGGAATGGGATACGTGTTGGCATTAATAAATAATGATCCTAAATGATTGGGATCGCTACCGCGTATTTCTAAATTGGCAGCCAGCTATATGTGGCTTACAGCCCATTATTGTATTTCCTGTATTAATTACATCAAGCATGCTTTTGTCAATCTCATGTATCAGTGTCTACAAATTTTAATAAAATTTATACTAAAAAATTTCGAATATAATTTATTGTTCATGTAGACGGATTTAATTAAAATATTATAAAATCTACAACTAATGCAGTTACAAAGTACTCTTTCAAATAAAGTCTGATATGATACACTGATATGATATAGGAAGAATTAAGATCTTTACAATTATATGATATAATTCATTAAAATTACATCATTTTAATATTTTTTATATTGAAACTATGTTATTTTGGTATGCAGTTTTTAAAAAATATATTAAAATGATATAATTTTGATGTATTATACCATACAATCACCCTAAAGGATCTGAACTCATGACATAGATATAAATAAACGGGAGAGATACACTTGAACTCATACCATGAATTTACAAAAGTCATTTTATATATATATATATATATATATATATATATATATATATATATATATGCGAAAATATAATACAAGACTCATAAATAATTTTATGATTCATTTTATAAATTAATTATAAATTTGTGATTAAAATATATAATTTATAATTAAAATTTCTATATTAAATTTTAGATTTTAATTTATAGTCAAATATTAATTTTGGAAAACTTTTAAAAAGAAATTTTAAATTAACATTTATAATTATAAATTACATATTACACATTTAGTTTAATTATACATTAAAATTTTAGTTGAATAATTAAATATTAAGTTTCTGATATTTTAATTATAAAAATTAATTGAAAATTTTAATTATAGAATTATATGTGAGTTTGAGTTTTGTATTAAAATTTTCATTAATTATACAATGTACATCTCTCTAAATATATATACTTATATTATATATATATATAATTGATTTCAATTTAACAAATTAATCTAGTTTAATAATTAAATACTTAATTTCATTGCTGGGTCACCAATTTAAATTTTGTCATCTTTATTTATTTTTTCCAAACAACTGATGACGTGACATCGCATCGTCATCATGCCCTCGATAACTTAGTGTTACATCAAATCTAGGAAAAAGGTGCACATGATAGAATGGAGATATTTTCATCAAATTATAAGCAAGTAGTTGTATTAATCGATTTAATAGATGTGAGTGTCTCTCTCTAAATAGAGAGAGAGAAAGAAAGAGAGCGTGCGCACTTCCTATTTTTGTAAAACAAAAGTTGATTTAGGAATCATCTAGCTTGATCTTTATTAATGTGCTAATAAATATTTTAAATTCAATATATATATATATATATATATCAATTGATTACCATGATTATTATATAAATAATTTTAAAATCAGCATATAGTCAACTAATCTAAAATTGAGTTTTGAGAGGTGTTTGGTACATGTTTGGTTTCTATATTTTATTTTTATGATTTTGAATGAAGTTTTGTATTGAATTTTAAATTTTAAAAATGATTTTTTTAGTATAAGAGAGAATTTATTACATAAAAAATTAATATATATATATATATATAGTGAGCTCATTTAATAAAGAATATGAAAAGTAAAAGATAAAAAATAAAAGAAATTATTTGAATTTCTCATAAAAGTTATGTTAAATTTGAAAACAAAAAATAATTAAAAAAGTTTTTGAAAATAAATACAGAATTCACATGTTTTCAAAACAAAATTTAAACATATTAAATTAATGTGAAACCCACACTTTTAGAACGTGAAAATAACAAACCGTTTTGAAAACGGAGTACCAAATGTTGCCATTATGTTAGGGAAAAGTCTATTTACAGGTAGGTTGTGTAGGAAATCTGTACATGACCATTTTCTCTGCCGTTGGATTGGTATGAATAAAAAATATTAAAAAATAATAATATCAATCTAACTGTAATGAAGATGTCTATACACGGATTACATATGGATTCTTGTCTGTTAATATAAACTTCCGTTAGTATAGGGCGTTTCACTTGTAGTGTACGTAGCATTACTATTATATTATAACTTAGTTGGGTTTAGTAATAAGCCGCCTGACATTGCATTTATTATAAAGTTAAACCTAATATTTATTCATTAATAGTTCTGATTAATATAGGTTAAGATTAGGTTATTTGAAGTTATTATCTGACATCATGCTTTAACTTGAACTTTGAAGTTATGTTAGATCTCAAATGAGTTCAATTATGAATTGTTAATCAACCATCCGATTCTTATTAATTGCAAGAAAAATATACTTTCATAAATTAAATAAATTAATGTTATAAAATGATTATTTTGAAAACAAAAAGTTAACCTCTTGCAAAATATACCTTGACACGTAATTTTTTTTTTGTTAACAATGTATTCATAGTATAGGCTAGCTCGCGCATTTCCATTGGGACAAAATTTACCTCCAACCTGAGTTAGATAAATTTCCTCTAACCCAGCACGTGGCAACACTTAAATATATCATGTGTCTACTTAGGACTAATTTGGCAATGTTTTCTGGCATGTTGTTTCTACTTATAAAATAAGAAAAAACATGTTAAGTCATTTGGTAAACAAATAAAAAATACTTATTTAAGAAGTTTCTATATTTTTTTTCAAAAAATAAAAAATGAAAATAATTTCAAGATTTAAAAAAACTACTTTATTGAGAGTCATTTTTAAACTATTAAAATACCATTATTAACTCCGAAATAAATCATATAATTTAACAAATAAAAATTAAAACATAAAATCACATCTCCCTTTTGCCTTCGGCATCTCCTTCGTTATCGTCTCCTCCCAGCAGTTAGCGTTCATCTTCCTCTCCTAAGCTATGAAGCCCACCAACCTCATGACCGCATTAAGAAGTTTCCTCCTTGCATGCAATCTTTCCAAACTAGATCATGCAAGTGACGGCAAACTCATCAATGGTAAGGCAAAAATCCCAAACAGCTTTTGTAAGGATCCGTAGTCAATATAGTCTTTCAAATAGGTTATATTTGTTGTTAAAAATGTTATTTTGAGTATGTAACCGTTAATATGGTCGTTTTGACTATATTTGAGACTGATTTGGAGTTTGGATGCCTTTGGGGGTTATATAGTAATTTTTAGGAATTAAATCAAAGGTTAATAAGTGAAAAATAAAATTTAAGAGGGCTCTTTCCTTCACCTTATTTTATTTAAGTTTTAAAATCAAGAGTTATATACTAAACCTAATTTTAAAATAAATGTAATTTGAGTTATAAAACCAAATTTATGTAACAAACTTTTTGTTTACGATATTGAATTCAAGTTAAGCTCTAACTTTAATAAAGTAAAAATTTATAAAATTAAAATACCCAACAAATAACAAATGTGCATTTCATAATTTTGACAACTTTAGTATTTAAAATTTTTTTTAGGATTTTTTATATTTTATTGTTTTAAATTTTTTAATGCAAAAAATATGCTTGACAACTGTAAAACAGGTTATATGTTATTACTCAAATATTATAGATATGAAAATAGAAAAATTATTTGTGCGATCGGCTTGCAGTATCATCGTGAAATCGTGACTGATGTGAATGGTCACAATTTTTTTTCTTCTCTCTGATAATCTAGTATGCTGCTTACATCGTTACGATTACACACCAATTACACAATTCCGTTCCAGTTGTACATAGCATTACTCACAAAATATCATTCACTTTTTAACTTCATTTTGAAACAATAACTTCCAAGAATAAGGGCAATTACAACAGTTACTCGCATATTTTTCCTACTTTTACATATTTAAATTATTTTTTGCTTCCATATATAAATATAAATCAGATTCCCTTAATCACTTTCTATATAATTAAAATTATATTTTATACTACTTTTTTTAATTTATTAAAAAAATTATAATTTAATATAAAATAAAAATGAAAGTCATGGAAAACGTTAAGGAGAAAGGTGAGAGAAATTTTTTATATATAATTTAATAATTATAGGAAATAAGTAGTGTTTTCCAATTGTACAAAACTTACAGAAAAAGTTAAATATAAGGCTTCTACTGCAAAAATGATTTTATAACTTTTTAATATTTTTTCTTAAATAAAAAAACAGACTTTTATAAAAAATCTGCTACTAGTGCTCTGATATTTCTGTGCAGTAAGGCCTTAACGCAAAGCCTTAGTACAAAAACGGACAACGTTATACATTATCAAACAAAGCATAAAGCCTTAGTGCATTAATTACATTAGGTTAGTCGTCTAGTAATTTTGCTTCAAAGACAATTATTGGACACCTTTCACGATTTATAAAAGGAAATAATTTTGCTTCTAAACATTATATATGTATATGTAGAGAGAGACACCAATGTGAACTCTCCGAATACTTTGTAGGTAAATAAAGGCTCTGTTCACTGACAAAAAAAAATGCTACTGCAATGTTTTTTATTTGCCCCTTCTTTACATTGGGCTATAAATCCCATTAATACCCCATTTGAGCTACATTTGTGATTGGCTGAGAATTAAATAAAGCATAGAACAAAAGCTAAGTCAGTAGCCGAAATTTCCAATCCTGTTACATCATAAATTCAACCCCAACCCAATTGATCTCTTCATGGATCAGCCTTTCCTGCACTAAGTTTTGTTGGAATTGAATGCTCAAATCATAATCTAACAAAAAAGAAAAGATCACGTCCTGGGTTTCTTATGCTTCCTGGCCTTCTTCCTCTTGGATCTGTTTGGTAATTTGAAAGCAAATAATTATAACCTTTTATAATCTAGCGAATTAAAAACAATCGAATATTATAATCGCATATTGGTTGGTGTCCATTTTTAGTATCAAACATAAACATGTTTCTGTACATGAATAAAAATGTGTCTAAATAGAATGCAGTAAGAATAAATATATTCAAACAAATATTTTTTACAGAAATACTGATACGAAGAAGTGAGTGAGGATCTTTTCATTAAAAACTCCGACTTTGAAAAAGTATTAATGTGTAAGAAACCAAACAAAATGAATCAATGCATAAAATTACAACAATGAAGCCTTACTGATGCTCAGTTGCTGGCTCCGGCCAGGTCCCCGGCGCTGTGGACGTGTGTACGTTCCCAACCATCGAGACCTGCAGGGCTTCCTCCTCATACGCCCTCCTCTCTAATTCCTCCATCATTGATTTCTTCTTCACCTTAACGAACATCGCCACCAGAAGCAAACCAATCAGAACCGCGCCCAATGCCGCCCCTATCGTAATAGCCATCGCTTCCTTCCCCCTACTCACCACTTTCTTTCTCACCACTGTTGTCTGTGGAGGCAAAGATGGTGACTCCACCACAAGTCCAAAATGGCCCTGCTTCGTGGCAGAGCACATCCCTTGTTTCCCCTGCTTTGACAACCTCACTTTCCCATCATCCTCAAAACTGGCACAAATTGGCGCTAAGCCACCGATTGTTGACCTGAAATTAGTCCAGTTTCTGAAATCTATTGTTATGGGACTTTTCCGGGCGGCGATGTTGAGCTCAACTATGTTGTCAGCGCGATCGACATTGTAGGCTAGAAGGCCTAAAACAGGGGAAACTAGTTGGTACCCTGAGAGATCATAATGGGTGGAGTATAGGTAGGGCCAATTGTGTCCAAGTACCTGTGTAACGATTACAAGCCTCACCACACAGGGATGGAGTTTCAGGCCAATACCTACATGGAATTCCTCAATATTTGCCCCGTACCGGCGCAAGCTACCGCACCGGAATTTCGCTGTATGGACTGTGATGCCGGAAAGGTTGGATGGTAACTGTACAATGTGTGAGATCCCTGTATGGCTTCTACTTTTGCTGAAGGATCGGATGGCGTAGTCTCTGATAGTGCGGTCGAGGAGGCTAGGGGACACGCTTCCCTGGGCTGCTCTGGTTTTCACAAGTACTGAAAATTTGAAGGAAAGAAATATCAGCGTGATGGTGAACATAGAACTCATGTGAAGAGCCAGAATTGACTTTGGAACTAAAAGAGCTTTATTAGATCAGGACAGAGCTGTTGCATGAAAAGAACATAGTTTGATGTCTATGGAAATCCAGGTGTTTTACTGTTTTCTTTTTTGGGGTCAATGTGGGTCTCGGAAGCAAGAATCTAAAACGGGGGAAGTGTATGTTTGGCAAGAGTGCCGTTTGGTAAAAAAAAAAAAAAAAAAAGAACGAGTCAATTAGAGCAGGGGAGTAAGAACAGAATCAAAGTAACATCAGCGAAGAACTAGCTGTCTGTGTGGGTTCGCTTTTTTGCTTGGGTTCACTGTGGATCTTGAGACCAAGAGTTTGCAAAGAGGAAAATTTGGGTTGTTTGTGGGAATTTATGGACAGAACGATAAAAGGCATTGCCATTGATGAACATGGCACGGAGGCTGCTTAGATTCAATTCAAGGCGTCATTCACATTGCTTTGCTTAGTTGTTAATGGTATTTCCAGCATAATGATTGGTTCTGGTTAAAGGAAGCAGCGTCAACCCTTTGTGTAGGCCACGCCACACCCACACGCCTTCATGCGCGCATGCTAGGGCCTAGGACTAGGAGGATAGGGCATGGCTGGCCCGCTGCTATTACAATTCTGAGGGAATATATATATATATATATATATATATATATGTGCCTGATAAATACGAAGCCGTCCGATTAGGCGCGTTACAGTGTATCCGTTGGATTAAAACAAAATGACAGAACGTGACCCTGCGGCTTCGCCTCCTCTCTCTCTCTCCCTCTCTCGCTCTGCTCAAGGCCGGCCCTGCCTTTTTGCAGGGTGAAGCGGCCGCTTGAGGCCTCCAATTTTGGGGGGCCTCCGGGTATCATCTTCTTCATCCCGTTTTAGTTTCCTCCACAGCTCCAGTCGATGCAGTTGTAGACCAGTAGACGCTACTGCTGTACTGCAATACTACGTCGGCTCTAGAATCTAGTTCCAAGAGTCCACAAGACGCCACTATATCAAGGGCCCCTTGTAGTTGCAGACATGGGCTGGGCCGCATATTTAAAAAACTAAATTTAATATAAAAATAATAAATAGATGTATATCAATCCAGTCCCAACTCTGCCTCTCTCTTTCTTTACACTCTACGAGAGACTAGGGTAAATTGCAGAGTGCAGACTCCTACCACATCGACACGGCAGCACCACGAATCGTTCCAATTTGTTTAAGAATATTGAATCAAAGGTACGAAATTATTGTTTTTTTTCTAATTCTTTTTAATCTCCCATAAATTTGCATTAATATGATGTAATTGATGATTTAGGTTTTAATTTTCTTTCGTTTCTTCCCCTTCTAGTTTTAGGTAATTTATTGTGTTATTATTTTGTTTTTTCTTAGATTTTCATCTTGGTTTTTTGTTAATTGTTCTTTGATAATTTCTTTTACGTACTTTTAAGAACTTATAAGTCTTTGATAAAAAATTTGAGTACCACTGGTTCGATTCTCGAGAGAGGGAAGGAATGGATACAACGCTAGCCCTTGCTTGGGCCGTTGGGCGTGTGATTTTAGTTGCTGGTTTTTGGATTCAATGAGAGAGAGAGAGAGAGAGAGAGAGAGAGAAATCAGATAATTATAACCATCTTGTCCTACCTAAGCATGCTCTAGTTTTTCCTGTCTGCCAGCTCAAAATGATACGCATGATGGTAAGAGGAAATATGAAGCACTCTGGCCCATTTTCAAAATTTCGCATTAGAAAAGCCATTATATTTTTGATCTTTATCATAGAAAGAATGATATATCCAAGGAGCTATATAGTTCTGCTTGGATCAAGGCTATGCAGACCGCAACCTTATTGCAAAGTGGAAAAAGCTTTGTGATAACATTTTTTAATGACTAAATATGTGAAGTTTGATGCATCTTAAATTTTTATTGCAAGTGGGTTTACACCTCCCCTTCGGTTAGGAATTGAAAGCATAATGATAGCCTCAGTACTTGGGATAGTTTTATTTATTTTCTAATTTTTTAGAACATCAGTGGGTATATTTGTTCAAAATAAGTATTATTAAATACCCTTTTGCATTGCACTGCAGTCAAGTTATGAACGTCTATGCTGCCTGCGGTGCAAACAGCCTCGAGATCACAATTTTGCAACAACTTGTGTGTCAAGCTCCTAAGCACATGAGGGAAGATAAATGTAATAAAGTGCGTGCATTGTGGATGTAAGGGCTGTGCAAGTGGTGATTGATTGACCACGGTACAAGTTTTTCTCTTGGAAGCCTGAGTTTGCAGCTCTCAGCCAAATGATCTTCCTTTGTGTGGCTAAGGAGAGGGTAATACAGACTACTGTAGGCTCTAAGAGGTAGCCTAGTTCAGAGCGGCTGGACTTTCCCCCTTGTAAAGCACATGCCTGTGTAGGGTGCCTTAAAACGTTATTGTTGACAGTTTTATGTAACGCAAATTCATCGTCAGTGTGTGTTACTTTTCCTTTATTTTCCATGGCTATAACTTTTCACCAAGGTCACTAGAACTTTTAGGCTTTTTTAATGTATGTTATGCATTAGTTTGGATTCATCACTCACTTGATTTATATTCAGTTTTTTTTTCTCTTATTGAAGGTGGCTCCTGATAAAATTTTATTTGCTGATTTTTTCTTAGATTTTTTGTGTTTATTCAAAAAAAAAAAAAAATCTTTCATAGATGAACCATAAAGGGTCTCATGGTAGAATTTCCCTTGGGGCTTCCCAAACTGCAGGGCCGGCCCTGGCTCTGCTCTATCATCGTTGAGGTACGCTGGAGGGGGGACCTAGCGACAGCGTCACAGAGAAAGAGGCCACTGAGGTACGTACGCTGGTTTAAGCGGTCGATCTGAACAGTTTTGTTTGAGGTTTTAGTATCCCTGTTTTTCGGTTTTTTAATTTATGTGTCGGCTTTTTAATTTACCTGACGAATAAAACCATATTAATTAATAATTACCAAACGAATCCCAAATCATTGCTCTCTGCGCGCGCGCGAGACCATGTTCGGTGACTGGTTCCCTTACGCTTGCCAACGTGAGCTACTGTCCTTGTTTTTTCTACTCCCCGTACGGCCCTACTCTCTGATCCGGAACAGGGTTATAACACTGATGATGATCCGGATTGGTATTTTCAAAATATTTCGGTTACTTCTACTGGAATATTATTCATGACTCGAGTCCATCCACCTTATAACTTGCCACCGCGTCGGCGTCCTCGTCTACGCGAGAATATTATTTTATTTGAAAAAAGGCGCGAGAATTGGCGTATTTCATTGCGTGGCATTGATGCCTTATTCCTTTGTTTGTACCTTTGTTTGTTTGCTTGTACCTATGTATAAATGAGCTTTGCTCTTTTTAAACGGGTCTAACTTATAGCATGTTTGATACGCGGAAAAGAAAATAAAATGAATCAGATTGTATTCATTTTTCACGTTTGGTACAAAAATAGGAAAGGAATTACGATTCCCGTGGGAATCTTATAGCCTTATGTAGGGGGAAATTGATTCCCCCTTTGCCGCCGCACGCAAGCCAGCCCCCCCCCCCCCCCCCCCGGGAAGCCCCCCTCCAATGCAGGAACCCAACACTATTATTACCTTAATAAAAAAATTATTTAATAAATATTAATTGAGGATATTTTAGTAATTGCTTGATTATATTATCTTACTTGTTTTTGCATACCAAACACAGGCAAGGTAATCCAAAAAATTCATTCCGTTTCCCATGTCAATTTCATTCCCTTAATGATTCCATTCCTCCCCCCCCCCCCCTCCCATTTCATTCCCGCGTACCAAAGAAGCCTTTAATGTTGAAATCTTATACAATTATACAAACTTGACTCATTTACTACTATGTGGAACTTTTATAAAAAAATAATTTTATTTATTAATACTTAATAATATTAAATTATTAAAATTACATTATAATATTTTGATATAAATTTATTAAATTATAATGACAAGCATTAATCACTATTAAGTTATTAATAAACAAACAAATTAAATAACATATTACTTTTAGTTAAGAAGAAAATAATATTACTTTTAGAAATATTAAATATTAAAATAATCGTTATGTCACTAACAAACAAAGTAATTTCCTAATCCATATTATTAATATATCGCTAAGGAAAAAATAATAAGTAACACATATAGACTATAGTTCATAAATATAATTACATTACACATATTATACACTAATTTTTAAATGAGTTGGACGAGCTTTAAATGAGTTGAACCTATTATCGAGCTTATCAAGCGAGTTGGATGTGTGTTGATAGCTAATTGAGCGAGCTTTAACGATAACGAACAAACTTTTATAGTGTCGAGTTTGAGTTCGGGTCAAGTTTACTCGAACAAATATTGAGTTAGCTATCAAATGTGTCGGCTCATTTACATACCTACTTTCCGGACATAATGTGACTTTGCTCGTGTTTATTAACTCCTTTTATTAATTTATATTTAAATTAATATTGCCAACATTGCTTTGTTTGTCTAAAAAAACAATTAAAAAATTTTGGGTTTGAAAAGACTTAGCTAAAATTGTGTCGAGTTCTAATGGACTCCTTTGAAGCTTATTTTCCCTGGGTGAGAAAATTGTCAATAATTGTGTCAAGGAATATAATTATTTTATTTTTCAAACTTATAGCCGACAAAAATGACTTCCTAAAAGTTGTAGTTGTCCATCATTTTTAAAACAATTGCAAACCTTTAAATCTGATATATATATATATATGCCCTATAAATAGACACAATGATAAGTCATTTCATCCCAAACAAATGTGTATCCCATTTCGTATGAGTCTCTGAGAAATTTTGAGAGATTTGTAAAGATAATTGTTCTTAAAATACTCTAGGTGTAATTGAGTTTTGAGATCGAGAGTTGAGAGCTTGTAAACATAGTGTATATTTCTTTCATGGTAAAAAATACTGCGGTATCTACATGCATATATGTATTTTCCTGGACTACGTAAAAATTCTTGTGTGTCTATTTTTTATTTCTTTTTTTATCTCCCAATAATTGGTATCATAGCTCCATGTTCGATTTTTGTTAGGAATTCTTAGCATGCTTCATGATTGTGGCTATGTCCAATCTTTCACATCAAAAAATATTCATTTTAAGTATTTTGGTTTTCATATAAATATTATTTATGTATAAAATACTATTTACATATATGGTGAAATTGTATGTTTGAATTCAAGTGGAAGCCATGGCATTTAATAAAGTTTCATGCAAGATAAAAAATTCAATATTATGAATTTCAATTTCAAAATAATTTAGATTCAATATTATTTGTATTAAAAAGACTTGTACTTTCTAATTGGATAAAAGTTGACAAAAATAAAAGGACAATGATTAAAAGGTATTAAATCGCAAAACCTCAAAAATTATTTATCTTAATTTGACGAGATACATTGCTTTCGATGTCAAAGATCAAGATACAATTATATGAGTAATAAAGGTTTTTTTAGATATGTACGAGCAACCTTTTGCAACTCATGAGATATTTTTAATTTAAAAGTTATTTAATTAAAGAAAGACAAAAAATGAAATTTTTATAGAATATTTAAATTTTTTCAATGACAAGATCAACTGAAATTGATAAAAATTACTTTTATCGATGAAATTAATGTTGGTGTCATTTTTAGTACAATGTCATAAAGTTAATAGTTTACATTATATATATATTTACTTTTTTAGGAAAAATAAAATGATATTTCCAGTAGTAAACATTAGATTAAAATGAATGAAAAAAGTTTTTATCACTTCATGATCACTGATCGTTTCACGATCTTAGAACTTATTATTATTTATCACATATATAGTGGTTAGTATTACTTTTTTTTATCAAAATCTAATGGAGCACGTAGTCAAACAAAAATCGATCTCATTGATTGTCATTGGAATTTAATATGATAAAAACATCTAATATTACGTAAAGGCTTATAGTTTTAAGAGACTCTAGCCATCATTTTATCTAAATTTTTTCTTTAAATTATAGGCCATGAGAAAGATGCCAATGCTGACAAAGAGAGATTAAAAAAAGAAATAAATATAATTTTAAAAGCCAACGTACAACGAAGGCTTGTAACAACTATAGTAATAGTATAGTCAGTTATTTTTGTTGTATACAAAAAACTTATATTTTATTAATGTTGTTATAGCCATATAGGGATGAGTTTTAAGTGATTAATTTTAAGCCTAAAGGCACTAGTAGCTGATTATATATAAAAGTCTATTTTTCTATATTTAGCAAAAAAAAAAGTCATAAAATTATTCTCACAATAAATGATGTATCTTTAACTTTTTTTCCAATGTATTGAGAAGTACTATTCACTTCATATAATTATTATATTATATATAAAAATTTTATCTCACCTCTTTTCTTCATGTTTCCTATAATAGTTACTTTTGTTTCATATTAAATTATAAAAAATTATTATTAAATATAAAATAATAAAAAATATTATTTTAATGATATAGAGAGTAATTTAGGAGATCTATTGTTTTGTCTATTTATATAGGAAAGCAAAAAATAGTCTAAATCTGTAAAATTATGAAAGATAGTTAGAAAGCTATTGTTAGTGCTCTAAGTCAATTTGTACAAAGAGCAAATTACAAGTAAACTTTTTGTAATTGGCATAATTCCTTATTTGTTATCAGTCCTTGCAAGTAGCTACATTAATTCCCAACCATATTGCGTTCACATCTAAAATAATTTAAATATTAACATATTGTTATTCAAAAGAATTCATATTTACACATTTATTGACATTCTTAGCAGAAAATAAATGCATCTAACAAAAAAAATTCATCAAATACCATTTTAAAAATATTTTTGTTTTTAAAGTTAGCTATTTAATGCTATTCCATAGTTTGTAAACCTAACTTTGCATTTTATTTTTAATTTTAATTTCTATCATATATTGTTATTATTTTTGAATAAATAATGAACAAAAATATACTAATAAAATAAAAAAATATAAATGAAATATACAATTAAGAAGGGCATATTAAATTATCAAAAATATAAATATATTGAAATAAAATTTTTTTTAAGGTAAAGCAAATAAGATTTTTTTTAATATTTAAATATTTTGTCATCAAGCGGAACTTATTATGCATTATTATTTATAGAGACAGATATTTTCCAATTTCCATCATCTCCCCTGGCTGTAGCACCTTCTTTTTTTAGGCCCATGACTTTGCAAATTGCAATGAAACATGGACTGGGCCGGGGGCCGGGATCACTGGACAACTTGGGCCAGCGTTGGAAAATATTGTGGCAGTGTAGCCTGCCGTCTGCACCCTGCAGCCACTAGAAGGAACCAGAGACCAGACACAAAACAAACAAACGCAGAAACGAAAAAAACCAAAAAAGAAAAGAAAAGGAAAAGGGCATCATCGATCGAGTGCCTCGAGGCGTATAGCGTTGCTTGATGGAGAAGAGAAGTAGAGCAGAGAAGATGGGTGCTTTCGCCGCCCCCACTGCACCCGCAGCGGCCGATGTCCACGGCAACAATAACAACAGATCGTCCGGCAGATCTCTCCCTTCCTCTGCTCCGCCCAGAGCTCCTCCCCCTCTCCCTCGCCCCCGCTTCCCCCCCGTCGATCGTGAAAAGGTCTCTCTCTCTCTCTCTCTCTCTCTATACATACATGCGATGCGTGTGTTTCTTTGTAATATGCTTAGTAGTTGCCTTCTATTGCCACTCTCCCTCTGCATTCTTATACGGGTATATACTAGAATTTCAGAAGATGGGTCTTGAGAATTCTAGGCCAGCAATATTTTTGTTCGGTGAATTCCAACATAGGAGTTTGTCGAGGGTTGAGGTTGGGAATATTTGTTTTGTGGTTTGGTTCACCTCAATTTGTTTTGACTTTTGAAGAATTCAATAATAGATTTGGCGGAGGTTGTTGGTCGCATCGCATGTTGAACTACTTGTACCCAAAAAATTGAAGGCCTTTATCTTCCTTGATTTCAACACTTCAATTATAATTGAAAACTTAAGATGTAACAAAGCCAAGACGTTTCTTAAATGGACACTCAAAAGTTGGAATCTCGGATATCGAAAGTCGCAGAGAGCATGGCGTTTGAGCATTGCTGCTACTCTTCAAAATTCATTTCTGCGCTCCCAAATGTAACATTATGGATATTTTAGATTATTTTTTTACGATCACTACGAGAGAGCAGACGGGTGAAGACAGTTGAATGCTTAAATTTTAAAGTTTTTATAAGCTTTTGGAGGGCTTAATCGGATGATTTATTGTAGAAAAGGCCTTTTGGGGAGGCTTGGTATTGCTAACTCCAGATAGTGTGTTTGTTATCATTGGAGTTGCTCATATTTATAATTTCATTCTCACGATTTGTTATCCTAAACTTTGTTGCTTGTGAATTCCAGACTTGCCCTTTGTTGTTGCGAGTCTTCACCAAGGTATGTCGAATCTGTTCTCTCTCATTGATTTGAAATATAGGGAAGGGCTGCTTCGAAGCTCATTATATGATACTGGTTTTTTTTTTCTTATTAAATGCATGCCCCTTTTATTTTGTCTTCTGCAGTTTACGATAGAGAGTTGGGCAAGAAGCCGTTGATGTATTTTAAACTTGTTATATTGCCTTTATATGTAGAACAATATAATAATGTGATTTTTATTTTTTATTTTTGTTGCTCTTGTTATTTGTTAACCTTCATTAGGTTTTGGCTATGGGTCTGCATTGGTTTACATTTTCTAAGAAATTCAATTGTGAGGTCATATTAACATAAGCTGATTCAAAATACCACATACATATAGGATAATTCAATAGATTGAAAATCTCTAGGTTTTGAAAAGAAATAATCTATCATTTCATAAATTTCAGGTTGTACCATAGAAAATTTGAAATGTTTGTCATTCCTTTGAATCTTACAAAGACAATAATATCGGCTTTAAAGCCAATATTATTACCGCTTATTGTGTTACTGGTTAGGATAACTGTAGTATTAGTTAGTTTCCTTCTTAAAAAAGAGGAAAGTTGGAAGTAATACCAGGTTGGGGTTCCATTTTTTTACTCACTTCCAATATATGCAGATTGGTGGTCATCATTCTAAGGAAGACTTTGCAGTGAGGGGAAAGGAGCCCAAAGATGAAGTCCAGATATATACATGGAAAGATGCTACTCTTCGCGAGTTGACCGATCTTGTATGTTTGCTTCCTAATCTCCTCCCGTTACAGTTCACACTTTTTGGGTATTTAATTATGGTTGTTTCACAGGTTAAAGAGGTTGCCCCGGCAGCGAGGAGACAAAATGCAAAACTTTCATTTGCATTTGTGTATCCCGATAAACAGGGCCGCTATGTCATAAAAGAGGTAAACACGGTTGATGCTTTAACAACTGGGCCTGGTCACAGTTCAACTCACATCTATGATGCACTGATGCAGTATCTTCCAAAAAAAAAAAAAACTCAAAACACCATGTTTTCCTTTCTACTAGCATGGCCTTTGATGATTGTAAATAATTTGTAATAATTATGAGAAAAATGGGCTGATATTCTTTTAAAACAACCCACAGGAAAAAGAATTGTAAAACTCCCTATCATTGAGAATCCTATGCTCTTTCTAAAGCTACTACGCTTTCAAGTTCACATTTGTTCCTACCCTTAGTCTCTCATTTTTTGCGCAATTATTTTTCTTAGAAACTTTTTGGTCGCTCAGATATATTTTAAGTAATTTGAGTGCAATTAGTTTTTTTTTGGTTGACGCTTTACGTTGTTTTTTTGTGAAGGTGGGAAAAACACTTTCTAATGGAAATGGAAGACAACTTGATGACAACAAGACATTAGCTGAGCTTAGTTTTGAGGTAAAATCAGTAACTTATGATTCACCCCGGGTCCCCGACAATACTTGCATCGTCCATAAATATTATTTTTTAACAATTTGAATTTGTAGATTGGAGATTACTTGGACGTGGCAATTGTGTAATTGGCATTTCAGCGCGCAATGCTGCTGCCTAAGGTAGGGTCTTCTGCTAGATTGACCGGGAACGGGAACCTGATTAATATTCAGTCAATTGTCTGGTTTTATCATCTTCTGTAATGCTTATTATCTGCAATATTGTGGGCAGTAATGGCCCACGTGTAAGCTTAACTGATAAATTAATGAGAAAAAGTACCTCACTCTACCTTACATGCAAAAATGCAAGGGTAAGTGACATTTTTAGGTGAAAGATAAAGGTCCATTCGTTTTCATATAATTATGAAAATGCCACTGCACCCGTGTGTGTGTGTGTGTGTATATATATATATATATATATATATATATATATATATTTGCAAATATAGTTCGAGTGATCCTGTATCGAGCTTCAATGTATCATTGATTTTAAGTCGGCAATTCAGTGAGATCATGGTTTTTAAAAAGTCAAGACAAACTAAGCATCTAGGCAAACTACGCCTAGATAGTCAAGGTGTTTATGATATATATATTTTTATATAAGAATTTAATTGTAATTTTTAACATTATATCATAGAGATAGAGATATAGAAGATAAAGTAGAAACATTCTAACGTAATATAATTTAGAAAATTTAATATAACTTCATAACATTAAAATAGAAGAAATACTTAAAAGTGAAGAAGTAAATTATTATCTATGTTTGGCTTAAGTGAATGTTTTTCGTGTATAAGATTATAAGTTGAGATGCAAAATCATCTTTCATGTTTTCATCATTATTTTTATTTACTTCAACCTTCAAAGTTTCTTTGACTCTCTTTGATTTATTATGGCCTTGAAAAGATGTGATGTTTCGTTCTATCAATCATGTCTTATGTAATATTATCATTATGGCCCATCAAATCTTTAATTGGTTGTTTAGTCATTCATTTGGTGCTCTAATTTAATTCTTCAAACATTAAAGGATTATAATTTTTATATTTTTCATCTCTTAGAATCTTGTTTGAAGACGACAATTGTATTTAATCATTGATGCTATAATATGCTTTTTTGGGTAAATCTAAATAAAAGTTATAAGTTTGTTATTAAAATTTATCATTTGATGTGTAGATGAAATAATTATTACTTAATTAAGAATTCACAAACTCAAAAGTTTTTTCATTGTAGATGATGAACAATAAATACTTAGTAGGTGCACAATAATGTTACTAAGATTAGGCTTAGAACTCATATGTCTTTGTTACCACATGAATACAAAATGTAATTAACATATATGCAAATTATGAAATAATGATTATCATTTAATACATACAAATAAGAGTAAAGATAAAAGTAATGTTTAAAAAAATCTTCTATTATTTAAAATGTCTTTTTATCTAATTATTATTTCCTTAGCCAAGCTTTTAGTAATGTTACTATAAGCACTAAATTGTATTATGAGCTTATTTTGTGAGATCAGTTTTAATTTTTGCAATAATATCATTAAATGTATTAGTTATAGCATATCATGAGCACTAAATTGTATTATGAGCTCGGATTCATTTCAACAGCTTTAAAATATTTGCTTTCGTTGAAAAAAAAAAAAAAAAAGTAGTAGCATCTCGATTGTTGTAAGGGAGAGAGAAAGAATAGCGATGGCGATGTCGATAATGATAGAGTCTGAGTCGACGAAGAAGAAAAAAATGTTGGGATTGTTGATGTCTAGAGGGGATGTTGGGATGATGGTGATCGTTGAGAGGCTGCAAATTGTTTGTGCTCACCGATCAAACTTACTAGCGAGGACAAGACACAAAACCTCGCCGTTTGTGCCTTTTATTAATTTTTTTTTTTTAAAAAAAATCAACAGTCACACCTGTGTTAGGCGTGTGCTCAGATCGCTGGATGGGCGCCTTTCACTGCCTAGGCAAGACGAGCTACCACCCTACCATCTTACCAACGCCTTGTCACCTAGGTGGGGCGTTAGTGACACTCTGAAAACATATAATTATAAAAAGATAAAATGTCTATTCGTTTCTTATAATTATGAAAATGCCATTGCACCCATTTATATATTTGTCAATGTGGTTTGAGTGATCCTGCATTGAGCTTCCGTCCATCATTGATTTTAATTCTCAAGTTTTTTTTATTTAAAAAAAACGTACGGGTCAAGCTTATATAAAGTTAAGTGAGTGGAAGTAACTAATTAGGCTTAGATCATCTTTTGTTTTTTGTTAATGTGTAGGCTCAAGACATGCTATAACTACTCAAAAACATTATGGGTGCGTTCATTATCAAATTATTAACGTGATAATAGTATTTTTCAAATTAGCTTATATAATAAAATAATATTTGTCAATCTTAGTCGAACATTAATGAGTTTAAATTTAGGTTTGCTGATTGTCAAATTTAAAATAATATTATACGCTTGATAGAAAATACCCCATACGACAGAAATAAGGGGATTCGAACCACCGAAGTAGGTGAGTGTAGTGGTCGGGTGATATGACATCACTTAACAAAAGCTTGTGATAAATAAAAAGAAAATTCTAACTATATTAACCCTATACAATTTTAGAATTAAAGCAGGACCACATTAATCAGAATTTGAAAAACTCCTCTTACTTGGATAGTAGATAAACTTGTGGGCATGATACCATGATACAACTACATAATAAACTTCCTCAAAGCCCAAGTTCAATTCAAGGCTTTAAGAAAAAAATACAAAAGTTATTTTAAGTCGCTACCATTTTTTTGCTCAGATTCAGATATCATTTTTTTGCTTAAAGCTTTTTCATGGGTAATGTAAAACGGGGATTTCCATTACAGATTGTAAAACTCCTCTTTAACTACATGGTCAAGCTGAGATGCAACACATTACGACTACATATACAAACACAAATGGCAGAGGTTTGACTTGTCATCTGTACAACTAGATCCGATATCCTCTACACTCATAATGTGATGCTTTTCCCCACAGCTTTGATGCCGGCACAAGCACAGCTCTGTCAAAAACAAAACCCTCAAAAGCAGCGACAAAATAATTGCACAAAGGTGTTTTTGAGAAGGTGACATACCCACTCAAATTCTCTTGCGCCATTAGAGTGGTGATTAAATGATGTTTTTGAGGGAGATGGCTAGGGAGTAGAGATGAGTGCATACCTCGGCTTATGCTTCACTGCCTTCAGGCAGCGTAATCAAGCGCATCCTCGAATCGTACACCAAATTAGTCCCACAGCTGAGAGGAATACCATTATTTGGGACTTAAAAATCTGGCTAAATTTACAACAATTTTCCAGTGACATCAATGGAAGGTTATTTATGCTTACTTGGAGCATTTGACGGCATTGGTGGAACCTCCATTAGGGATTGACAGTATAGTCCCAAAGAAGGAGATGTTCTCTGTGCCACAGTTGGGACATGGGCCCTGACAAGTAATGCTAAGTCAAATGTATTGGTCAGCTAGACCATGACACGTCTACAATAATTCAAAATGTACTACCTTCAAGATTAGGAAATCCTTTACGATAACGTTTGTGATTGCTTGTGATATCCAAAATATGAGAGGCAAAGCAGCAAACCACGTGAAAATAAAGCTCAATGGCTCTGGAAGCTGAAACTCAATGTATATTCACAAATATACAAATAAATAAGCATGGACTAAAAGAACAAAATAGTAAAACATTGGAAGTAATGAGAAACTTTTGAAATATCAGCATTTTTTTATATAAGCAAAAAAAATATTAAAAAAAAGATCATAAACAAGTAATGCACAAAAAGTAAAATTATAACAACCAACTCAAAAGAAACAATCATTTATAACATCCCACATGAAAGAAAGATGAAATCTGCCCGAAACATAAATTTAATCCCCTAAAGAACAAAAAAAAAAAAAAGTTCTGTAGCAGTCAGCTCCCGATCATTAAACACACGCATTTTGTTTTCGGCAAAAAATTCACAAAAGACAATGAAGGACAACCCATCGAACCACCGAACGCCACCCCACAACCCCTAACCAACATGTAAACAATGCGCGAAAATATGAAAGCATCGCTCACAAGAGACCAAATAAGCCCAAGACCATATCTCACAGTGCATAAGGGCAATGAAAGAAAAGATGATCCACGAATTCTGCCAAAGCCTTACACACGTAACACCGGCTAACAATAGCAAAATCCCTTCACCTCAAATTATCAGCTGTCAGAATCTTATCCTAGACCGTGATCTAAGCGAAGAATGCAACTTTAGACGGCACTCGCACCTTCCAAATATTTCGCCAAAGAAAGCTCTTAGTCAAGGTAGGCATGAGAGGGAGTAAAAACTCTGGACCTAATAGCTTTACTCCCAATTAGAGCGCCAACACATCCTATTCGCGTCAGACCTTGCAGGAGGAGTTGAATACAACATGTCCAAAAAAATACGTTGAATTCTCAAGCCTGTGCAGCTCGCGAAAAAGTCACCTCTCACTGCATGATAATACCTTGATGACAATAAAAATCAGCCACAAAAGCATCGGAAGAGCATACAAGCTGATACAATTCTGAGTAAACAAACATCAAGGGAGAATCGCCGCACCAAAAATCATACCAAAATGAATACAACTACCATTCCCCACCTCATATACTACAAACCGAGAGAAAGAATCCCACCATGGATGAATTTTCACAATCCCATACCATGAGGAACACAAGATAACAAGGAGATCCAACCCCCACAATATCAACATGCATACTATGTCCCAAGCTTACTCTGACATGAGAGAGAGAGACGAAGAGAGTAAAAATAACATTCAATTTGTATGCAGTGTGCTACACCGGTTAAAGGTTTACCTTTATAATATCTTCTATTAGCATTTTATTGGATTTCTTAGTTTCATCTAAATAATAAATAAGTGCTTGAACTTTTTTGGAAGGAAAAAAATAATTCAAGACTAGCATTTACACGGTTCAAGATTTCCAATTACTACTCCCGACAAGACTACTAATAGCCATGCCTAATGTAACCCCAAAGTAAATTAGAATCCAACGGCTAACTGTCCTTGAAATAGTACTTGCACCATTAGCCCAGGTGAAGTCACTTTGTACACTTGGTTTGCAAAACATTGCACCAAAGAAACTGGTAAAAATTTGTTGTAATTCCCTTATGTGGTAGTACAGGTCACGGGTAGCAATCCAAAATTCCAACTTACACACAAAAAAACCTGCTTAAAGGCAAGTGAAATTGCTAGAGTTCTTGAAAAATGAATAGAAAACAATATATTTAGCAGGCGTTGGGTGCATTGAGAAATTTGTTTACCTAGTGAGACATGCACAAACAATTGGAGAGGAAAATGTAGAAAATATGAGCATGGGAGAACAGGAAAATACGTATAGAGTTCGCAAAAATAATTTGTGTTTTAGTCTTCTGCGTATGCCCCGCTCCATTTCCTTTTTTGCATTTTTAAAAGCAATAAAAACACGAAAGTAGACCATCCCAAACAATAAATAAAATTACTCTATTTTTAAAATTATTTTTATTTTTTGTGGCCTTCAAATTAGCAATGGAAAAAGGAAAAAGAAAAGAAACCACAACACAAAAATAACTTCTCACTCCAATAGTGTGATAAGGCATGCATGATTTTTCCGTTTTCGTTTTTGTTTTCTTGGCTGAGATGCTTTTTTATATCCGCTTTTGCCTTGCGCAGTTAAATTTTCTCTCCACAAAGTTGATATAATTAAAACAATTACCCAAATTAAAGAAATAAAAAAAAACTTTTGTAATGTGTGGTCAGATACACAACTTTTAAGACACAAGAACCACATACCTCCAGGAGATACGTGATTTCAAACCCAGTCAAATCATCGAGGAAGAAAAACCTGTCAAAGCCCCCCAAACAAGATGGATTTCAGTTTGTTTCCGAAAAAATGGAACTTGTCCCAGAAATATTATCAACAACTATTGTGAGGGACTTATGCACTGATTAAGAATCTATTATATGGTCGACTGGCATAAATTGCAAACGTGCTAAAATGGTTAAAATTGGTATTTTCAACAAAAAAATATCACTGAAATCCTACTAACTTGTATGGATGTGGTAAATGAAGGCACGCCTGTTTTTACTTACAAAGTTAATGCAACAACAGCAGCTGGGACATTCAAGAGAAACATCTTAAAATAGTCAACAGATAGATCACTGTAAACCTGCATGATGAAGGTAAGTGAGCATTAAAGAGTCCAAAAGGAGAATAGGATAAACATTGCTGACATAAAAAAAAATGTTTCTTATAAGTCATATATTACATGGTTTTCCACCTTCCCCTCCATGAACAGTTCTAAAATTCATAACTGTAATCGACAACTTCACCAATGAATATTTCTCTCACTCGCTACAGCTTAGGAGTCTACTGCAGGCTCTGGCGTACATTAACGTAAACAAGGGATTGTAGGTATTAGATATTAAAAATAGATTAAAGTATTTCTTCGGCAAATAAAATTTTATAATGACATAAATGTACATACAGTTATCCCTATCACTTATCTACACGTTAGATTGGGTTGCCAAGATTGCCTTGCAGAGAGATGCATAGCATAAAACGAAAGACATTTGGAACTAAATGCACCTTTTTACTGCGGAGACTGCATCTTGGGCCCTCAACTACAATTTTGCTCCCTTGTGACTGAAAAATAATTATAGATAAACAGAAATTATAAACCACACATAAATATGAGTGCAACATAGATGGCAGGAGAAAAACAAGACCTGCAATTAAAGCTCAATAAACACCATTGACTTTTGATGATCCAAACTGTAATGCAAATAATATATGAGAATAATGTAAATAAGGACATGCATGTTCCTTGTAGAAGCAAAAAACAAAAATAAATAGTTCAACTAGTCTGAATATCACTTTTGAAATACATGAAAGATTAGAATTGGCTGAGTTCGGGTATCCAGAAGGGTAGCACAAATACGTGGGTAGTCAACACATGAATTCTTGTCCATCATCACTCTTGATATACCAGTTGACAAGTAATATATACTGAAAAATACCTTGAGAAGAATTGCATCAACTAAGCTTTACATTAGTTTAATTGTTTATGGGTAAAAACTAATCAAGCCTTTTGAAGTCAGACAGTGGATCAGTTTCAATGCCACTTCTCCGGTCAAAGATCGCATATATATATGTATATATATATATATATATATATTTCATAAGTAAGATAATTTTATTAGAAAAAGATTGCACATAAAAGATACATGAAAAACAAAAATACAACAGAAATCTCAAATTAGCAGCAGTAAGAATTTTGTTCAGAACCGCGATTCAAGCAAAGAATGCAACTCACCTTATTAGTTAGCTACTAATAACATTAAACCCATCACATGATGTAATTAATCAACAATAGATGATCTTCCCTCATTGGTCAAAAGCCATAGCTTGTACTACAGAATCTAAAAGCTTTTTCTTTTGTAACGAGTCGTTGTTCAATGAACATAAACTTGACTTATCAACAGAATTTGACCACCATAATGCCCATAGGCACTCATGGTTCAAAGTTGTAGTTGCAGATGTCATTGCAGTTGCAAACAACTTGTTGCGTTTTGGGTAAAATGCAACTTTAAGCATGAAATAATATTCATTTAAAAAAAATCATAGAAAAATAATAAAAACACGCAATCACATTGAAACTATTAAACAAGTAAAAAAAATAATTTAAAATGAATGATATGACTTCAAACATTAAAAAAGACACTAAAACCTGTAAGTCCCAAAGTAAGTCTAGATAAGGGTGGGGTGAATAGACGTTTTTCGAGGAAGCTAAAGATTATAGAAAGATGATTACAGAGATTGACTATGACTCGATAATAATGGAGAAGTGGACAAAATAGTATAAGAATTTAAAGAGCAAATAGATAGATATGAGATGAGCTAATGATCTTAACGTGAAAGACCTCAGATCGTATATGAATAGTCCAACAGATGTAAATATAGAGAGATAAACACCGTTTAAGAATATTCAACAATACGCTGATTATGAATGAATAACGTAGAGATTTCAAGATGGTTGTGTTGGATCTTTGAACAAGATTTGTTGAATGATCTTGAAAGAATGTTCTTGTTTTGTGATCTTCACGCGCACAATACTTAATAAGTATTCTCACAGTTTTTCTCTCTAGCATTAGAACTCTTGAGCTGATTCTTCAAAAGTTGTTCTATTTTTCGTGTCATAATTCAATATGTATTTTCCTTGGAGTTTCAATTCCTCACTTTCTGTGAGAGCTCATTAATTTACGTTTTTGTGCATGTGAGACATTGATTTAAGATTCAAGTGAATGTGTGTGTGCCTTTTTATCCTGAAAACTGACTTCTTATCATCAAAATACAGAAGTACAGAGGATGGATTGATCTACTCGTATCTCGCAGATTTGTTGCCTATACTGCATGTTGCATGCCATTACAAAAACTTTTGATTTCCACCATTCATCTGTTGAAAGTAGTTGATTGATATTAATTTGACATTTATTGCTATAATAAATGCGCTTACTGTTGTGAACGGCGCACTTAAACTGTACAAACCCTAGTTGATAATATACCTAAGTTGGTTTTAAGTATTGTGAGTTTGACTCGAAGGTAAGTGATTCGAAGATCTAATGACTCAAAAATTTGGGTCAACAGCGTTAGATCCTACGAGTCTTCGACTCTTCGATTCTTCGAGTTGTAGTATGTATCACTTTAGGTTAATAAATGTAATATGCTATGATATTTAAGTCTTCGACTCTTAAAGTTATCATGAAGAGTTTACTTAACCTCCCCTCGCTCTCTTGTGCTACGAGTCTTCGACTCTATTCTTTCGAGTCTTCAAGTCTTCGATTCTCTCAATTCACTTAAAGTGGCTAAGACGTTCTACGACTTTTCATTTCTTCGGATCTACGAACATATGATGAGTCTTCGACTCTTCGTGTATTTCGCTTATATGATTACAGTATATTACGAGATCAGTCTTCGACTGTCCGAGTCTTCGGCTTTATTTATAGACTGACAGTTTCTTCTAAGTAACTATCTTCAACTCTTCGTCTCTTTGAGTCTTCGAGTTTCAGTTACATTTTATGTTCTATCAGTTCTTGAAGTTCCATTGTCTTGACTCTTCGACCTTCAAGTCTTAAAGTTGACAGATTATGTGATTGAGTATCTTCGACCCTTCAACTCTTCGAGTCTCAGTGTTATGGTTTATCAGTTTTCATTGTGATATTTTTTTTGACTCTTCAATTTCACGATCTTCGGGTCTTCAAGTCGCTTATTTTACTATCAGTTTCTAACTTCGACTTCTTCGACTCTTGGAATCTCCGAGTCGTCTAACATTCCATGCATTGATAATTTTTTCTTCTTCAAACTTCGACTCTTCGATCCTTCGGACATTCAGGTCTTCGAGTCGCCAAACTTAGAGAAATTCATGACAGCTTCACCAAATCATACTTTTCCCAACAAAAGCTATATCGGTCCACTCGTTGCGTCTCAGTCAAGATGTTCTAGAGTTATCTCGAATTCATCTTATACTTTGAACCATGCAGGCACTTAACTATAGACTAACAAATACATCTTTATTAGTATATCCTCTATTGTTTCTCTATTTATCTGTTGGTATCCTCATCTCAACTTCTACAATCAGGTGCCAGTCATTTTCAAAATTTCATATAATACCATATTCTTGTCTTTAGTATGCATACAATCCATGAAATGTAATGTTTGTATTAGTTTCAATACTACCATTTTTATACAATTTCCAATTAAATGAGGACAACTTGAACTTATTGTATTAATATCACATTAGCTTCCCTCTCATTGATAATCTTAAACAACAAGTGACACCCCCCCCCCCCTCCCTTTCCCCTCTCACGGGGATGTGAGAGCTGACAGCTGGCATCCCCATCATCTCACATTTCTAGAGCCATAGTAAGCAAAACAAACTACATTCCAAGTAGATTTTATATACCAAAGATACCCTTCAAATTAAGCAAGACGTCTTGAACCTTTAATGTTCCTCACCCACTTGAACTCAATGCATTAGTAGGCAAAATAAAAAATGAAAAAATAAGATGGTTGTTTTGGTTGAATAGTACCTTAGAGCAACATCTATGTCTGATTTTGTTAGACACGGGTCATTCAGACGGTTTGGTTAAATGTTTGAGTGAGGTTGTGTGACATTTGAACATGTTTGACCAACTCAACAAAATTTTTGTGATTGAGTGCCAATCTTATCACTGTCAAACTTTTATAGTTCCCTTCCTTTTCTTTCTTCTTGATTTTTTGAAGAAATTTGTAAATTCATAACAATTAAAAGAAGCTAAAAATAATTTATTCTGTTTTGCATTTTTATTTATAATGAATTCATATATTTAATTATATAGCTATTTATTATACTTTTTCAAAAAGTATCATTAAATTTCTTTAGAAGAGTAAAATTAAAAACCACTTATTCAAACATTTAAAGAATACAGTAATTTTATTCTATATGATTCAACACTCAATTATCCCTAAATATTTGGCGTCAAGGATAAGCAAACGTTAATTCAGTTATGTTGAGGCTATTAACTTAGGATGTGTCAATGAAGTTCTTTTACAATGTACCATATATAGAAACTGGCTCTTCTAGAAGTTCTTTTCCAGGAACATTTTGTTTAATCACAAAAAAAAAAATCATTTGACTGCATGCAATTGACAGCGAACAAATTGATCTGGGGTAAGATTGAGGCCTATAAACCAATTGATCTGGGGTAAGATTGAAGGTTCATATACATCAATCATTTGAACTTGAAAAAACCTTTAGGTTTATCTTCAATTTGTCAAACTCTTCATCACTGAGTATTGGTGTACCAGAAACATAAGCCATTGAAGCCTCCAAAAACTTTTGTTCATCGGAAGCTGCATTGAAGTGAACCAACTGATATAGCATGAGGATTAAACAAATGACACCACCATTAACCTCAACTATAACGGGCTTTGATGGGAAAAAAATACAAGTAAAGAAAGATAAGAAAAGGTTGAAGATGACATCATACTCAGCATAATAACACTGCTTCCTTCCCACATAAGCTCTTCCTTGAGATTATCAAATTCTTCATTTGACATAATGGCCTTTCCCTCATAATAGAATGACTACATCCAAAAACAGGAAAGTACTAGTTGACAAACAGAAGCAAAACCAAACTTAGTTGAACAAGGTAAACAAAAAAAAGGTAGCATCAACTACTGGGAGTAAACAACTTTGAATTGTGCTTCTGACTCGACTCTTTTAATTAGAAGTGAAAAATAATAATAATAAACTGTTCAAATACCTGCAGTGCTTGAAGAAATTCCTGCTCAAGCTCCCCTAATGTCTTTTTCTTTTTTTGGTCTATACTGCAGTATTGCAATATTTTACTGTCTTCGATCTCATCTTCTTGGACCTGACCTGAAAATAAGTTTTGAAAAGGTGTGTCAAATCACCATAACAACCATGCAAAAGAAAACAAAAGAAACCCATTTTACCAATAACATAACAAGTGGAAGAACTAAGGAACCAACACAATTTGAGTGTCAACATATAAGATAACATATGATATGGCCAACTTGCTTGTTAGCCAAGGAGCATGTACGAGGAAACTTCATTTTCTTCAAGAAAAAAAAGACTTAGTAAAGAATCAGTTAATACAGAGATCAATTCCAGATTTACAAATTTCTTATTCCATATTGAATTTTGACTTCATCCAATATTCTATGGAAGCAAATAACAAACCAATCAAGACTGACAGAAACACATGTTGGCATTTATATACAGAAAATGGGGCCTATAAAAACGTTTGGAAAAAAAAAAACTTTTCCCAAACACCATCTAAAGCTGACAACTGGTGAGGCATTATAACCCAAGTTTGCATCTTCAAATATCAAATTAACCATAGCATTGCCCAAACTGTGTAACTATATAGATAGTCTGCGAATGGAAATCTAATATATTACAATATTGGATCAGACCTGAGATGAGCCTAGAGATTCATATAGGCGGAGAAGCCCAAACCTTGCCGGTCAGTAGTGGCCTTGGGGGGTGGAGCAACAAGCACTCGCCGACCAAGCTGCACTCGGCGCCCCACGGCCAGATACCTCGGAGACGGTGTCGAACCAGGAACGGAAATGCAGGGCCTTCGAAATGAGGCAGTGAACAGCCTTGACGACGCGATAGTGAAACCTAATTTGCTAGCCATTGAAGCTGGAATTGCACGGCAGCGGAGTCAATTCGTCGGAAACAGCGACGGCGGCGGCGGCGGAGGAGGAGGAGGTTGAGGTGAGAAGTGAGAAGGGGATGGAGCATTGTGAGATCAACGCAGGGTGGGGTGGGGAAGAAACAAGAGATGAGGATAAGGGGAGATTTGAAACGTGTGGAGGTATTCGTTTTGTTTTTTGAATTTAAATCAAAACAAACTATAAGTAAAAGATTTATGGTATAGTTTTATATATAGAGAGATAGATAGAATAAATTTATTTAGCAATGACCTATGCTCCGCTCCTTTAACTTATAAATTTAAAGCGTCCGCCGCAACTTTAGTATTTTAGAAATAAATAGCGTATAATTTAGTTATTTTTTAAAATTATCAAATATTTTAATTTAAAATTTTATTTATATTTATTCTTTAATTTATTTTATATTATTTTTTCATTTCTTCTCTTATTTATTATCACCAATAAGAATACTAGTATAATAATCTATATTAAAATTTATATAAAAAATATTTATGAATGAATAGTAAAATTATTATTTGTTTCATATTCTTATACTCTATTTTCCTAACTAAATTTTTGACAAATTTGTATTTTTTTCCCTAAATTATAGGAAAAATTTGATTATACCAAACCTATTATAGATGTCCTTAGTGAATTAGGGATGGCCATGGGGCAAGTTTGGGATGAATCACTCATATTTTTGTATCCGTCTCGAATCTGATTACATTGATCCGAAACCCGTCTCAATATGGTCAGAGCGGGTACCTGATAAACCTGTTAAATTATCTTATATAAACGGATGTAGGATGGATCATCTCTATCCCGAATTCATCTCAAATCCTTGACAGGTCAAAGATATCCGTCTCAGACCTACCCCAACCTCAGTTATACCAATCTCAAACCCGTATCATTATGGGCGAGGCAGGTACCTAGTATAACCTGCCCCATTGTCATCTTTATTAATGATTGTTGACGTCCCCCTTCCCCTCCTCATAATTGATGGCCCCCACCTCTTTAGCGTCGAACCCATGGACCCTTAGGGGTGTTAAATGGTCATGTCAGATCGGGTTCAATCTGTTCAGGCTCAGATCTAATAAGGCTCAATCCGTTAATGCCACTTATAAATAGGTTAGAATTTTTTGACATGGACTAAGTTCTTATTATTATAATTATTATATATACTAATTACATAAATATATTTAATAAGTATCATATTATTTAATGGTTATACATTGTTTATAATTTAGAGGAAGTCTAAGATTTGAGTCACACTAACAATATTTTGTCAAATGTTTTTCGGTATATTTTAGATGTTTGGGGTTCAAGCATGTGGGTAGTGGGGTGGATACGAAATCTGGGTCAAGCCCGTATAAGGTTATGGCCCGTGGGCAAATCTGTATCCGTGCGGGCCAAGCTTGTTTAAACCATGGCCTGCTAGCTCAAAACCGTATAGGCCCATTGTAAAATGGACTAAAAATATGTAGTCTAACTTGTCACATATTGTAGGCCAGCCTGTTACCAAAAAAGTTTGGTTGCTTTTATAATTTTAAATTTTAATTTTTAAAATAGATTAGTTATATAACTATTTTTAAAATTTATTTATAATTATTTTTTATCATTAAATATAAATTCAATTCTACTGAAATATTCAAATATTTCTTATTTCTTATTATTAGTTTTTTATTAATTGGACCCACCAAATAATTTTATTTATTTATTTTTTAAAGCTCAATTTTAAAAAATATACCATCTTTTAAAAATAAATTATTTCTCCTACCAATATAAATTGTTTTAAAAAAATAACTCAACATGAACTCCAATATAATTCAAAAACCTAATATATAAACTAAAACTCATGCCAAACAAATCCATTACGCATATTTTTTTATTCGGATATAAAAAACATCGTAAAATTATCGGTATCATTTGGTGAAGAATTCACATCTCAATGTTTTTATGTTGTTGTTGTTAACATAAGTATAGTAATTATTTAAGCATATATTTAACATGCCAAAATAACTCAATGGTTAAGTTATTATAATCCTTGGGATGGGTTTACACTTTGAGGCCCAGTTTGGAAATGCTTTTGGGAGGCTGCTTCTGCTTATAAAATAAGCAGAAGCAGGAAAAAGTGTTTGGTAAATTATAAAAAAATACTTATAAAAAAATTTATGTTTTTTTTTTTGGACAAAAGCAGAAGCAATTCAAGGATTGCTTTTAAAAATTACTTTTTTTAATAAATAATTTTTTAAAAAATTAAAATGACAATAATAACCTTTTTTCTCCTCTCAACGATCTCAATCGAATCATGGGGCCACTGTTACTCTTTTCCCCAACAAACGCATCAAATCCAAACTCTAGCAACGCCATGGCCAACCACTACAAACAAACGGGATTTTAAATTTTGTATCTATGACTGCACGTAGATTTTATGCCGCAAAATTGGTTCTAGCAAGTATTTGCGTAATTCGGGGGTGATCTACAAGGACTTAAACCCAGGGAACAAGGGGGGTGGGGTGGGGCAAATGGGGATGTAGGTGGGGGTTGGCGTGGCTGGGAGCAAAAGGGGAGAGCAGAGGAGTTGGGCGGGTGGGCATGTAGGTGGGGGTTGGGGCTGGCGGGGGTGGGGATGGGAGCAGGAGGGAAGGATCGGGGTTGTCGTGGGGATGGGAGCGAAGGGAATGGGGGGTGGCAGGAAAGGGAGGGGGCGGACGGACAGAGATTGTGCCAGCAGAAGCGAGGACGGGGAGGAGGAGGGTTTAAAAATAAAAATTTAAAAAAAGATATTAGTGTCTTTTATATCTTCACAGCACTTTTATTTTTATTTGATCAAACACTTATTAACTACTTTTAAGAATTAAAGCGCCTTTAAAATTATATTTTACTAAACACTAATCTGCTTATTTTCACATCAATTTATTTTTTCAGTACAGCTAAAAACAGCTTCTAAAAATATAACATTACCAAATGAGTCCTTTTAGTGTTTTTTTTTTATAACCGATTTGTTCAAGAACATAATGATTCATACGTTTTTATTTTGGATATCTTTAGTAATGGGTATCTAATCGAACCTTATTTTTTGATTGGTATAGACTACAAAAGGTATTATTTAGAATTTAAATAATAGCCTGGTCGTAGATCCAACCATGTTCAGACACACACATGGTCGATCGTGTCACACGCATATCCTTGGAAACCCTATAATATATGAAAGGAGACACGAGAAATAAATATCCCCCTAACCCTAACCAAACTCCCTAACATTGACAGGTCGGGCTGGGCCAATAGTATTCGAATTTATTAACAATTGAGAATTTCTACCAGCACAGCAAATTTCCAAAACCACCGTGTCATTAAACCTAAAACCACTGGACTGGGCCAATAGTATTCGAATTCAAAATTAGTTTGTTGAGGAGCTCACGTGAAAAATGGGGTCCAGACTCCAGACAAGTTTTGCTTCCAACTGAAGTCACGCAAAACGGTAAATAAAAAGGCGCGCTCGAGTATGGATTATTCGTCCGTCTAGTCGTTCAGTCATCGAAGATTCATGCGAATCGCCAGCCGTGCGCAGCGCGCTCGCTCGTAAGCCCCACGATCGCTTTGTAATATATAATGCGTACTACTTTTGGGCAGCTGCGTGCCAGTAGGAGCTACACGTACCGGCCGGTGAGATTACTAATTATTTGACGCGTGGGCGGGTTGACCGGCGGTTGCCGGCGGTGGTTGGTTGCCGAAAGCATGAACCTAACCGCGTGACCTTGTGTCTGTCCACTAACCACAGCCTCCCCTATCGATCGGTCCATTATGGCATATATAACTGGACATATAAATGTATAATGTTTATAACGACAGTGCCGCTACCAGTCAAATAGCCCTCCTTCGTTCTCGGTTTGGTCGTCCACCTCGCGTCAAGCACGTGCTACCAACGCCGGTCTCTCTTTTCGAACCCCATGTGAACCCTGCCCATCCGCAATGATACCTAAGGAGAAGAAAATAACCAAAAATAAATAATGAATAATGTTTTTTTTTTTTTTTTTTGAAAACCTCTTTCCTGCTATATAAACGGCCACAATGCAACACCATGACTGGTACGTGGACATAACTTTTTAAGCATAAATCCGCTTGGGAGGCGGGGCTTAACAGCCCAAACCGAAAATCAGGGTGAAGAGGAACTGACTACCCACCACCTCATTCAGCAGACACAATGTCCCCGACTGTTACAGCCGTCTCTTCATCAGTTCCGGCTCCGAGAGTGGAGAGCCTGTCCGGCAGTGGGATCAAGTGCATCCCAAAGGAGTACGTGAGGCTAGGAGAGGAGCTGTCCGGGGTGGGCGACATCTTCGAGTACGAGAAGAAGGAAGAGGGACCGCAGCTGCCCACGGTGGACTTGGAGGGCATCTGCTCCGAGGACGAGGAGGTCCGGGCGAGGTGCCGGGAAGACCTGAAGAAAGCCGCGTCGGAATGGGGGGTGGCGCACCTGGTTAACCATGGCATCCCGGACGCCCTCATCGAGCGCCTTCGGGCGGCCGGGACGGCTTTCTTCGACCTCCCCATGGAAGAGAAGGAGAAGTACGCCAACGACCAGGAGAGTGGCGCCATCGCCGGGTACGGGAGCAAGCTTGCCAACTGTGCCACCGGACAGCTAGAGTGGGAGGACTACTTCTTCCACCTTGTCTACCCTGAGGATAAGCGCGACATGTCCATGTGGCCTACTACACCCAAAGACTATGCGTGAGTTACTTTGTTCTTTTTACCATATTTAATTTGTTACAAAAAATCGTATGCGCCCTTCTTATGAAATATTATTGTTAATGAAGTTTTTTTCTCTTTTCTGAAAATTTTAAATTCAACAGTCAAATACTTTTACGCATTGTTCTTGCGATATATGCCACACCGAGTGTTTGTCTAAATTCAAACTGTATTTGTTAAGTTATCACAGGCTTAAATGGTGCTTAATTTATTAGGATAGGATAGATAAAGGTAGCTATGATTCTTCAATTTAATTCAAGAAAGTGGAAAATCTTTAGGTTTAAAAATTACATAAAACTTCAATATATGTACATATATATATGTATATTTTTTGCAGCCCTGCCACGAGTGAGTATGTTGCGCACATTAGAGCCCTAGTGACCAAAATACTATCCGTTCTGTCTCTGGGGTTGGGCATGGAAGAAGGGAAGCTTGAGAAGGAGCTGGGTTCGGAAGAGCTGCTGCTCCAAATGAAGATCAACTACTACCCCAAGTGCCCACAGCCGGAGCTCGCTCTGGGGGTGGAAGCCCACACCGACGTGAGCGCCCTCACCTTCCTCCTCCACAACATGGTGCCGGGGCTGCAGTTGTACTACGGCGACCGGTGGATCACCGCCAAGTGCGTCCCCAACTCCATCTTCATGCACATAGGCGACGCGCTTGAGATCGTGAGCAACGGCAAGTACAAGAGCATCCTCCACCGGGGGCTGGTCAACAAGGAGAAGGTGAGGATCTCGTGGGCGCTGTTCGTGGAGCCCCCCAAGGAGAAGGTGGTGCTAAGGCCGCTGCCGGAGGTGGTGTCGGAGGACGAGCCGGCCAAGTTCCAGCCGCGCACCTTCGCGGAGCATGTCCGGCGGAAGCTGTTCCGGAAAACACAAGGCGGTGCTGCTGTCGGGGCTGACGCCTAAAATCTGTATGATTGATTCTATACTACTTTTTTTCTTGCCTGTCTCAATGGATTTGGACAAATCCGACCCGTCGCAGGTTGGAATCTCTTACACTTCCAACCCATTATCAATAAAGAAAGGTTGTTCTGCGCATGCGTGGCTGTCACTGTGAACACTGTATTATGTTCCATTTGAATATCTATATAGTCATTTGACTTCTAGCTATTGAATTTCTTTGCGCACGCATTACATTAGTTGGTGTACCCAGAACAGTCCTAAATACAGGGACTATACAGGAGCCAAGATTTTATTTCATGAAAATCCAAAATCCAAGCCGACTGCTAAGTGCGCTACTAAGTGCTGACGGTAGGCTCTGCCTAAATGCCGAGAGTGAAACCAAAAGGTAGGTTGCGAATGAATACAATTGGTCCACATAACAAATCCAAAGGCTTCACATTTAAACAAATCCAATGAGTTAACAAGACAAACAGCCCAAAAAATTAATTAAAACATTCATTTCATCACTATAATTTGTAATAATATGTATTATTTCATCATATTTCAACACAAAGACACGTAGACGGGTTCACAGTCAGACAGACTTTATCACAGAATCACAGAGGCCAGGGGAGAGCTGGACTGGAGGACGGCATTGATAGTGATGTCGTGGGTGTGCTCCTTCAGGGTGGCGTCGATCTCGTCATCCTACTGAGCCACGGCCATGGTCAAGGGGGAGGGAGCTAGACGAGGACAAGAGAGGGGGAGGGAACGAGACAAGGACAAGGTAGGGGGAGGGATTGAAACGGGGACGCGGGCGGGGAGGGTATCATATTTGATGATCTAGGATAAAAAATAAAAGTTATATTTTAGCTTTTATATTTTAAATGTGTTTTATTATACATGATGGATAAGAGTGGTAATATGAAGAACTTTTTATTTATTAAGGCAACATTTGTTGGCCAAAGGTGCCTAATGATATTGATTTTGAATGTTCACCCAAATTATTACATTTGTAATTTTTATCTTTATTTTTACATAAACAAAACTATTAAGAAAGGAATGATGAATCTTTAAATATTATTGCTGACGATGATTCGGTAACAAAGGAATAAGATAAAATCGGGTTTATTTGTAGGATGATAAAATCGGGTTTATTTCAATTCATAATTTTTTTTAAATCACATTTAAAAAAACAATTAGCTTCTACCAAACGTAGCCCTATAAGAATGCGTTTCTAAATAATATAAGAATGCTTTTAGTTTTCGGTTGAGGCCAGGGAGAGGGGAGAGACGCCCTATAAGAATGCGTTTCTAATTTTGTGCTTTGAATTACTTTTTGAATCTTTATTAAAGTTTGAGTTTAAATTTTAATTTTTTTTTTAAATATTTATACTTTTTTAGAAAAAAAATTAAAAAATGTATGCTTTATTAAAACGGAATTTTATCAATTTTTTTAAAATAATAGATCTAAGTCATATGAATAAAGTAGATAAATTGAAATAAAAGAAAATTTTTTTATTTCGATCATGATTTTTAATATAGTATTACTTTATTCTATACCAAACATATTTGAGCAGACGCTGCCTGGCGTAAGCCGTAAAGGACTGTGACAGCGCCAAATCTGGAATTTTACCTAATATGCACTTTTGCCCGATAAGACCGTAAGACCATTTTCAACCCACACTTTCATATCAGCGTGACTTTTATATTAAAATAAAGTCATTTTTATCCTATTTTTTTCGCTCCAACCCATCACATTAAATAAACAACGCATTTGAAAATGAAGAAAGTATGGTGAAAATAATTTTAAGGTACACAAAGTCAAAAGTCGGGTCAAAAAATATTAATTCCCCGAATCTTGTCAATTTTGAATTATATATATAGGCGTGTGTATTAATATCCTAATGTATGTGAGTGTTATTTATTATTTTTTTAGAATAGTAATATCGAACATTGTTCAAAAAAAATTTACTTTAAAAAAAATTAAAAAACCAAATGTTAAATGACAAGCCATTAATAGAACAGAAACAAATGAGTTTAAAAAAATCAGTCCCACAGCATGACATTTCCACTCCTCCCTTTTTCTCCCATATAAATAACCTTTTGGTATCTTTTTAAACACACATAAGTAATGTCGTTTGTATGTACGGTATTATTTTTAAAAATAAAATTAGTTTTAAAAATAATTTATTAAAATAATATAACATTATTTATTATTCATGAGGGATGCAAATTTATCTGAGACTATAATTTCTAAAAATAATCATATTTTCATAAATAATCACATGTAATCAAACTAAGTAAAAATTAATTAGTGCGGCTGGTTCATTTTTCTCCTTTTTTTTAAAATTAATTTTGTATTTAATTTGTATTTATTTAAATAATTTTGGTTTAAATATATTTATTTATTTAGTTACGAGTTATTTTAATAGTTATATTTGATCTTTATAATTTGATTTAATGAGTACATTAAAATAATTATTACAAGTTTTTAGCTTTTATAATTTTAATTAGAATATTGTTTACTTCAATAAATTAAATTAAGATTGTCCCGTTATAATTCAAGGAATTTAAACATGCTTAGATTTAAAAACAAATTAAAACCTTTAAAGTAAAAAATAAAACTTTTAAAAAGAGTTATGACGGTCTCTTTTAATTTTAATGTCTTGAAATAAAATTTTCAAAGATATATTATATCACCCGTAGGTTTTTTTTCCTCATAATAGCTATTTATCATTTGCTTCAAAAGTATCTGTGATTTCTTTTGCTAAAAGTGAATATTTAGTAATTAAATTTTCTAAAGTTTGTGGGTTTTGCATTATGTGTGTGTTAGGAGGAGGGATGTAGGTGATTGGAAACCCAAATCCGGAGGTCAAACTTGGTCAAATCCGGACTAAGCCCAAATCCGGGGTCAAACTTGGTCAAATCCGGACTAAGCCCAAATGGGCTAAGCCCAGATCCCATGGTCAAACTTGGTCAACCGATACGGAGTAAGGACTTACGATCCGGACTAAGCCCAGATCCGGTGGTCAAACTTGGTCAACTGATGCGAGTAAGGACTTACTGATCCGGACTAAGCCCCGATCCGGTGGTCAAACTTGGTCAACCGATGCGGAGTAAGGACTTACCGATCCGGACTAAGCCCTGATCCGGTGGTCAAACTTGGTCAACCGATACAGAATAAGGGACTTACTGATCCCGGACTAAGCCCGAATCCTGGTCAAACTTGGTCAACCGATGCGGAGTAAGGACTTACGGATCCCGGACAAGCCCAAATCGTGGTCAAACGTGGTCAACCGATGCGAGAAAGACTTACGATGCGGATTAAGGCCACTGATCGGAATAAGCGCAGATCCGGGAGGTCAAACTTGGTCAAATCCGAGCTAAACCTATTGATGCGGAATAAGCTCATTAGTGCGGAATAAGGACTTGTTAATACGGTAATGAGGACTATTGATGCGGAATAAGGGCACCGATCCGGAATAAGCTTAGATCCGGAGGTCAAACCTGGTCAATAATTTTGAAAAACTCCAAAAATAGCTCCTCTACAGTCCTGGAGTGACTCCAAAGCATCGGGACTCGAAAATTCTTTTTAAGTGCATTAAATACCAAAGTGTCTCCTAACCCTCTTTTTTAAGCATGGAATTGAGAAGTCTCCAAATATTACATTCAAATGTCTCGGAACTCCATTTTTGAGCATAGGGACGGAAGACCCCGTAATTAAATGTCATTTTCCTCGGGACATCACAGTTGACCCTGGGATTGCATAACCAATAATTCCCAACGGCTCCAATACATCCCGGAAATGCATTCCGCCCTTACCCACCAAAGCGTCCAGGTACAACAGAGGATTAAATAATCTCAAACGATTTATTTATTTTCAGGCACCGGGACTCCTTTTTTCAAAGCACGGGAACTTTGAATTATTGTAAATCGGCTTGAACCAGAATCCCATTTTCGAAGTCATTAATTCATTGGAACGATGTAGTTGACTCATGGGGACTGTAAGGCATCCAATAAATGCCTAGACACGGGCTGTCCCCCCTGGCATTCCTATAAATAGACCGCCCCAAGAGGCAAAGGCATCGATTATCAAGTATCGGAGGAGGTTATTCGAGAGAGAGCTTTTCGACAAAATTTCCTAGAGATAAAAACCAGAGGGAGAGAGAGAGTATCATGGGAATCACAAAGAGAGATATACTCATTTTCTAAGGGAAAAAGCACCCAGAATCACCTGTTCGTCTTTACGGGGAGGAGCTGACACTTGGAAAAATTCTTTTTCTAACCTTTGTGCTTTCGGGAAACGCTTTTAAGGAAGCAAAAGGGCCCCACCTTCATTTTCTTTTCCTCGAGGTTTTTTATTTCATTTATTTTATTTTATTTTTTTTTTCAAACATAAACCAAAAAAGCCGCTCTTTTTCCTTTTTTCCTCATCTCTAAAGTAGAAAAACAAAAATATAAAAAACAAACATCTTGCATCTCTTTTTTTTTTTTCCTTTATTATTTTCAAAAAAATAATAAAATGTAAAAAAACAAAACTTAAATCTTTTCTAGAAAATTTAAATAAGGCCCGGCAGGCGGTCATAAGGGCGCCAAAACTCAATTTTTCTTTTTTGTTTTTTTTTGAGCTCTTTTCTAGACTTTTATTAAATAATTTTGGTTTAAATATATTTATTTATTTAGTTACGAGTTATTTTAATAGTTATATTTGATCTTTATAATTTGATTTAATGAGTACATTAAAATAATTATTACAAGTTTTTAGCTTTTATAATTTTAATTAGAATATTGTTTACTTCAATAAATTAAATTAAGATTGTCCCGTTATAATTCAAGGAATTTAAACATGCTTAGATTTAAAAACAAATTAAAACCTTTAAAGTAAAAAATAAAACTTTTAAAAAGAGTTATGACGGTCTCTTTTAATTTTAATGTCTTGAAATAAAATTTTCAAAGATATATTATATCACCCGTAGGTTTTTTTTCCTCATAATAGCTATTTATCATTTGCTTCAAAAGTATCTGTGATTTCTTTTGCTAAAAGTGAATATTTAGTAATTAAATTTTCTAAAGTTTGTGGGTTTTGCATTATGTGTGTGTTAGGAGGAGGGATGTAGGTGATTGGATCTTAATGAATTGTGGTTTGTGATTTGTTTATTTTCTCATTATATCTTTTATTTTTTGATCTATTAGGTGGTTTCTATATATCATTCGATGAGTCCAATTCAAGGGTGGTCTTTTAGATCATGTTTGTTTTGCCTGTTTTTTGTTTTCGTGTTTTAAAATATAATTGCTATTTTTGAGAATAAAAAACATAGTTATCAGAATCGGACCGCTCGGCTGGTTTGACCGGTGAACTGGTGACCCGGGGTACTTAATCGGTTTGGTTTTCGGATTGGACCGTTTTCTGCAAAAAAACCGAAGAAACCCAGCTGACCCAACCGGTTTTTTATGACCCGACCGGTTTTTTAAATGATAAAATATTATTTATTTTATTTTATAATATTATTTTAATTTAAAATTAATGGCTAATATTGATATTTCACTTTAATATCTTTTCAAACTTTATATGATTTTTTTATTATAAATTTATGTCACTAAAAATTTAAATTTATTAAGAATTTATGTTAGGAATACACTTTAAAAATAAATAGTATTATATCATAAGCATAATTCTAATGGGCTAATTTAAAATATTTATTTTATATTAATATATTTTTACATATAATTATTAATTATATGACTGATTTTGCAGTTGAACTAGTGATCCAATCACCTGACGTCTTAGTTGGGTTAATGTTCGATTCAATTCCAATAAGGATGATAGAAAATATAAAACTAAAAATAATAAGCCTAAAGCTTTTATTATTTTTACTTTTTCTACTAAAAAAACAACTATTATATTTTTAAAATTAAAAAACACAACCAGTATGTTTTGATTGGAAGGTTGTATTTCAAGTTATTGGGCTTTGGACCCACCTATTTTATTTGGGCTTTAGGATTTGCATGAGTTGATATATGTGTTAATTTTTGGATGACGTGTTGGATTATTTGACGTCGGCGCCATCGGCCACTGCGGCGTCGAATGGCCGGACGTGGTATGGGGATTCGTAGGAACGCCAAGGCCTCGGTCCTCACACGGTCACTCACGCGTACGATGCGGGATTACTGACGGAGATGCCGTCGCTGCACGTGTGCGAGCTCAACTAGTCGTCGTCTTCTCCCCCGATTCTCCGGCCGGCGACTCCCTCAATTCGGCCACTTCCAGGTCAGTCCTCTGGCTCCTCCCCACTCCCCTGCCTGCAGATCTGCGAAACCCTCGTACCTATCCTCTGTTTTTCTTAGCCTCCGCCCGCCGAAGCGGTTCAATATCCACCTCTCTCGCGCTCGATTTCTTTTAATTTCTCTTTCCCAATTCCCCGGTTGGTGGGTCTCCAATCTCGTATTTCAATTTCCGGCCGCAATAAATAAATAAAATATTTATATTTTATAGAGGAAGATGTATTGCCGAAATACACCTAGATATATATTCACAAAAATAAAATTATATCTTAATTAATTTTAAACCACAATAAATATTTACAAATACAACCTTTTTATTACAATCAAAATCTTTTTATAATCTTTCTCGTAACCTTTTCCACCCATAGTAAGGCCTTACTCTCTCTCTTTATTGTGTTTTTATTACGAAGTAATGTTACATATAAACTCTCTATTTGTATTTTTTTATTAGTTTAAATAGTTAGTTTAATTAAAATACCTTAAAACTATACTTTTTAAATTTTATATTTTAATTAAAAATTTAACAAAATAAATAGTAACTCTTTAAATTTAACTAAATACTATTCATTCTCTATTTATTAAAATATTATATTTTCTTTCATTATATTTTTTATATTATTTTTCCATTTAAAAGAATAAATAAATATTTTAAAAGTAATATTTTAATTAATAAATAATTAAAATAGTTAAATTATTAAAATAAAAATGATATACTTTTAGTTATTTTGAAAATGCTTTTAAAAAAAAATGAAAAAAAAAAAATCGTGATCCTCAAATTCGCTATAATTTGATTCCAACTGATTGTACAATTTTTTTATTATTATCTTTGGTCAAACGTCTGTGGTTAATTAAATAATATTATGTATTAAATGATTATGTCCCTGGCTGGCTGGCTGGCTGGCTGGCTGATAGGAACATGGCAGTTGGAAGGATGCAAGCTGGCTTTTATTAAAAATGGTGCTCCTTTATGCTGATAGTTTTTTGTTTTTTGTCAGGTGGGGGTGAAGGAAACAAATTAATTATTTAATTATTGAATTGTGTTGATCCGCTGCCCCATCTCTCTATTTCCAGGAGGGAGGGAGGCCCTTGATCGACTGCTGTTGTGTTCCCCACATTATTGATGGTACTTCACCGGCCCGCAGAGTCCAACGGGGGCGATCGAAGAGACAGGCCCGGGCATTGAAAGATGATTGGGGTACGATGCTGCTGCTGTTTTTAGTTAAATTATGGACACGATTAACGACTCACAGGAAAGCCTTGCTTTTTTTAGTTACCTGGATAGACAGCTGGGAGCTACCGTTGGAGGGTGATGGCATTGTGCTGCAGTGACTGCACTGCACCAAAAAAAATTAAAAATCTTCAATCATATGTTTTTCAATTCAGATGTCTTGCTTTTTTTTTTTTTTAGCGTGGCCCATTAAATGGCAGCATTTAATTTGGTTGGCACAGATAAAGAAGCGTAGGCATGCGTGGCAACTTCTAACTCTCGGACTGATAGTGGTGTGCAGGTGTGGTGTGGTGCTTGATTTTGTATTGTTTTTTAAAATGTTTTCCTGTTCCTCAATAAATATTTTTTAAAAAAATTTCCTACCTCCTACAGTCCACGTATATATTTTAGACTAGTGTTAAGTACAACCGCTCCTCAATAAATATAAAAAAACTCCTACCTCCTACATACTACAGTCCTACGTATATATTTTATGGGTGCTGCTAGGTATATTTTTATTTATTTTAATTATATTTATGTAAAATTTAACCTTATATCACTATAAAATTATAACATAAATTATAAGAATATATAATTAACGGTTAATTTTAAAAAACAACAACAATAATATATAAAAAAGTAAAAAGTCGCATGATTCAGCTTTTTTTCAACGCGGCAGAAGTGAAGAACCGGCGTTGCGGTCCCCTCTCTCTCTCTAGTCCCGAGATGAATTAAAAAGCAATGCTCAGGCTTAATGCCAGAGTTATGGGCGGAAAACAATGACGTGATTATTTAAACTTTACTGTTTTTAATGTTAGTTTACGAGTTGTCATTATTTTTATCTTTTAATTTATAATAATTTTTTTCAATTAAAACCGATAAATCGAATCAAATACTGAACCGATGGTTTTTACTTTCATTGGCTGATTTAAATATTTTTCAAACCGAATATTTTTAATATTTTTAATTTGATTTAAAACCGGGCCGACGTCACCTCTAATAAAGTGTTGCGGTAACTGCTAGAATGCTTATCATGCTTATTTCAAGCAATCATACAAAAGCATGTTGTCAGTTTAAACAACCACTTAGATGAAACCATCGCTCAAGAAAAAGAACCACAACCATGGTAATCAATAATGTTCCCACCCTCTCCCATTATATCTTCAAGCTTATCACAAACCTAAAATGACCATAGAACAAGTAACAGTAACAGAGGCAAGAGTTATATATGTTAAAAATTTTGCTCCTAGGAATCACAGCTACACTACATTCTCTAAATAACCCTGGTTTCTAATTCTAATAAAAAAATACTCAACCATTCAAAATTTGAAAACCCATCCTCAATCATATGCATTCAACAACGTAATAGCTCAGTAAGGAAATATGATAAAGGATAAGAAGATTGCAGTGAGGAAATATGATGTTGGCCTCTGGTAAGCCTTTTCTCATTAGTAAGGGAATAGCTTGAACAGCAGAATTCCCTACAAAAATATGTACTTTTCGTGTTTAGCTGCACTCTCACAAACATAAGGATAGCAGATCATCTTTGCACTGATCTGCTGTTAGAGATGAAATAACTCCTCCCATGTATCACAAACTCGCATCATATTGTTCTTTGTGGAATACATAAGACCATACTTGTCTCATATTTCTCTTTCACATCCACAACATAAGAAATAGGGACTTACTGCAGAATCCATGTTATTAAATAAAAAATTTTATAAAATAGCATCACCCTTAACCCACTTGGCAATAGTGTCAACATTATCAGATTTGGATTTCTACTCACGAAGATAAGAGGAATGATCTGTAACTAACACATAACCCTCCACAACCCTAGACCAATCAGGATGATTTAAATCATTTAATTTAACTGATGCTAATTACACGTGAGAAACTCCAGTTGAAAGAGGATGAGCCATTATATCATAAACTAATCAACACACCAGTCAAGCTGAGCCTAATAAATTGAAGTAAATCGGGAAAAATAGGAATACGTACGAAACTCCAGTCCAGCAGGAATTTTCTAGAAAATCAAGTTATCATTAGAGACCATTCATAAAAAACCAAAACACCTTCACGTAAGGGTAGCTGAACATACCGCCAAAATACCAGAACATGTAAGAGAGCCTCTCAGCAGAATTCAACATTGCACAGGCCCTTCTGTGGGCTTGCCTTACAATCTGCTTTCCGACTGGGTGAACAGGATGTCGAGGACCCAATTATAACCACCAATACAATACAAGAAGAGGGTTCTCGAGAATTTTACAGAACCAAATTCCTTTTGGAGCCTGAAGGAGAGGAGGACATCAACATGAATACATTCTACAAAGACAAGGTGGAAGAGATGGTGAATGAAACGTCACTTGATAAGCAAATGAAAGCTTTGATTGCATTGCAGTTTAAGGTGCAAAACCCCAAGGTTTTATTGATCTTCGCCATTTAATGCACCCAAGATTAATATATAAAACGATTCAAACATATGATTTTTATTTTTAGAATGTCATGTTTTACATTAACAAAAACTAATAGATCTCTAAAATAGGATTGAGAAAATGTTTTTGTTACCATATTCAACCAAAACTCGCACAAGAGGAGGACAGACCTGTGCCTAAGATAGGATCCAACAACAAGACATGCCTATCTGAGATATCTTGTGGCAGCTTTCCATAGATCACAAAAATGTAGAAACCAATATAACTGTCATAATAGGAACAATGGTGTAACAAACACCCACAAACAAAAAAATTGGTCCAGACGTGCTGATCATTGTCTCCTTCTCTATGAATGAGAATAGTCCCAATCTTAATACCTTTACAACATGCTCACAGAACATTTTCCACATTTTCAATGTTCAAACTCAAGTCACCGAGATGGAAGTTCTAACCTAACAATCCTGTAAAAATCTATAAAAACTTAATGAAAGAACAGCCTAAAGACCACCACCATGTCAGTAAGTAGACTATTTAAACCCAACTATCCAGAACTTTGACGTGAAGTTTACAAAAATATAACTTGACAACATAAACAACCACAGTAGGATGTTAAATACATGTTTTCCAAAAATATAAGTTCATCATAAGCAAGCATAAATACAACATCAAATACATCATCTCCAAAAAAAAAATGACAAGATAAATATGCACAATATTATGGCAAATACATCATAACCACAAAATATAAGTTTACAAAAGAAGTTTGGACTTAGGAACATGGTTAAATTTAATGACCTACCCACATAGTCGTGGTGATTGTATCTCATAAATTTCTCATTTCCTATTGTGCAGTTTCACTCACAACTAGTACTTGTATTACGCTCAAATCATTTTGATCTTGTAGTCTATAAATGCCACCATCATCATACGTTGGGACGTCTTTGTTATAGTTGGTTATTCTACTGATGGAAATGTATAAAATTGTGTAATATAGAACATGCATTGACTATCATCATTTTCCTAGCAATTGAATAATTAGACTTGATAGAATATGAAAAACTTGCTTTTGACACCCCAAATGTTCTTTCAACTACCATATGGAATGAAAAAAATGGCAATAGTTAAAAAGTTCAATCAAAGTTTTTTAGTTGGCGTGCATGGCATAGGAGATTTGTAGGGCAACTGCAGTTGGACTTTGTTTATTTGGGCCAATCTCCGTTTCAACTATTTTGACCCTTTTGAGGTGTCTTGAATTGCTATGATGGTGTAATAGCACTCTTTTGATGTTAATATGATGTGGATGATAGGTAATTCCCGTGGGAAATCCAATGATATAATGGTATGTTATGATACCATATTTGCAATACTATGATTGTATATGTTATTGGAGTCATGTTTGGCTTAAGTTTATGGTTATACGAGTTTGTATTTATAATGATGAGTAGTGAGGCTGACAGGCTACAACCTAATGAGTGATGATGCTATGACAGGCTTGATGAGAAGTAATAATATAATAGGCTATGGCTTGATGAATGATAAGCTAACAGGCTACGATTAATGGTGAGGTTGACAAGCTATGGCCTGATGAGTAGTGACAATATGACAGACTGAAGCTTGATGAGTGGTAATAATATATCAGGCTAATGGTAATAATATAACAGGCTGAGGATTGATGAGTGGTAATGATATGACAGGCTAAGGCTTGATGACTTGTATTATAATGTTTGTGTTATGATGTATAGCTAATGCCTAATGACTAGTACGTGGTTTGATTTGCTTGAGACAAGTGGCATTGGCCCCAGATTTGCGTAGACGTAATGTTTGATGTAAATGTATGTGACTTGATGTTGTATTATTGGTACATGGGTAGTGAGCACTATATTGACATTTACATTCACCGAACATGTAAAATCTAGGTAATGGTTGAGTTGTTGGGTGGTATGAAATTATAAGTCACGTACTGAGCTTTTTGTTTACCCTACATTGTTGATTGCGTTTCAAGTACTATTAAAGACTGGTTGAGTCACTGCAGACAGGTGGACCTTACCCTATTGATGTAATATTTCAATATATGTATTCTATAGTCTATACTTTATTGTGATGTATTTATTTGTTCGAGATGCATTTAATTGGATTCTTTATTCATTTGGAAAAATATAAAATTACCCATGAGACACCACCCGTTATATAATACTAGTCCGTAGTCACTCGCCCTATGACCATTCGAGTGCAGGCATGATGAGTTATTTATTTGGTTTCAAGATTTTTAGAATTTGAGAAAGTGACGTTAATAACATCATGATCCAATAGTCCTTTATCACTGATAAATAATCAACTTCACCAACTTCAATGTGCCCAATAGTTTTCACAAATTTATCTTACTAGAACTAAAGGAGAAGAGTGGAAATTAAGAAATACAAATTCAATTTAAAAAATAGAGCAAAATATAACATAGTAAGCTAAAATCAGTGGAGCTGTCTCCAACCCGATTACCCCACAGCTAAGTGTAAAGTAACCAACCTAGTTGTTCATGTTACACATTCAATTCAAAACTTAATTGAAGACCCAGCAATCGAACATCGGTAATGAGAAATTTTCAAACAACAAAACATTGAATTCAAGTTCTTAATCTTCAATAAAAAAAAAGTCTTAAATCATTACTATCAACAAGTACGATGAACAACTAAGCTAAAAAAACCAGATCAACAACTTGGATAAAAAATAACTAAAACAATTGAGATAGCAACAGACGAAAAAAAAAAGTGAAAAAAAAAAACTCACAACACAGTGGTCAAATACATCTCCACTCGTTTTAAAATTGAAGATCAACAACTAGATCACCTCCACTGCGCCAATATCTCAGGCCCTAATATATAAGAGCTGAAATTGTTTTTTCCAAAAACTCAAACGGGCTACAAAATACACTTTCAGTCCAATTTTTTTTTTTTAAATAAAGAATTAATCGATGATTTCAAATGAGATACAGATTTCGTTCCAAGACCAGAGTAAGAAGAAGTTTAAATCAAGACAAAAATGAAAACCTAACCCGAGAGGAGAGATAGACGATGTCATCTTAGAGGTTAAAAGTGAGGATCAACAGCTAACCTGAGAGATGCCGGTCCCGTAGGGGTTGTACCCGCGTTGGTCTCTGTCGTGGAGATACGCGGACTCTCTCCCAACAGTGGGTCGTTACATGAATACAGCTCTTCAATCACTTGTGTTATAGCATTGGTATCACCAAATCAAAGCTGGTGCCCGTAAAAGCTCGTCCAAATCAAAGTCCACTTCGGTGTCCAGACGCACCGGATCAGGCTGTGCTGTTTCCTGCCCCCCCGTCGTGCTGTCTTTTCCGAAGCAGAAGCTGAGCTTCCATTCTTCCGTGCCGGTGCCAGCGACGCCGGAATCGGACCGTGGATGGAGGGAGTTCTCTCACAAGTCAAGGAAACTCAGGCGGATGAGGTTCCCAATCTCCGGCGGGAGGTGGCCGGAGAATGAATTTCCGGCGAGCGATCAGTGAAATTGTTGTTGGTGATGTTGAAGTAACGAAGTGAAGTGAGGCTCAGGCTTCCGAGAGAAGGGGGCAGCGACCCTCGTGGGATCTTCTAGCAGATGTCGAAGGCGGAAGACGAGTTGCGCCAACGCAAGGGAGGCTTTGATGAGGCCAGAGGAAACCTTCAAATTTGACGAAAGTTTGAAAATACTGTATGTGAGTAACAAATTTAGATCAAAGATACAAATTTAACTTTCGATGATAATGATGTTTTTTATTACATTTTTAAGGGAATGTTTTGTATGAGATATTATTTTTGATAATATTATTTTGAAAAATAATAAATTAAATAAAGTTAAAAGTATTTATTAGTAATAAAAAATTATTTAAATTTATATTTTTTAAAATAATTATATTTTTTAAAAAATACATAATAATCAAATAATAACCGAAACAACCAAATAAAATTCAAAATCAATACAATTATCTAACCCTTATTAAGTCATGATTTGAATACATATGAGAAGGGATGGTAGATATATTATAATATTTACGATTAAGTTAATTTGAAAAAAATGAACTAACCCAATAATATAATATATATTTGAAAATCTCATTAGTCAATAACTCTATATGTTTTTTTCTCATAAAATTACACAAAAAATCAAATATTAATGCATATATACAAATCAGTAATAGATATATCAAAAGTATTAATGATTAAGAGATTGTTCCACTGTAATTCAACATCTATTTGCATTTGCATGTGTATAACCAAAATATTTTATAAAGCTTTTAACATATTATTTGTCCACTTTAGTAAGTGTTAATAGTGATAAAAAATGGATAAATCAAATTGAAAAGTTATACACAACCGAAAACTAATGATTTGTGATTTTTTAAAATCCAACGTGTTCAATTTAGTTAAAATTATTATATAAACTGATAGATTTTATCCGTGGTCTCCGATGAATGGGCCCACCTTTTATTATTATTATTATTATTATTGCTATTATTTTTAGTAAAACCAATACATCCGATTAGTGGTTCTTTTGGGAGTACGCATCCGGGCTTCACCCTTTAGGGCTCGTTGAGTTCCACACGCTCTTATCATCAACGCTATCTGAATACGGCATCTCTCTATCTCACTCACTCTCTCTCTCTCTCTCTCTCTCTCTGGTACGCCTTTCTCTGAATTCGAACATTCCATCGGTTGTTGTTTTTTTTTTTTCCATTACTTCTCTCTCTTTTTCTATCTGTACATTTGTTTGAGATTTTGTTCTAATTTGTTGTCGGTGAGGTTGAGCTCACTAAATGATTCGACGTCACAGTCACTTTTGGTTTGTGGGTGTTCATTAGAATGGGATGTTAAGTGGTTAAAGTGGGAGGGCTTCACCGTTGTGATTAATCTGATAATGATGGTGGTTTAATTGACCCAATCAGTACTGTTGTGCTGTTGCCGTGAGCTAAGCTTTTGATGGGCTGCACCTTTGTTCTGTTATTGTTTTTATAAAATTTGTTTGATAGTGTAGCTGCTTGCTATTTGGATCGTTACGCCATTATCACCAAACATCGAGCTTCAACACCGTGGAGAATAGGAAGTTACTGTGTAATGTGTACTGTTTTTTAAAGTAAGTCGCCAGTCGAGAGGGATCTAAGGGAGAGTGAGATAATCTTTTTTTTTTTTTTTTTACTGATGTTAGATCTAATGTCTGAAGGGCGGGCTAGAATCACTCCATTGTGCTCTGGTGGTCGTGGGTTCCAATCAGCCTCTTGAAAAAGGAAAAAAAAACAGGTGGAAGACTGCCTAGATATTCTCCTTCCCTGATCCCACAGTGTGGGATCTTTGGTAGTACTGGGTATGCCCTTTTTTGTTAGATCTATTGTTTTCCACACCAACACCTCCACCACCCTTCATTTGTATTTTCAATGTTGATCTGATATTGCGACGTGCTCATTTTGATGGCTTATTTGCATTCAATTGTTTTTCTTGTCTGTGCTACATTTATGAAATAGGGGGTGAACCGGGACATGTCTTGTGATACCACAAAGGAAAATGTGTCTGTAGTTGACTCATCTGTTACTGATTCCAAGCATGAAATGGGGAATTCCGACGATCCAGGTAGCTTATGACGCAATTTTTTTTTGGTCTAATTTTCTGTTAGGCCATTTTTAATTATATATTTGTATCAAATTAAACAATATTTGGCTATATGTGATTTCTATTTATGGGTTGATTTTGTCGTGCAGTCATAATATATCTTGTGTTAAGATATATATGTTTTTCAGTCATGGATATCATATGTTCTTAAGTTACACACACATTGAATAATGCATGTTTTTTCCTTTTGCAATAGTCTTGTATCTGTTATTGTAAAAGAAGAATATATTCAGACAATTCATAATTTCTGTCTTAAGATTTGTGTTTGACATCTCAACTTTCTTCTCAATTTTTGTTCAATTTAAGTCACCACTGCCGTTACACATCTCCATCCTTTTTCTATGCCTCTAGTGATAGTCGTATCATCTGGATTTATTGGGGGTTATAGGTAGGTCTCTTTTTGTTCCTTTTTAATTGTGCTGTTATGAGTAAAACATGCATGGACGGTATCCCAAAAGAAAAAGAAAAAAAACATGCAGGGACACAATCAGGACATGCTTGGGGTATGGACCATACAATGAACTCTTTGTTCTCTACCTCCAGTCAACAAAAACTTAACTCAAGAATTATTAATTATCTCATCTTTGATTAAACTCATATTAGCCAAGTGAACAACATGAAATCCAACTCAAATATGTTAGGAGTCAGGAATGGGTGTGTTGGGGTCGGGTACCATCAAATCTACCCTTCAGGTTTTCTTTGTTCGGGTTACCTGATAGATATTATTTTGTACTCATTTTAATAAATAAAATTATAATATACTTTTAATCAATAAATAAAATTATAATTTAGCAAAAATATCCAAAATATTATTTCCATAAAGTAAAATAAAATATTTAAAGTGTATTTAATCACTTCAATTAAATGTTATTGTTCTCAATATTGAAGTCTAATAAAGTTTACCATTTCATAAATAAAATATACACATTTTATAACTTAAAACTTGTAAAATTGTGAATAAAGTATTTTATTGGGTAATTGTTAACAAAAATACAATTGATTTTGCAATGGTTCAGGTTTGAGCATGGGTTCTTAGTTTTATTTTTACATTTGGGTTAGGTATCCTTAAACTCAAACCTAGTAATAAACTCATATTAGAATTTTGAGTTCGAGTTTCGCCTGTACCCATCGGGCTGGGTTTGGGTAAAATGCATTTGGGCCAGGCATAAGTTACATCCCTAGTAGAAGTCTTTATTGAATAGATTTGTTGGGGGTTCTTGTTGCACGTGTGTATCTCTTATCCTCTTCTGATTTTTTGTTTTATATCATATCTCTTGCTTATTGACCTCTCCATTGCACTGGGAATCCATGAAACCTACACGGAGGAGCTCTTGACTTTTTTTTTTTTGGTTGCTCTAGACAGTAAAGGAAGGAAGATGTCATACCAAAAAACTCCCCTAAGGGCACACACCCAATGCAAGACTGATGCCACTGGACCAAAGCCTGCTGGTGACTGCTTAAAATTTCTACATTATATTTCTCTATTTGGCTATTCATCTATGGACATTTTTTCCCTTTCATTTGGGATTGGGATATCCAATATCTTTACATGATCCTCTGGATGATGGGTTGATACCTCTGGACCATGACCAGCTGGTGGCTGCTTCTTGAGATTTCCAGCTTTTGGATGCTCATCACCGTAACGTTTTTCCCTTACCTATAAAATAAGGATATTGAACATCCTTGCCCAATTATCTGCCATCCGTCTAGGCCCTAGGGACCACTTTGAATCTTTACCAGAAAGATTTTTGAACTGTTTATTCTCTCTGCTTCATCATTCTTGGCCATCTTTTGAGTCAAGCATCCATTTATGTTTAAGTTTCTATGCTGCATAGCCTATCTGCAATCCAATTAAGTTATTTGTTGGGAAATTCTATTAATGACTTCCAATCCTATCTTGAAGGCTTGAAGCTTCTATGAACAATTTGTTTTTATATCTTTCAACTTTTGTTTTATATTTGTCTCTGATTGCAAGCAATTATGCTGAATATTGTTTGTCAGAGAGCTCGAATTACAAAGTAAAAGAGGATGCCCTAGCCGAAGGAAGATATTGTTGCCATTGGGTAGAAAATTCAAATTCAAATGTAAAGAATAAATTGTATAATACAAGATACTTCATCATTAAGAGTTTGAGCCATCTTAATATCCAACTGTCAGTTCAGAAAGGGATTTGGGCTACTCAAGTCATGAATGAACCAATTTTGGAAGAAGCCTTTCATGTAAGAATGTTATAATGTGATGTCAGTGTACTGCTTTCTCTATCATGATGCTTTATAGAGGAAGCAAATGGTTGTCTTGCAGAACTCTGGTAAAGTAATTCTTATATTTAGTGTCAACATGAGTGGTTTCTTCCAAGGGTATGCTCAAATGATGTCTTCTGTTGGGTGGAGGCGGGATAATGTTTGGAGTCAAGGAAATGGTGGAAACAATCCCTGGGGTCGCAGTTTTAAGGTGAAATGGCTGCAGTTATGTGACTTGCCTTTCCAAAAGACTCTCCATCTCAAGAATCCTTTGAATGACTTCAAACCTGTAAAGATTAGTAGGGACTGTCAGGTAAGCTTATTATACAACCTAAGCGGCTCCACTGCAGCAAATTATCTGTGCTGCAACCTTATCATGTCATGTGCCATCACATTAGCTAGCTAATGTGGGACCTAATTTTGATGTCGGCATCACCTTTCCTGTTGCACATGATAGGATTGTGGCTATATGATTTTGTGCAGTGAGGCTGGATAAGTTTTTGCTTTTTTGTTGCTTGGCTCCTGAAAGTAAAATATAATCATGTTTCTCTATTTTTGTTCAGGAGTTACCTCAAGACATTGGAAAAGCACTGTGTGAGCTTCTTGATGGACAGAATGATATGGATGGTGGGCTGAAAAGGTACAGCTTCTTCTAAAGCAGAATATAAGGAAATGATATATTCTGCGGCATTATTGGCTGCTGTGCTTTATGCAAGTACTGTTTTCCCAGGGATGATTTTGCCTGCAAAAGGCCTTCTATGGACCCTTCTAGTTCAGGTTCTCTACGAGGAGAAGGATATAGTGTGGTTCCAGCACATGTGCGTTGGGCCAGAACACCTGAACTCTTTCCATCCATGCTCTACCCGTATCATCATGAATCAAGCCAATTCCAGTTAGAACACCAAAAATTGAGTGGGCTGTTGAAAATTTCTCGTAGTAGTAAGAACTACAGTAAAGTACAAGTGGAGCCGGATGGGTCTTCCCAGTTGGCTGTATGGAGTTCATCTGACGAAAGAAGCACTTGTACTAGTAGCATTACCGAAGATGATTTTCTTGAAATGGTATTGAGTTATTTATTTACTCCCCATATATACATGATATGATCGTTTGTATGTGTTGTGAATGTTTTTTGATGGGAAATTGCTTGTCACTCCCTTTCAATCATGGCCTTGCTTGAAACAGACATTGTCTGCTTTGACTTGAAGATCACACCCATTTCTTTTATAATAGTTGTATTGATTTATGATAATATCCTTGATGAAAACTTTTAGAATGTGGCAAATTTAGTAATGTAGCTACATTATGTTTCAGTTAACGTATAGTATACTAATTTTTAAAAAATTAAAGACTAGTGTGGTCATCATCACAAAATTCTACTTCAAACATGGATGGTGATTGTGATGCAATTAGTTTTTTTGGAAAAATTATTTAGGAGCGGTGAGTGCTTTCTGATAAATAGTGCAGTTAGCTTGTAGTTGCTGTTGCTTATGCGTATTTCCATATTATTATTAGTTTCATATTTAACTAATAAATGGCCTCCATTGATATTTCAGTCATATGAAGAATATTTGGAGGTCCATACCAGAAGCCACAAGCAATTATGCCACCTTGTTAGTGTGCACTAAACCTATTCTGTTTGATCCTACGTATTTTTGCGCTGCATGAATTTTTTTTGTCCTTCAATTATGATTATATAATTTATATCACTTTTGCAGTTTGATTTTTATATGGTAATAACTTTAATGATATAGGCTATGAATTTCTTGTGTGAATATGTGTAGAGAATGACACACCACCAAAAACTGTGGGTAGTAAGAGTCATGACACCAAAATACCTGCAAGTGGCATTTGTTAGTTGTAGTGCAATGCCACTTTTTCCTTTTGCTTTTCAAAACCAATTTTATTATATCCCCGCTTAGAGTATCTTCAATTCACTCTGTATCATAATATAAGGAGCTAATTGTAAAGTTCCTTAAGAGTACTAGTAGCAAATTTTCTATAAAAGTTTGTTTTTTTATATTTAGGGTAAAAAGTTAAAAAGTCATAAAATTAATATCGCGTCAGATATCTTATATTTAATTTTTTTCATGGAATTTGTATAGTATTTTCTAATGTATTTAGAAATACTATTTAATTGCTATAATTATTAAATTATATATAAAAAAAATTTCTCACTTTTCCTTTTATGTTTCTCATAACATTTACTTTTATTTTATATTAAATTATAAAAAAATTATTAAATAAAAAAATAAAATATTATTTTAATGATATAAAGAGTGATTTAGAAAATCTATCGTGTTGAATATTTATATAAAAAATAAAAAAATAATTTAAATATATAAAAAATAAAAAAATAATTTAAATATATGAATTTAAGAAAAATGATTGGGTGTATTCCGATAATGCTCTAAATACTTTCTAAATTAGATAATTCCTTAAAGTGTTTCCTATGTATAGGGAGATATAGTTACTCCCTAAATGAATTATATTAATATTTTAACACGATAAAATATTAATTAGCACAAAAAGTTAATTATTTAAATTTTAATTTTAAAAAATAATTTAAAAATTTATATAATGAACTAAAATAGAATGTATGATTGAAATAGATTATTAGAAAAAGCTAATTAAAATAACTTTTACTTAAAACAGTAAAATTTAGAGCGCATACATGCAGGTGCACAGACCCCTCAATCTCTCTCTCTCTCTCTCTTTCTAACACACACACACACACACTTATATCCCTATCTCTCAGTCCGACCTATGTTTCATTCAGGCAGCTATGCCGACGGACGGCTCAAAAGAATTATCAACAAATAGAGAGCATGACAATCTCTTGTAAGTCCTTAATCCTATGATTGATATCCCGAAAAGCTATCATATTAGTTTAATCTTTTAGTTTCATATGCATACTATGCAGATTAGGTCGCCGTCCACGTAAGAGGACTCATAATCTTTCATAGCAAAGATGATCGTTTTTCCACCAATTTAGGGCTCTGCTTGCTGTTCTACTGATCTTATATATACCCGCCGGTACGAGACTAAAAATGTCTCTTCCACAGGTCATTCAGCCATTGAACATAATGAATATTAATTGCTAAATTGGGGTCACTGTGTTGTAATGTTGTAAACATTTTTGTATGAATTTGTTGTTACCATGTAACATATTGGTGGCGAAGATCTAACTTGTACATAAGTGGGAATGTTGCCTGGTTTTTCTTGCTTACGGGTGGGTGATGATGCTTCTGGTAGTTTGCATTGCCATGCTAGGTCTAGACAAGGCCAAAATGAATATTAATTGGATATCTATCCACCTCTAGTCAGAAATTTATCGACTTGCACAGCTTTCATGTTCAAGCATGTATTGATTTAAGGGAAGTTTTGGGATAATCATGTATATAGATGAATTGTTTTATTATGTCTTTAGCGGTTTTAAGTTCTGATATTGCTTTTGAGAGGCTTCTGGTTATGTTTTAATTATTTTTTATTTTTTATGTAAATATATATTATAATAGATTTTTAAAAGTATTTTTATGTCATTAGAATAATATTTTATTTTATTTTTATTTAATATTTTTTAAAATTCAGTATGAAATAAAAGTAAGTTATGAAAAATGTAAAGGTAAGAGATGTGAGAAATTTTTTATATCTAATTTAATAATTATGGGGAATAAATAGTATTTTTTTAATACATTGAGAAATATTATATAAATTATATATAAAAAAATTAAATATAAAATTTGTGTAGTAATAATTTTATGATTTTTTATTTTTTTCTTGAATAAAGAAAAATAGACTTGAAAATAAAATTTAGTATTAGTAAATTTAAAAACTACTTATAAAAGATTTTTTTATTTTTTTTATGTTAAAAATAGTAGTTTAAGGGTTTTTTAAAGTTTTATTAGATAGTAATTTTGAAATATATGATATATTATATTATATTTTATTTAAAAATTAAAAAGAAAAAGGAGAGGTGATAACTGCAGAATTTGTCATTAAATTTGTATTTAATTTATGGGCTTTAATTGAATATTTTGTTGAATTAATACATTTTTATAATAGTTTTTCCCAATTTCAATTATTTACTATTTTATTCATTTTTATAGATTTAATATTAATTTTGATGGTTTTTAATGTTAAATTGATTATTTTAATTTTAGTATTAATTCTCTGACCTTTTGATTATTTTAATTTTAATCTTAATATAAATTTTCATTTGAATATATTGTTGCATGGTTTTTATGTTTCACTTTTTTTATTATTATTTTGCATGCATGTTGCGTTGGAGAGTATATTGAAAAGAAGCCATTAAAGTGGGGCCATGTGATTTTAAGAGATTTATTTGAAGGTCTGGATTGCTTGTGTCTTAGATGAAGAAAAAAAAATGAAGTTACGTGAATGATTTATTACGTGGGACCAAGTTAGCATTGTTTAAAGAAACAGAGTTGCCAGTTTTACATCAATCAATAAGGCGATCGATTTATGGGTCTATAAAAAGGGTTTGAAAAGGGTTAAGGGTTTGAAAAGGGCGTGTGCGACAAACGCCCTTAAACTACTATTTTTAATCACAAATTTGAAAAGGGCGTTTGTCGCACACGCACTCCAAATAAAATTTTAACTAAGTATAGCTAGTGGCTTAACCTAGATCGTTCTCTACCGGAGGACTTATAAAATTCAATTCAACTTATTTAATTACTTGTTAAACAAAAAAAACTAATGAAAAAGAATAAATGGAAAATTGGGGATGGTATGGTGTCGATGTTTTATGTGTCACCCCATACTTCTGAAGTAGTGCTCGAAAGTGCCTGTTGCAAAAGTGAGTCCCTTGATCGCTAATGATAGCTTTAGGAATGCCAAACCTACAAAAGATGTTAGTTTTCACAAAATCCACAACAACTTTTAATCGTCATCCTCGTGGCTTTCCCTCCACCCACTTACTCACATAATCCACGAGAACCAATATATACAAATAACCAAAAGAACTAGGAAAAGGACCCATGAAATCAATACCCCAAACATCAAAAAGTTCACAAAATATCATAGGTCATTGAGGCATCTCATGCTTCCTAGATATATTACCTGTATGTTGGCAACGAGCACATGCTTTACAAAACTCATAAGCATCATGAAACAAAGTGGGCCCTTGTCGCACACGCCGTTTTCAAATTTGTGATTAAAAATAGTAGTTTAAGGGCCCTTGTCGCACACGCCCGTTTCAAAATAGTAGTTTAAGGGTTAACCTAGATCGTTCTCTACCGGAGGACTTATAAAATTCAATTCAACTTATTTAATTACTTGTTAAACAAAAAAAACTAATGAAAAAGAATAAATGGAAAATTGGGGATGGTATGGTGTCGATGTTTTATGTGTCACCCCATACTTCTGAAGTAGTGCTCGAAAGTGCATTGCAAAAGTGAGTCCCTTGATCGCTAATGATAGCTTTAGGAATGCCAAACCTACAAAAGATGTTAGTTTTCACAAAATCCACAACAACTTTTGAATCGTCAGTCCTCGTGGCTTTCGCCTCCACCCACTTACTCACATAATTCACAGCAACCAATATATACAAATAACCAAAAGAACTAGGAAAAGGACCCATGAAATCAATACCCCAAACATCAAAAAGTTCACAAAATATCATAGGCTGTTGAGGCATCTCATGCTTCCTAGATATATTACCTGTATGTTGGCAACGAGCACATGCTTTACAAAACTCATAAGCATCATGAAACAAAGTGGGCCCTTGTCGCACACGCCCGTTTTCAAATTTGTGATTAAAAATAGTAGTTTAAGGGCCCTTGTCGCACACGCCCGTTTCAAAATAGTAGTTTAAGGGTTAACCTAGATCGTTCTCTACCGGAGGACTTATAAAATTCAATTCAACTTATTTAATTACTTGTTAAACAAAAAAAACTAATGAAAAAGAATAAATGGAAAATTGGGGATGGTATGGTGTCGATGTTTTATGTGTCACCCCATACTTCTGAAGTAGTGCTCGAAAGTGCCTGTTGCAAAAGTGAGTCCCTTGATCGCTAATGATAGCTTTAGGAATGCCAAACCTACAAAAGATGTTAGTTTTCACAAAATCCACAACAACTTTTGAATCGTCATCCTGTGGCTTTCGCCTCCACCCACTTACTCACATAATTCACAAGAACCAATATATACAAATAACCAAAAGAACTAGGAAAAGGACCCATGAAATCAATACCCCAAACATCAAAAAGTTCACAAAATATCATAGGCTGTTGAGGCATCTCATGCTTCCTAGATATATTACCTGTATGTTGGCAACGAGCACATGCTTTACAAAACTCATAAGCATCATGAAACAAAGTGGGCCCTTGTCGCACACGCCCGTTTTCAAATTTGTGATTAAAAATAGTAGTTTAAGGGCCCTTGTCGCACACCATTTACAACCGGCAATGTGGGGTAATAATAATGGGTAGGAGTCGGGATAAGTTGGATTGGTTGGAAGGCTAATAATGGGTAGGGCGGGTATTAACTTCATTTATTAATTTATAATTGAACCATGTGTACAATATAAAATTAAACATATAAAGTAATTATAGTCAAGAGCAACATCATTTAGAAATTGCACTTAAGTTCTGGTATCATTTAAAAAATGCTCGAAGAAGATTTCCTCCTGAAATGCGTATTTGGACCAATATTAACTAAGCTTTAACTATTTCACCGTCCAAATATCTTCACTGTATCTTGTGTCCATTTTTGTAAAATCCCTTTCTCATGATTGGATTTGCAAATGTTATCCAAAGCATCCCAAGCTTCATTAGGAAATGAATAATGAATAAACTAATGATCTACCTTTTAAACTAATGATCCATGTAGAAGTTGCACTTATTTTACCAAGATTCAAAAACTTGGTTGAAAACTATTCATGGTGTCTCTTTTGACCTTAAAACTTGGGGTATGTTTGATTAAAATATTTTTTTATTTTTATTTTTAAAATATAATAACTGATTTTGATTACAGAAAGTAAATAACTAAAAATAACTTATTTTTACTTTTTAAGTTCTAAAGAATAAAAATAATATTTTATTATTTTTAATTTTATATTTTTTATACTTGAAAATAACTATCACATTTGAAAACGAAAACAAAAAACAGACAAAATAAATATTCCCATTGTGTACCCCAAAACATAATCGAATTATTTCGCTCAAGCACTAACCAAAAAAAAAAAAGAGAGAGAGAAAGCTTTCAGACCATCACATTCCATGCCCATGCTATTACAAATTAAACTTACATATTTCTTGGTAATATTTTTCACAATCAATACCCATGGTATATCTCGTGGGATATTTCGATTGATGAAAAACACAAAAGAACCATACGAATAAAAAGGTTGAGATCAAAAAAATTATGGAATGAGAGACCTGAAAAAACCATTACTTAAATATAATACAACTTTTAAAAAGCTCGCTTAAGATAGAACCAACACATATATGCGGAGAGCCATGAGAAAGGTAAGAAATGGTCAAAAAAAAAATTCACAAATTAAACTTTACATGTTACTTAAGATTTTTCTCTTTGTTTTTTTGTTTTAAAGATAATTTTCAAAAACTTTATTATACTTGTTTTTATCAAACTAAGAACATTTTCAACTCATCATCAAAAGTAAAATTAACTTAAATTGCTCTCTAATAGTCTAGTTAAATTATTAATAAAAACAATACAAAAAGATAAATATTCTTTTAATATTTGCTTTATATGACTAGTTCAGCTTATGTCCTCTCTTTCTCAATATTGTCCCTCCATCCCAGTGTTACCCTTCCACCCTGTCGCCCCCTCTCACCGACGTCTCCTGCTACACTCCCTTCCCCACGGCCATCTCCTCTCCACGATCATCTCCTCCGCACAGCCCCCTCCCCAACCGTCACCCACATCCTTGCTGCTCCTCCTCCCTCTACGTCTCCTTCACAATCCCATTGTGCCGCCAGCCATGCGTCTCCCCTCCTTGTGTCTCCCCTCCTCCCGGCTTCATCGCCCCTTGCATGATCTACCTCTCTGTGTCTGCACGTTGCACTTCCTCCACAACCCCCTCCCCACATCACCCCTCCTCATGCGTCGCCCAGCTCCTCCTTCCTCAACTCAATTCCCTAAAATTAGACAAAAAAGTGTGTTCGTTTAGTTTCATATTCGTCAGGATAATTTAGAATCATAAAAATTAAATAAAAAATAGATAATATAACATTAAAATATAATTAACTAAAATAAAACTATAACAAGTTAAAAATAAATTTATCTATCTATTTTAACATTGAAAATGCTAATGACTTTAAAGATTTTCAATACAATCATAATTCAAAAACACTGTTACTTCGGCCAAACTGACCCGACAGGTCCAATAGCGGTTAATTAATGACTCGAAGGGGAAAAAGAAGAAGAAAGAAAATGAAAATGGAGTTTCTGTCAAAGTCGCCACACAAATTACAACAAATAATAAAATGGGATTGTTAAGACCGATCGGCATCACAACCGCCGCCGCAGCCTTACCCGCTGTGGTGGTTCTCAAATCTTCTCTCCCTCCTTCCTCAGACTCACCTTCATCATCGTCTCCGTCTCTTCAGATCTTCAGAACCACCAGAGACCTCTCCTTCTTCTCTCCATCATCTGCCTCCAGACCCTCCCGCCTTCGCCTTTCCAGTGCCTTCGCGTCTCCCCCCTCTGCCCTCGCCATGGACGCGCTTCCGCCGTCGCAGGTCTCACTTCTGAAACCGTATTCGTACGTTGTTGGCGGGTTTCGGTCGGTCCAATTCTTCACCTTCCTTTCTTTTCTTGTTTGATTTTCAGGAGCCTGCTGGTGCTTTGCCGGAGCTGCTGGTTTGGATTCACTTGCCCCCATTTTTAAAATCCTTTTCTTCTTCTCCTTTTGTTTATTTATTTATCAGTGAATCAGCTGTATTAGACCCATATTTGGATGTTTGATTTGATAACAGACGGAGTTCATGGTGGATATGAAGTGTGACGGATGTGTTAAGGCCGTCCAGAACAAGTTACAAATTGCCCCCGGTACCAGCTAGCTCTTAGGCCTTAGCTAATCAATGCTTGTGTTGTTTTTTTGCTTTGTTTTGTGTTGTTGTTCCCAATCACTGCCTGGATGTATTTTCTTCTGGGACTTCTGGGTTGATCTTGAGGAAACAATTTTAGGAGTGAAGAGTATTGAGGTGGACTTGAACAATCAAGTGGTCCGGGTTCTTGGGTCTTCGTCGGTGAAGGTCATGACTGATGCATTAGAGCAAACTGGTCGAAAAGCTCGCTTAATCGGTCAAGGGACTCCTGAAGGTTCACATTTTCCCTCTACAATGTGTTGTTTTATCCTTAAAAATACCTTGCTGCTTAACTTAAGTATATTAGCTAGTTATATTCTTCATTGGAAAGCCCTGACAGTGCTTTTTGTGCGAGTTCCCTGATCCCTACACAAATCACCCCACCCAGTACACAAATTGAATGGTCAATCTCAACCTAATTCATAGTTGTTGGATTTGGTACGAAGCCCCATCCTAGCCATCCCCATGTCAAGCTCCGAGTTTGATCCACAGATCATATTCACTAATATTTACTCTGCAGATCATATTTTCTGCCGGTTTTGTTTGTTGTGGTTACAAACTTTGAGTTTTATACATATTTCATGTCCCCATTCTCATTTTTGTCTACCAATCTTCATCTTATGAGCATGTATTCTCTCCCATGGTTGAACAACTATACTACTTCATCTGCAGTGCAGAAACTATGAACTTGGGATTGCTCATTGTTTCAAATAAGACAATTTTTTGGGAAATAGTTTTGTACCTTTTTCCATATCTGTTGCATTTTATATCACGTTAATGGAGAATAGCGGGCAAATATGCATTCCATGCAGATTTCCTAGTTTCAGCTGCTGTTGCTGAATTTAAAGGTCCTGATATTTTTGGTGTTGTTCGCGTGGCTCAAGTAAACATGGAATTAACTCGGATTGAAGCTAACTTTAGTGGATTGTCACCTGGAAAGCATGGTTGGTCAATCAATGAATTTGGTGATTTGACTAAAGGTGCCGCAAGCACGGGTAAAGTGTACAATTCAACAAACCAAGAGGCTGGAAAAGAGGTTTGCCCAGCGTTGTCTCCTGATTATATATTTTCTGTATACAAGAATGCAAGTTGCTTATCAGTAATATTTTTTTTCTATGACATTATTTGCGTTTGAGTTTTGTTCTTCTCAAGTTTTTTGAATTGAATTACTTTCTCTTTGTAAGAATGAACCCTGATGATTTGTTGAATTTTCGTGCTATATAAGGAGCATAATTTTGGCCATGAGGCGGCATGGTGCGGTTAGGATATAAACACTCCTGATAGTCAATGTTCTTCTTATTGACTTAATTGATGTGCTACTCCTTTTCTCCAATGCTACTATGATGAAAACTACTGATGACAATACAATTTAAAAGAAATCACCTTTCCTCCGAAATTGTTTTATTTTGCCGATCTGGTGCATGTTGAAGGATTAGGGACTGGCCATTAAAAAAAATTATTTTTAGCATATATAATTCATATCATATGAGTTCTGTCCTGGTTCTATATATTACCTGTGATCTCCTGCATTATTTTGCGAGACTAGTCCATTTTTTCTCAAATATGTAGCCCCATCTAAAATATAAAAAATTACGTTATAATTTTTGGGACTCACCCACCATTCATGCTTGGGACTGCACGTGCTGGCTGTAGATACATGTTTTCCCAATTAAGTACTCCTATCTATTGGAAGCTGGAAATCCTAATTAACTTTGGTTTTATTTCACTTTTAGCCACTCGGTGACCTGGGAACACTAGAGGCTTCTCTGAATGGCGAGGCCTTCTTCTCAGGCTCCAAGCGAGTGCTGAGAGTTGGGGATCTCATCGGGCGTTCCGTAGTGGTGTATGATACTGAAGACAAATCTGACATTGGTCTCGCTGCTGCAGTGATTGCTCGAAGTGCTGGTGTGGGTGAGAACTACAAAAAGATATGCACATGTGATGGGATCACCATATGGGAATCAACTAATGCAGATTTTGTCACGGGAAAAATCTGATGTTTATATAAAAAAATTTCTATTGCCATCTGATCAAATTTACCTATAGATTGGATCAGTTTGTAGCTTTATAATGTTGCGATTCTCCAGAGGAACCTACTGAGGGACTGCTTTCTAATCAAAATTGATCAAGCTGTGATAGCCTATTTGAAACTTTTTGTTTTTTGACCATGATTCTCTACATGATCGCTACTTGAAATATGACATTGGGCGATGGTTTTGCCATCTAATCCTCACCTAAAGATAAATTCATTACCTGACTTTGGGCTACTGCATATTCTTCTTCGGCCTGTAACTTTGATGGTAAAATATCTTAAATTCGTTTCCTTAGTTTTGGATGAGAAAATGACTACAGCTATCCGCTTAACGTCCTTAGTTTTGGATGAGAAATAAAATTAGTTAAGTTTATAATACTGTATGCTTTAAGTTTATTATATTGGTTCAGACGCATTTAAAAATATGTCGTTAAGTGATCTCATATTTCTGGGACTGCTTCATCAAATAAATCTCATTTACTCCTATGCTTTCTTCGATGTAGGATAATATCTTGATAATTTTTTCCTTTTATCATATCTCAAACCACATCATAAGCTAAAACCACATCCCCTTAATTGAGATTACAGGGATAACCTGATCAAAACTAAGGTTTAGGATAACCTTAGTTTTGATACCACGTGCTAAGACTATGTCAAGACATGTTATAATATTATCCGTTTAGTCGTACCTGCTCCATCGTATAAGCATTTTGGCTCCCAGCTTTCTTTTTTGACAATTACGAGTTTTGCTCGCATCCACTTATTGTGATTCAAAGCATGTCGCAATGAAACTTCATCGAGTCCTGATAGGCAGACCCCGGCCGCGTGCAGTTATATAGCAGGGGAACCACTACAGTATATGAATAAAAATTGAAGCTTGATTAAGGCCATAGCGGGCTGACCCGGCCATTGCCAACCGACCACTTTGACAAGTGCCCTGCACTGTTTATTTATTGATTTCTTTGAAGCACACCAGTTCTGACAAGTGCACAGCAAGTGTACGTGTACGTATTTAGGGACCAATGTCATATATGTAGGCGGTCAGATCGTAGCATATAGGCTATAGCTAGGGAGTCATGGATTTGTTTAGTATTTTCCTCTACGTTTCCCTGACCTGGACATTCGTTGTAGCTATCTTTTCAATTGCAAGAGCCGTAAAAACGTCCAATGGCGGCAGATTTCCACTTCCACCGGGTCCGGCACCTCTCCCGGTGGTGGGAAACCTGTTCAAACTGGGGAACATGCCCCACAAGTCCCTGACCGAGCTGGCCAAGGCCTATGGTCCCATAATGACCCTGCGAATCTTCAACAAAACCACTGTGGTGATTTCAAGCGCAGCCATGGCCAAAGAGGTCCTCCAAAAGCAGGACCTCTCCTTCTCCTCCCTACGGGCCATGCGGGACGCCATACGGGCGCACCAGCACGACACAGGCTCCATCGTCTGGATGCCCATCTGCACCCCGTGGCGCAACTTCCGCAGGATTTGCAACTCTCACATATTCACCACCCAAGTGCTCAACAGCTACAGCCACGTGCGACGGCAGAAGGTGCAGCAGCTCCTGGACCACGTCGCGGAGTGCTGCGCGGCAGGCACCGGGGTCCACGTAGGCAGGATGGCTTTCGCGACAAGCATGAATTTGCTGTCGACCACCATTTTTTCCATGGATTGGATCGACCTGAGGTCGGGTGCGTCGCAGGAGATGAAGGAGGTGGTGTGGGCGATAATGGAGGAGATTGGGAAGGAAAATGTGGTGGACTACTTTCCCATTCTCATGAAGCTTGACCCGCAAGGCATACGCCGCCGCATGGACGTCCTTGTTGGGAAGCTGTTCGACGTGTTTGATGATCTGATTGAAAAGCGGCTCCAATCCAGGAAACTCCAATCTGGTCCCTCTGCAAGCAACGATATATTGGACATTCTTCTAGACATCGCTACAGAAACAACTGACCTCACTGTCACTGACATCCCACACATCTTAGCGGTGAGTTAAAGCAATTTGGAACTTTTGCTTTGTAGTTTTTTTTAATCACACTTGCATTTAACGAAACAGTTCCTTTTGCATCTATCATATGATTCAGCGCGCATACATACATACATATATATATATATATATATATATATTTGAAGTCCCTTCACTCTCTCCAGGATCTGTTTATTGCTGGGACTGACACAACTTCCAGCACGATTGAATGGGCGATGGCTGAGCTTCTCCACCACCCGACAACTCTGTCCAAGGTCCGCGCGGAGCTGGAGCAAGTCGTTGGCAAAGGAAATCCGGTGGAAGAGAAATGCATACCTCAACTCCCTTATTTGCAGGCAGTGGTGAAGGAGACGTTGCGGCTGCACACGCCATCTCCATTTCTGATCCCTCGGGAGGTCGAAACAGAAGTCGAACTCTGCGGCTTCCGCATCCCCAAAGGCACGCAGGTGCTCGTGAATGCATGGGGCATCGCCAGGGACCCCGAAACATGGGCAGACCCTGGCTCGTTTAACCCGGAGAGGTTCTTGGGGTCTGATGTGGATGTGAAGGGACGGAGTTTCGAGCTGATCCCATTCGGTGCGGGGCGGCGGCTCTGTCCGGGACTGCCACTGGCGCTCAGGATGGTTCACATGATGGTGGGTTCGCTGATTCACTCGTTCGAGTGGGGGCTACAAAATGGAGCTGCAGGGGATCAGGACATGGAAGAAAAGTTTGGCCTTACCTTGCAGAAGGCGCAACCCCTTGTAGCCCTGCCACTTACCAGGATAATGAATTAATTTAAAGAGAATTAATCTTGTTTTTTTTTTGGTTATGTCCTTATTAAATAAATAAATCTTCCAAAAACTTATAAAAAGCTAGCCAGTGCAATTCCCAAACACGTACGTACGTGTGAAATAATTGTATTATCAGGGAGAGCTCTAATATTGCAAACCCCAAAAACATGCACTGATGTCCTTTGATGCATTTCAATACAAACTTTCATGTATGCACTTACCTAAGGCTGTTATATACCCACCCTCGAGCCATAAGATACAAAATGTTTTCGATATATTCGATTTTTTCATTTAAATTCTAATTTAAATAAATTAATTAGTTTTTGAAAATAAGTTGTAATTAGTTTTTGTTTTTAAATTCAAATTAGACTCAATTTATTTATTTTTATTTTTCCTTTACCTAGGACAAAATTTACTTTCAACTTAATAAAAAATCCTACTGTGTTTTACCAATTTTTTAAACTTAGTTTCAAAAAATGAAATCATACCAATTACCCAAATCGCGGCAGTATTGGGAAGAACTTTTCAGACCTCCTACTTGAGGTGGGTATCTATCGGCTGTAATGAGGTTTAAAACACACACACACACACACACACACTCTCTCTCTGCGCTAAAGTGATGCATTAGAATAATGGATAGAATAGAAAGAGTATAGGCTGGCTAGAAAACTTATATCCATATTGTGGAATACACAGTTCACGGTTAGAGTGTTATTTCGCTTACTGATAGACGTCTAATTAAAGCACTTGTTGGTAAAACAAATTGTATGTCATTTTCTTTTTCATCCGCTTGCACTTGCAGTATACAACTGCTATATTAATCGATCGAGTACATGTGCCTCTATCTGTGTTGGAAAAGATAACAAATAATAACAACAGGGTCAGCGATGGGCTGGGTAAGGTGCCATCTGGGCCGAACCAGACGTCATGTTGGGCTGTTGTGTTGGCTGGGCTTGGCAGGGAGAGGGCACTAGGCTGGGCTGGGTGTGAGTTTTGGGCCAAGGCTATTAAGACCATGGCCCGTGACATGACTCGTCTCTGTCATTTAAACAGTAACTTATATGTTCATATAGACTCATTACAAAACGGGCTTAAAATATGAAATCCAACCCAATTCATGTGATGGGCCAACCCGCGCAAAAAGCTCATTTAACACCCTAGGTTTATCATTAGCAGCCCGAGGCCCTGAGAATGTTTTTCATGAATATTTAAAGTTGTTTTTACAGCATTTAATTTTATATTTGAAAAAAAAAAATCTAAACTGCAATCAACGTAGTCAAGTCAAGAACAATAGTCACAAACTTTCAAAACCCGCCACAATCGTTCAAGCCCGGAGTCCGGCAGCCTGCAATTGATCTTATACATCATCTGCGTGGACTTCACAATTACTTGAGCCCTCACGAAAGAAAAGAAAACGGAGTAAAGCATACCATATTAGTAATCGATCAACACAAATGCGTAATCAAACACTCAACCTTAATTAATTAATTTATTATTATTATAAATTAAATGATAAATTGTATTTTCCCAATGCACAATAAATTCATAATTTTGACACAAATTTGCATGATGCACACTGTTATTTTAATTCGAATAAAAAATAAACATTATTTATATAAGTTATATTAATTTTTCTATAGGATTCTAATTAAATAGATTAATTTTATTTTTTGTTACCATATTTTTAAAAATAAATTAAATAAAAAATGTATCAGTTTTTTTTAGCAATACGTATTTATTTTTAATTACAGCAATAAAATAATAATATAATATAAAAATTTGACATAAATTATATTAAAAAGTTATAATACAGATATTTTTACCAGAAACCATTATAATAAAGATACTTTAGGAGGAAACAGGTGGGGCCATTTGTGGCGCTGCCGTGGATAGCGAACTTATTATTATTACTATTATTAGCCATATGATATATAAAAATATTGAAATCTCCGAGAGGTCCAACTCGGTCGGCCACTGTTTAGGCCGTCACTGGCACTGAGTCTGTGTGTGTGTTTGTATATATACGTGGATATTTTACTGAATCCCACTTAAGCGATTGTCATAGGCTCATAGCACAGCAAAAGAGAGAGAGAGAGAGAGAGAGAGAGAGAGAGAGAGCGCGAGAGAGATGGATTGCTTTAGTCTTTGGCTTTATGTTTCCCTGACATGCACGTTAATAGGAGCACTCTCCTTCTTCCTCAAACCAACCCGCGGCAAGCTTCCACCGGGGCCAGCTCCTCTCCCACTCTTGGGAAATCTGTTCAACCTGGGCAACAAGCCCCACAGGTCCTTAGCCGAGCTGGCCAAGACCCATGGGCCCGTGATGACCGTGCGGGTCTTAGGCAAAACCACGGTGGTCATTTCAAGTTCAGACATGGCCAAGGAGGCCCTTCAAAAGCAGGACCTCTCCTTCTCCGCCCACCGGGTCATACAGGACTGCGCCCGGGCCCTCCAACACAACGAGGCCTCTGTTGTCTGGTTGCCCATCTCCACTCAGTGGCGAAACCTCCGCAAGATTTGCAACTCTCACCTGTTCACTACCCAAACACTCGACAGCTACTGCCACCTGCGACGGCAGAAGGTGCAGCAACTCCTCCACCGGCTCGGGGAGAGCTGTTCGCGCGGGGAAGCGGTTGATATAGGCGGGATGGCATTTGCCACCAGTATTAACTTGTTGTCAAATACCATACTCTCCATGGACTGGGTCGACCTGGGTTCCGATTCGGTGCAGGAGATGAAGGGCGTGGTTTGGGGGTTGATGGAGGTGATCGGGAAGGACAATTTGGTGGATTATTTTCCTAAGCTGAGCATGATCGACCCACAAGGCATAAGGCGCCGCATGGCAGCGCTTATGGGGAAGCTTTTCCAGGTATTTGATTCTGGTATTGACCAGCGCCTCCAATCTAGGAAGCTGCAATCTGCTCCTGTTCCCAACAAAGATGTGTTGGATATTCTCCTCCAGATTAGTCAAGAGACGAAGGAACTGAGTGTTAATGACATCCCACACCTCTTGACGGTAACCTTCCCACCTATCTATGAAAATGAAATGAAGCAGCAGTTTTCTGTTTATTTAATTATTATTTATTTTTTCTATTTATATTGCCTGCACTTAAAATCAATGTTTTTAAATATATTTATAATAATTATAATATTTTGATTAGATTTCATAATATATTTTGTTATTACAAACATTATATAATAGGAAAACACATGAAGATACCATTTTTGCTTATTTAAAATTGTAAGAGTATTTATCATAGCCTATTTAAAATTGACTTTTAAAAGTAATAAAATAATATTTTACTTATTTTAATAACACGCTTTTCAATATATCTATTTCAATTATTTATTAATTAAAATATTATTTTTTAATATATATATTTATTTATTAAATTAAAAATAAATATAAATAGATAAAAAAATTAAAAGATAAAAATGATAGAGATAAAATATAATATTTTAATAAATAAAGAGTTATTATTTATTTTATTAAAAAATAATTATAATATATAGTCTAAAAATTATAATTTTTAAATATTTCTATTTAATTCACTCTCCAAACTAATAAAAAATATAAATAAATAATATATGAAGGCTAGGGTGCAACTACTATAATGAAAACGGTTGAGTCTAATGTTTCACATTTATTTATCGATATTAATGGATAAGATATTTTAAAAAGTAAAGAAGAGGGAAAACTGGCGATTATATAGTATAGTTTTTTTTTTTTTTTTGTTGTATAGTGATCTGCTGGGTATCTCCGAAATAATTTTAGATGATAAACGCCCACCCCAAAACACTGGCACTGATCTGTTTGCCTGACTGGACCCTCATCAGGACCTATTCGCTGCTGGGACTGACACTACTTCGAGTACGGTGGAATGGGCGATGGCAGAACTACTCCACAACCCGAGGACTCTGTCCAAAGCCCGTGCAGAGATGGAGCAAGTTCTTGGGAAAGGAAACCCCTTGGAAGAAAAAGACATACCCAAACTTCCTTACTTGCAGGCTGTGGTAAAGGAGACCTTACGGCTGCACCCGGCAGTTCCATTCCTGGTACCTCGAAGGGTCGAAGCAGAAGTTGATATCTGCGGCTTTAACATCCCAAAAGGGACGCAAGTGCTGGTGAATGCATGGGCCATCGGTAGAGACCCCGATAAATGGACAGACCCTGACTCGTTTATGCCAGAGAGGTTCTTGGGGTCAGATTTGGACGTGAAGGGTCGAAACTTTGAGCTGATCCCTTTTGGTGCAGGGCGCCGGATTTGTCCAGGATTGCCGTTGGCGATCAGGATGGTTCACATGATGGTTGGATCGATGATTCACTCGTTTGAGTGGGTGCTAGAAAATGGAGTTGCAGGGGAGGACATGGACATGGAAGAGAAGTTTGGCCTTACCTTGCAGAAGGCGCAGCCTCTCGTTGCCGTACCAATTACAATGTCAAGAGATTAGGTTCAGAATGAGAAGTTTGTGATATTGTTTGTTGTGCCTATTAAGGCTAAGATGAGAATTTTACTAATATGATGTTTGACTAGTTGACAAGAGTGTGTGTTGTTCCTCTATATAGAGGTCTCAAATATATTGAATAATAAGTAATGAAGAATTGTTTTTTCTCTCTGTTCTCTGCTTTCCTCTTCCTCCCGATAGTAAACTGCTTCTTAATCTTATTTTTCTTCTTCCTTCAATTCTGACTATATTGAGAAATTTTCTCAAATTTCGCATGGATCTTGGAGAGGGTTCGGTCTTGCATTGAGCTATGAATCTGTATTTCCTGCATCACACTGAGATTCCAGGGTAGGTTCTCAACTCGCAACTGCTTACAGGCGAGAACAAACTTGGTATTGTTGATGGTTTAGTTCTAGAACCTCAAGGTACAGACATTAGTCTTATGAACTTGTGGCATAATATAGTCATCTCTTGTATATTGAATTCTGTTTCCTAAAATATATTTGCCAGTATCATCTTGACATCCTATATATATACCCGTGAGATTTGGCCCAATATCAATTTCAGCTGAAAAATGGGCCGAGAGTCTTTCAACTTTGGAGAGAATTGATCAACTTATCTCAAGATGTTTGTGGTATACCATATAAAGGGTTGGAGATTACCGACTAGGAATGGCAACGGGACGGATTTGGGACGAGTCATCCATATCCCGAACCCTTTCCGTTTAAGAAACAAATATCCTAAACCTAACCCGAACCCGTTTAAGCTGATCCGAAATCCATCCCATTAGGTCGGGGCGGGGTGGGTATCCGTTAAACTCGCTATTTTATCTTATATATACAGATTTGGGACATATTATTTCATTCCTAACCCGCCCCGAATCCTAACCGGGTTGGAGATACTCGTCCCAAACTCACCCCGAACCTGATTACACTCATTTCAAACCCGTCCCATTAGGGGCGGGGCGGGTACCTAGTATAACCCGCCCCATTGCCATCACTATTACTGATCTCTTATATGGTTGGTTGATTGGGATAGCAGTAGATCCCATATATGGCTGGAAGCCTGGAAGATTCAAATGATTTTTGAAGTCTCATATGTGGCTAGCATGAGGCCATATGTATGGCTAAATATAAGATATTTATATATTGAATAATCATAGGTCAAGCGCGTATGTGGTAGGCATATAGTTGGGATCTCACATATTTTTGTATGTTGATAGGATCGAACTAAATCCGTTCATTTCCCGTTCGTATAAAATTACTGGATCAATCTGTTTTATACCCTAACAGTGTATATGCCACCTTAAAATAAAAGTTTTTTTTCCTAAGCGGCCACAACCCACTAGTAGTTGTAGTTGGTGCCAACTTGTATTCGGAGTTTTCTCCTAAAGGTGTAAAATGGGTCGGCTCGTTGTTGAGCGGACCTAAACATTATTTATAGTTTGCAAACTTTTCTGTTTTTTATTCTATTTTTTTCAAAATAATGACAAATTTAAAAATAATTATTTCATGACCGCAAAGTCAAAATAAAGTCTTAATAATACACACCAATTACATTTGCCTATATAAAATATATTTAATATATTAATCAAATATATGTTGACAAATCTTTTCATATGATTTTTAATTGTATTATTAACATAGAATGTAAGATTTGATATCACTCAATTAAAATTTTATAACATAAAAAATGTATTATAATTTTAGAACCTAAAATTAAACAAGACCGGAACCTAAAATTTTATAACATTAAAAAAAGGTTTGTGAATCAATTTGCAGTCCACATGGGCTCAACCCACATAGACCGTAGCCCATCGAACTGACCCATTTAAGTAATGTATTTTAAATAGGCCTACATTGAACCAATCCGATTCACATAGTTCGTGTCTGGTACTGGCGATTATTTTATACCCCTACAATTCTGTCACAAGTAAAAAGTAAGCCAAATCAAGTTAAAAGGTTAAAAAAATAATATTGGATTAACAGGGATGTAAAACAAACTAGTCTGAAGTCTAAATGAGTCAAGTTGTTTAGACTCATAATTTTAATGGATTAATAATTAACTGATCCAGTTTGATTTGCATGCGAGTCAAATCAAATCGGTTCGTATTTATTTATTTATTTATTTTAAATTAATATGATAACTTAATTTTTATTAAATATTTTTTAAATTTTAATTTTAAAATTAATAGAAGAACAATAGTTTTAAAAATTTTATATAAAAAAAACACAGCATAATAAGGACCGGGCCTAAACTTTTTTTTTTAAAAAAGTTAATCCGTTCATTTAAAAGAATAAAAATTATTCATTTAAGCTTACAATTGAAACAAATAAAAAAAATATCTAGTCCTTTCCGAGTCGAGCTACTTTATGAACCAATAATTCATTTTATATCCCCACCAATCAAACTGAGAAGTCAATTCACCAAAAAGGATTGTGAAACAAAACGTTAGCTTCTGTGAATTATGAAACATTTTAATAATAAAACAAAACGTTAGCTTTTGTGGTGATTGGTTAATGGGGATAAGGATTGGCACTTGCAAGTCGGTCCACCAAAACGGATTCGGTCTGGGGCCATCGGCGGTACAAACACGGTTACACGGTGGCATTTAATTATCTGTCGTCGTGCAATAATATATATACACGCAGATATGCGGTCGGCTAGTTAATCTTTTTTCAAAATTTGCAATTTTTTTTCTATAAGTTTACATTTATTTTAAAATTATTTAATTTTTTTAAAAAATAAATATATTTTCTTAAAAGAAATTATTTTAAAATTAAAATTTAACATGAACTCCAATAGAATAAAAAAATTAGTATTTATTTTTTAAAAGTAACATTATTTTTTTATCCAATAAAGTCATGAAATTTAAATAAAAACAATAAAAGTAAAAGTAAAATATATCTTATATATATGAATTTATAAAATTGAATCTTTCATTTCCCGTAAAAAATTATTTTAATGTTAATATAATTATTTTAATTTAAGTTAAGACAAGTAATCTAATGTTGAAATTTTAATAGTTTGTCAAAAATATTATTTTTAATGATAAATACATAATAACAAGAAGATAACTTAGATATTATTCTAATCTAAATAAATAGCTTAAATTTAAAGAATAATTATTAGAATGCAAATAAGATTAATCCTTTATATTAAATTTTCTCGAAATTTGTATATAATAATTTTAATTTTAAATATATATATCAATTAAATAAAATTAAGCTACTTTAAATTAATTTATAAAAATAATAAATCACATTATAAGAATAATTCAAAATTGATTAAAAAAAATAGAAATTTTATGATAAAAATAAATACAAACAAACTAGTAAAATAATAAAATAAGATAAATATTACATACAAGGTCCTTTTATGTAGGCTTGATATATTAGTATTGTTGGGAAATTGTGTCCCATATCGGAAGAAAAAGGAAAAGTCAATAAGCTTATATGGTGAAGCAGGCCCAAAATGTCACAACGCGTTTTAAAGCCGTGCGGGCCGATGTGGCGAGTTCAAAGCGGACAATATTGAGACATGCAGGTGGGTCTGCGCCTTGACCAGATCCTAACAAACTGGTATCAGAGCCTGGTTGTCTCCGTCTGGTGTTCCATTATATCGAAAGTCTTCTCGGTATTCTGGTGGCCGAGCGGCGTGTTCCGTAGTATCGCGGTATCCGATTATGGAATACAAATCCTTGTCTTCGGGTGATCGAATCTGCGCTTCTCAATCGGAATGTACATTGAGGGGGAGCTCCCATGACGAACCACGTGGTGGTAGCTCATCAGTTTCATAGGTGCGTCTCTAGCCTATGCTGTAGTTCGATATGTGACAAGGGGGAGATTGTTGGGAAATTGTGTCCCATATCGGAAGAAAAAGGAAAAGTCAATAAGCTTATATGGTGAAGCAGGCCCAAAATGTCACAACGCGTTTTAAAGCCGTGCGGGCCGATCTGGCGAGCCCAAAGCGGACAATATTGTGACATGCGTGCGGGCCTGCGCCTTGACCAGATCCTAACAAGTATCTTATGATCAATTCATTAAACTAATAAAATATAACTAACTCATGTATAGACAGAGTGAGAAATATAACTTTACTAATTTATTGGGCCAAATCAAATATGTCTCAGCTCCAATCCATTAGTAAAAACAAAAAATATATATATATTTGACTAAAAACACTCTCGAATATATTAGGTAACCCATTAACAAATGTAAAAAAAAAGTTAAATATACTTTTAGCTTTAACTGATGATGACACCTCAGCAAATACAGGTGAATTACAACTCCCTCTCTTGCGTCGCATACTCCCATCAACTATCCTCCCTTGCATCGCATTAGCCCCGCTCCAGGGGCGGAGGCAGACTTAGGGGGGGCCATGGCCCCCCCTCAAGTTTTTAAATTTTTTGTTAATATATATATATATATATATATATATATATATATATATATATATATTAACATTAAGAAGTAGTCGGCCAGGACCGCTACACATGCTGACGGCCCCCCCTCAACAGGGATGGAGGCAAACTTAGGGCCCTCAAGATTTTAAAATTTTTGTTAATATATATATAATGTTAAAAGTAGTTGGTCAGGTTGCGCATGCCGCCCAGGTTTATTATTTTAGTAGTCGGCCCCCCTACACATGCCGTATTACTGATATGGAAATTAAATAAAAAGTTCCAACTCTTAGGTTTCGCTCCTGCGAGTCTACGACGGACGATTATCCGCCTTCCGCCCCTGAGAAGTGAGGAATAAGCCTGAGGTATCGGCGCTAAACAGCCCAGCGACAGTGAATAGCGATCTCGAGACAGCGAGACTCTTCCTGTGTTTTCGGTTCTTCAATTTCAGGTGGATTCTTCGATCTTCGGTTTGGTGTAAGTAAAATTTCCAAGATTTATGCATATTAAATTCCAAATCCCTAAAATTTGATTCTCACAATTCCTAATTTTAATTTAGTTCTCTAAATGGTGTATAAAATTTTCTCTATTGCAGTCTGGATATCTTACAAACTTTAGTCTGCCAAGTCTTCGATTCTTCAATTTCAGGCGGATTCTTCAATTTCAGTTTGGTGTAAGTAAAATTTCCACGATTTATGCATATCAAATTCCAAATCCCTAAAATAGTAAAATTTGATTCTCAAAATTCCTAATTTTAATTTAGTTCTCTAAATGATGTATAAAATTTTCCCTATTGCAGTCTGGATATCTTGCAAACGTAGTCGCCTAATGCCCCCCCCTAATTGTTTAGGATTCTTGGGGTCATTTGAATATTTCCAGCAAAGCACCACAAATGATTCTAATTTTACAGTAATGATTCTAAAATCTAAATTCTAAAACTAAAAATTAGATAATACCTCGGTCCTATTTTTAAGCAGTAAGACAATTGAGACAATTGTCATACTTTTAGGATTTTTGTCATGATGTTTTCCAGTAAGACAATTGATTTCAAATTGTCATTGATGGAATTATGTAGCAAGGGTATAATGATTCATGCTTTGATTCTAATTTATTTAAATTATATGTCAGATTGAAAGTTAGGTATGACTTATCTTTAATTTTTAAGCTTCATGCGATTTTTAATTTAAATTTATCTAATTATTTTACTTATTTGATTCTATTAATTTAATAAAATATTTTTATTTTATTTATAGATGGGAAAGTCATCGACGATTGATGCATTCTTTAAAAGAACAAATTCTAAAAACTTAGAATCTAATGCATCATTGTCAAAGTCTGCTATTGATACTCCAACTTCTTCTACTCGTCCTACAAAATCTCAAAGAACTGAAACCATTACAGCTGAGTTGAATTCTTTGGAACGTGATCCTAAAAAGCGGCCAAGAATATTAGATTATGATGTCAATCAACGCAATGAAATTCGGCGAGCTTACATTAAGAATGGTCCATACCAACCTATTCTTTCATATTATCCAAAATCTGAATCAGAAGCTCATCTTCGTAGTTTCCAATCATCATGGTTCAAGCTATTTCCTTCGTGGTTAGAATATTCCCCTTCTAAAGATGCAGTGTTCTGTCTACCATGTTATCTCTTCACTTAGTCAAGGTCTGCATTAGCATTTATAATTGATGGATTTCGAAATTGGAAGAAAGTTAAGGATGGACAAAATTGTGCTTTTTTGAATCATGTTGGGAAAGATCCAAATAGTATTTATAAAATCGCCGATAAATCATGCAAGGATTTAATGGAGCGGACTCAACATATAGAGAGAGTTGTTGATAAATATACTTTTGAGCAAATTGCAAAGAATCGACTCCGACTTAGAACTTCGGTTGATTCAGTCCTTTGGCTTGCAATTCATGGTTGTGCTTTTAGGGGACATGATGAAACTGAAGATTCAATCAATCGGGGAAATTTTCTTGGAATGCTCAGTATATTAAGTTCATACAATGACAAGGTTAAGGAAGTTGTATTGAAGAATGCTCCCCAAAATGCCTCTTACTCATCACCGCAAATTCAAAAAGAAATTTTACATGTTATTTCAGTCAAAGTGAAGAATACAATTCGTGACGAAATTGGTGATGCAAAGTTTTCTATACTTGTTGATGAAGCTCGTGATGAATCAAAGAAAGAGCAAATGTCTATTGTTTTAAGATTTGTTAACAAAGATGGCATTTTGAAGGAACGTTTTTTTGGCTTGTTCATGTCTCTAACACTGCCCGTTAACCCTCAAAAATGCGATATATTCTGATTGTCTTATCACAATGTAGATATTCGAATATTCGAGGGCGAGATATGATGGTGCAAGTAATATGCGGGGAGAATGGAATGGATTGCAAGCATTAGTTTCAAATGACCGCCCTATGCTTACTATGTCCATTGTTTAGCACATCGCTTACAATTGGCATTAGTTCTGCATCAAGAGAAGTTATCATCATTCATAAATTTTTCGTTAAATTGTCATCTATTGTCAACATAGTTGGTGCTTCATGTAAGGGTAATGACGCTTGAAAGTTGCTCAAGCTTCTCAAATTGAACATTTGCTTTCCATTGGTGAGTTGGAGACCAGGTAGGGGCCTTAATCAAATTGGCACTTTACAACGAAAGAGATACCCGTTGGAGTTCTCACTTAAGATCTGTTTTAGCTTGATTAATATGTTCGGTCACTTGTGAAGTTCTTCTTAACATTATTGATGATGGGATTTCTTGGGCTCAAAGAGGTGTGATGCGGGCGCAGCCTATGAAGAATTAACATCATTTGAATTTGTCTTCATTTTACATCTCATGAAAGACATTATGCGGATCAACGATTTACTTTGTCAAGCTTTACAGTCTAAATCTCAAGACATTTTAAATGCTATGCATCTTGTTTCATCAACTAAAACACTTCTCCAAAAGCTAAGAGATGATGGAAGGTCAACTTTACTATCAAAGGTAAAAGAATTTTGTGAAGCACGTAACATTAATGTCTTGGATATGAATGCTCGTTATGTTTCAAGAGGAGGTCGAGCTCGTCGTCAAGAAAGTGAATTTACAATTGAGCATCATTATCGAATAGATATTTTTTATGCTGCAATTGATTCTCAATTACAAGAATTAAATGAACGATTTAATGAGCATGCAGTTGAGTTGCTTATGCTTAGCTCAGCTTTGGACCCTCGAAATGGATATGATTCTTTCAAATGTGATGATGTTTGGCAATTGGTAGACAGATTTTATCCACGGGACTTCACAGATGACGAGAAAGAGCGGTTGAAAATGGAACTTGTCCATTATGAGTGTGATGTAGTTCGACATGTGGAGTTTCAAAAAATGTCATCCATTTCTGACCTTTGTCAATGGTTGGTAAAGACTAGAAGATCGACAATCTACCAACTTATTTTTAGAGTGATCGTTCTTGTGCTTACTCTTCCAGGGTTCCCGTAACAAAGGAGGCGTTCATTTTCAGCTATGAGTATTGTCAAATCTAGGCTTGGAAACAAAATGGAGGATGAGTTTCTCATCGCCTTGCCATTGATTGTGTATATTGAAAAAGAAATTGCTATGCAGCTTAGTGTGGAATCAATTATAGATGACTTTCGAGATATGAAAGAACGTCGAGTTCCATTCTGATAAATGTGGTTTGAACTTACTGATAATTTTCAATGAATTAAATAATTTTTGAATGAGTCATATACTTATATTTTTATTTTTATTTCTATTCTTCTTATGGTTTTTTGTGGTTGTTTCTTTACCCTATAGTTCATGGTAGCTGTTGAATTTTGTAATATCTAATGATCTATTGAATGACCCCAACTTCTGAACTTGTGAACCCCAAACAAAAGATGACTTTGAGGATCAGCAGATTCAGCACTATTTTTTCTTGAGATTAAGGACAATGAGAATACTATTTTTTCTACTCTGCCTGATAAAAAAATCTGGTGTCTTTCTTTTCTCAATTGTTTTTTCATGATTCTTCTATTTCTAGTGATTTTGACTGTTCTTTTATTCAACTACTTGTTACAGCAACCGGTAATGCTGAATTAAATAAACTTCTTTCTACTGATGAGATTAGGCAGACTGTTTTTGACTGTGACGTCTATTCCACAGCTAGGTTGGATGGGTTTTCTGCCTTTTTTTCCAGAGATTGCTTGGGATATTAATCAATGTGAGACTCAATTGTCTTGCCCCCCCCCCCCCCCCCCCCCCCCCCCCCATTACACAATCCTGGGTTCCGCCCGCCTCCCGCTCAAGCATGTCACGTTGCGTTCCTCACGACAGAAATGCTTTTGAACTATCCATTTATGTCTGGGTTTAATGAGGGAGAAAGGAGAAATTATCAGAAAATTTTGTGTGATAATGATAGTTTAGTGGAGGAGAATTTGGCGGTGGAAGGGTTCAGCTCTATGAATGAACTTTTGTCTGATACAATGACGAATCATATTTTTCTTTTTCATTAATTTGGAGGAAGGAGTGTTTAGATTTGGTATCGTCATCATCATATCATCGTCATTCAGATACATCAATCGAGGGATGACAACAGCAACAAATGCCTTTATCTGCTCTCACCATACCAGTCTGATGTAACATTTAAGTATTATTAGCTAAACAGATACTGTTGCAAGTTAAAAATAATTTTACATAATCATTTTCAACTTAAACATTAGATCATATAAAAATTAGAACTAACCCTATATTAATTAGAACCACGGATTAAAAAAATATTTGGTCTAAATCTTTCATTGATTCATTTTGCAGTAAGCTTAACTAGAACACATATTTGTCTATTTTTTAAAAAATGATGTTGGTCTATTTAGAGCAAGGAATAATTTGCATCTTCAAAACCTATTAATTTATTTTATTTAATTAACATGTCAAATGTTTAAAATTAATATTTTAATATTATTTTGACTTTTGTCGCATCATAATATGAATATGATATAACTATTTAAGATTTAAAATTTTTACTTCCTACGGCTCTCTCTCCCCCTGCAAATTTGCCAAGAGAAAAGGGATATAGACATTTTGTCGAGAAATTTGGTTACTCTGTGCGGCCTTCTCAAATTAAAGATGTAAAATGCCCATTATTAGGATCTTTCACCTTTAATGAAATATATATAAAAATATATTGAACCTCACTATTTAAAAACATAACAATAATAAAATGAGTTAGGAGAAATTTTCACTTCTTGTAAATTTGAAATGGCAAAAATAATATATAAATAAAATAGGGCCAAAATTGACATATTCATATAAGTTATTATGATATTATAATTTATATAATGATATTAGAGCAACACTAGGTCCTTCAAACTCTAAAATTTATAGAAAATTTTAAATTTTGAAAAAAAATATCCATCAGGTTCTTCAAACTCTAGAATTTAGAAAATAAAAAAGATTGGAGAGAGGATTACTATTCATCCTCCAAATTTTTTTTAATATATTTCTTGTTATATGTGTATTCTTAATTGGTTGTAATAAATAGATAAGATTAAAAAAATATTAAATACAAAATAAAAAAATATAATTTATTATATAGAGATAGAGATGAAGTATCTGATGTATGTAATTTTTTAAATATTTTCAAATTTTTACTGTACATTCATCAAAATAGGGATAGAGAAGATGGAGCTGGATGCTATACAAGTTTCAAATTTTAATTTATTTTAAATATTTAACCAAAATATTTTTCAAATTAAATTTTAAGGACATAACTAGAGTTCGGATCCTCTCGCTGCATGCGGTATTATCAAAATTATATAGTTTTAATATTTAAAAAAAATCATATGGAAATAGTGTAAATTTGATATAAAATTACCAAATCTATATAATTTTTGATCCAGTTCCAGATAAAGACGCAATATATACTATATAGATTAGAGACGTAGAGAGTATACGATACGAGCACAAATGAGCGAAGGTGTAATGTCTTTCCTTAGCTTTGCGCTGTTCGTTTTGTTCACATGGACAATAATTCGAGCCCTACTCCCACTCGCCAGGGGGACCCAAAAACAAAACACGAGAAAAAAACTTCCACCGGGCCCGGCACCTCTGCCGGTGATCGGGAACTTGTTCCAACTCGGCAATAATCCACACAAATCCATGGCCGAGCTTGCCAAGACGCACGGCCCCATCATGACCCTACGCTTGCCCCCGAATAAAACCGCGGTGGTGGTTTCAAGCGCAGCCATGGCCAAACAGGCCCTTCAAAAGCAGGACGCCTCCTTCTCCACCCACCGGACCGTCCCCGACTGCCTGCGAGCCTGCGGGCACGACGCCGCCTCCGTGGTCTGGCTACCCGCTTCCCAGAAGTGGCGCAACCTCCACAAAATCTGCAACTCCCACATCTTTACAGCCCGCGTCCTCGACGGCAACAGAGACCTGCGGCGGCAAAAGGTGCAGGAGCTCCTGGCCGTGGTCGGCGAAAGCTGCTCGTCTGGGTCGGGGGTTTCGGTCGGCAAGCTGGCTTTCATGACAGCTCTGAACCTGTTGTCGGAAACCGTACTTTCAAGGGACTGGGTGGATCTGAGATCCGATGCGGCTCAGGAGCTGAAGGAGGCGGCATGGGGGATTATGGAGGAGGCTGGGAGGCCCAATTTGGCTGATTATTTTCCGGTGATCGGCGGCATAGACCTGCAAGGTATCCGGCGCCGCCTAACTGCACACTTTCGGATATTTTTTGAGGTGTTTGATAGCGCGATCGAGCAGCGGATCAATGTCAGGGAGGAGCAACCAGCTGGGCGGCGGCCAAACACAGACGTGTTGGACATTCTTATCGACATCGTTCATGACAGCACGGACCTGAGCGTTAATGACTTGCGACACCTCCTACTGGTAGTGTCATCAACCTTCGGATGGATGTTTTCTTGATGGCATGCATGCTAAATATTTTAAAGCAAAACAGCGAATAAGTAAATCTTTTTTTTTTTTTTGGTATTGGAGCCAATTGACTCAGGTTGCATTTAAAATTATGTAGTAGCTAGGATCGATAGAGGTGCATGTGTTATGATTATCTCATAAGCTCAAACTCTCCCAACATAGTTATAATTGTAAGCTTATGAATGATCGATGATGGAGAATCTGAGATTAATCAGCTCAAAACTCATGCTTACTCAAGTTTGACTAGCTTTAAATAAAAATATATAATGTTTATTTATGTTAGAATCTGATTAATTATTAATTTATTATATTAGTGGGATAGTATTAGAATAAATAAATAAATATCCAATACGTTATTAATTAGATCCTCATTCATAGTTGATAGTTCTCCTGTAATTGTTTTTAATTTTTTTTCTTTTTCTTTTTCAAATGAAATGTAAATTAGTACAACGTTGTTTTTCCGATAACTAAACTCAATCCAGGATCTATTTATTGCGGGAAGTGAAACAACTTCCAGGACTGTGGAGTGGGGCATGGTAGAGCTGCTTCGGAACCCGACAACTCTGGCAAGAGTCCATGCGGAGATGGAGCAAACCATCGGCAAAGGTAAGCCAGAACTGGAAGAAGAAGATGTAGCGAGGCTTCCTTATTTGCAGGCTGTGGTGAAAGAGACATTCCGGTTACACCCAGCTGCTCCGTTGCTGCTCCCACGAAGAGTTGACGCGGAGGTTGAAATCTGTGGGTACAACATTCCAAAGGACACGCAAGTGCTTGTGAATGCATGGGCCATCGGGAGAGACCCTGAAACATGGGATGACCCCAACTCTTTCAGGCCGGAGAGGTTCATGGAATTAGATATGGATGTTAAGGGGCAGAGCTTCGAGTTGATTCCATTCGGTGCTGGGCGGCGGAGGTGCCCGGGATGGCCGCTAGCAGTAAGGATGGTTCACCTGATGTTGGGCTCGCTGATTCACGCTTTTAAGTGGAAACTTGAGGATGGGGTAACGGCGGAGGCCATGGACATGGAAGAGATGTTTGGCCTTACCTTGCAGAAGGCGCAGCCTCTTGCTGCTATACCATTGCACCATTAAAATTGGGGTATCTATGCAGGCATGCTCTGCAGATGGAAAATGTATAATTAATTACTTTGATAAGTTCATTTGAGAACAGTCCTTTTTTCCTAGTGGATGAAAGGACGTACGGAAAGGTAAACTTGATGTGACGGCTCCATGTGGTGACTTTGAATTTTAACATCAACTGCCACAGTCACTAACAGCAACTGTGCAGGCATAGAAAGAAGAAACCACATTGAAGGACGTACGGAAAGGTAAAACTTGATGTGACGGCTCCATGTGGTGACTTTGAATTTTAACATCAACTGCCACAGTCCGTAACAGCAACTGTGCAGGCATAGAAAGAAGAAGCCACATTGAATATTTGAATGACGGCCAGAGAGCATACAAAAATTAAACGAGTAACAAAATCTCGTATTAAACGTCTCCAGCAAATTAAACGTCTGAAATGATCTCCAAATACAATTCAATGTTGTACGCAACATTTTGTTTTGGCCTTGCAGTTTTGCACTAGTTGCAGCTTGGTTGATGGGGAGGTTCCATTGTTATATAAAAAAAAGAAGATAATAACAATAATTAAAACATACTATTACAATTTTATTAACTAGTTTAATATATGTATTAAAATACTCAAATACATGATGAAAAGAGGTTCAGCGCCAACCAGCGCGTGCAAGCAAAGACGTGTTGGACATTTTTCTTAACGTCATTAAAGACAGCATCAATGACACGGTAATGTTGGTTTCACTGATTCAGACATTAAGTGGAGGCTTGAAGATGAAGTTGTGCGGCGGCCATGGACAAGGAAGAAAATTTTGGCATCGCCTTGGAGAAGAAGGCACGGCACGGCCTCTTGTCGCTGTATCATCGCGTGCGGAAAATAGCGGCCGCAAGCTGCATCACGCATGTGCTGCACAGGAAAAAAAATGCTTAGATGCATAACAATTTCACTTAGAGAACACTCCTTTCCACTAGCATGTCACAGAGAACAGTCCCATCCACTAATATCTTTATACGAGGAAAAAAACTTGCCAGGACGTACCGCTTCATATGGTGGCTTGAATTTTAGCACCAACATTCTTAGGTGAAGGCAACAGCCCCTCTCTCTTTGACATTTCAAACAGGGCAATGGCTGAGAGTGCCTTCGCATCCGCGGTTGCACGCCACAGTTGCCTGTAAGGAACCACATGCACCTTGATCAGCTCACCACGTTCTCGAATACCTGCTTCCTTTCCCTGCAGCTCTGTGATGACATCTTTACTTACATGACCTTGGTATAAGAACAAACAAATTTCTTCATCGCATCCTCCCTAAAAATTGCACAAAAGAGCCCTGGTGGTCACACAACTGAATCAATGTATTTCAAGATAACAGATCGCTACAAGAGCCTTCAACAAACAGAATTAACTTTAGAGTGGATATTTGGACTGCAATTTTTCTTTTTTGCAAATTACATATGTTCAGTGTCACCCGACTCCCAATAGATTTTCGGACTTGAAAAGCTCCCTCTGCTCTTAAAAAGCTCTAGTTGATGAAAGAGATTTCCTGGCATCAAAAGACTAGAACCTTGTAGCTTGAGGAAGATAAAAATTCCAAATTCTTTCGTTGAAGGGCTAATTCGCACTAAATCATGGTTCACAGTCGCGATCGCGAACGTTACTTTTATAATTTATAATATAACAAATGAAATTTTGATTGACATTTAACTTTTATAATATTTATTTAATAATATTTATTAATTGAGATGTATAATTATAAATAAAAATAACTCTTAATATTAATTTAATAATATTTATTTACTTAAATTAATTAAATGTATTAAAAATTATAATTTGAAGTTAAATTTATAGTACACTTATTTTATTTGACATCCTAAAATAAAAAAATATTATAATTATTGATCAAAATAATTTATACAAATATAATAACATGTCATTTGTCACTTTAATAGTTTTAAATTGAGTATTAATAGTAATTAAAAATGATGAACCGAATTGAAATCCACTGCTTTATAGAACCATTATTGAGATGTTAGAGCACCAATCAACGGATTTGAAATGTTTGTAGCTCTATAAAGGCAGTCAGCTCACCCTAATTAAGAGTACCTTTTCTAACCCACTCACTTACTTCTCATCTCTTTCTATTCTTGTATCAGTGGCTTTCCAGATCGAGCAAATTCAATAGAACTTCCTTTGAGGCACTACGGAAGAAGTGCATAAGATTCACTTGGTTAATTGGAATGTGGTTTGCAAACCCTTATCCCATGGAGGTCTTGCCATTAAAAAATACGGAGGTACAATGAAGCTCTTCTAATGAAGTTTTTTTATTCTTTGCTCACTCATATAAGGTATGGATGTTCTCCTTGGCGTAGTATTTGGAAGGTAGTGGTCTCTCTTAGGGTGGTTTTCTTTGTGTGGACTATAGTGTTAGGAAAGATTATGACAACTAATAATGCGCAGCGACATGGCTTGATTGTGGTCGGTTAGTGCTACACGTGTAAGTCAACAGAGAAGACCGTGAACCATCTTTTTCTTTACTACCCTTATGCTCAAGTACTCTGAGATTTGGTTTTAGGGTTGCTTGGGCTCCATTAATTGGGTGATGCTGCAGAGCCTCTCAACTCTTTTCTCCACATGGTATGGGAGAGTTGGTTAGCTTTCTATGACGAAATGAGCTATTCCTTAATGTATTATTTGGTGTCTTTAGCGTGAGAGAAATGCGAGGTTTTTTTAATAGTTATGAGAGAAGTGTCAAGGAGAAGTCTTTTATTTTGTTCTCATAGGGATTAGTTGTCCATCACGAGTCGGTTTTGCTTTTCCTATATTTTTTATAATTGCTCTTTTTGAGCTAGTAATTTTTCTCTAATTTTATTCTTTTTGAGCTGATTGTTGTCTATCCTTATGTGCACATATTATATGCTTGATTTTTTAATAATATTTTTACTTATCAAAAAAAATGTGAATTGTAATTTAATATAATTTTTAGGATATTAAAATAACATCTAACAGGTGGTATTATTAATGTGAGATTAATAATACCAATATTAATAATAAAACTTTATCTCAATCCCAACTTTATACCTTTCCTTAGCAACATACCGGGGAAGGATAAACTTTGCCTCCAGTTGATTGGTCTAAGAAGGCTGTCAGGTCAACCACGTCCTCTATATTTAGATGTATTCCAGTCTCCTCTTCAACCTGTCATATTCATCTAATCACAATCCTAAATATAAGAGGTGAGGTAAGTGGCTACCTCTATCAAACCAATAAGTCTTAATTTCAATAAAATAGAATCGGTAAGTAACTGTCTACTTCTATTACATAAAATATCAAAAACAGCGATGCCAATTTTGTTAAATCTTATACTACTTAATTTTTAAACAATACAAAGAATTAAATAGAAAAAACTAAAGGTAAAGGAAAACTAGAACTAAATAACGACAGTGCAAGACTATATAAAGGGTCTGCGAGCAATCAAAATGACAAGCTCCACATACTAACACCTTGTGTTTAAACACATGGTGACAAGTCTTCTACATGAAAATTTAACTAGATGAATTACTAACAATTTTGAGAGAAGTTAATAAACAATCGGCAGCACTAGCATGTCATTGTATCATTTATAGTTTACACATCACAGAGGACGCACACAAATCACAAAGAAAAAAGTAAACTTGGGAAAGGGAGAGAGACAGGGGACCTCACGAATTGCTGTGCCAAGAAAATCACCATTATCTGTATTCAACATTCCAGCTGGCAATTCCAGAAGAAGCTTCCCAACAGGCATCCGAACCTGACACAGGCAATCTGTTGTCACTATACAATTTTTTTTGCGATCTTAAATCTCTAGGATCATTGGTAAACCCCAAATCAACTTATTATTCCAAAAAATAGTACAGAATCAATATGAAAACTTGTAAACAAATTATAACCTGCTCAGTAAGAACAGCATATGTCTCACCATCTGACTCCAGAAGGATCAAAATGGCTACTGCCGGTCCCCTCGCAAACACAATACCTGGAATCTAAGCATGGATTTATTGCTCGTTTGAAGAAAAAAGGGCCAAAACATCAAAGAATTTAAACAAGCATGCAAGAGGGACACATGCTATCATAGCTCCATAGTTAAACTCATTAATAGATGATAAAAGAAAGTAGAACAAAGAGAGTTTGAAAGAGGAATTCAAAATCTATGCGGTTAGAATTTCCCAGTTATACCAAAAAAATACATTAGCAAGAATCAAGTTCAGACTTGAACAAAGAGATTAATGAAATACCTTTGTCCCAGTTTCTTTATCAAATACATCTGCTTTGAATTTGAGGAAACCAATGCGATTTCCAAACATATCCACTCCCTACACCAACAAGAGTTTAATCAAAACTAATATCAAATCCCTCATGCACAAGTAGCATGGAAGATTTTTTCTTTTTTTTTCTTTTTGGCAGAAGTAAGGAATGTAATAATTGTATTTTCATTGATCTAAAACACTACTCTCCATTTTTTATTCAAATATAGAGAGTTTTTAACATGTGAAGAACCATTTTACAAGTTCAACTCCAACATTAATATTCACTATTTCATTTTATATTTATTTTTATTAAAATAATATTTATTTTATTTTAACTTTTTTTACTTCCTTTATTAACATTTGTAAAGAGATAATATATGTGATGAGAGAAAAAAATTTATATAAGAGAAATAGAGGGCAAAACCATAAAATATTGCATTAACACACTATTCATCGCCATCTTACATTCGAATAATATTATAGTCACTTTCTATATATGAAAAATGACTATTTATCCTTTACATTACATGTATTATTTTTTTTCTAAATATTTTATGGTTTTGTCCTCTATTTGTAAAAATAGAAAACCTCTTGAAGATGTTCTAAGCATCACCACACATCAGTAGAGCACATTTATTTAGTATACCAGAAAACACTGATCAACTTATAGAAATCATTCGACTAACGGATTATACAAGTGAGGCGGATTTTATTTCAGCATTCATGCATACTTGCAAAATAAATATATTGACTTCTGGGCTATAAAAGAAATATACTATATTCTTCAGACTCAACAAGATAAATCTTAACAGTGAAGCAACTTCAGAATAATTTATTGTTTAATAATGGCAATCACAACACCACATCACAAATATAAAAAAGTGCTTTATGATGCTATGACAAATACGGAAAGTTTCCCTGAGGTTGATGCAGATTAAAAAGTCACATATAACCCAAGTTACTTCCCATACTTAAGGTTATAGTTTCTACAACAAAAAATTACATGTATGATGCATCAGATTTTGACAGCCCTTTCACTCGCATAAAGAGCTCAAAGCCAACTTGCTAGCATCAAAGCAACAAAAGAAAAGATCATATATACAAAGCAAGTTAACATTAATGTTACAATATGGATAGGAACGTACAATTAGGAATTATGATACTAATGAATAAAACCCTACAGAAACCAATGAAGAATACATCTGAATAGCGTAAGAAATAAATGACGTTAGAAAAGTTAAGCACTGGGTTGTCATATCATCTGTGAAGCAAAATTACCTCAATCTGCACTCTTTTTAAACACATGGTTCCTTCAGCCAAAACCCCTTTTTCACTTTCCGTGTTCTTCACCCACTGCTTAAACAGAGTTGACTCAATAGCAGTCCTGCAATACGAAGCACTATTATGTCTTCTCTAAATCTAAAGTGACATCATATTCCGTGAATTTATATGCCTCCCAAATGCACCATCAATTTTTTTTCCCTTCTTGTAATAAATAATGCAAGGATAAAAGCACAGAACTAGTTTAAGGATATAAAGCAAAGAACTGACGGTTTCTTGAAATTTAAATAGTTTAACAAACAAACTTTTAGCTCGTTTTAAAGCATAAGAATAGTGCTTGTGAATGCAACACTTGATTCAAAAATAAATAAAATCAACAAAATTTATCTTTTTATTTATTTATCTTTTGAAATGTTACGCATACCATACCTTCCTTGCGAGTAATTTATTACCATAGTTAACTCAGTTTGATGATCTACATCTAAAAGATATCAGTGCTTTGTTATTGGAAGAGAACCAAAGGGTCAAGCAACCCAACTCAAACCCTGCCTTAACTAAATGCGGAACAAAGGATCATAACATTCAACCACAGTCTACACGAGTACTGCTATGTACCACCAGGTTGCAATCCAGTGCATAACCTTGATAACGTTAGCTCAACGGAGGAAAAAGTTTAAATTTTTTTAATATTATTTTAATAATATTATATTCCGGATTGCATCGGTTACGCAGCCACCGTTGCAAATATCATTCCTGGACTCTACGCTGCCTCACACCATCTCGGCTTGCACTAGATATCCAGTTCCGGCTCCAACGTCCATCCCCACTACCGTTTCCCGTGTCCCTAGGAAAAATTACCCTTTTAAAACATAAAACCAAACGGACGATGGAACAACTGACTGTCGCATCATTTGGATTACTGGGTTTCGTTTCCGCCTGCAAAGACATCATAACTAAACAACCCACCAGCCAAATGAGCAGTAACATCATGGTCGAAAGCTATTGCATCAGGACACCTTCACATGACTCGAACTACCAATACCCAAAAAAATAAATAAAATTTGGCATGTCCTCGACCCTGTAATCTAAACGCAGAAATCATACATATTAGAAGATCACTTCTTTGCATAACTACGTAGTGGGTAGTTTATTACTTATCAAAAAAAAAAAACGTAGTGGGTAGTTTATAGTCAAGGCGAGTGAGGAATAATGAGAAGTCACCTAAAATCGGAGTTTGAAAGGGCCGGGGCAGCAACGATCTCAACGGGCTCGCCGGGTTGGCTCGGCAGATTGAGGGTTTTAGTGCGATGGAACGACTCGGCAGACATATTAGCACAGAATGATCTTCCCCGAATCCGAAATAGGGTCAGGAATGGATTTTTGGAGAGGGTGAGGGATGAGACATGGGCCCAGTTTGTCATTGAGAGAGTGCGTTGCAAAATCCGTTTGGTTATAAAAAAATGTTTCTGGTTGTAAAAAGTTTGAAGTTGCATTTTTTTTTTCTTTTATCAGTTTTCAAATTTACAAATACCAACATTAATTTCATTTAAAATTAAAAAACTATAAATTTAAATGTTAAAAAGTAATGATATTTTTTAAACATACCTACCTTTTTTTTATTTACTAAACACTTTCAACTAACTTTTTAGAATTTATAATATTTTTTAAATTATAATTTATCAAACGTTTACATGTTTATTTTCACAACAGTTTTTTTATCGCAACTAAACACAACTTCTTCAGCATTACCCAACTAGGTCATGAGATAGGACTTGAGAGCTATGGTGCACGGACATGCAACATGCGATACGCAACAAGATACAACACGACACATGATACATGCTTCTTCAAAGTATTGACATTTTGAAATGTTCTCTGTACGCTAATTAATATATATTTTTAATAAATAAGATATAATTAAATTTATAAATCAAACAAATAATTATTGATTAAAAAGATGTCACGAGCATCTAGACAATAGAGTGCTTTAGAAGCTCCTTTGCGTGAAATTATTACGAGAAATCCACTCATAAAGCAACGTCATTTGTACTATAAGAGTATTGCGAAGCTGATCCCTATAGTTTTAAGTTTTAACAATTAATTGAAAAGCATCATACATTAATTATTAATGGAAAATGGAGATCATAGACTCATTATCATTCACCATTAATATCATCCCTAAAAATCATAGTCTTCATGTCTGGCTCATTAAGTGAAAGGTTTACAACTTCAAACACTCCAATATATTAAAATGAATCAAATGCATCACCACCAACATCCCACATCCTTGCCTCTCCTTATTCATATTGTGGGGTCTTTCTTGATAGAAGGCGAAGATTACTATGAATGAAAACTAAGTCCTCCACACGTTTTGGTGATATCTTATTTCTTCTAATTGAGTGCATAAAATTATACGTGCTCCAATTTCTTTTGACACATGATGAAGAAAAAGGTTATACAACTAACCTTAAAGCTATCTTTTGAAGTAATGGTATACTTAAACTATAAAGAAGCCACCAAAACTTAGAATCCATACTCCACCTATTTTGTATGGAATCAAAGTCTCTAAAACCCTCACTCTTGTCAATAAAACTCGCATACTCCAAATTGACTTTAGTGCGCTTTTCCAAGTTAGGAAAATATTTCCTTAAACAAAGTGTAGGCAAGGCTTGTCAATATCACAAAATCAGAGCATGTCATAAATTGGAGTTGTGAAAAAAGAATATAGTTAACTTGTTCCCACCACTCATCCTCTAAGATTTTTATCTTTAACCAACATAGCCTTTACCACATCAACATTCTTGTAAACACATCATTTGTCACTAATGATCATAGTTTGATGATCACTTTTGATTAGCTTAAACCTTCTAACCATGACAATCATCGAAGCAAAATGTGTTTTGGCAATAGCAAGTAACTTCAAATTAACAAATTCATTAAACATTGACAATCTCATCGAATGATTCATAATAAAATTCATAATGAACACAACATTTTCAGTAATCTTTGAAATCTAACAACATGCATCATAAGTAAGTTGATTATTCTCCACATTTTTTGGTGCCCAAATATTCTTTAAAACAAGATTAGGAGTGTGTACCACACAAGATATCTAAATGATAGATGAAAACTCATGCTCACTGCACCCTTCCAATTTGAAGCATTGTCTATAATTACTTGAATGACATTCTCATGTCCAACCTTATTTATTACCTTTTTCATTCAAGTTACAATAAAAAATTTGTCTTTGACATCCCCCGAACAATCAACTGCTCTTAAAAACATAGTATCGTCATAACACATTGTAATAAAATTAATAAGAAGTCTCCTTTGTGAGTCACTCCATCCATCACTCACAATACTAATACCTTTGTGTTTCTTGCTCGACCGAATTATTAATAACAACTCATTAATATTATCTTTCTCTTTTTGCAAGAGTGGTCCTTAAATTATTATATCTAAGTGACATATAACCACAGAATTATGATTAGCAACACAAGAAATACAACTTCGAAAATATGAATTCTTTGCCATGTTAAATGACAATCCAGCAGAATAAAAACATCATAACAATCTCATAATCCAATTGGTTTCTCTCACACAAGTTGAATGTAGTTTCAATAACACACTTGCCCAAAAAAATTCTTTTCTTCGAATCAAATGAGAAAGCAGAACTACGAGGCAAAAGTATATTACTTGGTGCATTTTCACTTTCTTTTGTTTCACATGTTATTCTAAATTTTGCATCTTTAATAAAAAAATTATCACTTTTTTACAAGCTCTAATTCTTTGCTTAGGAATCTTCAATAAATGACTCTTACCCTAGTGTATGAACTCTTATTTTCTTATTTACAAAACTTGCATCTCCAATGCAAATTTTCTCTCTTTTTTACCATCTAATCTTTCAACAAATTTCCACAACGGTTTTTTCGGGTCATAATCTTCTGATGGAGTTGAATTATTATTACTAGTAGCACTAGCATTACTAAAATCAATATTTGAAGAGGCCATTATACAAAATAATCAATTAAAAAAATAAATTTAAATTAATATATAAACAATAAAAACAATACGGTATAATATATACGGTGAACACAAACACAACAATTATGATTTTGATTTATGACAATGATAACAAAAATAATCACACCCACAAGTATATAGACAATGACATATCACCCACGACCAACACAAGTTGGAAGTAGAATGATGAAGCTGACATTGTGCCCCATGGAGAAAGTAAAAAAAAGAATTAACAAAAATAATCACAGCCACAAGTGTCATGGACACATCGATCACGTGTCGAGAATGTATCTGTGACACCGGAACGTTAAGCGAAATCACGTATCAGTGCATTATAGTTTGGAAGGTCATAGATCAATATTTGAAGAGGCCATTATACAAAATAATCAATTAAAAAAATAAATTTAAATTAATATATAAACAATAAAAACAATACGGTATAATATATACGGTGAACACAAACACAACAATTATGATTTTGATTTATGACAATGATAACAAAAATAATCACACCCACAAGTATATAGACAATGACATATCACCCACGACCAACACAAGTTGGAAGTAAAATGATGAAGCTGACATTGTGCCCCATGGAGAAAGTAAAAAAAAGAATTAACAAAAATAATCACAGCCACAAGTGTCATGGACACATCGATCACGTGTCGAGAATGTATCTGTGACACCGGAACGTTAAGCGAAATCACGTATCAGTGCATTATAGTTTGGAAGGTCATAGATCGATTTCATGAAAATGAGTTTCAAAATGAAATTTTTAGGACCTGTTTGTACATGAGAATTTTGTTTTTGAAAATAATAGCATGTTTGGAATAAGTTCTTTTTAGTTTTTAAAAATATTTTTATATTAAAACTAGAATTCAATGGGTATTTGATATAATTATTTTTTTTATTAAATCGTGATTTGAATAAAATAGTTGTTTTGAAAATAACATTATGTTGTTTTTTATTTTTAAATTTAAATTCATTTTGGATGAATATAATTTTTTGTATTTGTTTTTTATTTCCTTTACTTTCTTACATCGGTCTATCATTATTTTTTTGAATTTTTGTTGAATTTGGTTTTTTAAAAAATAATTTTAAAATACATTTTCTCTTGTACCAGACAAAATTGTTTCAAACTTCAATTTAAATAAAAATTCAAATTATAAAACCAAAACAAAAAAAAACCAAATGGCTGTTAGATTTCTGTTTTTAAAAACATAATTCAAAAATCAAAAAGTATTTGGTATATATGTTTTCTAACTAAATTAACACTTTTATTTAAATTTGAATAAAGTAGCTTTAAAAAGTAACTTTTTAGCTATTTTGTTTTTAAATCTAAATTACACTTAAATTTATTTATTTATATTTCCTCTACTTGATCCACAAATCTAAAATTTATAACACTTAATCATGATTCGTAGGAATCATTTTTAAAAGAATATACATTTTATAACACATTTCTTTTCATAGACTTAATTTTTAAAATATAAAATTCGTATTATATATTGTATTTTATTTTGTTAATGTAAAATACTTCAAAATTTTTGTGGAGTAATCCTCAAATTTGCCAAGCATTCATATCCGGCTCAAATAGATCTAAAATTTAACTAAATATTAACTAAAAAGAGAGAAAAAAAAAAGGAGCCTCCAATGGCCAAATTTGGGGCTAAATTTAACGAGTCGATCGTACTCGCTATTTGTTTTTTTATTTCTTTTTTCAATGGGTGACATCATTGGTGGCAACGGTAGAGATGAATCAATGTCAAACCCAGCTTGGATCTCCTTGAACATGGCCATAACTTGAATCATGGTGGGGCGATGCCATGACCACTGGAGGCCACCTTCAGATGCTGCAGCAGCTCAATCTCAAACTTGGGATCCGCCTGCATCTTCAATTTGGCGTGCTTCTTCACCCACCCAACCATTTTGTTGTCCCTGATCAGCGGAATCGGTAGGCTGTCTCTCGGTGAGGAGCTTCAGCAGGACCACCCTGCTATACACGTCGCCATGGAGCACCTAAAACTTTGGTAGTACTCGGGAGGCATGTAGCCCAACGTGCCTGCAATGATGCGATGCTGAGATGGGTGTCCATGGTGCTCGAAAGGCAAGCCATTCCAAAGATCGGTGCGTGTGCGGCGGGGGAACAGGAGGGGAGAGAGATCTGTGTGTGTGTGTGTGTGTGTGGGGAGGGGGGGGGGGGGGTGGGGGTGACCATGCGTGCCGCGGGGGGAACGGGAGGGGGAAGAGATTTGTGCGCGTGGCGAGGAGAAATGTAGTATTATAATAAATATTTTAATTAAAATATTAAAATTTTATTGTGTCAATTATTTCATCTTGTAAAATTAAATTACTTATAATTTATAAAAATTAAATATTTAATTAAATTATAGCTAAGATTTGTCATTGTGAATGCTCTTAGAATAAAAAGAGAAATTAGGCTATCGCAATGAGAATAGTTAAAAGAGCATCCATATTAGATTTTTTATATTTTCTTTTAAATTTTAATGAAGAGAGCACCCTTTAAAATTTTATCTTAAATTATTTTTATTTTCAAAAAAAAATCTATCTTATTCTCTATACTTTTACTATTCTATTGAAATAAAATTCTTTTATTCTTTTTTCTATTCACTACATCAATAAAAATTCACATGTATCAAAAAGATATAACAATTTATGGAAGAAACTTTTGAAATGAATATTAAACAGTGATTCTATAATTATATGAATTTATTATTTATTTCATGTCTTTAAACTTTATTTAAGAAAGCTGATAGAAGATTATTTTTTTTTTAGTGAGAGAAAATATAATGAGAGAAAATTATGGTTTTTTAAGCAATTATAATTTTTAAAAATAAATCTATTTAAAAAAATAATATAGAAATATCAAACATACCCTTAACTATTCTGGTATAAAGTTAAGAATTTGTTAGAAAATTTTATGAGTTTAATTATGTGTTTTTAAAAAATATATATGTGCGCGCACATACACAAAGTACGCATAATCAGGAGAAGAAAAAAAAGTGCGTACAACAAGAAATAAACTCCATTATTAATAAAAACACATTGAGAGCATCTCCAATCCTATGAAGCTAAATTGAGCAGCTAAAGCTAATTTTAGCTTGCTACAACGCTATTTTGGCTAGTGGTGCTCCAATATTATATCATCTATATTTTTGTTTAACTATTTTTTTTTTCAATCTACCCTTATCTATATTAGTTCCAAATTTCTAATTTCTAATTTTTTTTCTTTCTCGAATCCCTAATTTTGTCGGTGGCGTGCGCAGGTGGTTCGAACAGTGACGGAGGGATGAGGGGGCGACGCGAGTGGGAGGGGGAGGGAGCTACGGTGGCGCAAGATTGGAAGGGGTTGGATAGGAAACTTACCAACTTTGCTGAGGTGTCATCCCCAGCTAAAGCAAAAGCTAAAGCCTTATTTGACTTTTTTTTAACTTTGGCTAATGATATAACTAATGCATTGGAGAATGATTTTAGGTAAATATAACTGTTGCGTTAACTTTTGCTAAAGAATTGGAGATGCTCTCATCAGTACATTAGCTATATATAACAATAGATGTTGAAATTACACTTAATTGCATTTAATTGCATTGATTGTTTATTTTTTAGGATACTCTCCAAATCATCCCTTATAAATTAATTATTCGGTGATTAAAATATACATTGGACGAGTAAAACGCTTGGAGATAAAGTTTTGGAATCAAAATTTAAATTATTACCAATTTAAAAGATGCTGGGAATTTAAAGTTGGTATATCGTTTTAGAGTTTTTTAAATAAAAAATATTATGCTAATGTAAACTAATGTAAACGGTTGTGATAATTATCAATTGCAATCAAAAAAAATATCTATTTGTTATCCGAGTATCATTAATTTTTTTAAATAAACATATTTTTTTAAATAAACATAAAATTATGTTTCTTTTAATATTTTGTTAAAAATAATTTAAAAAGCACAATAAATACTTCGCAATAGAGAATATTTAAATCATATATGGTGTTATTTCACTCACTCATATATTAAATGATAAATAACTAAATAAATAATCAAACCCCCGTGATCACGTGGTCTTCACTTCCGGTCGTTGGTTGAGGGCCTGCGACTCTGTGTCTCTGTGCCGCGTAGCGCCAGCAGCGCTCCGCAGACTGACCAACTGGACCAATAACGGCCACAACCCTGACGTTGTCAGAAGAGAAGACCATGTGTAGTGCAGTGCACATGTAGGCTAAGAATTGCACTTAAAATTTGCTTCCCCAGATGATTTGCCTTGTTTGGTCCTACACTTCAACTTTTACGAATAATTAATGTTTATATTTCAAATATATTATTATAATTAAACTTTAATTTTGCTCCGGACGGACATGCATCACTAGTCACCTCACTAGTGTGGGTAGCACATTAATCTTCCGTTGGCATCACATGAATTCTGGATTAATTACCTTAAGTAATACCACACCAATCTTCAATTGGCATGCATCACATCACATCCATTATAAATTAATTAATTATTACCTTAATAGGAAGTAACACATTAGCCTTTCATGATCACCACTTGAATCCAGGTTTGATCTTGTTAGAATAATTAAATCCATAATTAATAATCACCGTGCATCTTTTACATTTGGACCATGTGATCTAAAGAACACCTATTATCAATTATCACCGGGTATTCTTTACACCTAGCCACTCTGACGCACTAGAAGGTAAGGAATTAAATTACGCACTTGCTCCTACCACATTGTTATGAATAATGTAGAAGTCAATGAACATGAGAGCTCCGTGAATTATCTGTATGGTCTTAATATAGCATATAAATTATAACTCTAAAGTCTAGTAAATCCTAAATTGAATCGGAGAAAAAAAAGACCTGTCACACGAGAAGTCAATAAAATTTGAGGCATATAAACCATAAGTAATGCTACTTTTTGAAGGCTACATTACAATGTCATTTTAGTAACATCAAATAAATTTATTCAAAATCATATATATTTTTTATTTGAAACTTACTTGCCTTGATATATATATATTTTACGCTTGTAATTAATTTCTTGAAGCCACAGTCCGTCATTCCCCTTCCAATTTTGAAAACGGATATGGCACTTCACTTTGTGGTGTATTGATGTGGACATCATGTCAAGAAACGAAGAGTTGATGAACCAATCTGGAAAGAAGCAAAAAGTTTGAGGGTGCGCATTCATTAAGCTTGACCTATCAATGTGAAAACCGACAGCCGTTATGCTTGGACTTTGGACAGTGTCCAGAATGCAGAGAGGCCGTCCGACTCTCCCATGAATGAGCTCAGCTCACCACTCACGGCCTCATCCCACAATTGACAAGTCATATATACCTCACACACAAAGACCCCCAACCCCAGAACACGCCTTCAAATATTTCCTGACCCACTGGCCACTGCAGGTCTCCACAAACATATACTAGACTATAGACAGCAACGTCTGGCTCATTTTGCAGGGTGCACGCACATTGTTGAGCCTTTTAAAGCTCCCCCCACCCCCCAAAACACTGGCAATGGAACACCTCCTGATCAACACCAACCGACACACCTATCTCACTGCCCAACACCCACCTCCCAAGGTCCCCCGACAAGAATACTACTCTTCGAGTTGGCTTTCGGCCGATCGGAACGTGCAGGTGCAGGCTCCCACGCTGACGCAGGAACACCACCGCCATGAAATTGGTGCCGGTTCGCCGCTGATGAGCCTGGGGAAGAGTCCGGTCCCACAGTGCTGTTGCTTCACGTATTCTCAGCTGCAGGAGCTGCAGCAACAACTCACGATTTACAACCACATGCAGAGTGGAGTTTCCTTGCCTTCAGGCGTGGTCTACCCCATCTGGCGAAGCGTCGTCGCAGCGTCGTCCCCGAATTCCCGACAACACATCCCCACTAGTAAGAAAGAAGTCCCTCCTCTCCCTTCGTCTCTCATATCTGAAAACCATCATGATATTGATCCTTAATTTGTTTCTTTTTGTGTTAATGAATGTTGATTAATGGGTACGTAATGGGTTTATACTATATTAGTATATTTTGAGGATGGAACAGTCTTCCAGTCCAATCAACTCTATGTCAACCAGACAGACAAGGTGAATCTGGAGCCCGGTCGGTGCAGGCGGACGGACGGAAAGAAGTGGCGGTGCAGTAGGCGGGTGATACAGAACAAGAAGTACTGCGAACGACACTTGCAGAGGGGGCGTCTGCGCCGACAGGGCGCGAGAAAGCTCTCGGAAGACGATGGCGCTGAGTGCACTTTTAATCTCACCATGTCTCTTCTTCCACCTGCCGGTGCTAATCATTAGATCACTGTGCCCTGCCTGATTGTAGTGTTTTACATTAGCGTTGTGTTTTCTGCTGTTTTAATTTCGGGGGGTTGGTGGAGACTGCAGACCATTGCTTTGTCTTCAAAAAGACGACTCTTGGTCTCCCATTAGAGTACTAAATGTCAGCATATGATTTTATTTTATTTTTTGAGTAGGGTTGTGGGGATGAGGGATAGAATAGTGAATATATTAGAGCATCTCAACCCATATCCTATTTGGCTAATGTAGCTTTTTCAGTCCGCTCTCATAGTTAGAGCTAAATAAATTCACTCGTTAAATTCCAATAACAAATAGAATTGTTATCCACTCCTGTCACTTAGTTCGGTACGATATGAATTCTAAGCAGTTTTTTTTTTAAACGAGAATTTAATTTTAAAGTTATCTGATGCACTTATTTCTTAAATAAAATAATAATTTAATTTGAATAAAGTATTTATTTTAAAAAATAATTTTTTAATTATTTAAAATTTTTACTTTTCTTTTCGGTTTCATATACTTGCCCACCATATTTTTTTGTTTTCTAATTTGTATGCAATTCATTTTTTAAAAAGTATATAATTTTTAAAATATATTATCTTTCCTATTAAAAAGTTTTAGTTTTCAAAATTAAAATTCTAGTTTTAATAAAAATTCAAATCATAAAAATAAAACACAAAAATAAAAATTCATACCTTAGATTCCATTATGATCCTTCATCTTATTTAGATTCTTTTTTAGGGTGAAAAATATATGTGATTGTCAATTCACTGGTAAGTACAATTCTATCCATGTTGTAGTATTGTATAGGATTAGATCGGTCACCAACCCCTCGACCTCACGAGTGTGGACTTGGGGATGTCGCGTTCCTAGTTTTGATTCTTTCAAAATTTGAGGGTGTGACATAACTCTAACCACTTTAATTGTCAAGGAGAACAAAGTCAATGCTTTAAACTGTGATATAATAATGTGAACACCACTACAAATTTCATTATTTTTGTTTTAAATTTGTTTTATTTATAAAATTTATTTTTGTTCGCAATTGCATGATACCTTGACAGTATTTGACAAGGTGGGCACATGATTAAAAAATAAATTCAATATGTTATGTTTTATTGAAACTACAATTAATATCAATGATAGTTAATGACCATAACAATGAACATAATAAGAAAACCTATTTTTTAACAAATATTTAATGTTTAAAACCAGCAAATTCACCTTTTTAAATGGTAGCTCGAATATATCCATATAGCCACAAAAAAGTGATATACTTAAGCTATATGTGGCAAAGATAGGTAAGTAGCTACCTTTTAGTGATTGGGTAATACTATTAACAATATGAAAAACAATTATAAAATACTTAGACATCGTTTGATTTATGAATTGTGTATTCACTTTGAAAGGGATTAGTTATTATCGAAATTAGCTAAGGTTGAAAATGAATTAATTATTTTTATTTCTTTATTTGATTATAGTACTGAAATAGACTCTCTAATCCTATTACTTTGCTTGGTACAACCAAAACTTCGATGATGACACTAGCAACAGCCTACCACAGCCTCTCGACTACGTCCTCCTCCTCATCATTGGTTGTAGTCAATGTGCCTAATGGAAAAGATCAATGACGTATCCTTCGACATCACGGCATTGGCAAAGCTATGGGAGCAGAGGAAGAACTACACGAAGTTGTGGTTCCAACTGAAAGAGATAAAGGGGATTGTGTGACTGGACACCCCCATGAAACCTATCGGCGCAAACGGATCTCACTGATCTTGTTGGGGATGGTGCGATTGGGGTGGATGGAGTGAGGTGGTTCATCATTGGGGGAGAGAGGCTTGTAGGTTTTTTTTTTTTTTGAGATGGTGAGTTTTTTTAATCCCCTAACAAATGATTTAGATTGCATAGCTAATATCATTTGTATGAAATTAATAATCCTATTAGAATAGTTAGTCCCTAGATAGCATTTTACCGACCAACGTATTAACTAACATTAGTATTAGTTAATCTAATCTCACGGCCTAATCTGCAAATCAAACGGAATTTTAATTTTGAATTGACATTGTTTTATAACATAAGAAAATAATAATTTACTATTTAGTATGCATCTTGAGCTTCAACAAATAAAAAGAGCAATTCATCATTAATATTTTCAATAATAATTTTAAATAGCAAAAATGAACCAACATTCATAATATCTTTTTAATTAAGGGCTCAATTAACTTATGACAAGGGCAAAATTAGAATTCCATTTTTTATTTTTTATTATTTTTTTTTGGGGGGGGGGGGGGGGGGGGGCTACAATTGTTCGCACACAAAAAGAGTTGCATTAAAATATAACCCATATTACACATAAAACACACATTGCATATCAAGTCACACACCTCTGTAATGCACATCATAAAAAGACTTATTATACTTCTTATTAGGCTTCCTATTTGTCTAAAAAGCCTAGTTAAAAATATATAGGTTTCTTTATACTTATATAGGTTATATTTAAAAGGAGAGAGTGGGGGCAGAAGTGCCAATCCGCCCATGACTCACTCTAGAGCTTTCTAATGTCCTCATTTTATTTAACTAGTATTCTTATTAAGCCTAATAATGTAAACTTGAATCAACTAATTCCTTCAAGTGAATTAGTTACTTTTTCCTTAATAAGCCTAATAATGCAAAGCCATAGTCACTTTTTGCTTGCTACCATAATAAAATAGAAGTTTACCAAGTGACCATCACCTAGCAAAGTGATTTACAATTTTGCACACACAAAAAGAGTTGCCTAACAACTCACACAACATGTGTTGCAATTGGTTTACATGTCATAAGTAACAATTTTAGAGGTTTTTTGCACTACATTGCACTTTAAAATATAACCGATATTACACATAAAACACACATTACACATCAAGTCGCACACCTACGTAATACACATCATAAAAAGGCTTTTTATACTTCCTATTAGGATTTCTATTTGTCTAAAAATATATAGGCTTCTTTATACTTATATAGGTAATATTTAAAAGGGGAGAGTGGAGGCAAGTGTCAATCTGCGCATGACTTACTCTAGAGCATCCTAATATCCTTATTTCATTTAACAAGTATTCTTAATAAGCCTAATAATGTAAACTTGAATAAACTAATTCTTTCAAGTGATGCCAAGCCATAGTCACTTTTTACTTGCTACTATAATAAAATAGAAATTTACCAAGTGAGGGAGTTTTTTTTTGGGGGGGGGGGGGGGGGGGGTGGTGTTTGATCCAGTTCTCACAATAAAATAATCATCACATGTGTCATTATTTGTTTTTTAGATAAAATTTTGTTTTAGACATCCTTATGTATGTTAAAACATTTATGTCCATCAATATAGTTATTTAGGCTATAATTAGGCATAATTTAAATTTTAAAGGCCCGAAATATATTCATATTGAAAAAATAAAGGAAAAAAAGGCTTACCATCATATAGTTGTCTGGAAGTAGTCTAGGAGACATGTACAATAATGAGGATTCTTAGGTTTTAGGAGGTTATCACGAAGTGATTCTCTTCATAATCATAAGTAGGGGAATTCTTTGTAAAGACCCTTATTTGAAAGGGTCTATAAGAGAACCGAGTTAATAATGGCATGCTTGTTGACATAAATTTTTTTATTCTGAATGGATCTGAATCAGGGTTTGGGGCCTCATTGGGACATTTTTTAGATTTGCTTGAATTATTTATTTTGATAATAAATTAGGTTAAATAATACAAGGGATTTTACATAAAAAAAATATTTAAGGATTTATTTATTTATTGCAGGACTCTACGTACACACATATATATAATGCGTACACATACATATAATTGCAAATTTTTTTTAAAATAAAAAAAAGAAACGTATGAAACGTTTTTTCAAAAAGGAAATTTTCTTGTATTGTATACGCAATTCTTGTAACTATTACAGGTGATGTTCATTGCCTAAAATAATTTAACTTGAACAAAATATGAGAAATGTTTGAGAAGGACCTAAATGACTATACAACTTTGACTTTTTACCTTTTTACAAAAAGTGTAGAGATCTCTCTTGATGAATTGATTTGAAATCGATCATCTGTAGATGTCACAAGTATCTATTAGCCAATGGTAAACGCCGATTTTAACCGTTCATTCAGCGGATGCCCTGGCTCCTGGAAATTTATGGCCAAATTTCACTAAGTTCCTTGTCCCAAAGCAGAAACAAGGCATCATTTCTGGTTCAGTTACCATACCTGACCATGCCAGATTGGAGACCAATTTGTGTGATACCCCCATTACTTTTACAGTGAATCCGGTGTCCGTGCCACACTGGTTTTCCTTTCAATGAAGTCATCTGCAAAAGCTCGCAAGATTAAATGAAATGTGAGGGGTATCATTTTAAATGTCCACTGGGCATTGAAGAGACGACACTGTCTAATTGCACATCTCATTTATTAAGTGCGGTGCACACCTCATGTTCCTGCTGTGAGACACCCAATCTGTTCTCTTTGCAGCCCTTGTGCGAAAAAACAAATAACTCAGTAACAACCAAGAGCAAAAAAAAGTGGCACAATAAAACTTCGCTTGAAATTTTAAAAAGAACCTTCATTGGAAGGTGAGTCAGCTGAGGCGGTTTTAACTGAGATCTAGCATCTTGTTGGACATCAGATTGGAGGCAAAGCTGGCATTAATTCAACAAACGAAATGAATCTTGGATGAACAAATTGAGGATAACAATTACCAACCTCTAATTTTAATATCTACCTTATTGAAGAGTTCTACGGGTGGTTCGTGCTGAATTTTCTTTTCTGTATTAAAACTAAATTCCTGTATCAATTTCAAAACACTAAAATTAACGGGAAACATAGATTTCAGTCAAATAAAAATTTCATTTAGAACAATATTACATGTAGGTAGGTTGCACAAGTAATCCATACAGGTTGCACTTCCATTGATATTAAATTTTTTTAAAAAATCATATCAATTTAAGGACAGAAAGGATATTCATGTGTGGATTACTTGTACAGCCTCCTACAAGTAGAATTTTTCTTTCATTTATGAGAATCCAAGAAATACCATTGGTACAGTAGCCGTTCGCTTGCTGTTACGGAAAATGCCTATATCTCCTTTGCTAGTAAAGATCTATAAAAGAACTACAAATTAAAGACCATATGAAAATAATAACTATATTAGTAACAACATGATTTATGATCACAATTCATCACCTTCTTATTGAGAGGACGGGCTTTAAATTGAGGCATCAAATCACTTCCTGCCTGCTTAGAAGCATCTGAAAATTTTGGCCTAAGCAAAACATGAATACATTTCAAAAATTATATTCCCAAATACAATTTTGAAAATACAATAAGCTTTCTCCTATTGCATTTAAGGGAAACAATAGCCATTAGCCTCTGTTCAGATCAAAAAATTAAGGGAAACAATAGTAAAGGATAGAGGAAGAAAGGGTTATTCTATCTTATTTTAATTTTATGTTTCTTTCATATTCAATATTATAATGTAACAAATGTTAATGACTAGAAAAACAATATACCATTGATCAACTTTGCACTTTCTTGTTTATATTTCCCTTGATAATAAAAAAATATAATTGCTTTAGATTTTGTTTTTCCATCATATGTCCCAAGACTAAGAGCTAATAGAAATCCAATTTAAGAAGTCAAATGGCGTACATGGAATTTCCTCCTCTCAGGTGTGAACCACATTACCTGAACTAATTATTAAAGTTATCATGGCCGTATGAGAAGCATTTCAATTGAAATTCAAAAGTTCATGTATATCCAGAAATACTCTAATTTTTGAAAAGAACATAAAGTTTTAATTTATTTATAAACACGCACCACAAATGACAACAATTGTAAAACAAAGAACCGAAAACATAACAATAAAACAGTTATAAAAAGCACTAAACAGGAAGCACTTAGACAAAGATGTTCCGCTGATAATGCTGTTGTTACCTTCTCTTGTTTTTATCGCCATTTTCACCATGAGAATTAGTTGTCTGTTTTTTCAAATCCTGCAATGCAAATAAGATTTCCTGAGTTTACAGTTGTAGAACAAGGCAAGCAACAAATTGAGACACCTATTAAGTAAAATTCTGTAAGAGATAGAGAAAATGGAGGAAATATATCTAACAGAAGGTACAAACTTTTCTGGACAATGGACAGGCTCTGAACCCAGTTGCTGTCAATGCCTCATACTCTCGTTTTATTTCTGTACCACTTCTAGGCCTGAAACATGACAATGTAGCATACCCCGCTGCATGTCAGCCATAATTCTAACATGTGATAAAATGCAGGAATCTGTCAAAACTATAAAGCAACCTTGTTCGTTGTGCCCTGCACGCTGTTTCAAGGTGAGGCTCTCTCGGAACAGTAATCCTTAGCATAGCAACTGTTGATCCTCTATTCCCTTCCTGCAAGACATCCAGAAATATTTATATATCTCATTCCAACGGAATGGCAGATGTACATAGCAGTTTCATTTTATCAAGCATTTTCCACCGGACTTGATACTTCCCCAGTACACCTTGTGAGGACGAATACCAACCTACTGAATGGCAGATGTAAACAACAACTTCATTTTTTGAGCATTTTCCACCGAACTTAATCCTTCCCCACCCAACTTGTGTGTACAGATAACAAACTAAATAAAAATTAAATAAAAGAAACCCACTTTGAAAGGGCATTCAGTGAGACAATGTTTGAAAAAGAAAATGATCATCAAAAACTGTCAACCAATGGATCGAGAGATTGAAATTGAAACAATGGAGAAACCATATCCAAGTCCAACATCCAATGACATACAGAATCAACCAAATATTGGAACTTTCATACACCATCAAGGACAGATATTGAAACAATAGCAATAATCATATGCCTTGGAATTCAAATTTTATAATGTTCATAATCATTAATAAATGGTTGGTTAACCTTGGCCAAAGAGAATCTGTCGGAATGCAACAGTGACTATTTAAAGGAGATTTGATTTTGCAGTCAACTCTGATCAATCATGTGGAGACTCTTCTCTCGATATTTCAAACTTTTGGTGACATTTGTAAGCATATAATTATCTAGGCTTCTTGACACAATTTGGAAAAATTAAGCTAGCCCACCATCTTTTAGGACATATTCTTAACATTATTTTGTGCTTTGTTCCACTTAAATAAGTTATAAAAAAATATAGATACAGAAACAGATGTAGGAGAAACACCACGACAAGCATGCAAGATAATAATCAACTTATAAACCAAAAATTTGGAAAAAGAATATACACAAATATTGGATATGCGCTTCCTGTGGTAGGGGATGTACCTTTTTAGGTGGCTTGTGGACCAAATTAATTTCTTTCTTTGTGTCACCTACCTGTGAATAGAACAGTGGCAAGTTTAGCTTTTAGAAGAAGCAATTACCAGTGTATTCTGCACATGCGTTCTCTTCTGATTTCCAATTCAAATTCATGTTGCCTAATCACTATCTACAGTTATACATACCAACCAAACCAAAACATAATACAGCAATTTTATAGAAGCCATGCTAGAAACAGGATATGATGAATTCAAACACAAAACTGCTATAGTTTCAAAAATGAGATGTTAAGGACAAACAGAAGGGTATCGAGGAAGACGATGATGTCTTCATAAGCCAATATCAATAAAAAGATAAATGCATACAAACACATTAAGGCTTCATTGTTTTTCGGGAAACAACTTCCATTTAAAAAGTTATTTTTCACAAAAAAAAAAAAAAAATCTGGCGTTTGGTTACGATCTAAATTTTAGGGATTTTTTTCCATTATTTGGAAAACAATGTCTTAAAGGGGAGTGTGGGAGCGAACTCTGGAAATTTAACTTCCAGATTTAAGGTTCAAAAACCATTTTTTAATAAAAATACAATAACATTTCAAATTAAAAAGAAATTGATTTTCATTTTTTTCTTACTCCACTAAACACCGAAAATTCATCTTCCTCTCAACAAACTAAGCGTAAACTGGCATGAAGCTAAGAAGGACGTAATGGGCAGTGTTTGGAGAAAACATTTTGCATCAGCAAAAATGAATAAATTCTTAAACATTAAATTAATAATAATAATAATAATAGTCTAATATAGATAAAGTAGACCTTCCGCGGGTGACCACCCTCTAGCTTTTGTCTCTTAGCAGCTTGAGTTTCCGTTAACAAACAGCTATTTAAGCTTCTCGCATTACCATTACTAGAAGGCACCTGCAACCTAAATTTAAAGAATTAAATAATTATAAATATGTGGCATCAATATTACTTGTCATCAAACAAGAGCATAAGGAAAAAAATTGTATCAAATAAAACTACAAAATGACATTAATAATACAGGAAAGGAATCTTAATATAGGGAGCTACAAACCAATTTTCATATAATTAAATTATGAATAACATAATATTTGAACTACCATACTTGACTAGAAATAAAGTTATGTCGTGACAACAAAATACTAAAAATTAAAGAAGAATCATGTCTTACTCGCTGTCATATTTTAGGTTTAGAAATTGCAAAAACTGGCATAAACAGGCTAAAGATAATGAACAAATATCTTTTCACAGGTCACCTGGAATCACCAATAGTAGAGGGAGGAATTTGCTTGGCTAAATGACTTGCAGTAGGTTTCATCAATGTTGAACTCCTAGAGAAGCATGGCCCAACAGTCTTTGCTTTAACTTTTGGATTACCATTGGTATTGTGAACTATCGGTCCTATTAAATAGTATCACAAACACAGAAGTATGTCAAGATAACTTGATCATATATGTGTGTAACGCATATGCTACCAGGTAGCATGCTGCTATACCTCAAGACCCGCCGTTTTGGGAAATTTGATATATTTCATTAACCATAACCACGTCATTTTGGTATCAAGCTGACTAGCAGCAGCTATGGCTAATGAAATATACCAAATCACCCAAAACGGAAGCATATTCACCCAAAACTGATACAATTCCAGCAGTTTCATGCTATGACATGCGTGCTTTAAAGTTGCACAACTCCAATGAATGCAAAATTCTCCAGTTGCATAAAGATACCTCCATTAGTCATGCCCATTACGGAAGCATCTGTGGTTGGGACAGTGTCTGATTTACAATCCATCCAAGTCATGTTAGCCTCGTCTTTAGGTTCGGGATAGATTTTGACGCTGTCCAGAAAGGCCTCTCTAACAATCAACTTCATTGCAAATGCTGAAACGGGTAACAATAAATCGTTAAGCGGAAATATAACGAACCCCGCACTCAAAATTTGAAACGAAAAGCCTTTGATTAATTTTATTTACGTTTTAAGCAGACCTTTTTTCCCCTTCTTCCTCCTGACAGAGTAAGAGGAGGGACTGCCCTTTCATCAAGCACAAAATGCAGAAATTTCACAGCTATTTTCAAAATGCAAAATGGGCTTTCCTATAGACTACGCAGTTCACAAATGCAGACCTCAAATGGGAGAGAAATACTCTCTGTTGGCACGAATCGCACAATTTCCACACATCATAAAAACAGCTTTTATGCAAAATGGGCTATCACATAGAAGAAGCAGTTGGCAATAAAAGCCTTCCAAAAAAGAAAAAAAATGAAAGTACTAGCTATTTTAAGTAAACTAAACCACACAATGCACAAACATTTCGAATAGCGTAAAAAGAAAAAAAGAACAAAAAAGATCAACAGAACAAAAACAACAAAAAAAAAAAAACAGGAAAAACAAGGATAGGAGGAGCCCATAAAATGCAACAAGGGTAGGGTTCGATGCTCACGAGAAGGCGGATAGCTTCGGGCGGAGTGGAACCAAGACCCGGCGAGACCAGCCTCGGCACGGGACTCTTCGCGCGTGAAATCGAAGAACCGAGGCGCGTCGAACTCGTAGTCGAGATCGACCTCGAAGGCCACCATCGAATCGCACACGGCGTCCATGATTTCATCCTCCATGTCCATGTCCGTCGCCGAGGACAACCGACAACGAAACAAACAAAACACCCTCCCCCTCCTCCACCACCTCACAACCACCAAAACTACCAACACCCCCCCTCCCCTCACCGCGCCCTACGGAAGCTCTCGACTCAAGTCCGTCGAAGATGGCGGCGGCGACTGCACTCGCTAACTAGAGAGTGTAACCGCAGAATGCGGCTTCGGTTCTGGCACAGTGGACGGAGTAGGGACCTACACAAGGTAGCGCGGGTGGATTGATGGAGGAAGATACTTTTTTTAGCAGAGAGAGAGAGAGAGAGAGAGAGAGAGAGAGAGAGAGAGGCGTTGTTGTCGTGGGGGGTGACTATTTTTGTATTTTTCTCGGGAGATGTATTTTGTTTGCATTTATAGCGATTAAAGATATGGTGAGATCCGAATTTTGAATTTGCGACTCCCTTCCACTTTTCGGGCAATCAATAATATATGCAAAGAAAAAAAAAAAAAAAAAACAACCAAAACTTTACATTTTTGGCAAATATGTTTGTGTAGAGCCTTGGTTTCGAAAGAACAGAAAAATTCCCCGGGCTTTTGCATTGTATTGTAGTTGAGGTGCGATATATATATGGGAATCAGCTCAGTGTGTGTGTGTGTGGATGTGATGGATTCCGAGGGACGACGGTTGAAAGACATGTCTCAAAGGATTTAATGCAAACTCTTAACCAAACACACATTGACATTAATTAATATTATTGTTGGTGGCAATCCATATATGTAGATGGCACACGGCATATAGTATGGTTTGTAATAATCTCCGGTTGGCAGAGTTAGGCAATCACCAAGTGTGATGTATTTTGCTAAATAATTTGTAAGTTTGATGAGACTTGGGAGAGTTCTCCAGAGAATTTAAGGAGTTTTGCATTATTCTCCAATTAAGTTAATTGTATATATGCAAATAATTACTCGAGTACTCAACTAATTTCATCCATTTTGTAAGTATGTGATAGTGTTATATCCCTATTCTACGGCATTTAAAGCATTACATATACAATCATTGCTAACTCTAAGAGCAACTTAAAAGAAACGCATTATTATTTATACATAGAAAGTCAAATCTAAAAATTATACTCAAATAAACTCGTTATCTTACTATCTGTAAATGAAATTTACTATAGTGACTCTTCAACAAATAAAAAGTTATATTTACTTTTTATATAATATTATAATAATTTTCTATTATTGTTTTATTAATTTTATTGTTTTGATATAAATAAAGTTAAAATGAATATGATTGTTAAAGTTGATATTAAAAAAATCATCTTCACATTTAAATAAATTTTCATATGTAAAGAAAAAATATATATTATTATTGGAATTGCCTTAAACCACTGTGTATGATTTAGTTTTTTCAGGCCAAGAAGTTTATTTCAAAAAAACTTATAAGATAAATAAGAATATACCATAGATTTTATTTGGAAAAAAAATCTAATAAGTACAACAAGAATGTATAGCATTGCTATAAATAAGTTATATTATAAATATAATGAGAGAGGTTTAAAAATTTCAAGAGTCTCATATTTACACGTTGGGGTTGTCATAATTACATGCTGTTTGTTAAGTAATATTATTTATCTATTCTATTTTTAGTAAATTTATTTTTAAAATAAAAATATAGGACAAATTTGGACACATTAGGCACTATTTAATTGAAGGGAGGCATAAAAAGTATTTTCTTTTTGCCAAACCATGATATATGACAAAGTATCAACATTTCTCCATTTTATGTATCCTTATATCTACTGTATAAATATATGTTTTATAAATTAGCAAACAACAAATGTCATTAGCAAAATATACATTTTCGGTTGAGTTTGAATTCTAACTATCCTATTTTTCCATTCCAATATTAACTCTCTAAATTATTTATCTCAAATACTTTAACTCAATCTTTTTTAGAGTAATTAGCCCTTAAACTCTTTGTTAGGGTAATTAAGTCTAACCTTTTATATATAGAGAGAGAGGGGGAGACACACACACATTTTAGTATATAAATGACAATTGTGAAGAACTTAACTATTCGAAATCGAGAGTTCATAAGTTTAATTGCTATTAACAAAATTGAGGGGCTAAAGTAGCTCTGGTTGTGGTCATAATCTTTTCAAACTCTATATGTGGTATGGTTTTTGGACTAGTTTTTTAATCACGAACAATTATATTGTCACTCATACTTAATCACTGTATTGTATTTTTAAAGTAGAGTTTATGTCTGACATAAACAGCAAGGACCTCAATTAGAATGATTTTAAAGTATTATTGTCAATCGTGTCTTAACATTGTGTAACAAGTTATTCAGGTTTTACTTTGTGATATTATATTCGAGTTTCATTGCGTGACATGATATAATAATTAAATATTTTTATTTTGTTATAATCCCAATTTACATATAGGGTTTTTTCAATATATATTTACTATAAAATTTTATTACTAATTATTTTTATAATATAATAATTAAACATTTATCATTTAAAAGAATAAACTAAATATTCATTAAAATATTTTCAAACGTTGGGAAAAAAAATCATTAGTTACATCACCCCATTGCCCATTCTAGTGGGAATTATTAATGTGGCAGTCCAAATGTTGGACCATCCATCTTGAAAGTATGGAATTGTGATGGTCTCTCTCCCACTCTCTCTATCTCTCACACACACACACATATAAAAGGTAAATAATAGAAAAAAGCCCATATATATAAATCACGCAATAATTAAAATTAATAGTTATAAAGGCTATGTTGTGAATATCTCTCAGTTGAATTTGTTTCCAATTGTTATGTTGCATTCAATTGTGAAGTCCTCATCAGTAACGCAGCTTATTGATTCGAGTAAGAAACTGTGACATGACAATGTCAGCCCTCATGAAAAAAAAAATAGTCGTACGTAAACTCATGAACATCATGGTAAAAAAAAAAAAAACGTAAGGGAAAATTGTGAAGTCAAAAGGGCAAGATATATAAAATGACTCACCTTTCAGCGACACATGCACAGACATTGTCATCGCATCCACATCGAGTTGTTGTGTCTTGAATTCGAAAGGCGAGGAAGGACCGTATCGCCAGTCCAATAATGGGACGCCCCTGTCGTCGGTGGGAGCGGCAGCGTGCATGGGGCTTTGCGCTCGGCATCGGGTCGCGGGACGTAGATTTCGTGGATTCTCCGTCTTGCCCCTCGCTATCCAATTAATACCCACGCTGTCCTCGACCGTTAGGCATCATCTTTATGGTACAAATTCAAAATTAGAGGAGAATAAATAAATAAATAATAATAAAGGAACATAGGATCCCCATGGCATTAGCTTTCAATACAGATATACCAACGACTGCGTGCGCAGGCCAAGTCAACTACTAAATCACGGGAGCTGGAAATCATCATTCCACCCGACACAGTCACATAGTTTATTATTATTATTATTATTTTAACAATTTACTCAGTTACCTAAGAAAAATTCACAGCTCTTTTTATTTATTTAGAATGAAGTCATCTCATCCGTTTTATATTTAAAATAACAATAATAATATATAAATCTTATTTTATATATTAATTTTAAATAATGATGATACCGTCCCATCTTATGAAATCAATACTATTAATTTTTTAATTAATATACATATACATATAATTAATTCATAAAATTTTTAGTTTTTTCTATGCTGACTTAGTATGCATGCTGTTGTGTCGTTAAAGATTAGCTACTGCAACTCCCAACACGCAATACACACCATTACTCATCAATTTTTAATGACGAGGAGCTCAAAAACAAGTTCAAATCATTCATTTATGGCAGTCATTTGTCATAACCTTTGGTACTTTTTGGCAAAAAAAAAGTTATTTAAATTAATTTGCGTTTTATAACTTCCAATATTGAATTAACTTTATTAAAGAACTTATTTGAAAATACAATCCAGCGCGGTCGGTTGACTCGGTTGTAGTGGTCACAAACTCGGCGTGCATTGAACAAGATAAAGCATGTGATCTAATCAACTTATGCCACATCAACACCGGGCAGCACATTTGTATATAGAATTCATCTACTTTTATTATACTTGCTTGTTATTTAAAATAAATTCAATAGTTCAAGACTATTGTGTATTTTATATTTACAAGTGAAAAAAATTATTGTAAAGAATTAGTTCATGGACCACCTAGTAGACTGTCTGATGAAGTCGGAGACGTTGACCACCGGTGTTGTACAAGCACAAGGTGGCGTCGGAGCCGGAAACGCTGTCGACCGAGGATCAGGTGAGGGCGGAGTTGAAGGTGATGGCGCTGTTGTGGATGGCAGCCATCGTAATAGGTGATGGAGGCTTCAGTTTTGTGAAGGCGGTGGCTAAGAGAGAGAGAACGTGATATGGGAGCAAATATAAGAGAGAGGAAATTTTAAGAAAATAATATAATAATATATAAATAATAAATAATAACTTTTCGTAATATTTTTCACATTTATGTGAAACGTGAATATAGATTTAAAATTTTGCTATTAGAATCTATTAGGCTTTCTCTTGCTACAAACTTTTTAAAATCACTTTTTTCCTGATTTGAAAAAACAATTAAAAATAATAATAATTATGTATTCATTCAAATTTAATTTTTTTAAATACTTATATTCTCTCTTTTTTTAATTAAATAACAAAGCAAAATTTTAATATAAAAGTACTAAACAGTGTGTTAAGAAAACAAATTATTAAAATAAAAAAATTAACTATTTTAAAGACGAAACTATAATTCGTTGCCTCAACGTCAACCATAAGCAACGCGTTAGTTAAACTACAAACAAGTTGCATGAGTTTTAGTCTATCATTTGGTTTCCTTTCGGTGGCAAACAATGTAATTAATGGCTCGCATTTTGGGTTTAAGAGCATCTATATCAGCTTATTTAAAAATATATTTTCTAACAATTTAGAGAATATTTTAAATTTTAGATAAAAAATAACTTAAGTCTTTCAAACTCTAAAATTTTAAAAATAAAAATAGAAACTATAAAGAAAATTTTAATATTTGAATGATCATTATTTATTTTTTAAATATATTTTATTATAATTATTGATATATGTGCACTTTTGATTAATTGTAATAAATGAAAGAAATAAAAAAAATACTTTAAATGAATATAGATATAGATAAAAAATTAAATGTTAAGGATAGATCATATACAATAATGTACTATTTATTATCTAAAATAAAAATTAGGAATTAATGTGATACTCTAATGTGAGTTTGACTCTTTCAAATTATTTCACTCCTATCAAATTATTTGTTGGCAAAACATTAATTATCGTGCCTTCCTATCCTATTTATCGGGCCCACTAAATTATTTACAGAGTTTTTTTAAATTTTGAAATATTTAATAATACATTTAATAATAATGAATTAGCTAAAAATTTTAATAAAATTATTTATACATAATCATTTAAGAATTTTATATTTTTATAAATTTTATAAACATTTAAAACTTTGAAGTATTAGTTATTTAAATTCGATTAAATTTAACTAGTTACATTAAAACTTAAAATTTAAATAAAATTTATACTTAAAATACAAATTTTCAAGTATACTTTATGACTAATATTATTTTATTATGCAAACTTATTAAAATTTCAACTAAAAAAGTCTAAAAGCACTAAAAGCACTAAAAAAGTCTAAAAGCACTAAATTTTCACATCAAGTTCCCTAATAGGGTATAGGGATATGGAATGAATAGTAAATCTCTATATTTAGGGATTTACTATTCATCCCTAAATATTTTCCCTATAATTTTTTTATATGTATTATTATACTTGTAATATTTTTATTGGTGATAATAAATGAAAAAATGAGAGAAAAAATAATATAAAATAAATTAAATAATAAATGTAGATAGAAATAAGGAATGAGATATTTGATGCTTTTGAAAAAAAAGCAAATTAAATACTATTCATCCCTAAAATAGGGATAAAAATACCAAAATTGATGTGGATGCTCTAATAATATATTTAATTTAACAACATCGTTGGAGTTAACTCAATATTGCCGTCTTGTCGGTCAGTTGCTCAATGAAGTGCGAATTGTCACATTGGTGCAATTATCTTTCGGTCCAGCGGCAGCGAGTTTTTATAAAACAAAATATTTCAACATGTCTTTATTTTATTTGTGCAATAGAAAATGGAATATATTTACGTATCAAAATCTAAATTAATATTAATATATAAAAAAAATTCAGGGTGTGGAAAAATATTAATTATGATATGCATGCCTTTAATTTTATAAATATTTTCATATGATTATTTTATTTTAATAATTATCATACTTGTTTTAATTGCTATACAGTATTAAAATTATTTACTAATATTTTATAATATATGAACATGTAAGTGAAGGAGGAAAAAAGATGAAATTGTTTTTTAAAATAAATAGAAGCCAAAAAATATAAAAAAAAAACTTTAAATCTATTCAATATGCAAATATTGATACACATCTATACCAATTCGTAATATTAGATAGGGGTGTAAAACGGGTTCACATTCGTGGGCCTGTGGCAGATCGGGCCGATTAAGGCTCGGTCCGTTTAAAGTGCGGACCTAAAAACATGTTAGCCCGTTTAGGCCTACCTCATACGAATGCAGACTGGCCCACTGACTTTTTGTTTAAATGTTGTTAATCACTAAATGCTTGCAAATTTTAATGCATATATTATGTTATAAAACTTTAATTATATAATCAAATTTTATATTTTATGCAAACAATACATTTTTCAAAAATATGATGACATTTATTAATATATATTTGATTATGTATAATATATTAAAGTTGTTTAATATTATATAGGTGAATATCAAAATATTAACCTAATCATCACTCAGCATATGAACAATTGTAAAACAAAATTATAACTAATATTGGTTTGATTTAATTTTATTAATTAATTTTAATTTTACAAAAAATAAAAATAATCATGTGCCAACTCATAAGCCCCTGCAGACTCTTGCAGGCTAGGTCAGGGCGGGTTCTATCCAACCTGTTGGCCATAACATTGAAACCGATCTCATATCACCAATTTACTCACAAAATTATGATTCAACAAGACATTGCCTTGCTAAAGTGTTAGAGATTATATGATTGGACCAAGTCACACGTATACGCAAAAGTATCTTCAATCCTCTCCTTATATGACTATATATATATATTAATATATTAATATAAATAATTAATTATATACTTTTGTTGCTCCAGTCATTATCTTAACTCCTTCATAAATTTGGTAGCTCCATAAAGAGAATTTTCAATCATACTCCATAAATTTCACTCATTGATTGATGTAAAAGCTATTTTAACTAACTATTTTCAATTATCTATTACAACAATTCTCTTTATTCTAGCTAATTATATAATATTGTATTATTTTTAAAATGTAAATTTAAACAATTAGTTTTTTTTTGAAACTAATTAATGGTTTATTGTATTAAAATATTAATAAAATTAATTTAAAGAATGACTATGCCTCCTTGTATATATGGAGCATTTTATGGGGTTATCTAATTTAGATAATATTTAATGACATGATTGGAGCAACAAAAAGTGTATAATTGGCTAAAGTGCTCTCTATATTTATTTTATTAATGTTTTAATACAATTATGCATTACTTAGTTACATGAACATATTTATTTAAATTATTTTTTAAAATTTAAATATTATATAATTAGCTAAGAATATATAAGAATAGATTACCACTTTATAAGTTTAATTTTATTAAAATTTAAATGTAATAAAGCATTAGTTAGGTAAATAAAAATAATTGTTTAAATTAATATTTTAAAAATAAAAAATATATAATTAACTAGAATAGATAGTACGATTGGAATATATCATTAAAATAACCAACTAAAATAATTTTTACACAAAATAGGGAGTAAAATTTAAAAAGTATGATTGAAGATGCTCGAATCTTATATTTTGTCATGTAGACAACATAAATCTTTGTGTTATTTGTATATTTGTCACTTTCATTTATAGACCAAACAAACAACTATATTGTTTTCTCTTATTTTATGGAGATCGTATTCTTAATATTCCAACCAGAGAAATGGTTTTTAAATATTCAATCACGGGGTTAATGCATTAGTTTAGAGTATAATTATTAGAACCAGATTGGATATTGACCCAATTAATGTATCATGTGATTGGGTCATTAGTTCAACCGATGGGTATGTGATTAGACTGATTATATAATCAATATATATATATATATTAATAAAAATAAATAATTTAAGCTAACACATTAAAAAGATTTTATAATATAAATATTATTCATTTTTAAATATGTAATTTTAACAAAAATCCCTAATAAATTTATAATAAAAGAAAATCAGATAGAGTTTTGTAGAATATTAAAGTGAAATATCAATATTAGAGCAATTTCAATTCCCATTAGTTAAAATGGGTAGCTAAAAGTACATTTAACTTGTAATAATATTATTTTAGCTAATGATACTTCAATACTATACGGTCTATATTTTTATTTAATTTTTATTTTTCATAAACTATCTGATGAACACTCAAAGCTCAATGAACTTTTACTGTATATTAAATTATAAAAAATTATTATTAAAATAAATACAATAAAAATTATTATTTAAATAATATAAAAAGTGAGTTTAAAAAATTATTGTAATTTATATTTATATAATTTTTTTAAATATATAAAATTAATAAAAATAATTAGAAAATTAATGTTAATACTCTTATTAGTTGGCAGTTGGCAGAGGAGTCTAAGGGACAATCAACAATGCCAGTGCCATAAAGGTCAGGCAACTTATAAAAGTCTAGCCACCATTTATAATGTCAGGGAATGGGATTGAGTTTCAATTCCTAAAGCACGGTTTCTACGGGGAATCCAATGCCATAATAAATTATTATCATCATTATTGATTCTCGATACAAACGAGATTTTGTTTCCCACGTGGCGTTTACAAAAAATTCTTTGCTATTACAAATTAAAATGAGGGCAAGGCTTTGTATTTTACTTTATTTTTTTTTTTGTAAAAAGTAATTTGTTATATCTGAGACTCTATATTTTAATTTTATTTATATTAAAATAATATTTTTAATAAAAAGCTAATGAAAGAGGTAAAGTGAAAAAATATAATAATATAATAAACACTAATAATTATTATTTAAAAATAAAAAGTAATCATAGCAAATTCTACATGTGTACGGTATGATATAGAGTTTGTTGGAGTAAATTTTTTAAGTTTGTCTCTCTATTTCCTAAAAATAGAGAACATCTTGGAGTTGATATCAGGAGAATGAATTACCTGTGGATCGGTCTACAAACCATACGAATCAGTCCATGGGCATGTTTTTTGTTATGTTATTTTACTTTTAAATTCTAAAATTATGATTCATATATTATATTATAAAATTTTAATTGAGTGATTAAATTTTATATTTATGCTAATAATACAGTTAAAAATTATATGATTTTTTTTTCTATATATTTTATTAGTATATTGAATATATTTAATTCGTGTGTATTATTAAGATTTTATTTTGACTTTACATTTATGATTTTTTTTCTTCAAATTTATCATTATTTTGAAAAAAATTAAAATTTATTTTAAAAAAATTGTCCGATCTGTCCAGTCCGAACCAGACTACTCCATTTCCGGTCGGCAAGAAATGTGAGCTTAAATGAAATCATCCGTTTAAGCTTACTTTGAAACAGACTAAAACAAACCAAACTATTTTACACTCTTACCTGATAAGCAAACAAATGAATAAGTACAAAGTTTTCCTCCAACATGGTCGAAGAAATTTCATCTCAAGTTCACCTCCATAGATGACAATCTCAACTTGGTCCCCCCCCCCCCCTTTTTCAAATGCACAAACCTTAAAGGAAAACACAAGAGAGAACTAAAAATTGATGTCTCAACTTTCACTTCCCTCTCACCGATGCTCAAATCCTAAAAGAAAAAACAATCGAATAATCATTGCATCGTGTTAGCATCAACCAAGGAGTCTTACTGAAGCCATTGTTACTAACGTTCTGGCCTCGTGCGTTCATGCTTCCGCTGTTTCAACCCCTTTTCTCACCACAGGCAACATACACCCCTCTCCTTTTGGCCTCAATCTAATTGCAAGTACACTGTACTAGCTCTTCTGCGTCAAACTCTCATCTTTATTGCCCCCTCTCAAATAATTGCTGATCCCGAGGTTGAAGGCGATGTAAGAGAATTCTTAAGCCAAAACTTAGTTATATGTCTCTTCATTTTCCTTCAAGAGCATTAGGTGCAGTTTCTTCAAATTTGTAGTTAAATTTATTTATATGGAACAATATGAGCCACAAATTATACTCGAGATTTGTGTTTTCAATACAAACTTTATTAAAACCCAAACATCGAGACACCAACTATCTAAATTTGGTTAACCAAATTTGAAGAGACTGCACCTGATGCTCTAATATTACTTAAATTTACGTTTCATATTTTTTAAATTGATTTTATGCTTAAAGTGTTAATTCCTACTAATTTGGGATTAGAAAATTTAGGAACTTCGTAAAATTGAGAGCTAGTTATTGAAATGTTCAAATTTATGAGTTATATTGATTGCTATGAGGGCTAGGAAGATTGTATATCAATTTAAAAGAGTTTTATGCTTGGCTTAGGTTGCGTTAAGGTTTTTGCTTTGGTTAGAACAATTGACTGCTAGGCTAAAAACATTCAGCTGAATCATTGTTGTAAGGATCATATTTTACATGCAACAAGTCTATTTATATACATAAACGAAGGCAGGACAATCATATGCAAGGGTCGACAGTTAAGGCCTTAAGGGGGAGCAAACAATTTTCCCTCTCATGTCTCTTCACAAACCTAGGCCAAAAATACACATTTACCTTCTTAAAAATACATAAATAAATGCACGCTGGGTCACAATGAAAGACTAAGAAACGGTCAAGTTTACCAAATATAAGGCAAAAACCATATCCAGCTTTGGGTTTCTAACTGATCTTAAAGCTGAGTGACTTGGACATATCAAAACCTATGGTCCTCCATGTAACATCTTCATCCTCGACTAGCCATACCTTACCTGTATTAGAATCAATTTCTGAGAAGATTGAAGGAAGAAAACACAAGTTGAATGCTTTTAAGAAGAAAAAAATCACAATATCACAGCCTTCATAAACTTTTAAGCGTAGCCAAATCAAAATCACAACCACCACATACACAAGCTAATTTATTGAGTAGCGAAATTTTCACTACTATTGTTAATTTTACATGTGCATACAGGATCCAGGTGCAACTAAGGAAGCGTTCATATGGGCTGTTTGATTAGTCCCTCGTCCATACGAATTGTTTGCTCCTCTTCACAATAGACCCAAGCATATGATTATCCTGCCTTAGTTTATGTATAGAAATAGAGCTGTTGCATGTAAAAGATGATCTTTGCAACAATGATCCTGGTGATGTTTCAAGCTTAGCAATCACTTCTTCTACCCAAGTACAAACCTTAATCCAACCTAAACAAAGGATAAAACTGTTTTAAATCGATATACAATCTTTCTAACCCTCATAACCAATCAATATAACTCATCAGTTTCAACATTTCAACAACTAGCTATCAATTTTACAAAAAACCCTCAATTTTATGACAACAAATCCTTGCCCTGAATTCTAATAGGAATGAACACTTTTAAGCATAAGCTCAATTACAAAAAACATGATAACGTAAAATTAAGCAATATTAGAGGCCAATGAAGAAACATAGAACTAGATAAGTCGTGGTTTAAGAACTCCCTTACCTCAAAACGGTGAGCCCCACCTTCAACCTTGAGATCGGCAGTTCAGAGGAGAGGAGGGACGACTGAGATGAAAGTCTGACGAAGAGAAGAAGCTGGAATGGTGCTCCCGGGATGAGATCAAGGCTGGAACTGGAAGGAGAGGGGCGCCGCGCATTGCACACGGCCTAGGAAGGGCTGTAACGGTGGAGGTGTGAATGCGCGAGGCTGGATGCCGCGACGGCAACTTCAACAGGACGCCTTGGTCGAAGCTGGCATGACCCGGCACCGGCAGTTCAGAGGGTTTGTGCATCTACGTCGGTGAGGGGGAGTTTTGGGATTAACATTAACCAAGACTAACTATTTTTTTTTAATTATTTTCAAAAATAATATCATACCGTAAAACAGTCCCTAAAATTTAACTATTTTGAATTTTAAAAAAAAAAACAAGCAAAAACATACACAGATTGTTGCTAAGTAACAATAGCAACAACGTAAAAAACACGATTAATCATACTCCCGTATCCAGTTGCAGACATGGAAGACTAACTACTATTTTTGAATGAAAAAGAAAGACAAGCACAAAGATACACACATTGTTGCTAACAACTAATCAGAAATGTAAGACCGATCATATACAAGACAACTCCCCAATATGCCCCAATAGAATCAATCTCCTGGAGATTTTTCCCATTTCCATTTCATCCCTTTTAAGGCAGTCATTTCAATCATATACAAATGAATAATTCCAACTGGACTTGAGGAATAAAACATTAACTACAGAGAAGGCTGTTTTCTTCTTTCATCTGCAAACAGCATGCTGCTTTGATGTAGGTGATCTCTTGGCATTCTTTCCACTCATAAACCTAAATAATTATAACACCATATCAGCATTTAACCTTCTGCTCCCTCAGTCATCAATCATGTGTGAACTCTGTACAAGCGTGCAGATCCACTGTTTCCTTCCTCGGCCCTAGGCTGCAGCGGAGCAGTGTCTAACTGCTCATGCCAGCAGTTGCTCTTCTTCATTCACTGATGCCTTGAGCTTCCTTTTAGCAAGCATTGTAAATATAATGGTGGCTGCCACGGTAGCACAGAAGCCCAGGACATTGAAGACGACCTGCGGAGTTGAGAGAGTGCGCTGGTCATGTGAAGCATCTGCTAATGTGCATATCAGAATCCCACTACAGTCAAACAAAAATAGCCATCAGTGTAAGAACATATCATGATAACGTAATACAACTGTGAAGTGGACTAATTAAATATACTAAATCGTTTGAGTGAGTTGGAGCTCAAATTTGAATAAACAACATGTTCCAGTCCCTAAGTTCCCCACAATCACTATTAATTTCTAAATCACAATGAAAAACTACCCACTAAAATATGCAACCACATTGAGCGTGTGACTACTACAGGCTGCAAACAAAATATGGTCTGGTACATGCATATAAGGACTCTTTTATTAATCTAATAGACACAACCTTTGCTATGCTTCATGTTTCACAATAACAACAACAATAATTCATAAGCTTGGCTCAGTGAATACAATGTAAAAATGGGACTCTGAGAAAGGTAGCCCACCCAACCTAGAGAAACATAAAATAATCAAGTTAATATACTATAGACATAAAAATATCCAAGACATTATTTGTGCATGCACTTATAGATATGTATGCTCGTATACCTATAAAAAAACTTGCCAACAGTATGCATCAATAATTTTATGCAGAATAGGATTTGAAAGAGCAAAATGAAGGGCGCATACGTGTAGATTGCAGCAAAGATATCTGGAACCATTCCAACCAACGATCCCAAGATGTAGGGACAATATTTTACACCTGTTGCTACAGAGCAGTAATTATATATCACATACGGGAATGGAGAAATTCTTATCAATGCAACAGCTTGAAACTGATGAAGCCAATTTCCTTCACCAGCTGATTTTAGAACGGTAGCTTTCTTAGGATATTTTTCTAACCAGCCCTGCAAATAATTAAAAAATTAAAATAAAATATTATGCATACACACAGTGCAAGTAAGAAAAAGCTTAACAAATCAAAAGGGTCCGTACTTGGATTTTGTGAGAAAAAAGAGAACCAATAAAATATGGAAGTGATACTCCAACAGCTACTGCAGCAATAATTAGCAGGAACCCGAAGCCATACCCAAATGTCATCCCACCCAACCACATGGAAGGCGAAGATGGCAGAAGTAGAGAGGGGAATAGAGCAATGGACATAAATATTATAACTGCCAAAACAGGGGTGCTAAAAGTCATCATTTCCCAATTTATAATAGGGATTATTTCCTGCAATAATAATAATAATAATAATAGAAAACAGCCATCAATCAGCGTGATTATAAAATACAATATAACTATATAAGCAGCAGAGCACAGACAAACAAACAATCAGTAATCCTGACATATTTGAAAAAGTGTATTTAATGAAAAAAGAAGCATCCTTGTTTATGAAGCTTCCTTTCCTCTAGCCACCAAGACAAAAGATGCTTGAACAAACAGCCCATTCATTGGCTATTTAGGAGCATAAAAATTTATATCCGATAGAAAGAACCCGCTAGCAGCATCAAAGCTTTAAAAATATAGATGAGCATTGTCCCTAACAGGGTGAACATTAGGTATCAATGAGTGGACCTGGCTCACGAAGTAAATGCAATGCGTAAAGTATATAAAACTATGCTTTAATAAGACCCTACTCAGATTTAAAGCAAATCATGCCATGAAATCCATTGTGCCTCCTTGATCAAAGGATTATACCATCTTTAGATGGTCATACAGCAGGATACACCGTAAAACATGTCATAAACAAATATCCAAGTGAGTCCATGCGAATAATAACACTGGGTCCTTAACGCAATAGCGCAATACAATCACTTAAAACTGACAAACACACTCAATGTCCGATTGATTAACGGACCATCCAATCAAAACAACCCAATCCCCATTTTTTTGAGAAGCTGTGACTTCTGTCTAGCTTGCAGAAACAAAAAAGATTTTGAGAATGGATGTATGCCCCACGCAACAATGTAACACACTTGAATCACATCAGAAATTGGGTAATTTAATTTATGACACAAGGCACTAGTAGAACATCACAGCGCAAAAAGTGATACCGCAAACAATATCGAGTGTATTGCAATACCCATTTGTAGAGAACGAAAGTAAGGCTTAATTTTGATAGATTTAATGTGGGGATAACATCACAGGTACAATAATAAAACGGCCCTAGCAGCATGATTCCCAGGTCTTCATGAGAAAGAACTGAGCAATTAACACCTAATTGCGTAGATATTTATTCCATTTTTACACGCTAGCTAGCTGTGAAGAACAAAATAGGTTCGAGAATCAACGATCATCGTACGACAACACAAATAAAAGTGCAAAAAAAAATAAAAAAACCTTGTCCATGAAGAAGGGTCCGACCCATTTGAAAGCAACGGCGGCCAAAGCCCCAAGCAGAACGATCAGCGCGACCCAAGTGATCCAGCGACGGAGAGATCGACCCCCGGATGGAGACGTCGGCGAGTCCCCGCCACGCGCCACCTGTTCTTCGGGTTCGCAGCCCCCCAATTTGACATAATCGCCATTGTGGTCGTCCTCGATTCGGAGCTTCAGTTCCGGGACCACCTCATCTTCATCGGAGGAGACGACGAAAGTCATGGGGGCGGGGGGGAAGCAAACCTTGTAGGCTGTGCTCCGACCTCTGTTGGTTTTGTTGGGCAAGACGTTGGTTTCCTTTCAATTCATGTGCGGTCGTCGAGCCGAACCCCCCGTCCCTCTCTGAGACCCCGGAGGCGTGGATGTGTGCAGTGTGAGCACGCGCGCGTGTTTTCGACGTGCGTAGTCCAGGCCCGTAGCAGGGACAGAACAAACGTGGCGTTTATGGATTTATGGAAAGACCGAAACGGGTGGAGTGAGAAGCGAGTAAACGTTACATTAATATTTCCGCGAAGTTTGAGCGTGTGTACACGCTACATGCCAACTGCCAGCCTTTTATTTGTCCTCCCTTTTTTTTTCTTTTTTCTTTTTTCACAAACATTATGGTCTTACTTAATTTGTTGATGGAACTTTTTTCAAATTTTTTTTTTAAATACTCTTCTAGTTTGATAAAAAACTTATGTAAATTATCACGTTACGTGCAAGTATATTTGACGTGATACTATTTTATTACAACCGGTAAAATTGCTGGTTAGTTTGATTAAATTATTATGTTGATAAAATACTCACACAAATATACACGGGGAGTTTGCGCAAAAAATAACTTATATATAAACTTTTTCTTTTTTATATATATTGATTATTTATATAGAAAAATATATTATATATTTTTTATAAAATAATTATAAATAATTCTAATTCTAATTGTGATAACTCCAACTCACTCTGTATTATACAGATGTATATATTAAAACTTAAAATTTATGTTCCAACAGGCTTTTTATATCACTCTTCACATCTGAAAATTGCTACAGTAACTTTTTACAAATGAAGAGTCACTGTTCATTATCTATATTTTATTTTATTATTTTTTCTCTCTCCTCCCCTTCCCATTTCCTGTTCTACGCAGTCTAAGCCCCTCTAATTTCTGCCGCCCGTCCAAGCCCTTCCATCACCGCTGCCCGTCCCAGCCGCCTCGTCCCAACCGCCTCGTCCAAGCCCCCCCGTCCTCGTGCCGCCTGTCCCCCCCCCGTCCCAATCGCCCCGTCCTCGCACCGCGTTGTCCTAGCCGCCTCATCCAGGCCCCCTGTCCTAGATTCTCGCCGTCGGAGTCGATCTGACTGCAATTTGTGCAATCCGTCCAGCGTTGCTCGGATCGTCGTTGTCGGTGCGCTGAGATGATGTGGACAACTCTCAGTGTTGCGCGTGCTTCTGCGCCTACTTTTTATTATTATTTTAATAAAAATAAAAGTAATGTAAAGAGTAGTGTTGGATTGAAAATTTAAAAATAACTCTTCACATGTAAATAAATTTTATAAAACAGTATTGGAGATGCTCTAATTTGTTATATATATATATATATATATATATATATATATATGATCTCAATTTAATTATGTGATTTTGACAATCAATATGTATCCCAAAAAAAAGTTATATTTTAGCTTAAAATTAATTAAATATGTAAAAACACATTTCATTTAATACAGTCAAATTGGCTAGTTATATCACTCCCCAAATTTAACCAGTTATGTTGACTGGGAAGTAATAAGCTTTTTTTATCTGTTATTTTAGAACTAATAGAATACAACTACATCGGATGTTAAGATGATAATGTATAAAAGTTTTCATCAAATTATAAAAGAATTTTTAAAAATAAAAAAATTTGAATATTCAAAAAACTGAAATATGAGAATAAATTTCTAACTAAGAGTTTATTATTGACTAAAAGCCAATAAGATTACATGATTCATCGTATACAAGGCTTATTTACAGTCGTATAAAAATATGAATTATAAGCTTATTACAAGTAGTAAATTATGGGTAAAATCTAATATAATCATACTTACAGTAAAATAAATTTTATATGAGTAGGCTCAAAGTATAATCTTATTTAAAAGAATTAATTTGATCAGCATGAAAAATGCATGTGCCAAACAACATGACATAAGCATGCCATGGCCACAATATAGGTTTCGCCACAGGCATGGTGCCACAAGTAAGGCTCATCTTATGTTCTATGAATGGATTCAACTACTCCATCTTGATGTTAATACAAAGTCTTTATCACTTCACCATTAGCAACTTTTTCGCAAACAAAGTGAATGTTTGTCTCATTATGTTTAGTGTATTAATGTTGTATGAGGTTTCCAGATATGTATATCATACTCACATTGTCACAATAAACATGTCATTTTCGAGATTGGGCAATGTACCTCAAAAATAAGATTTATGAGCCAATAATATTTATATAAAATACTAGCAACTCCCTTATATTTGATCTTAGTACTAGAACGAAAAAGTGTACAATGGTGTTTGGAAGACCATAAAATCAAGTGTTATCGAGAAAGACACAATAACTAATTGCAAAGTGCCTAATATTTGAGCAACGACCCCAAGTTGTATGTATATAAGACTAACTTACTAACATTAATCTTGTAAAGATACAAAGTAAAAGCAATGGACCCTGAATGTAGCATGAAATATGATTGAGAGTAGGCATAAATTCAATACAAGGGTTATACATGTGGAGACACACATGTGGATAATATAAGAGATATCCAATTCAATGAAAGTAAGATACTACAAAGCACTCAAAAGTTGACTATACATGGTGATTAACGAATGGGAATTCCCTCATAGCACTTAGCTTTAATTTTATATCAATATGTCTAAGAGATAAGTTACAATGTGACATACTTTGTTATTATAATATTTATTAGGCATATTGGTTTTGTCCTAAAAAATTAAATTAGCCATCGACTGTCTCCCATACAACACTTCAGGTGTCAGCCTCTGCATGACACATGGGATCATGATACTTCACTGGCGTCGACATTCGGCCGCCTGGTCCATCTCTCCCATTGCTGGTATTATGTGGGATTCTAATCGACAAGATTTGAAGTCTTAATCATTTTGGCCATGGACCTTTTGAGATCTAGTTATAAAGGGGCTATTGGAAGTTTTTTCAATTAATTTAATTTTGGTTGTTCATTTGATGATGTTTGCTGCCTTGCTAATTTTGTGGACCTAGGTTTTTTCTTATAATTGATCTCATTTGAGCTGTTGGGGTTTGTATTATGTAACCAATGCTCTCTTTTTTTTATGACACATTTTTTTAATGATTAATCTAATTTATTTTTACGAACAAATAATACAATTAATAGGATTAGTATTTTGTATGAATTTTCTGTTAACTATTTCAATTATATAGTTGGTGCACCCGTGAAAACCATGTTAAAAAAAAGTTATTTATTAACAAGATAGACAGACCGAACCGGTCTGGTGTATATCGAACGGGATCGACAACCCCAAAACCACGTGGAACGATAACGAAAGTTAAGTATGGTGGGGGCCATGGCGGTGGTGCTGAGTCGGTCGAGTCGAATTTTAACGGCACCTCCGCCCCTGCTGCACACCGTCACGCAAAACAAATTAAAAACAAAAAAAAAACAACCGAGTCACCTCGCTGGCTTGGGTTGGTCAGGGGTGGTCCACCCCCACCGCCCGCTCCGCCAACTCGCTGTGGACCACACACCTTGACCTTGTACAAAAGCGGATACACGTTGCTGTATAACCTTTTCTTAGTTTTCCATTGGCTGCAACGCCGCCCAACCAAATAAAAACAAAAGGACCAACCTTTTGTAAATTTCATGTTATTTTGAATAAATTTCAGCAAACCATTATAATACTTCACTACTGACCTCGAAGTCATTGAAATTCTAAAGTTACATAGTCACGAGATGAGCCTTTTGTTATTATTATGTATATATATATATATGGTAATGTTTTTTTTGGTTGTCGTTGTCTTGAGCTTTGTAGTTTTTTTTTTTAATATTGACACTTTTTCCATTTTACATATTTTTTTATAAAAAATTCTCATCATTTGAAACGCACCCAATTTTGGCGTAAAACATTCTCAAACTTATATTTAAAGAATTCCCAATTACAATTTTAATAATTTAACGCCAATAAATACAATCATTTCAAATAATAAAACAACACATTCAAAATTACATTAATATAACTTAATAATTATCAACAAATCAAGAACAATAAGCTCTTACGTAAAAACCCTAATACGGACAAGCTACATTTTTACTTAAGAACAATATTTATGCAAGAAAATTCTAATTTTTGATCGTGAAAAAGTGAAGGCATCCACTGGAACAATAACCATTACTGATGACTTAGGCAATCATCAAATTTAATGCGGCATCCAAAAGCACGTTTAGAGAAGAAATAAAAAAATATTAACTAAAATAAATAATAAAATAACAACTAAAAGGCATGAGAAGAAAAAACATTTAAAAGTAATATTGGCATTGAAGATATTTTGATGAAAAAGTAATATTAGTATTTTTACTTATATATTATAAATTAGCGCGTGATTGAATAAGTAGAGACAAACTTGAAATTTAAAGTTCATTTACCTGTTTATCATCTATCGATATCATATAGGTACAAATATTAATTTTAATATTTTATATTACGAATTCTATTTGAATTTATATTAAAATATAATTTTTAAAATATTATGAGACGATATATATTTTTTAAAAATAAATTCTAATAAAAAATTTAAAATTATTTTATGAGCTTAATTAATGAAATAAAATTTTAGTTTAAATATAAATATTAAAATAGGAAAAAAATAAAAACAGTATTTTAAAATAATTATAAATTTTATATTGTTAAAATTTAAAATTATATTATTATTAAATTAAAGTCAACCATTTTTAAAACAATCGGGGTCATTTTCCCAAACCTTAAAACCACTCGAAAACTCACTCGTAGTTCGATTCGGCTCTGTTTTGTTGGGTCTCTAGCAAATCAACACAACATGGTTTACAGTAGTTGCAGAGTCCTGCACGCTCAGCGGTTTCATCCCTCCTTCAACCCGCTACCTCCGTCTCATGGTCCTCGGAGTCACTGTCCCGATCGACGTCGCCTCCTCTGTCTGTTTCCGACACGTTCATCGGATCGCACGGGTGCGTGGTCCTCTCTCGCTTGCTCGTATCATGGCTCCCCAAAAATGCTTGCTCTAATTCTTAGTCTTATTTGTTTGTTGCCCCAGGTTCACTCGGCTTATCAGCTCCCCTCAATTCCGCTTCCCCGCGTAAGCTCCGATTTCTGAAAAATCTTTGTCCATAATCAACACGATCAGCATCAACTCGGGCCATTTTTAAGAAAGTGTCATGCACACGTGTTTTGAACGACTACTTTTACTGGTTTGGAAGTCACTGTAATGCACATTTCTTTTCGTATTGTAGTCAGATGCAGATACGTGTTCTTTAGACGTGCGTCACGGAAGTGTTCAAATTCATTTGAGTCAAGTCCTTCTCCGGATTATGCATCTGACTCAACTGAGGTGTCTTTCTCTGTCTTAATTGGGCAACTTAAACATTGCATGAGTATACAAACCTGTTGATGGGCAACTGGGCAAGGTCCAAAAATCACTGTAGAGTTAGATTTGGGGTGTTCGGCCATTTGGGTTTATTATTATTATTATTATTATTATTTGGGGGGTGTTAATAATGATGAGTATTATTAAGCAAAGAGCAGAAACAAACAAAAGCCGAGCTCATGATCATTAGACTTGGTGTCCAGACCGAGGTTATAGATTGTCGGGGAAAGGACTGATATGTCCTCATTCAAAGAGGCCCATCAACCTACGGGTTGTTAATTTGGTGCTTTTATAATTTTGTTAATAATGTTCTTTTTTTTAATTCGAACGTGACTTTAGTTCTCGTTGCCTCTAATTTATGAGATGGTATTTGCTTGTAGCTTTTTTCTTTTAGCAGTGCTTTGGCTGTTCTTGCTCGTACTTCATAGCCATACACAACAGATATATATGACCGAAACAATAATATATGGCCTTCCAAAGTTTTTCTTCCCCAACCCTAGCTGAGCCTATGGCCTAAATATTTTGAATCTTCAAAATATGCTAACTTAACCAAAATTTTGGATTGCTTTTTCTTTTACTTGTTGAAATATTGAAAAATTGAATGCCTTTTTGAGGTTGTACATTCCCAACCTTAAATCAAATTGGATCTCTAGCATTCTTGGCAGGAACTGCCCGGGGTAGCCCAATCATAGATGAATGGAGTTTTTGATTATTCCATCGTATCCATACATTGTAATTACCAAAACCCTCATTCATTTTCAGCCATCCATTGGACTGCCATGGATCCAACCCAATCATCAGTCCAGTTCACAATCTAAAATTTAAACGTTAAAAATGGTGAATAGGACCGGCATTGACCTCATAGTGGGTTGTGGTTGTCAACATTAAAGAGTCTTTGATGAGTATAGTATGAGTTTCTTTTAACTTCTTCACTAAAATAACAGTGCAGTAGATGCCTAGGCACCAAATCTATTAGTTTTGGTGTCCTTTTGGATTAGATCAAGCACACAGTTTTATCTCTAGGTCCTGCAAAAAGAGACATTAGCAAAACTTTGAAATGTTGTTTATGGTTACACAGACAATGGGAGGCAGTTCAAATCTAATTAGGTTTAGGATGGCCCAAACCTGACTATGTATGTCATCAACCTTTATATTAAATACTTTTATAATTATGCACCCCTATTGCACAGTATTCAAATACAATTGTTCCTATGTATAGTTTGTCTATTGAACTTATTTGTCAATTCCCACAAACTGATTGTGTATGTGAATGTATTATTTATCACCTAAAATTATTATGTATTTTATTATAAAGAAAAATGATTATTTCTGTAACCATGATTTACAGTTGGGTACTTGGGATTTTAGTGCACTATTTTAAAGGTACTTCCTGGATGCATGGATGCCATATGCTGTTTAATTGCAGGTGTGTGGGAAGAAGGGTGCTTCTGCAGTAGAAATTTTAAGAGAAGCAAACTCCATTCTGCCTCATGTAGTGCTCGCCAGTACATTGTTGGCTCTCATCTTCCCGCCTTCTTTTGCTTGGTTTAGCAACAGGTTGTCAAAATGCCTTGATGATATTGATCACTGTCACCTCTCAATGTGAAACGACTGTAGTCTAGAGTTCCTTATCCTTAACATTATTATCATGTTGCTTCAATCACCCTGAAAAATAGATTGCTAGAAGTAGGTCCATTAACTAAATTAAATAAACAAACTGTTTTGATTGCTAAATCATTCAGAACCTATATTCCAAGGAAAAGTAAAATAGCTGGAAATTAGTTTGTACTAATTATATGGTTTCAATATTGTAACTAACAGCATGAAATGCAGGTACTATCCACCAGCATTAGGCTTTTTGATGTTTGCTGTTGGAATTAATTCAAACGAGAAGGATTTTCTTGATGCACTTAACAAACCAGGAGCCATCATTGCTGGTTATCTTGGCCAGTTTGTTGTAAAGCCACTACTAGGATATTTTTTTGGTGTAGCTGCAGTGACAGTTTTCAGCCTTCCCACTTCTGTAGGTAAGATCTCTACAACTCTTTGACCCAACATCTAATGATCTTGCGATGTGTGTGCTAAATTTTCATGAGAATATAACTCAGGTGCTGGAATCATGTTGACTTCCTGTGTTAGTGGGGCACAACTCTCGAATTATGCCACTTTTTTAACTGACCCACCTATGGCCCCCCTAAGCATAGTTATGACTTCATTGTCAACTGCTACTGCTGTTTTTGTCACACCACTCTTGTCGCAGCTGCTTATTGGAAAGAGGTTACCAGTTGATGTGAATGGAATGGTATCTAGTATTCTTCAGATTGTGGTAGCACCTATTGTTACTGGCTTACTCTTGAATAGGTAATTGTTGGAATTTCTAGTGCATAGATATAATTTTTATAATGGAAATTCATAAAAATAAAATAAAGATTACAAATCAAAAATTAAGAATCAAGGAAAAGAACAAAAAGAGAAGAAGCTCTTTTGAATTCTTCTTAAATTGAATTCAAACTGAATTGAATTGATTTACAATGCTTTAATGCACTGTATGTATACAAATTCTTAGTTAAAAGAAAAAAACAACACCCAATTTTAATAATAACATACATTTTAAAAGGGTGTTTGTTCAATTTTCTTCTACTAAATATATTGTTCAATATTTTTTTGATTATCTTGTTAACATGGCGATAATAATGCATGCATATTTCGACACTCTTTTACACTTTGTCAGTATACTCTGAGCTTATCTGCTAGTACTTCAAATTGAGCCTTTGGTAGTCCTTCGGTAAAAATGTCTGTGTGTTGTTCTTCGCAAATGTAGTGGATGACGCTAGTTTGACCAGAGTTTTATGCTTCCCTAAGAAAATGGAACTTGATTTTCACGTGTTTAGTCTTTATGTATTGAATTTTTCGCAATAGCAATTGCTAATTTGCTATATATGAGCAGTCTTTTGACTGTTGTAAAATGAGCTTGGCTTGGTTACTTCCTTTCTGCATGAATCTTGAGAGGAAACTTGTCGCAAACATGATATCTATTCTAAGAGTCATCAAATAGAGTAAGCTACCTATTAGACTTCGATATTGCTTCTCATTAGCATTTGGTGAGCCATCTTATTTCATCAATTTCTCATTTGGAGCAAATGTAGTGGTCATCAACTCACTGGTTTGCTTTCTTCCATCTTGAATTTTTTGAGTAGATTATTGACATATTTTTGTTGGCAAATTAAAATGCTTTCTCCAATTTGGTTTAGTGCCCAAAAAGTAATTCATGCGATCCAGATTTGTCATCTCAAATTCTTTCTTCATGTATTCTTTGAATGTTGAAATCATTATGGAATTACTTCCAGTAATGATAAAAGGTCATGCGAATTCTTTCTCCTTGAGCTTAAAATTAGGTGGTTGTTCAATATAGTTCTCTTCTTCAAGAACTCCATTAAGGAAAATTGAATTTTTTCCCTTTTCATCTCGGCAATGCTGACTTAGTACTGGGTATCACTTGGTTGACTTCGTTGTAGACGGTGGAAGCAAACTGGAAGGGCACATTTGGTGACAAGATTCCCGACCACCCAAGATGAAAAGGGACCAAGTGATTGCCTTCATCTCATGAATTTCTGAGATAAAAAGGAAAAAAATCTTATTTGATTATGAGGATTGCCATATGAACAGGGCACATTTGGTGACAAGGAATGATACCCCTGTTACCAATTGTGACGCCAAATGTTGGAACTACTGAGGTGGGAAGCTTTAATTCTGACACCAATTTGGATGAAATGATGTTATGAATGGATCTGTTGTCTACCAAGATGATCGCCGTACGTCCAACGATAGTTCCATGTAATTTTGTGGTGGATCTAGAACTAACACCCAAATCTGGTGAAAAGAAATTTCTACCTTGTCATCATCCATAGGGGGCTGGCTCGCCATCGTCTTCATCGTTGTAGTCTTCTTCATGGTTATCGGTGAATTTCAGATGTGGGAATGAAGGGCGACACTGATGATCAGGCATAAATCTTTCTCCATACGGGAAATAGAGCCCTTCCCGATGGTGGTAGCGATCACTTGGTTCCCATTCCCCTCCTACAAAATTCCCGACCACCCAACCTAAGGCCATACCATTACCCCTATCACTAGAAGAATGAAATAGAAAAACTAACTTCATAATTATTAAAGGCGTGCCTCATCACACCTAGTTTCAGTCCCTTTGCCAGTGTGGTCTTACTGGTTGCAAAGAAGGACTAATCCTGTGCATGTATGTAGACTATCACTAGCTCAAGAACCTCATGGTGCTAGACAAATATCCAATTCTAGTAGTTGAAGAATTGTTAGATGAATTGCATAGTCACAATCTTTTCCAAGACTGATCTCAGCTCTGGATATTACCAGATCATAATTTGATTTGCTGACATCTACAAGATGTCTTTCAGACCCACTTCGGATACTATGAGTTCTTGGTCATGCCCTTCGGGTTAACCAATGCACTGTCTACTTTTCAAGCCTTAATGAACGATTTTCTCAGACCTTATCTTCACAAATTTATTATCGTCTTCTTTAACGATATACTAGTACACAACCCCTCTGAACAACTGCAACTACATGTTGAGCATTTCACGTTAACTCTGTAACTTCTTCAAGCCAACCAATTCTATGCTAAATCATCTAAGTACAATTTTAACTAGCCACAGATCTCGTTTATGGGTCACATTGTCTCTGCCTATGGCCAAGAAAAAATCTAGGCTATCACTAAATGGCCCACGCCATCCTCTTTGAAAGAATTATAGGATGTCCTCGGCTTAATAGGTTATTGTCGTTGATTTGTCAAAGCCTTCAGCCTCATTGCCAAACCATTGACTGAATTGACCAAGAAGGATGCCTTCCACTGGACCACAAGGTTGACCGAGCCTTCACTCGTGAAATGAGATGCATCAATTGAGGGAGTTGACATCTGTTGGCTTATTTTAGTAAGTGTTTTTTTATTCTCAAATAGATTTAAATATACTTATCATCGCCAGTTGCTTACTTTAGTGCTAGCTCTACATAAATGGTGGCATTGTCTCATAGGGTTCAAATTTATTGTTCACACTAATCATTGAAGCATTTCACATCTCTTGGAATAGCGAATATCCGCTAGCACGCAGCAGTGCCTTCTGTTAAAATTATTGCCCTTTGATTTTATTATTCAATACAAGCCTAGACGTGAAAATACAATGGCAAATGCATTCTCCCGTTACCCTCAACAGACTGATCTCTTGGCTCTTACTGTTCCAGTCACTACTGATTTCCACGATTGGACAAAATTGTTGCACCAAGATCCCTTTGCCAACCAAATTATCCAAGCTAAAGGCCACAACAAAAAGGGTTATTCAGAATTTTCTTAGGTTGGAAATAAACTGTTTTTTCACGATCGCTTAGTGGTTCTGAATTATGAGGGACTGAAACACAAAATTCTCTATGAATTTCACAACACATCGGCTGCTAGTCAAGGTGGATTTCTTAAAACCCTAAAACGGGTGTCCTTCATGTTTTATTGGCCTTAGCTCAAGGGGGTTGTCAGCCACTACATGCAAGCTTGCACAATTTGTCAGCAAGTGAAATATTAGTTGGAAGCGCCTAGTAGTCTCCTATGGCCCTTGCCAATCCCGGTATAGGTATAGGAAGATATCTCTCTTAATTTTGTCACAGGCTTACTCAAATCTGCTTGCTTGGATATTGTCCTCATTGTCGTGGATCGTTTAAGCAAGTATGTCTATTTTATTAGCTTGTCTCATCCTTATTTGGTGAAGTCGATTGTTGCTCACTTCTATCGTGACATTGTTCGATTACATGCGTAGTTGTTAAAGCCGCAAGGCTTAAGCCGGTGCAGGGTCTACGCCCTATTTTCTTCTAGTCGTGACATCTTTCACGGCGTGTAGCTTAATATGCTTTTTCCTCAGGCGCAAGGCGTTGCATCGCGAAGCTACATCATGCCTTGAGGAGACGATGAAGCTTCGGCCATAAACATATAACAAAATAAAAAAATGGAAAGAAAGAAAGAATTGGCGATCACGAACACGAAGCCCATACATCAACAAACCCTTCAATGACAGTGAACCCTTGGAGCAAGTTTTTGGCATGGACTGAATATTCTTTTAATACTACTTTTTATTCCTTAAGTAACATGTTCTCCTTTTAAAATTGTGTATGGCCGGAATCCTCCTCCTTTGATTCCATTTGTTTGGGGCGGAACACGCCTTCTTGAACTGGAAGAGCTCTTTCATCCCAGGATGAGATGCTACACCCACTCAAACAAAATTTATTGAAGGCTCAAAATCAGATGAAACAAACAGACTGTTGACTCTCATCGTCGAGAAGTGTATTATCAAGTCAGCGATTTGGTCTTCTTATGGCTTCAGCCTTACAACAGACATATTTTCCTAGGCGGATTAATTAAAAATTATCTCCATGCTATTTTGGCCCCTATAAACTCCTACTCAAGTTGGGATCGGTGGCCTATAAATTGGAGCTTCCTCTTACTTAAAAAATTCATCCAATTTTTTATGTCTCCCTAGTCTTGTTCAAGGTACTTCTATAAAAGTGTCGGCTGTCCCCCCTCCAATTAATGATGCTTTTGAATTTATAGTCCACCTAGAGAAGATTATCTCTCATTGTTGGAAGAAGTTTAGCGATTCTCATTGTTATTAGAAGTTTTAGTTAGTTGGTGTTCTCGCTAGGCCGAAGAGGACAATTGAGAGAAATATGACTCGCTCAAACAACAATTTCCTTCATTTTTCCTCGAGGATGAGTTACTTTCTCAGAGGTAAGCAATGTTACGTATCCTCTTATTATTTATGTGAGCAAGAAGAGGAAGAGTACACTTAAAGATGAGTTGTTTTATTTTCATTTATTTCAATTTTATTTTACATTCAGTTAGGGAGTTACTAGGTAGTTTTTGTGTCATTATGGGAGTAGTGGGATAATGAAAAGTTAATAATGTGATAGTGAGAGTTAATGAGTTAGTAGGATAGTGATTTGTGTGGTTATTTAATTCATTGCTTGTACTTTTGTAAAGCAAGTTTGAAATTAATGAAATTGGCCTTTGTGTGCATTTTTCTCTTACTAGTTTCTGACATAGAGTGGTCTCTATGATGCACACTAGACTTAACATAGTATACTCGATAAGTATAATCACTCAATTCATGCACAAGTCAAGAGAACAAAAAAACTAAATACAACTGTGCTGCATAATCGGTATTAATGTGGCACGCATTGATTGAACCAAGTAAAACTTATGGTCCAATCAATGTGCATCACATCAGTGCCGACAATGCAGTGCAGTTGTATGTAAAATGAGATTCTCAAGAGAATCTCATTTCCAAACTGCATATGGTGTGCTAAGATACTAGGATAGGAATTTTATTCAGAAAATATTATTCCCTTACTCTAGAAGCCTATACCAATGCTAACCTTGATGGATAAAAGATGAGTTATAGGGTATTGTGCTTTTCTTGAAGGTAATCGGGTAATATGGAGGAGCAAAAAGTAAAATGTAGTGGCAAGATCATTGTTAGAATTAGAGTTTAGGACTGTTGGTCAAGGATTTGATGAAGATTATTCTAGATGATTTGAGAATCAAATTGAAGCAGGTCGAATCTGTATTTTTTACCTTATATTCCTCTAGTCGGGATGAGTCGGACAAAACCCAGACCTAACTCGATAGCTTGTTAGGGCAGGTCAGAACAGGTTAATTTTGCCATCCCTAATTGCCCACAACCTTATACAACATGATAGGACAAAACATATTAAAATTGGTAGACATGTCGTAAGGAAAAATTAGAAGAAGGGTTAGCTTGTGTGTCCTATGTTTCATCAGGATGCCAAGTGGCCGATATTGTAACAAAGGAGTTGAATAGTTTAACTTTCCAAAGAATGGAAGATATCTATTCTTTAGCTTGAGAGTGAGTGCCGAGAATAGCTGTAGATAGAATATTTGACATCCCTAATTTAAGAGATTTAGTTAAATATTGTTCAAATTTAGGAATATGTTAGTTCTTTTTTTCTTTTTTTTTTTTTGCTCCTGCAACCTTTTAGATATGTAATTTGTATTATTGATGTGAAGGTGAGGGAGAAATATTTTGTGACAGTTTCGTGTAAATGTAGCATCTAGTTTTTTTTTCAATTATCTTGTTAACGTGCCGATAAAAGTGCATGCATATTTCGACAATAATGTCCTAATCTACAGTCTATTTTCCTTCAGTTTGTAATGTCAACACATTCTTATCCTCTTCGTTTTAACACTTGCAGATTATTTCCCTGGATCTGTGGAGCATTTCGACCATTTTTGCCTATGCTATCTGTACTAGTAACAGCGCTATGTGTTGGATCACCACTTGCTATTAACATAGATTTGGTCTTGTCTCCTTTTGGACTAACCATTTTGTTGCTCATTACTGCTTTCCATTTGTCGTCTTTTGTCGCGGGATATACCCTCACTGGACTTGTCTTTTCTAAGGCACCCAATGTGAAGGCACTACAGAGAACTATATCTTTTGAGACAGGTTTTTTGCTTCACTAATATCATTGATTATGAAATGCGGAGAAATTTTTTTTAGCTGATTAGACATTTTCCCTCTTTATAGGAATGCAAAGTAGTCTTCTAGCACTTGCACTTGCAAACAGATTTTTCCAAGATCCGCTTGTGGCTCTGCCTCCTGCTGTCTCCGTGAGTACATATTTTTGTCCATGCATATTACATTCTTACCTGATAGTAAAGTGCAAGATGTCATTTAACTTCAAAACTCCGTAGCTGAAAAATGATGTGAATTATACAATGATTCTGGTTACAGTAAACCTTTATAATTTGGCGCGTGATATTTACCCAGTTATGCTTGAAATTAACAGAGGCCTGTTTGGTGGGATATTGCATTAATAAAATTTCCTGTGTAATAATGTACTTTTATCCTTTAAGACACTCGTAATTGTTTAGCTTGAATAGTGTATGGATAGCAGTACAAGTAATGTTATTGAAGCAAATCATTTTTATTGCCTAGAAGGTTTCAGTCGTTATTTGTCAGAGATTTATGCCCATGATTACTCGAAATTACTTTGGATATGTTGCCTGGAAATCCAAATCAAAAAATTAGTTTATATCATCATATTTACCAGAAACTTCATAGGGTGCTTGCTTAAATTATCACTACTTGAGGAAAAACAGTAAAAGCATTGACTGGGTATTTAGTAACAGCATTGTCAGGTGAACATGGTTGGGGATTTCAACCAAAACGTGAGATTATACCCTGGGGATTTCAGATTTTTTTTAAAAAATAAATATCTATCCATGCTGGTTTCTGAAATTCGCAGGTTGTCGTCATGTCTTTGATGGGATTCTCCCTTGTCATGCTGTGGACCAGGACAACGCCGTTGAGACCCAGATAGGAACGATAATGTCTTTTATATGTTCTCCCATCTTTTGTAAGCCTGTAACCATAAGGTGAGAGAAAAAAAAAGAAGGAAGAGTTACAATGTAGTATAATGTAGCATTATTGTAGTGTTCAAGTTTGGATTGAGGGTGGGAATATTACTGTATTCGCTTTCAGTGAGGGGCTGCTGTTTACGTTTGAATTTGTTGTAAATGACTGATGAAGGTATGTCCAATGTTTATGTATAACTATGAAGGTATTGTTATGTGCTGACTGCTTTGGCCATATGATTTCAGAAATATTTTTTTTTGTTTAACTTATGAAACCAAGCCCATTTATAATTTAATAAAACAAATAAGAACTTTAAATATTAAAATTATAATTTTTTTAACATTTTAAATTTAAAGTGTCCATTATAAAAGTTAGTTATAATTTTAATGTTTAAACTAATGTTAATATATTTTAAAAGACAAGTGATAATGTTGACGTCTAATGTATTTATTAAATAAAGATATTTTAATGAGTACATTTTTGTAAAATTATTACTACGAGAAAATGTTTATTCAATAAAGATATTAATTATCAAAATTTTGTATGTATACAATTTTCTATAATATATACATATACGAATAATATAAGGGTGAAGAGAATCTATTGGGACACAAATTTCTTTCATGGTGTGCAAGAGCAAGGCGTTTCTCATCCAATTAAATTAAAAAATACACAGCAAAATTAAAACACCAACCTAAACAAATAAAAAAAGAGCAAGAATATTTTTACCGCTCTCAATGTGCTTTTAAATAAAAAATAAATTAAATTCAATACAATTGACAATAAAAAAGGTTTAACCCAAAATTGTTCAACTTATTATGACTTAGTTTAATAATGTTGTGACTTTTAGAAGAAATTACTTTTAGTTGTGCTGAAAAAATAAACTGTTTGATAAATATAATTTTAAAAGTGCTTTAAATGTTAAAAGCATTCGATAAATGTTTGGTAAATTTTTTTAAAAATTGTTTTGAATACGCAAAAGATGAAATTATCCATTTTAGCTATATTATAATTATTTTTATACTTTCATTTTAAAATCAATTGGCATTAGTTTATCACAGCATCTTATTAATTGATTTGATTGTAATATTTAAGTGTGAAATTATATTTCTCAATAAATTATTATTTTAACGAATTCTAATATAAATATTGTATGAGAAAGTGCATTTTTTTCCCGTTAAATGTGATGTAAACTTGTAATCTGGTGCATGAGGAACCTGGAATGTCTTACATTGAGATAGCACTCATGTAATATGTCTCTAGGAAATTGTATAGAAGAAGGAAAGGCTTATATACAAATAGGTTGATAAATATGTACCAAATCAAGATAATTGATACATTCTCCAGCTACTGGCACACAGGCCACAGGCCCAGCGGCACACGTCCGGTCGATCGATCCCCCCCACGGCACGACGCGTGACGCCTCCGCTCTTCTCGTTCTTTGATAGCTTGGACCACCCGGTAAACTGTAGACCCTAGACAGAGACTGGTGCAGTACAGACGAGAAACATGTCTCCAACTCTCCGTAAATTTGGTATTTCTCTTATAAATTTGGTTTTGCTAACTAGTAATTTACTATTCAATTAAAATTTGAATGGTTACTTATCTAGGTTTTGATTTTAAATTTTTTAAAATATATGAATATTTATCCAGTAAAATTTAGATTGTTATTTGTTAGATTAGGCTGTGGTTGGGTGAAGAAAAGGCAAGCTCTCCATCTCTCCAAGGTTTTAGATAGGATTGATGATGTGTGACACATGCACCCAATCAGCTTGAATTATAAGAATTTAATATTTTTTTTAAATATTATTATATTTAAATTTTATAATAAATATTCATATATTTAAAATATCTGAATATTTATCCAGTAAAATTTAGAGTGTTATTTGTTAGGTAATGAAATATTTTATATCTTTTTAATAACGTTATATTTAAAAACTTATAGAATTATGAGAATTTAATAATATTATATATATATATATATATATTTTATAATATTATATTTAAATTTTAACCAAAATTTCTCGAGCTGCCCTGCTCCTCAAGAATCAAATCCTGTTCCGCCCGGGGAGCTGGCATTGGACAGTGCGTGGCAAGCAGATGCAACGTTTTTTTTTTTTTTTTTTTAGGGCGGTGTGGTTTGGTGGAGAGTGTAGAGGTGGTGGCGTCGTGGGACTGTAAGGGGGGCTGTTGTGGAGTAGTGGACGGCTGATTGGTTGTGGACGGTCCAGCTATATCAGTCTATTTTGTCTTGTTGGGCACTGTAGCATCAGACAACGCACCACGAGAGGTCTTATAAGTTTTAACTCGCCCGTTGTTATATAAATCAGTGTCTGTTTTGTCTTGTTGGGCGCATGCATGCAGTAGCATCAGACAACACGAGACCGAGACGGCTTAAGAATTTTAACTTGCCTGCGTTATAAATCACTGGAGTACTGGGTTCTAGCCAAAAGCTCTACATTCATTGAACCATTTAAAAATTAATTTAAAAGTCTAAAAGTCTTTATAATCCATTAATCACATCTACTTCAATCTTGAATCTGTAGTACTGCGCATGATATGTATTTTTTTAAAAAAATGATATCATTTTCCTATATTGTATGTTGTACAACAGAGAATCTCATTAATCCTTTTTGTTTTATTAGTATGTGGCTATCTATGTGCATGGAAAAATTAAAATCAAAGATTTTTTTTTAAAAAAAATACATTATATATAAAACTTAACAGGAAATTCTCTTGTGTAAATAGAAGTCAATGTGATATTTTCTTCACATTAATTTAGATAAAAGAAATTAAAGGGCTTCATTTTCATTTGGGGGTGACCTGATTCGAGCTTTCAAATGTTACATTGTGAACAAATTATCTTACATTGAAAGAGATGAGATTACAACTAAACTGTTACAGGATAAATACTTCAAATTTATTAATGATATTACAGGTTTTTGTAATTTTTATCAGGCTTCGACAATAACGGCATGTTTCCAAAATCTCAAAGCAATTTATATAATTAAATTTAAAATTTTATTTTCAAACCACGTAAATTCCATAACACGTAAAACACATGTCATTTTCAGCATTCGGCTATGGGTTTTTAAAACGATAGGCTTATACAGTTATACTAATTATAAAATTATTTAATTTTAAAATTTAAATTTCAAAATAAGTACATTCTTAATTTTAAAAATTATTTCTAATTATTTGTTACTTTTAAATTAAAATTTGTTTTTAACGAGAGATTTAAATAAAAAATTTATTTTATTTATACTTTTTTTATTATATTATATATTTTAATATTTTTTTGTATAGGATTAAACTTAAAAAATACATCCTTTTTAAAATATATTTTCTTTTTTATCAAATAAAAATTATTTAATTCAACAAAAATTTCAATTAATAAAGCATAATATAAAAATCAAAATACATAACAACTTCCTCTTTTTTTTTTTTCAGTTGAGAATCCAATTATGGGATAAAAAGCCATTCTAGTTTCTGAATAAGCATTGCGGCGCCAAAGCTTGTATCGCAGGTTCCATTAATTTGCTATTCTTTCGTATTCCATATGACCATAAATCTAGAAATAAATAGTGTTTTAAACCGCTTGGCTCTCTACCGTAATCAATTTAAATGACGGTCTATTTTTTTTCCTTACTAAAAAGGAAGGAAACAATTTTTATTAATGGAAGTTATATGAGAGGAGTAGAATTAGGAAAGTGGAAAGGTTATGATAAGAGAAAGACTCGCGCGCAAAGTTTTCATTTTTATGTCTTCATTTCATAATTTAATTTTTTATTAGAATTATTATTTTTTAAAAAATAAATCATGTTTTACAGTAGAGAAGAGGTATCACACAGAAATTAGTAAAAAAAAAATAATATGTTGGATGCAACAAATGAAACAGAGAAAAAAATAAAGATAATTTAAAAATTAATTTGAATTCTAAAAAAAATAATTTTGAATTTAAAAACAGAAAAAGTTTAAATATATTTGTAATAATTATTATTTTATTTAAATCATAAAGTAACACTTTATTTGAAAATTGATTGTGCCGAACACATTTTATCAATCATATTCTATTTTTAGAATGACCTTTTGAAACACTTGAACCAAATAAATCCTTAACACTCCAAAAATTGAGGATAACTTGTATTATACTCTATCTTGCTCGAAGTGAGTATTTGTATTTAAAAATATTCTTTTATATATATAACACATAAACCAATGATAACACACGTATAACTACATATTTTATCTAGTCATATGTTTGAGTGGCCAAATGACTCATATTATATTACTGTTCTCTTTGTTTTTTTGAACTTTGCTAAACTTGAACCCTCCAATGACAATAATTATTTTTTAAATATATTTATCTTCCTTTAAAATACAGTATTCTTCTTCTTCTTCTTCTTCTTTTTTTTTTTTTTAGGAAAAAAATAACTTTGTCTGAAATTTGAAATGTTTTAAGTTATATAATAGAAAGATTCAATCATATTCATGTTGATACTTTTATTATGAGTATAAGGATACTATAATAATATTGAATTCAAAATTTCCAACTCTGAAATTTTAGAATAAACAAAAAAGAAAATTTGGACTTCCTGTGGATCAACTATTTGGTCGACACAACGGCTTTTAAAATTTGATAGTTTTTTTTTTTTGGGTGGGTGAGATAGAAGAAATAAGTTAAAAGTCATGATCAGAAATATTTGTAGGAGGACCTTAACTGAGCAAACACTTCCCTTAATTATATATTATTTTCAGGAACGTCCTTAATTATATATTTTAATCACAAAAAAAGGGGAATTACTGATTACGGGCATAGAAAAAAAAAAAAAAAAAGTCATTACCAAAACAAGGAAACTCATGCAAACCGCCACGCTCCCACCACCACCACCACCACCCCCCAACTGTTGATTGGAAAACAAAATTAAAAGCGGATGTCGACGCCCCAACTCAATCACCACTTTTTTTTTTTCTTTCCATAATTTGTAAAAGACTTTTATACCCCTCGAGTTTTGGTTTAGTTGTCCCCGTATGAGGGGGCTAAGTCCGTCTTTTCACGCATACGGCACGCCTTCTTTCCCCCCGCCTCCTAAGTAACCGTGACGAACTTTCCTTTCCGTTTCCATCACGCGCCGGACTGGTAAGACGAACGTACCCCCGAGTCCGCGTCCCATAAAACCGAACGACTCGGTCCGCCCAAGCGAAGGGGTGAGGGCAGTTTCGGCATCGGAATAAATCCACGGCGTTATAAAAACTTCCCATGCCCGATGGCTCCACCCCACCCATCTTCAATCCGGTCCGCCCCTCCCAACCCAGACGAACGATTCAAAACCAAAAACCCAGAAGCCGAGACCCAAACCCCTCGTACTCGACCGATCGGATCGAATCGAATCGAGCATGGGATCGGAACAGGGATGGAACAAGGCCGACGACGGCATGAGCCTGCAGCGATCGGAGCCGGCTCTCTGCGCCAACGGCTGCGGCTTTTTCGGCTCGGCCGCCACGATGAACCTCTGCTCCAAGTGCTACAGGGACGCACAGATCCGGGAGGAGCAAGCCGCCTCCGCCAAGGCCGCCTTCGAGAGGTCCCTCAACCCTAAATCGCCGCGTCCGGCGTCGCCTACTCCGCTGCATCTGGAGGCAGTCCCGACCCCGAGCGAAGAGGCGGCGTCGGAGGCTACGTCTTCCTCCTCGTCGGACGCGAGCGGAGAGCCGCCGAGGAGGCCTGCGCCCAACAGGTGTGGGTGCTGCAACAAGCGCGTGGGACTCACGGGCTTCTCGTGCCGCTGCGGAGCGACCTACTGCTCGGCGCACCGGTACCCTGAGTCGCACGATTGCTCGTTCGACTTTAAGGGCGCCGGCCGGAGCGCCATCGCCAAGGCCAATCCGGTGGTCAAGGCCGATAAGGTCCAGAGGATTTGAAATTTCCTTTTTTTATTATTTTTTTAAAAAAATTGAAATTTGAAATCGGTGTTTGCTTTGTTTGGTTTTCGTCGGTGGGGTTTGGTTGGTGGCCGGCGGCGGCGGTTTAAAAAATTAATTAGGGACGGGTTTACTCGTGTGCTGCTGTGGTTGGGTATTGGGTTTGGTGTGTATTTGGGGACGTCGGATGGTCGGTTGATGTGATGTGATTTTGTAATATTAATAATAATAAAAACCGCATTGCAATAGAATCAGTATTTATTTTTGGCTCATAATTTTTCAATTATTAGTATTTTTAATGCCATCCAATCAATTCACCGTTGTGCGAGTTTCGTTGATTGTTTTTTTTTTTTTGTTTTTTGTTTTTTTTATAACTAGTTTTTGAGTTTCGTTGATTGTTTGCTAAAACATTATTAGTAGAAAACGAAGGGTTAATAATAGGTGTTTATTGAATTAAATTGTGGCGCCCCACAACGTGTTTGACCGCTCTTGGAGCTTCTACGTATGTTGGTGCATGTATTCAGACGGATAACATATATACATATCAGTGACTCAGCGCGGGGTAATTGTTGTTGATCAATAGATTATGATTGGAAAAATAGGCTACTTTGATAAATTTTATTATTTTTTAAAATATAATTTTTTAAAAAAATTATAATTTCAAAAGAATTTATATTGCTCAAATAATTTTAAATTATTTTAGTTTGTTACTTTTAACACAATTATATGGACTCATAAATAATTTTAAATTATTTTAATTTATTATTTTTAATACATCATATATGTTTTGACGCAAATTAGAGTCATCGGGCTATTAAATCAAACGGATACTTTGCAGATATTTTCATATCAGATATGATTTTAAGCGGTTTAGTCAAAACTTTTAAATCTACTCAACTTACGACTTAAGATATGATATATATATATATATATATATACTTGTGCCAATTATACATTTCCCCCCTCGCTATATTTAGTTTTAGTTTTTCTTAATAATATTATACATAATATATATATATTTAGTTTTAGTTTTTCTTAATAATATTATACAAAAAGAAGGAAAGATGAGTCACGGCCGAGTCATTTTGTTAATTCGTTGGCTTCCAGGCGGGACTCGGCTTATGCGTGGGCCAATGAGGGGGAGATAAGTTTTTCCTCTATTAATATTTATTATATTTTACGCGTGCCCGGCCGAGTCATTTTGCTAATATTACTGACCAATTAGAATTTTACCCATCCAATTAGGAAATTTTGTACTATCACGCTAATCAAAAAAATTTACCCCGTTGGTTTCCCACCCCCCAAAAAATGTTCTTAGTCTTTTCAATGGTGACTTCCTAGTTCTGCCCTGATGCCTTTTTTGATAATGAGCCATTGGGTGTAATTTTTTTAAGAAATTATCTTGTTTATATAACCTTGTCTTTCTTCATCATACATTAGAAGTTTTAAATCAAAACAAAATCAATAATACTTGATTATTAAAATTAATGAACGTTATTTATTATTTTTCATTCATATTATGCATAATGAATTTATATTTTAGATTCAATAAATTATTATGATACATCAATTTTTCTAAGATATAATGTTCTTTTTGGATGTAATTCAAATTTAACCTTAATCAGTTATAATTTATTTTAAAATTAGTAAACATTATTCTATTGGTTAATTAATATCTTTATAAAATAATAAAATATCGTAATCCCAACCATATTAATTTAAAAAGGCTCTTTTGTATTTGGTTTCATTTTTCATTGCTATTATTATTATTATTACTACTACTCCTGCTGTTTGCTGTTGTTTTTCAATTAAAGTAATAATTATGAGCTACTGTAAATTAAGAGATCGATTTCAACTTTGAAAAATTACTTTACATTCATCAAAATTTTATTTTAACATTTTATTTTTCCTCCCACTTTATTTTCTATTTTGTCTTCCTTCCATCTCTTTTTTCATATTATATTATTATTTTAATGAATCTCAAGTAAAAATATGAATAGGAGCATTGATATTGGATTAGTTGGCTATATTTAAAATTTGATAACAAATTAAGTTTACTAATATTTTAAAATCTCCATATTCATAATCATATATTGGATTCATCAAAATAATAATATAATTTGAAAAAGAAAAGAAAGAGAAAAGAGAAATTGAAAAGAGATAGAAACGAATATTTTATGAATGTAAAGTGGTTATTCATAGTTATATTTTTTATACATTCATCAAATTATGAATTTAAATATGACAACGGGCTAATTCAATGACAATATTCCAAAAAAAATTAGAGTTATTAAAAAAGTTATCATTTTTATTAAATTTTGAAGATAACAACGGCTAATCAAATGTCAATACTCTAAAATTCAAGTCATTTAGATAGAGGCAAATGTGAGTGCGTTGTGGGTCAAAATGACTTGTGATTTATCGTACTGGATTATTTATTAATATTCTTTATTTTTATTGTCCATTTGTAAATTTATTTATGAAAAAAAATAAATAATTTAATAAAAATAAAATTAATTAATTTACGAGGTTTTATATAATTATAAATATATGAATATATACTTGAGATATTAATTACTGCATATTCATATTTAACTTATTAAATTAGAACAACTACCATTTTATTCTTCTCCCTATTTCCAAATGTAGAGAGTAAAAATAAAAAGAAAAAACATTTGCTCAAACTCAATTCATGAAATGCAAAATAAAAAAGAAAAAGCTAATGTAATTCTTCATTACAGTTTACTTTCATTTGTTTTTGTATTCAAAAAAAAAAAACAAACAAACAAACTCACCCCCTCTTCAACCAATTTTTTCATCTCTCTCCATTTTCGATCGATAGTTAAATGAATAAAAAATATTTAAATAAAGTAGAAAGTAATATTGAAGTGTTTTGTTTTTTAAATAAATAAAATAATACTAAATTAGATATAGAATATTAAAAAAAAAAAGCATTGTAGCCTCTGATTAAATGAAAAGATGATTTAGTTTTTTTTTTTAATGAAGAATGCGAGTGATTTGTACTTGTAAGTTTGTAGGTGCAGTGACCGGCAAAATTTAAAATGGATTCATTTTTAGCAGTCACTCGCTTCCAACAGGTTAAATTGCCGGCCGTGCATCTACATCCAGTGTACAAACTTTACTATTATATGTTGCGAAGAAAGATCATGTGACCGGATACGTTAATGGATTGGCAGCGAGATGATATAGGGGCCAGCCGCTTCAAATTCTAGAGAAAATTGTAGTATATATATGATAAGTCCTAGTTAGAAGCCAACTAATAATTAATACTCTCTGGGTGAGTATATATTCAAATATCTCATTTATTTCTTCATGCAAGGCTTAAATATATAATGCTAAGAAAATAACAGATAACATTTAACAACTACTCATAAACAAACTCTAGCAATGAATTATTATTATTTAAAACAAACTCCTAAAGACCAGCTCCTCTCCTCATCCATGCTAGTGCCTCAGGTCCTCATCCATTTACGTTGCTGCGCATCAATACGTAGAAAGAGTTATTATTAAAATTATTTAGCAATATGATTTAATGTCTAAAGTGTTTGTGGTGAATATGTTTGATTCTAATAATAGTAAATGATTTATATGATTTAAAAAGTTATCGGAAGAAAATTTAATGAATTGTTTTATGCTTTTTGTGATTTCAATCATAATTTAAAATAATAATTTTTTAGATATATATTATATTAATTTTAATAGATTCTATCTAGTTTTTTTCTCCCAACAACAAATTTTTAAATCTGTCCCTACAATCTCACCCGATTAGTATAAAAAGAATTTGTTAAGGACCTTGATTAGGATCCAACAACAATCTAGAGATGGATAACAGAATTTACCCAAACCCTAGCCCAAGCGATTCAAGTATTAAACTAGAAAAGCCGAAATAAGAATAAACCTCTAATATGAGAGTTTATAATTGGTAAAACACTCTTGAATGATTTATTACATCTGAATGCACGACCTATTTATAGGCAAACTAGTAACTAAGAATTGGAAACCTAATACAATTAGGAAACTAAAGTACAATATCAAAATATCCTAATTAAATAAAGGAAAGTAATAAAAAGGAAATATTAATGCAAATTAAATAAAGGAAAGTAAATAAAAAGGAAAGGAATATAAAAAGAGATAGTGAATATAAAAAGAGTTCTAGTAGTAGTAGATGTCTTGCGCAACATCCGAATTTAAAATATCATTCACTGTTTCATTCCTAACACAACATCCGATATGTCAATTCAATTAATTCATACTCTAAATTAAAGCTAATATGTTTTCAACTTATATAAAAAATAATCGAAACTTTTGTTACTTCTATCAGCTCAAATGGCATTTGAACTCAAAATGTATCCATGTTGGACTCCAAGTATATTCATGTTAAAGAGTTTGAATTTCTCGGATGGATAACCCTGCAAAGACTGACTGACTCCTGCATTGAGGTGCTATGTGCATGCATGCCCAAACGTTAACTAACAAAATAAATAATAAAAAGATAAAACATGAAAACCATCAAATAATAATATTCATAGCTAGTTAGGTCCCTCCAAAGGCCCAAACCTAGCATTGATGGATTGCCGGTTGTGATTCAGTTTCAATCCCTCTCTGATAATGCATCTAAAGACGCGGGCATATTTGTATTGGATATCTTTATTGAGGTTTTTTAAAGCGCTGCCTTTTTATTTTAGATCTAATTAATACTGTACGTTAACAAAAATCACTTCTAAAAAAAGTACCATTAAAATTTTATTTATTTTATAAGGAAAAGCAGGATAGAAGCATTATCAAATTAGCCCTTAATGATTTTGTGTTAATAGCTTTAGAAAAACGAACGTTAAGGTTCCTTAACTTTTTTCAAATTTCTTTAAACTTTTACCTATAATCGATTTTTTTTTTCAAACCAAAGATAGGTATAGTGTAAAATTAAAGATATAGTGTAAACTTTTACCTATAATCGATTTCTTTAAACTTTTATATAGGTGATTTGTTCACATGATTCACTATTTTACATCTACCCGACACTCCTTGGGGAGCACAATAAATCATGCCAAAGACCTTGAACTTAGTGTCAAAAAGACCTTATTTATTTATTTATGAATATGAAAAAATTGGCCTTCATGTTTCAAGCATTAATTAAGCTTCACAGAAAACGCCGACGTTGAAAGATGGTCGGAAGATCATAAGACATCTCTGTACACTATTGCATTCGCCTTGTTTTGAGGGCGGTTGCGCAATTTTGTATGTGCAGTATCACATTTTACTAAATATTATATTAGTAAATGCCTCTAATTATATCACATATCAATTCCACGGCAAACCGACGCATTTCAAAAACGATATACAAATCAATATCTAGACGTTATAATGTTCATATATTTTAGTTAAAATTTACCTAGAAAAATTATTTTTATAAATTTTTGCTAATAATTTTTTATAATATTAAATAATAAACTCAATAAAATTTTAATTATTATAATAAATCATTAATTTTATTATTTTAAAAAATAGTTCTCTTTATTTCTAATTAGTTATCTTAATTAGATTTTTTAAAATAAAATAAAATAATTATAATATAATATTATTTAGCTAAAAACTAAATTTATTATTTATTTAGCTATTATATGATAATTGTTCACCTTTTATTTATTTATTTAACTAAATTATAATTTTAAACTATTGTATTGGTAGTCTACGACCAATCATCTTAAATTTGAATCAAGTAAATCAAGCTAAATTTAAAGTTACATTTGCTTGACTAAAATTTTAATTGCATATAATTTATTATTTGATGTTAACTTAAAATATGAGATTGTATTTGCTAAACTTAAGTACTAAAGTGTTAAAACTCAAAACTATTTATTTATAATCATGCAATAACATTTGAACGAACAAAATTATTATTATTTTGAAATCAAATGAATCTCTCGACTATCTAAATAGTAATTCATGAATTTTCAAATAATAATAACAACAATCAACAAATTGACACTTTACTAATCAATTAATTTGCATAGTTCGACTAATTAAAACATATACATTCAAAATATTAACAAACTAGTGGTGCACTAATAATGGATTCAACAAAACTAAACTATAATTAAATAATAATTAAATTGTGAAAAAAAGTTCTACAATAAAATTAATAATTTTACAGTAAATTTTTAATAGAACCGTAAAACTTTTGCTGAACTTATCATTTGATGTTGTAAAAACTTAAGTAAAATTTATAAAAGTAAAATTTCAAATTAAATTTTAGTCAAAAAAATGTTGAGCCACCATTTAAAGTAAAATTTCAAACTAAATGTTAAAACTTAAAGTTGTAAGCTTCCATTTCAAAAGCACTTCGAGTGGAGGGACCATACAATAATATAAAGTTTTAGTATTAAGCACAAGAAATCCCAAATCTATCCTAGCTCAAGAAATCAATGCACATTCAGCATACAACAAGATAAAAAGGGTGAAACAATAGTGATTAATTTGCATGCTTGAGAATGATATTTTTTTATGGACCCCTACATTTTTTTTTTTCAAAATATTATCCACGTGAGTCCCTTTTTTTTTTTTAAATGATTTCGTATATAACCTTTGTAAAACAAAAATGTATAGTTTTTATCATTTATTGGAAACTAAGTTAATAATTAATCTCAAAATCTTATTTCGTTTACTTTTTCCCGCTAGCAGTTTTCTTCATATGTTAGGCATGTCCTTTTCTCCATCTATACTCCTCTTACCATCAATTGATAGTTGATCATTGCCTAGGTTCATATTGTTCTATCTTGCTTTTTCGTTTTATATTTATTGTATACATAGTTAATGCATATCACCAAAAAAAAAAAAAAAAAAAAGAAAAGGAAAATAACCATAATTCTCTCATTCTAACTCTTTTGCTGAAATTGTTGGAAATCTTTCTTTGACTTTGGGAATGTTTAGTCTTATACTTTTGTTTTGGCTTTGGTCTGAATGATGATGCTCGATCTATTTTTGTTAATCGTTTGTTAAAAGTTATTTGAGCTTTTTTTAATTAGGGAAGTGAGTTTGCATCTTTAAATTGCATTAAATACAACTCTATAATACAACAAGGAATTCTAATTAAAAATATAATAACTTTATTATTACCCTTTTGTTTTGTTTTTGGTTTTCTATGTTTCTTATGTTTAATTCGAAGGGTGATAATTTTTGTTTACATACAAAGTGATACTTCATATTAAAGTGGAAAAGATGACCACCAAAAGCATTAATTATTAGAACATAATAATTCTATAGACCATTTCCTTGATCTATGTTGTTCAGAATACATTACAGTGGGTTTTTTTGGTGTTAAATAATACAAATTATGGTAGCTTGAGTAATTTAACGTATCAATTGAATTTAATTATCTAGATAATCGAAGAACATATATTTTAGGATGAAGAGAAGAAGGGCAATTTTATTTTGTAAATGGAAAAAGAGTTCATTAAGGAAGAAAAAATGCAACCACATTCAACAATAAAGGTTAGAATAACATAGCCGGGGTATGACCTACCATATTTTATTTTTTCATAAATTTTTTTGAAACATGATTTTTAAAAAGCATACTTTTTAAAACATTGAAATTGTTTGGTACTTTGATTTTTTATATTCTGTTTTTTAAGATTTTAGAGTTCGTGCTGAATTTTAAAATAATTTATATTTAATAGTAAAAAAATTATATATTTTAAAAAGAATATTTTTTTAAATTTAGTTTCTATCAAAATAAAAAAAATGATGAATCCAAGTAGTTTGAAAATAGAGTTCAAAAATATTTGAGTATTTTGTCCAAATTGAATTTAAAGTTAAAAATAAAAAATAATTTAAAATAACTTTCAAAAATAATTATGGGAACCAAGTGGGTTGAAAACAGAATTTATAATTTAATTATATTATAATAATATAAACCAGTATTTTTAGAATTTAAAAATAAAATTATATTTTTTAAAACAGGTACCAAATATGGTCATTTTTTTCCATCAAATAAAATTATTTTTAAATTTTAAATATTAAATTTTTAATTCCAAGAAATATGCAAATCATAAAATTAAAACACAAGAATAAAAAATATACCAGCACCTTATATTTTCATGTATCATTCAACTGCAAAAAAACGGATATTTGTTATTAATAATATTATTATTATTGTCCCTCTCCCCCGTTCTCCACCTCCAGAACAGGCCAACGCCCGCTCCTCCGGCCCCGATCCATCGCACATTACCAATATAACCAGCCGTTTCTCACTTGCTTCCTTAACAACTAGTGCAAGAGCATACAGCCGGTGACCAACTCGCTGCACCTCTCATTTCCATAACATATATAATATCAAAAGGCAGCAAGCAGTCTAATCCTGCTTTATCAGCTCGCCTGTGTCCAGTACAGTTGCAAGGCTACCGATAAGTTGATCAACACAGCTATATATGGTTTTTTCAGTACACGTGGCCACTGGGTGCAGCTAAGAGAGAACTCGGGGCATGGACGACACTGGCTCTGAGGAGGGCAGAAACATTCAAGGGGTGGGTGGTCCGGGTGGAGAGATTATAAAGTCCATGTTGGGCATCAACCTTGCATTGTTTGTTCAAAGGCCTTAACTAGAATAGGACCCATGAAAGAATGAAAAATACATAAAATTTGAAATTGGAATATTCAACCATTCTGAGCTATTTTTCCATTCAGCAATCAATAATTAATACTGTTAGTTGATTCATCCATTCAATATTGCCATGGAAAATGAAAGTGGTAATTCTACTCAATTTTATTTTTTCTAGCTACATGTACCCTTTTTAATTTTAAATTTTGTAAAGATAAGTTCAGCCAACAGTGAAATATTATAACTTACTGCCATCCAATGGAAATGACCTAAGAAGACACAAAATCTCATGACTACCAATCAAGTCATTTGTCCACAAACAGGTGAATGAGGCTGTACTTGATATTCAAATGACCTTACAAAAAGCAAAGATCATGTGTATGGTTTTTAATCTCAGGAAGAGTACTGACCTTGTTAACAGCGTGGTTGAAAAGACCTATAGCTCCAATTTCTTGAACCATCTCATTCCTTTCACCCAAAGCCATGAGCCCCCAAATCATACACAGAGCTGCCATTTCTCATTTGCTTCCTTGATTTTGGTGATGCATACAGTTCTTGCCCATGCTGGGGATCAGAATATGAGAAACCAGAGGGAGATTTCTCCGAAAACCTCCAAATGTCTGATGCCACAAAAAAAAATAAATCATATTGCTTTAATTTTGCAATCACAAAAGCAGAACAGTACAAAGAAACAGGTCAGATAGAAAGCATACCAAGTGCTGATATATCTGGAGTTGAAGATGGTAAACAGGTGCAATCTAATATATGGCAAAACAAGTGTAGCCATAACATGAAGGCTTCATAGCATTGGCATTGGAGTCATCAAAATATAAAAAATCGATGAAATGTGATAAAAAATATCACTTTGGTATCATCAAAAGCTAAGCTAAATGTGTAACTTTGACCCGCAGTAATTCTCTCCGAGCGTCATCAAAAGCGTGTTCTCTCCTCTTCCGTCTTGCGGGGACTTGTGTCACAGAAGATGATGGACTTCGGGGGGAGGTGGTTGACGACGGCGGCTTCGGGGCGAGCCGGTGGGTGGCGGTGGTTGAATGGAAAGTGAGCGCTGAAAGCTGAGTCTTCGCTGGATATGGAGGGTGATGTTCATTCTGCTTCTGGAAATCAGGAGCAGCGGCAGGTTGGCAGGGGCATGGTCGAATCCTTGGTATCCGAATTAGCACCAAAAAATGATGCTGGTGACCTGGAATCAAAGTCAGAAAGTAACAAAATCCCTGAAATTACTACACCAAAGATTTCTACTGGTCCTCACAAGGATCTCCCTCTGGTGACCGATGATGATGTCTCTGAGATGGGCGACGATTCAGGAGCTTTAACTACAGAAACGGGGGAGTTGGTGGATGACACTGCTAATGACGAAGTGGAAAAGCAGTGTCCCACTGAAAGCCTACCCGTCCAGCATTGTGCAGTTGAGGAGGGTGATCAAAAAATGTCAAACTGTGTTGATCTGAAAACATTATGCAGATTCATCAATGTGCCCACAGAACCCGTTCTTCACTGGTACATAAGGTTTCAAAGGTTGAGTCACTTTCCATTACTGAGGTGGATAGCACTCCTGATGTTAAATCTCAAGGATCCGCTGAGAGTGTTTTTGATTTCCCTTCTGTTGACAAATTGACAAATCCCATACATAGTTCTAAATGCCAGAACTCTGACATATCCAGAACACTGACCGTTAATTCTGAGGAAGTTATTGGAAAGATGAAAAAATGCTTTGAATCTCATTCTTTCCCGCAAGGATCTATGCTGCACCAGCACAAAGACATTCTAGAACCACCTGGATTTGGATTTTGGAAGGAGCACCTCAATAGCTGAGAGTGGGGACAGAGCTTCTAATCACAGTGATACTGGGGGTGAAACCAAGAATAGGGAGTGGCTACACTCCATTGTTACCCAGGACAAATGGACAATGTATATATTCACCTTTCTAACTTTAGGGAAAAAGAGGCAAGTTAACCGGAGGAGAGGAGTCTGCATGTTGATAACACGGTTGCATAATGGCTCGACGCCAGTGGGGAGGGGGGAGAGCGTCGACGCCGGGGGTTGTTTCCTGCCATACGTATATTTTTTTTTTGAATCTCATTTTTTTAGCCACTAATTACGAGTTGCCATATTTTCATTTTCTGTTCTTTTTTCTAAAACATTATATATATATATATATACACACACACACACATATACATATGCCTAAGCAAAATACATTAAAAAATAATTAGCAAAGGAGTGATCAAAATATATTTTAATTAGGAATGTCTAACGGGTCGGGTTAGGCCCAAATATCGCCTGATTCAAATTCGACCTGAAAATATTTATTTCGACATGAACTTGACTGACTTGGGAGTTTGGACAGTTCAGAACAAATCGGGTCTGCACAGATCGGGTTGTGTCATCATTTTTTTCATTAAATTCATTTAAAACTCTTGGGTCAGCGTAGGTCAGGTATGATTCGGGCCGGACCCGAGAGTGTGTCAATGCGGGTTAAATCGGGTCGGGGTAAGTTGAGTTGGGGCAGGTCAGATTGATTTTGTCATCCCTAACAATAACATTACCGTGTCAACCATATAAAGCCAACAAAAACAAAACAAAACATAACAAACACAAAAATGAATTGAAACCAACAAATATATATATAATAAAATATTTTCTTCTTTTCTTAAAAACTCTTTTTCTTTTCTTTTTTAAAACCCTTTTCATTCAGAATTGGGTATTTGATATTTTAAACTTTTCTTTAAAACTTTGTGAATCTAAAATCTAATCTCTACAAAATTAAAAACAAATTTTAAAAAACCTTAAAAAAACTAAAATTTAACCTTGAAACTTAAAAAAAACTTTTTCTACGAACCTAAATAACAATTTCTTTAAAAATTTTAAGATAACCCTAAAAAAACTAAAAACTTTAATATAACTACATAAAGTTCCTCCATTTTAAAAAAAATCAAACCTTAAAATAAAAAGTTTAGAATATTCATTTGATGAACTTTTTAAAGAAAGTTAAAAGCTTTTGGTGAATGAGAGAGAAAATAATTGAAATGTCAAGATTCAAATGAAATAGTCACAAGGTTCAATATTAAAACTAATCAGTATGATGTTACACTTAGTCTAAGATATGATAATGTAGATCTTGGCTTAGTAAAGAAATTACTTGTAACCTTTAAGCCACTAGATTGATCTGTCTTTGCGAACGTAATCCAGTATAATTGTGGCATAGACAAATAGTAAAGTGAGGCTATTGCATCTAAGGTTAAAGTTGTTGCAGCCGAGTCATATTATGAGCCCAATAAAGATGGTACGTTTAAAGACAATGATGTAATACTTATAGAAAAAATCAATACAATACCATCAAAGTTTAAAGATATTTTAGGTTATTAACAAATTCAGTTTTAGTTATATCCACACACTTGCGCATACCTTTGTGTGTATGATTGTAAATGAACCAAACGTTCATGAATAAACTCACGTTCAGCTCGATAAAAGATCGTTTATGTTCGTTCGTTAAAGAATAGTATCGTTCGTGAACAGTCGCGAACACCATTGTTATATTCGCGAACATGTTCGTGAACGTTCATGAACAAGTGTTCACGAACAGTTCGTAAATATTGTTCGTGTTCGTAAAAAATATTTATGAACAATAAATTAACAAATCAATTAATATGTATAAAAGTTGTTTTATTAAATATAATTTTAAAACATATACTTTATATTATTATTAAACAAAAAAAATATGCTTTTAATTTATTTGTTTATTATTAATATAATTGTTTATAGATTTTTATGATTTTATAATTGTGCTCGTAAGTATTCATGAACAAATTTGTGAACACACGTTCGTAAACAACATAGTAACATTCGTGAACAGTTCATGAACATCATAATTTAAGGCTCGTGTTCGGTTCGGTTCATTAAGGAATAGTAACGAACATGTTCGAACACCTTACTAATCGGCTCGGCTCGATTCGTTTGCAGCCCTACTTGTGTGTGAAGGTATCAATCATTTTTATTATGATTGTTGAAACTATATCAATATGTAGGATTTCCAATAAGCAGTTATAGGTGGAACAATCATAGACACGATAACAAGTTAAAATAAGTAGTAGGTAAAATTTCAAATCAAGGCTTAATATGAACAAAACCTAAAATTCATATGGGTTAAATACAAGTAGGGCTACTTAAAAACCAAATTTGTGATGATAATGATCTAGCTACTTACTATTTTACACTCAAACAGATTTATGTCTCATAGAAGTAGATATTTGTTTTGCATGAACATCCAAGAGACACAAAACAAAAGTATCACACATATATTTTTATTTTTAAAAAATAAAAAAATCATCATAAAATTTAATATAATTTTAAAATAAATTTCTCAAACAGCACCTATATATTTTAAAATAATTTTATTAATATAAAATCCTCATAAATTTAAAATAATTTAATTTTCAAAAAAATAAAAAAATTTCATCAAACAGCACCTATATATTTTTGCTAACTAATGTATTTTTAGATATTTTTAATAGAATAATATTATAGAATTTAGGTCAAACCAGTAATAAACATGTTACATAGTTTGACACTCACAAGATAACAATTCATTTTAAAAAAATTGGTACATCATTTTGAACGAGTATGATTGAATCTGTATTATTATGACACGTGACGTGTAGCTCGTGTCAACTGTTCAGCTGACGAACGTTGGCGCGGCCGCGGAGGTAAAATAATAGTAGGGGGCAGTACGCCATACATGGGCGGGCGGGGTCACAAATTCACAAGCGACGGCACCGTCCTTATTTCTCGAACTGAAATTCTTATTTTTCGAATCAAAATCCTTATTTTTTGAATCGAAGTCCTATTTTTTAACCAAAATCTCGATTTTTCTAAACTGAAGTCCTATTTTGTTGAACCAAAGTCTTATTTTTTTAAACCGAAGTTCATTCCGAACCGAAGTAAACATGTCATATTCCGCGAATGTAATAATCGATAAAAATAGAAATTAAACTAAAATTTATTAAATTGATTTAAACACGTCATCTGTTGCGAACGCAATTAATAATTATACATATATAAACACATCAGGATACCACATCAATCCGGATAATAAATTCGATAAATAATTCCGGTCGAATATGAAGGGGGCGGAGTCACAAATTCACAAGGGGGCGTCGGCGGCGGCGGCACCGCAGTTCAAATTCACAGGGGTAATTCAGTAATTAAGTCCAAAAAGCGTTCCCAGTTCCCACCACTTAGAGGGGACCCACCAGGTGCTGGGACCTCTATTCCTACATCACATCCCCCAACCTCCCTCCACCCACACACTCCCCCACTGACTGATTCACCATCTCTCTCCCCACCTTCCTCTCCCCCCGATTTCCCAGTCTTTTCGGTTGCGCTTTTACTTTCTCTCTCTCTCTCTCTCTCTCTCTCTCTCTCTCTCTCTCTCACACACACACACACACACACACGTCGTTTGAATTAAAGCTTAAGAAGAGGGCAAACAACGAAGATTCGAAATCAAAGTGTTTTTTTTTTAATAAATTTTAAAAACACTTTATTTTAATTTCTCTCCGCGCTCTATGGTAATGAATGGTCAATGGGGAGGGGGGAGCAGAGCATCATAGGTTTCGAGAAATTTGAGGGTGTCTGAAATTACATTACACGAGATGGCTGCTGCTACGGGGGCGGCCTACATATCCAGAAACGGGGGCCTCAAGAGCACCAGGAAGGGCGGCGCCGGAGGCTCTGCTCTCAAATCCAACTCGTCCCTCGCCACCGGACTCCGCCGCAACAGCACCGGCTCCTTCTCCCGCCCCGCCGCCGCCGCCTCATCCGCCAAGGAGGAGCCCGGAGGTTAGTTACTGCAGTCTCTACCTCCAACGATGCCGTCTTGAATTTTATGTGTTATATGCCTTTTGGTGAATTTGCGAGGGCGGGCCTGTGTTTTTAATTTTGAGTATTTGTGTTATCAGTTAGCGTACGTTAACTTACGCTCTGGTGTGGGTCAATGGTCGGTGCGAGACGAGGGTGGTTTAAGAATAAATGTGTGGATCTCAATTCTCAGTGCAAGAAGGTAGTTGGGTGTGTGCTTTTTTTTACTCACCAACATCCCTGGGGCTTGAAGAATAAACGAGGCTGTAGAGGGTGTTTTGATTTGTGTTAAGCAGCAACTTTTCATTTCTTGTTACCTGCAATTCAAAGCTACGATTAACGTTTGACTGCTAAATAAGTTTTCTGCACTAAGCGTCGCGATTCCTTTTTTTTTTTTTTTTAAAATTCCTGTTCCTGATGATAATGCATCTTTGACAAATTTGAATTTCTAGTTAATAGGGTTGAATAATAAACAAGGCTTAATCATGAAGCGGTGCAAATTTGATATTTTGTTCTATACCCTATATGAGAAAGGGAAATTATTGTTGTTATCTTATAATTTCTCGCCTCTTCGAGTGAAATGCTTGATTTTTTTTTCACATGCATACTTTTTGTTTTGGCCTTGTCCTTTGAGGATTTTCCTTATATATATATGTATATTTTCGCTGAGTTGGTTTCTTTTCGAGGTTTTAGAGGCAAAATAAAATGATGAGCGATTAGTAAAACATAAGGTTGACTGCAATAATCCCGTGCAAGGAATGTTATTTTGATGTTTTTATACACTTTAATTGTTTCATACTGAAATCAGTAAAAAGTTGGATCTCGAAGTCGACAAACTCTTTTAGGTACAAGTCTGAAAATGTCGGCCATTAGCACAAAAGATAAAGAGGAGACAGCAAATGACTAGTAAAATGATTATCACAAACATAGTTAGGCATGAGATAATAGGTACTAGTCTGAAAATGGGTACGATGTGCAATCAGAATAGGATGAGACGTTGGTGAAGACATACCTAGTGCTTCAAACGGGGTTGAGGCAAGGGGCCCAACAAGTGGAGCTCTAGGATGCACGTATAGACCAGCAAGGGAGCAAGGCTAGCACGAGTACATTAGAGATAGAGAGCATCGAGACTGTCACAGGGACAAAGGATACAGGTACATCACACATAGAGGGGGTTTGTACAGGTGCATCACACATCAGAGAAGACGGTCGCTCAGAAACATTGTAGCACACATAATCCTTTTGTATTTGGGAATAGCCAAGGAAAAGACATTGTTCTATGTGGGGATCCAACTTATCACTTCTAGGAGGAAAAAGACAAAACACACATGAAGATGTAAGGATGGAGAAGAGAGGTTTATTATGATGAAGAAGGGAGTAGGGAAATGTCATGTTTCGAATTTCTTACCCGAGAAAACTGGTTAGTGACTTTCTTTGTTCACATCCAGTCATGGTTTGAAGTTGCTGTTGTGGATATTGTAGTTGCAGACAACTTGTCGCATCTCGGGTAAGATGCAATTTTAAGCATGAAATAATATTTAATTTAAAAAATAAAAATAACAGAAAAGTTAGAAAAAAAAAATTAAATCATCACATTAGAACTATTAAACAAGTAAAATAAATTATTTGAATTGCATGTTATGACTTCAAACATAAAAAATCAAGCTAGGTCGACCAAACTCTTTGGAATATCCTTTCGATTGATATCAACTACTCTCATGTTATATTGACCATACATCGATTACACGTCGAAAATCATCCTCGTATCAACTAACTCATGAAGAAAACTATTTGGAGTCTGCCTTTGGTCGACATCGACCACTATTATGCTTGGCTGGTCACATCAATCACAATATCTCACATCGACCCCATTTTGTTGTCTCGACCAAGCCTTCAATCGATAATTCATTTTAGCCGTTCCTTGACCTTTGCTAGCTAACTAGATAGTCAGACTCTCTGCCGAGGCATTACATTCTCGAACTCTAGCTAACAAAGCGATCAAGAGTTCTTGCCCAAACATAAAATACCATATCCATAATTTCTACCTTATTCATGAGCTAACTTCCCAAGTTTCCAAATATAGGTCATTACAAGAAAACAACCTTTGAAGAAAATGGAAGGAAACAAATTAATAACATAAAGTTGGAAATACGATTTCAAGGCCAGTTCTAAGCTCATGAATTAGAGTAAAGCAATGATAGGGCTAAAAATGATTTTGACATCGACTGAGGTTGTTAAAACAACTTTTGTGATGGTTGAACTAAGCCCTGCCTTGATACTATGTTACAAGAGAAAGAATAATGAAACTAGAGAATTTATATATAGAGGTTGCACATTCATGCAGCCTAAACATAAATGAATAGGGATAAGGATGTAACCCCAGTAGTATAAAATTAACCCTCTAATAGGAGGTGAAGAAAAAGCTTCCCAAGTTTGATTGACATCCAAAACACTAGATGTGAAATTTCCATTCAATTCAAATGTTAGTTTTAGACATATCGAAAATGAAATCTAGGTCTAAGAAAATAATTTTAAACTATTTTACAAGAAAATTGGAGATCTGATCATGAGGGCAAATCTAAGCTCATGAATTGTGATAGAAGAAAGATTCCAATTGTGGTGGCTAAAGATGAGTCTTGTGATGCCCATGGCTCTCAGAGTTAAATTCGGTGATAGCCAAACTTGGTCCCATTGTGATACTATCTTACAAAAAGAGAATAATGAAATTAAATGATTTTTTATGACATAATTATTCAGTGTGTGGGCAAAGGGAATATAGAGAGACTACATGTTTATTCATGCAGTCCCAAGTATAAATGAATGGGGTCAAACTTGCCTTATATATAAAGGAGATTAAATTGATTACTAACTCTAACTCATATGATTTTGAACATTTCTCATGATCCAACTGTATAGATACAAAACATAGGTTAAGTCTAGGCATTATGGACCCATAACTTGCTAATAGGTTACATACAAAATGACAATTGATATGGTTTTCATTGTTTGATGCTTAATATTTTGAGTACATGTTTGATGATGGGACACTTGTGTGTAGTTCCTGGAAGAGTTCGAGTAGCTGTACGGTTGCGGCCTCGAAATGCAGATGAATTAATGGCAGATGCTGATTTTGCTGATTGTGTAGAATTGCAGCCAGAGGTATTTGGTTTTTCATTTATAGCATTTCACTATGGAGAAACAACTCACATCCATTGTTTGATGCTTGCATGAACAACTTTGTACTTTATTCAGCTTAAGAGGCTAAAACTGCGGAAAAACAATTGGGATGCAGACACCTACGAGTTTGATGAAGTGCTTACCGAGTTTGCATCCCAAAAGCGTGTTTATGAAGTTGTGGCAAAACCTGTTGTAGAGGTTTGTTTTAATGACACTTTTATCATATTTGTATGTTTAATGTTATCTGAAATAGTGTGTGGATGGTTGGTCTTTTCACTTGATAATGTTATTTTTGTTATCTTATATTCCTCAAAATGATTGATAATGTATTAGATGCTAATGACACTTGCCATAACATTATGTTCATCTTTCATGCGATTATATTAATGTGTTTATTTAAGATACTTCTTCATGTCAGTTTTTATTTCCTATCTTCCTCTTCTTTAGGTTGTGATTGTTTTAGATTCTAATGTCTGCTGTCATAGTGCCTGAATTACTTGGTTGGAATGGATCATATGGCTTTAAGCCTATATTATTTCAGGAAAAGACACGCTGCTAGTTTTGTCTCACATAACAGAGTGGAGTAATCTTAAAAGTGTATTATATGCATGGTTGAGTTTTATTTGGCTTAAGGAGTGGATCATATGGCTTAAAGTTTTATTTTCCTCTCAAATTACAAGTTGAGTTTCCCATTGCTTTTAGCCCATATTATTTCAAAAACAAGCATTTTGTTAGTTTTGTCTCACATTACAGTGTAAATTAGTCTTAAAAGGTATATTACATACATGGTTATGAAGGTAAGGGTGTGCTTGCGTATACATGTTTGAGATTGAGTTATATTTCATAATATTTTAGGTGCTGTAAAAAGGTCTCCTTGTGTCCCACACATTATTTCAATGCTTCATTGGTGATTTCCTCTTATCTTACTTCATGTTGTACATACACTATTTTAGCTGGATGAAATTATATTCATTCATTTATTTATTTTTAATTATGTGGGGTTCATAATTTTACATTCAGTTATAGCCAGACCAAGTGTTGAATTTTCTACATTGGGATTTTATGCCCGTGTGTTATATTCCATTGCAGAGTTGGGATGAATCTATATTCATTGCTTTTATTGTTCAGATATTTTGTGGACCTCATATTATAGATCATAGCAAGACCAAATGTTGAGTTTTGTTCATTGGCTTTCAATGTCTCATTTGGCACTGCAGAGTGTTCTGGATGGTTACAATGGGACAGTCATGGCCTATGGACAAACTGGTACAGGAAAAACATATACCCTTGGCCGGCTTGGGGATGAAGACACAGCTGCTCGTGGAATAATGGTGCGTGCAATGGAGGATATTTTGGCGGACGTATCTCTGGACAGTGATACTGTCTCTGTCTCTTATGTCCAGGTTCTTTGTCAACTGCCCCTGGAACAGATCTTATTTATGATATGTTTTTCAACCATATTATTTGCTTTGTACACTGTCAACTAGTTTATAGGTTTTGGCTTTGGCCTAATCCATATTCCTTACCGCCTTTGCAATGGATTTATGTTTATTTGGTTCAATATGTATTCAACAATACAATTTGTCTCACATTCTTGTTGTTGAAATAAATGCAGCTTTACATGGAAACTATACAGGACCTCCTTGACCCCTCTAATGATAACATATCTATTGTGGAGGACCCCAAAACTGGAGATGTTTCATTGCCAGGAGCTACCCTTGTTGAAACCAGGGACTATCACACTTTTGTGGATCTACTGAGATTAGGGGAAGCTCACCGTTTTGCTGCAAACACAAAGTTGAATACTGAGTCTTCTCGCAGTCACGCTATTTTGATGGTGGGGCATCCAAATTTGCTAGGTGTTTGCCTGAATTTGTCTTAATGTATAATTTGTATTTTCTGGTGCAATAGTAAATAAAAAATAAAAAATTGCTGCTGCAGGTGCATCTTAAGAGGTCTGTCAATGGAAAAGACTTGGCTCTTTCAAATGATAATAGTAGCTCCCATATGGCTAAAACATTTAAGCCTCCAATTGTGCGTAAGGGGAAGCTAGTTGTTGTAGATCTTGCAGGTTCAGAGCGTGTATATAAGTCAGGTGTGTTCAGACTTCACCGGAATAATTAGTTCTTCCTTTCTAAGGAGGGGTGTTATGCTGGTAGGAAAAAGTTTATTCTTCCAATTATCATTGACATTTACCTGTGATGGCTGTGTCATGTTTTCCTTTTTAGCTAGTTCCTAGATTTAGACATCTGATTATGTGTTGATGGTACTTGTTATGTCACCTATAACATGTATATTTGGGATAATCGTTTGTTCGCTCACGTGTCTATTTGAGTGTAAACATGGTTTGAAAGTGTAAAAGGGCAGTTTTCATTGTTAGGCACCTTGCATTCTATGACCTAATTGTGAATTTGTGATAAAAACTTGAACTTCTGTTTTTTTTTTTAATCAAAGCTTCGTCTTATCGGGTGATCTATAAAATGATTAACACCTACCTTTATTCCAATCAAAAACATAATGAACCATTCCCCTGTTTTTTTAATAACATGTGTTGGCATTTTTCTAAGATATAATATAAATGTTTCAGCGATGTTACTTTTTGGGGTTCATTTTTTCCTTGTTTGGCAGGGAGTGAGGGACATACCCATGAGGAAGCAAAGTCAATAAATCTCTCTCTAAGTGCATTAGGAAAGTGCATTAATGCTCTTGCAGAGAATAGTGCACATGTTCCAGTTCGCGACTCAAAGCTTACAAGATTACTCAAAGATTCATTTGGAGGTAATATGTTCTCTCACTCATATGTTGAGGCTTCGAAAAATGAACCTGCTTCTGTGGTTACATTTTTAGCACTTAATTTGGGGTCAAAGTGACACTTGTAAAGAAGAGGTTGGTTTTTTCTATCCATTGCTAAATTTTCTTGGCTTGTTTAGGCCCAACCTGTGAGTATCCGATGGCCATAGTTTTTTTATTAAATTATACATTTTTAATGTATATAGTTTTTATTTGTGTAAATAATGCACATTAGTGTATAAATTTGGGTGTTAAGAATGTCTCTTTAATTTATAAAGGAGATATATGTATCAAACTTGTTCATTTTTATTGTTAGGGACAATATATATATTTATTTTTCTTCAGCCTTTTTATATGAGATTTCATTATCCTACATTGAATTAGACATAAGTTTTTTTTTAGCTTTCTTGAGTTTTTATTATTGTCATTGGTTGTGAGTTCAATTTAATAATTTTTGAATTTTGTTTCTATTGTTTGCTTGATTAAAAATCAATGTGTTATATATTAATTTTTTTTATTTAAAAAGTATGACTACAGTGGTGGGTAATGGGTAAATTGACATCTGTAGATGCAGGTACCCAACTCATTAATGTTAATAGGTAAAAGGTACCCATGGCTAGCTGGGTACATATTGAAATTGGTACTTTTGTTTTTGTTTATTATCAAGCTTTTGTTAAATATAGGAAGCCATGGTGGCTACTTTATATGAAACATTATAGTCTAGCCAGTGATGGGGTTTTCTGAATCCAAATTATAGGGTAATACAGAACTTAAACATCAACAAAAGATAAAAATATGATAAATAGGAATGTTTCATCCACTTGTTAATATTTTGGATATACACATATACACCGCAATTTGACCTTTGGTCTTATAACAATTAATATTTAGGAAAATTAAGAGTTTTATAACAATTAATACAAAAAGTATTACAATAATTAATACTTAAAAAACTAAAGAACTTTACAATAATTAATACTTTGGAATTATAAATATAAATATAAATAATAAATACAATATGAATAGGGTTGTAAACGAATCGAATCAAACTGAACCGAGCCAAGTAGCAAGATGTTCGAATGTATTCATTATTATTTATTAACGAACCGAACCGAACACAAGCTTTAAACTATGATATTCACGAATGTTATTTTGTTCTTCACGAACATGTGTTCATAAACTTATTCACGAACGTTTACGAATATAATTATAAAATTATAAAAATCTGCAAAAATAATTTATATTATAAACTTATCTAAAAAATTACAATTAATTAATTATTAGACCATCTTATCTTTATTTAATATATTTAAATAAATATTTTATGTAATTTATAAAAATATTATAATAATAGTAATAATAAACAAATAAATTAAATTTTTTTTATTTAATAATAATATAAAAATATATACTTGTTAAATTATATTTAATAAATAAAATTTATATTTGATAAAATAATTTTCGCAAATATAGACGATATTCACGAACTGTTCGTGAACGTTCGCAGACGTATTTACAAATATAATAACAATGTTCACGAATAATATTATTCTTTAACGAACGAACATAAACGATCTTTTAACAAGCCGAACGCAAGCTTGATCATGAATGTTTGATTTATTTATGAGAAATTAAAGAATTAATGAAATAACTATAATGCAGATTTTCTGGTTGTTCACACTAGTGAATCTGACTTAGTTAATTTAAATAATAAATACAATGTTGCTCACATTAGTGAATCTTAATTTGGTTCAATTAAAAATTTATTATATCTTTCTTGGTCTTTCCTTGTTGAATTTTAATTTCCTTTTGATGATATGTATTCTGGTACTAATTGCAAGAGTCAAATATTAGATTTGTTGCACAGAATTACGGAAAAATGGGAGTTGAAAGATTGGTGACTGATGAGTACACCAGATTGATTTTTTTCCTTCATATATTTATCACTTCTCAAAAAAGAGTTACAATAGATATTTTAACACAGAAAGTATAGGAAGCAGGTGCGGCTTATTGTAGTATTGGTGATTGGGGTATACGGGGGGTAGAATCCTAATGAGCATTGGCAAAGCTTGTTTTTGATATAATTTCTTAGACAGATGCTATGAATTGATGGGTTTGAGCCATGGAACAATGACAGATATCATTTGTACTTTTTGAGGGTAGTTTTTTTTTTTTTTGAATTTATTCATTCGATGGAACAATCAAATTTTTTTCATGTGGAGTAATGTTCTTTTCTACAGGTGTATTTCTTTTAATGAATACACATTTAGTTTTCCATGGACATCAAATGTCATTGACTTTCTGACTTAACATTATTTTCTTTTGAAACAGGCACAGCAAGAACTTCACTTGTTATTACTATTGGCCCATCCCCGCGTCATCGAGGAGAGACAGCATCTACCATACTGTTTGGACAACGGGTGGGTTCTGGTGTGTGTTTATATTTTGTTTTATCTGTCAAGGGATCTCAGATTTTGAATTGTATGCTATGATTGTTAGCATGCCCTTGTCCAAATTTGTGGTATGTTGGATCACGGATGACTTCTTTTTTGCAGCCTAACAAGTGTGTTGTACATTAGAATGTAGGGTAATGGAATCAAAGATTCCCAAGTTCATTCCAATTCCTGTGTTTGGTTAGACAAATCCACCCTAATCAATAGTTGATTTAGGAATTTCAATATTATGAAAACCCACTTTCAGATTTCCCTCTCCCAGGGCTTGATTGATTTCCTCCTCACCCAAGGGAATCAGTTTCCACACACTGACTGCTCTTCTCAAAAAATCAACCCCATCATCATCCGCTGTTGCTTGCTGTCTCTATTGGTCATCCAATGCAGCGGACCACCACCAGCCTCCCACTGGTATTAAGTTATTAACCTCCAACCACCACCTTCATCACCAAAATTTGCTGATCTGAGCAGCACTGATGCCATCACCACACTCAACTGAACCCATGGGTGAAGAACTGAAGTTGTTGGCATGAGGATTGCATATGCTACTACCACCACCCTTACAATGCTCTCTTTTGGATTATCAAAAGGCCAAATTTTGTATCAACAAGCTCAATGAACTCCCTACATGGAGCCCACTTACCGCTGTTGCCACAGTAGATGACAGTGATGAGACCATGAGCTAACACTAGCTCTTTGTCCACAGCGGCATCAATTGGGAGCATGATTGCCTGTTTCTAATTATTTTCAATGTAATTTCAGATCTGAGCATAAGGTCATTTGGAGCCAATTCATCGATGCACTTAGATTGGGATCATATGGTCAGATTTTCTGCCCAGACACTTTAGTTTGTGCATTGGAGAGAGAAGGGAGTAAGGCGTTATTGGAGGCTCACAACTGGAGATATGATGGGGATAATAATAATAAAAATAATACTAATGATGCTGATAATAATTATTATTACAATAATCTAAGAAAAATAATAGAGATAATTTAGTGGTTTGATAGAAAGCTCACTTCATTCTGTTGATTATTTCTTTGCATATCAAACATAAGGTCATGATGTCAAAACCCCCATCATATTATTAATCACATTCCCTTAATGAATAAATTTATGCCTGATTGATTTCTGTTGTGTACCAAATGTGAGCTAATTCCTTGAACTTCGTTGCAATGCCAGTTAGAATGGTCTTTCTGGATTCTTTGTTAAATTAGTATGTGATTACAACAAAATTTTGTTGCATTCATTAATCTGATAGCCTGATGCTAAAAACTCTCTGGTAGGCTATGAAGGTGGAGAATATGTTGAAATTAAAGGAGGAATTTGATTACAAAAGTCTGTCACGGAGGCTTGAAATTCAGGTGGACAAACTCATTGCAGACCATGAAAGGCAGGTAAAGGCATTTGAGGATGAGATTCAAAGAATTACCATTGAAGCAAGTAATCGCATCTCTGAGGCTGAAAGGAACTGTGCTGATGCATTGGAAGTAAGTGCAAGTATATTTATTATGTACCTTTAAATGCTTGCAATATATTTATCTGAATCTATTTGTGAGCCTTGTTGTAAGCTATCGGTAATTGTCTATCAATGAATTTGTTGCAAAATTTAATGCTGTGGGGTCAAAATTTTTTATTTCTTATTATATCTGTCTAGGATGATGTAACAGTTGTCTAAGGTATTTGTGCTTGAGTCCCTTGTATACTGTGAGAACTCCATGGATTTGATTCCACTCTTCTAATCAAGTTTATTTGCAGTTTGTATTATGGTTTCTTATTGCCTTAATTTTATTGGTTAATTGGGCCTTTTCTGAATTTTATGGACACGTTGTAGGAAGAAAGATTGAAATATCAAAAAGACAATATGGAATCAATAAGAAAGCTGGAGGACCAATGGACAAGGAATCAGCAGCAACTTCTTACTGAGGAAATACAAATAAATGATGAATTCAAAAAGCGATCTTATGCTGAGGTAGTCTTAATTTTTATGCTCCTTATACTATAATAATAATAATAATAATAATTATTATTATTATTATTATTTGCATTGGGTTTCTAGATTGATTAATTGTATATTCCATCATTTTGGCAAATTGTTATTGTTTGGAAAATTTTTACTTAAATTGACTTTGGAAATTTGATCCATTTTTTCCCTTTTATTGGGATTGTATTGTTGAGGAAGTTACTGATTTAAACACATCGGTTCAGCATGAAAATGTTTCACAAAGAGCTGCTGGAGAGGAAGTTAAAAATCTTAGAAACGAAATAATTCAATTGAAAAGGTCAGAGGTACGTTTTATTTTTTTCTTGATTATAATATATTCTTTTTTACTGAATTGGTTTTTTTTTGAAGCAGCACTCTTTTATCTATTTGCATTGTCCAAATATATGCAATTAGGATTGTTCTTGCATAATGCAGTACCTTTGGTGTACCAGGCAGCAGGGAAATCAGAGATCCTAATTCTTCGCAAGATGCTAAATGATGAAGCATACAAGAAAGAGAAACTTGAAGAAGAAATAGCCATACTGCAAAGCCAGTTGTTACACTTAAGCTTTGAAGCTGATGAGGTTTGCTGTCTAAGTATCTTAAATACCTTCATTTAGTTGCATTTTTGCCATTTTCCATGGCATACCATCCTGTTATGCATTATGATCAGAACGTGCTTTGGGAAATGCAGATAAGAAGTCCTTTTTGCTATTATTTAATGGAAAATCCCTGACTCTCTGCCTCTTTTCTTTATCTTAAGTGCTAATCCATTATTGATAAGATGCAGGCAACTTAACTTGGAAGAGGGATAATTTATTAGTTTCCCAAATTGTAATTATTGATCAGACCATGTCTGATAAATGAATTCTATTATTGAAAACAACGAATGAACTATGTTTCCATTAGTGCCTTTTTGTATTGGTAGAAGCACATCACAGAGCTCTTTTCTTATCATTACTCCATATCTAATATGACCGTGATTTGGATTAAACCTAACATGAACTGTGATATTGTTATTATTATTTTTATTATTTACATATTTTTGCCAAAAAGAAAATTATTATTTACATATTGTATATATAATAATACTGTGTTGGATTTTATATCAAGTTACCTCTGTTGGAACATGGCCCTTTTCAAATTCACTCAGCAATCATGTCTGTCTGCATGCATGGCCATGTGCTGCGTTTTTATATCTAAAATTTTTATCCCTAGCTTACATAATATTTGTGTAACAAATATAGACAAGAAGAAGACTTGACAGAGGTGGCCATGAAAATTCTGTTGGTCTGGACTCAATCATGCCCCAAGTCAGACAGCCACAGCTTATAGAGCCAGGAAATGGGGAGAAGGTCTCTGTAGCCAAACTTTTTGAACAAGGTAATGAATTTTGACCGCCTTTTCTGTCTTTTGAAATGGGATTATGGCATACATAGCCAAGAGGACTCGTCTTGTTGCTTCTTCCTAATAATGTTCTGTATTCTTACAGTGGGATTGCAGAAGATCTTGTCACTGCTTGAAGCTGAAGATGTAGATGTTCGTATTCATGCTGTAAAAGTGGTGGCAAATCTTGCTGCCGAAGGTTTGTAATTACTATTTTTCTAATTTTCAATTTTGTTAAATTGTTTGAAACAGTATTATTGTGATTAGATTCTCTGAAAACTTTTTTATTTTTTATCGGCTGTTTGTTGGTTTTATTTATGTGGCAGAATGAGCTTAATTTTATTTCAGAACTCCAACTTCAGAGCATTATAATGTCATTTATTTTCTGTTTGGATAGGCATTAAATTTAATCTTGAGAGAATGGCACACAGTTTCTTAATGCTTTTAAGAATCAAAGCTTGTTTAGTTAAACTCTTGCTATATAATTACTGCAGTTGGTAGACAATATTAAGATGCTTGAGGGGAAAATTAGATAACAATCTTTAAATTGCTTAATTTTCGTGATTTAATTGCCAATCATATACAAATTCATATGATTAAATGATGGAAATATATATCTTTGATTGAGTGAGCAATGATCCTTTGGAGAAAGGTAATAATTATTTACTAATCTTTACTACATTGGGGACATCAATTAAATAAAAGGGTGCCATTGAGGGCAACTTGGTTTGCAATCTACTGCAGTAGTATTCTTTAACACAATAGACATAACTACCAATGCAATGTTTATGTAGAACCCTTTTTAATAGTATCAATTATTATTATTTTATTATTATTGTCATTATCATTTATTCCTTGATATAACAGAGTCCAAATGCCTGGGAAAGATAAGAGAAATGAGCATTGAATTTAGCGTCCAAACACTACTTTGTGGATAGTTGAACCTTTCCCCTCCTTGACGAGAGTGATCAAACAAAGCATTGTTGTTTGCCTATCATCATCTCTACTGTGAATTGGAAAAAGTAGCTTAAAGTTTAGTTTTTACAAATCTTCGTGAAAATGAGGAAAAAGACAAAAAAATGAGAGATTAAAATTATTTTCTTTATTTGTTTATATATTTACTCCTATTTTTTCTTTACAATAGGATGCATCAAGGATCAACCTTGAGTCTTTTTTTCTTTGCAATTGTGCTGAATAATAAAAAATATTTGTGAGGATATACCGTAATATATGTTGTTCGTTGATGATATTGTTTTGATCAATGAGAATAAAGAAAAGGTTAATAAAAAATTAGAGTTTGTAGTGACAAATTATGGAGGCTTGATCTTTTAGCTTAAACGACTGCAATGTAAGTTTCAGAAACGAAAGAATAATGAGTGAAAGTATTATTGCACTTGATGTCAAAATATATCAACCATAAAATATTTTAAGTATCTAGTGTTGTTAATTCAGAAAATTTGATGGTGATGTAACCATTGGATTAAAGTTATGTGTTGAAAATTTTGTGTAACCAGAATATGTCACTAACGAAAGTTTTATAAGACAGTATTAGATCTTTTTTTGTTATATGAAACAAAATTTTAGGCTAACAAGAAGTTGTATGTATATAAGCTTAGTGTTGCTGAGATGCGAATGTTACGATAGGTGTATGGTAAGACTAAGATGAGCAAGATTTGAAATGAGGATATTTATTGTGTCGTTTTGTTGGAGTAGCTCCTAATAACTCAATAGATGTACTTATTAGGAGGGTGGAACAAATTGACATTGAATGAAGTAAAAAATTAACGGAAAAACTAAAAATGACTTAGTTGGAGATGATAAAAATATTTGAGATTGTTAGATTTAGGAGAAAACATGGTTCATACAACAAAAGATGACTAATAGGTCTCGAAAAGAAGATCTGTTTTTTGGATCACTTTTTATTTGTCTTGGTTCATATAACCGATTTTACTTTATTGGAATTATGACTTGTTGGTTTGGTTTATTTGTATATATATTTATTTACTCATTTCTTTGCATGTTAGGCAACCTAGATATCTTAGTGTAAGATAATTACATCGACACTGATAATAACTTGACCTGTATGCCATTCTTCAATGATGATACTTCCCACTTACATGTAGAAACTAATCAGGAGAAGATTGTGGAAGCTGGTGGTCTTACATCATTGTTGATGCTTCTTAGAAGCTCTGAGGACGAGCAGATACACAGAGTTGCAGCAGGTGCAATTGCCAATCTTGCAATGAATGGTAAATATTTATCTGACTATTTGTAGTTTGTAGAAGATTTTTTTTTTTTTGGGGGGGGGAAATGTGATTGTCGTGTCCATGCAGAAAACAATCAAGAGCTTATAATGGCACAAGGGGGAATTGGTTTGTTGTCATCAATAGCAGCCAATGCTGATGATTTTCAAACCCTTCGGATGGTTGCTGGAGCCATTGCTAATCTTTGTGGCAATGGTAAGTTGCCTGCCTCTCCTCTCCTGTTGTATATTATTTTTGCTAAACTAGTTAGTTTTTATTGAGTTCCTTTGAAGTGGTATATTTAAACATGAACTCAAAAGAAAGAGGTCATGACAAAAAGATGGATAAAGAGAGAATCAACTGGAAATTGTACAAGTCATTGCTTAAATAAGATTCGTTTAGGTAGCTCGTGCCCTTAGGCCATGTGCGTAATTTTATGTGTTTTTTATGAATATTGTTATTGCATGAGTTTTCTACCATCACAGAACTTATTAATTATTATAGTCATATCTTTAGAGGCATTGTTTAAATGTTTGAGTGTTCACAGCGCTTTGTTTAAGCAACTCATGAAAATGTAGGGAAATGGGTGCTTTCCCTATGTCCAAAGTAGGTATTTGTCTTCTTTCTTTTCAAGCATTATGTTTTCTGCTCTTTAGTAAGTGATGGCCAAAACAACTTATGTTCTTTTCCCGAAGTGATGATATTAACATTTTGTTTAATATTTTCTACTATCTCTTTGTGAATATAAATTTAAAAAATTTATTTTGGACTTTAATTGGTTCTTTGTCATATAATAATATATAGTTGTAACTTGTATACTATTTGTCATGTAATTTTTTGTGCTTTATATTTCCTTTAATTAAATTATGCTTTGTTGTCATTTTAAACTCTCCTGAACGGCTTTAGTTTGTTTTGACAAATTTGATTATAATATTAAAATATTTTACTAATATTTTTCTGACAAGCATATAGTAAGGAAATTAAAGATGTCACGTAAATAGATTTTTAGCGCAATTAAAATTAATTGGCAATTACATTCTAAAGAAAAAAAGTCACATTATTACAATATAGGCGATAAAGAAAATTTTGACTACTTTTCCGTGATTCTTTTTAATATGAAAGACAGTTATTAAGAAATTTTAGTTGAGTTAATTTTGTTTAATTAAAGTATTTTAGAAAAATTAAAATTGTCAAATATGAAGTGTTTTAACATTTACTAAATGGAATAAAATTTATAGAATAAATAATAAAAAATTATTATAAAGTTGGTATAAAAACTTATCTGTTAAGTAAATATGATATTTGTATATATGTATATATACATATGCATAAAAATTTCAGCTAATACATATTTTATTGGCCAAATTTTGTACCTAGAATAGCTCACCTTATTTATTTATTATCTATTATTTATATTTAGTTACTTTTTTAATATTATTTTATTTAGTTACTTTAGTTATGAGTTTGTATTAGTTTTTCTTATCAAAATTATATTTATTTATTTTTTGTAATTTAAAATTATGTTGGCCGTATATTTTTTCTGTTTTTAGTTGGGTGACAATTTATTTCTTTTGTTACATTAATTTTGTTCAATTCGAATATTTTAGCATATCAAAAAATATTTTTGTTCAAACTCGTTTTTTATATTATGAAACATTGGGCTTTTGCTCCCTCTTTTAACACATGCCAAAAAAGTATATTGAGTTTATACTTTTTAACACATGCCAAAAAGTGCAAGTTTTTAGAAAACGTTTCACTCTTTTATTCACATGAGGACATGCAGAGTTTAGTAACTTTAGTTATTATTATTAGATTTTGGGCTTTATTAAATGTTTTTATTGGATAAAAACTAAATTGGTGAAAGATTTATTTTAATTTATCAGAGCCTATTTTTTCGTACCTTTATGTTATTTGAAGATAGGGGCCATGTTAGTAGTACAATTAACTAAATCCGTTATAGTACGACATAGGTTCTCAAGACCACCAAAATGATGGGAGACACTTGCTTATGTTATACTTAGGGCATTCATGTTATGTTTATAATTTCTGTTTTTTTTATAGTATTAATAGTATATTATTTCATATATTTTGTTTATATTTTTATATTTTATTTTTCATTCATATTTTAATTTTTTAAAATTATATTTATTATTGTTTATCTCTTTCGTTTGCTAAAATTTATCATAAAGTACACATATTTTAAGAAAAATATATTAAAAAAGTATTTAAAAATAGTGATTCATAGAGATTCACTATACAATTTCTATCCTTAGATTCTTTTTTGGAAAACCTATTATAGATTTATTTTTATCAAAACTATAATACTCATTTTAAATTATATAAAAAATATAGTTATAGAGAACTTGATAGAAAAGTTGATGTAAATAATCTTAGGCGAGAATAAAGGGATAGAGTTATTTATTAGTTTATTGTATTTATATTTCCTTTTTAAATTATGGGAGCCACTTGCTTTGAGGGTTATGACTTTATGGGTTTAGTTATTGACTTGTTGCTGGTCTGTGCATGCATATATAATTTGCGTTCTGTAAGATCCTAGTAAAGATTTAGGTGTCATACCAGCACTAAAAGCTTTGAATTCAATTCCCCAGACAAGCTACAGAAGAAGTTAAGAGCTGACGGCGGTATCAAGGCATTGCTAGGAATGGTCAGTTATGACCATCCTGATGTTCTGGCACAAGTTGCTCGTGGGCTTGCTAACTTTGCAAAATGTGAATCTAGAACGTTAACTAGAGGTATGCTACAGGCAGACTCCCTTAAATTGGTATATGTATGTAGTTACAGAAGAAATATACAATTAAGTGTATGGGCAACGAGCTGAAACGTAGTAGTGTTGTTACTTGTCTATTTACAGTATGGGAACTCTACTAATTCTAAATCATATTAAAAATCTAACACTGCATTACTGTTGTAGGGAACAAGGCTGGGAGGTCTCTCCTGATCGAGGATGGTGCCCTTCCATGGATTGTAGAGAATGCAAACAATGAAGCTTCACCAATAAGGCGTCACATTGAACTTGCACTTTGCCACTTAGCGCAACGAGGCCAGTTTACTGTTTCCCTTCTGGCTAAAAGCTGTCTATTTCCTAGTCTCTCCCCAAGCTTGTTTCTTGACATAACTTAGACATACATATATTTTTTTCAGAAGCAAACGCAAGGGAAATGGTGAGGGAAGGTGCTTTGGAGGAACTGGTTCGCATCTCGCAACACTGCACACGGCAGGACATCAGGATTCTTGCACACAAGACGCTCACTTCCAGCCCTACTTTCCAGGCAGAATTGAGGCGGCTACAGATTGAATACAAATTTATTGAATAGTCACAGAATAATGGATCAGTAGTATTATTTTATTGCCTCTGGATGGATTAATGTTTTCTAGGGTAACCTATCTGGAATTAGTCCAGTTATTATAGGATTTGTAGTCCTATGGTGAGTGCGGACCCGTTGATATGTTAATGCCGAATTGACTAATATTAGAACAGGAATTGCATTTGTATATATTTATTTCTGCATTGACAGAAAAAATAACAAAGGAAAAAAAAATCATTACCTTTCCTGTTAAGTATATGCATAGTGACTTAATCGATGGGTCAACAACGATCAGATCGGATTGGTTATATGATTAATAAAAAAACATTTTAAGTTAATATATTAAAGATGTATTTTAAATATAATATTATTTATTTTTTAATATGTATTTTTTATATAAATTTTAATAAATTTAAAAAATTTAGTGCATAAATTTTTAATAAAGAAAATTTTGATGATAAAGTTTGCAAGGATATTGAAAGAAAATATTAATATTAATAATTAATTTTAAATTAAAATTATATTATAAAATAAAATAAATATTATTTTATTAATTTTACAAAAGTCGTTTGAGTTTTTTTAGAAACGGTTCAATCAGAGAAATTGGTCACTTAAAGTGCCTGGATCACTGTTTTATCGGACCGTTCGACTAGATCGGTATAACTATGCATATATGTGTAAAGAGTTCATGTTATTGTCATGGAATTGATGTAAATACTTATGATTTATTCATCATTAGTCTTCTTCTCTACGGTGACCCGTCCAACACAACTCTGTGTGGTGTGGGCCACATATTTAGGGTTTCTACGTTGTGCAGCACCACACCCAAGTAACACCGCTAGGTGCGACTGTGTGGATAGCGGGGTCCATTATCTATAAACTACAAACTTGATTTCACATGCGAATGGCTTCCATTTGGGCCAACTGCGTGGAAGACTGTGTCATTAGAAATATTTATAGGCTAAAATGTAATATTCAATCTCTTGTTTGATAGATCGGATTGGTTTTAAATGAAATAATTCATTTTAAAACCAATTCATCCTCTTAGGTTTAATGGACCAAAAATTCATTTTTAATCGCATTTGAATTTCAATATGAACTCCTATTTCTCAATTATTTTTCATGAATAGGATTGGTTTATTTTCCCCAATAAGAACTAATGCTTTTGTTTTTCTAGCACCAAATTTTTGTTTTCTTAGGCATTAGCTTGTAGACCCTAACAAATTAAGTGCTTCAATTTAATTGAGAGTAACCAAGTAATCTACCAACATGTTAGTCACCACGATACAATAAGCTCACAAATTTGAGTATTGATTACTATTAAGATCTCGCAACTTAACTCCGTGTAGACTATTGAGTGTTGTTGGCGTGAAATAATACAAAATACCCGTGAAATTTATTTTAATTAACTTGTTAAAGAATAAGTAAAAGAAAACAAATTAATTGACTAGGTTTAGTTTTTCTAAACTGGAGGATAGATAGGCCAAGAGGCAAACCAAAGGCGTCAAGAGCAAGTTCCCTTCACCTGGCACTTACAGTCAGAGCTGCGTACCCATTGCTCACTTAGAATTCACCTAGGTGTATCCTTCTAGCTACTCATGGCTCGCTTAGAATTTTTTAAAAAGTTATATATAGGATGAGTCTAAAAACTCAGTAGGGGGCAAAAAAAAGTTACAAATATAATTTTATGATAGAGCATTTGAAATATAATTAAATCCATAAACTTTTAAGAAAATTAGTCAAAATTTTGTTGTTGTTTTTTTCTAAATAAAACTAGCTTTGAAACCTAAAAAATCATGTTTAATTTGATATATGTCCATAAGCTCAAATACTAAACCCCAACCCAATATTATTTCAAAACTCATATTTTAAACATAGTTTATAGAATAAACGCACCCAAAATCACAATTTAACAATTGAGCAAATTTTCTTAGAAGTACATTGCAACAATCATAAATAATAAATATCTACATTAGGGACCACAATAGTGCATTATCTAGATAAAACTGAACTCCAAAATTAAAAGATCTATGTCAGGACCTCAATTCCGTTTACATAGTCCACTACTTGGAGTTGGGTTAGATATGATGCTCCTTGTCATCAAAACCTAAGTGTATAAGGTGTTGAAATTGAACTAGTAATAGGGTGGTAACTATATCCTAAGGAACCTTATAATGGGTATTGTTCAAAAATATCACCAGATAAATACAATATATATACCTATATTATCTAAACACAAATAACCATTAAATTTAGGACATACATAATTTCAAAACCTTATTACACGACAAGGGTGGAACCCCAATACTAATAGTTCTAAGGGGCACAACCTACATAAAGGAAATAAAAATTACATCTAAGGAAAAAAAACCACTCAAACTCCATTAATTAGTCGCTAAACACCAGCTCCACCTGATGCATGAATGCCCACACCTAGAAGGACAAAAAACAAGGGTGAGTAAAAAAGAAAATATTACCACACCATAGAAAGAGGAGAGAAGATCAATGGGGACGCACAGGAGAAACTGAGGTGGAAAAACCTTTAAAACAGTCCGGCCGGAAAACCCAAAATCCACTATCTATTCTCGATCACTGGCAGAGAGACTGTGTAATTATCCATTATTACTGTTTGACTTGAGTGCGTTATACATACAAGTAACCCGCGTTTTGTCACGGGCACTGTTGCCTCGGAAAAGGATCTGCTCAGAGCAGTGCACGTGTTTCCCAGCAGCCCACATCATGTTTCTTTATAAATTAAAACCCTAGCTGGAAGAAGAGGACACGTTGCTCTCTCTCACTCTCTCTCTCTCTCTCTCTCTCTCTCTCTAAGGCGCACTGGAAACTCGAAGCCCAAAAGTCGTCACCCTTTATTTTCGCTGCTACTCGTAAATCTAGACAGCTGCCATATGATGCTGCCCCATCCGAAACCGTCGCTACTCATCCTTATGGCATTTAATCATCAGATGTATTTCCTTCACCTTGTCAGTACAGCTTCTCTCTGTCTAGCAGTTTCTCTCACAAAACAACAATAGCATATCAACAATATTAATTTCTTCTGCTATATATATAATTATATATATCTTCAACATGTGATTGTGATCTTGAAAGTACATGTGCTAATTAATCAGGTTAGGAGAGAAAGTGGAGTTAATTTGGATGTCTCTATGGTCCTTAATTTTAAAATGAAGTAGTAGCTGGCAGATGTCGTTTCAAGCCCTCCTGGATTAACATATATTATATAATCCGGTTCAGAATTAATTCAGACGGAATGGATCGAACAGAAGCATGAGAATTAATTAACGATACAGTTTTTGTTCTTTAATTAAAATGTATTGAATAAAAACAAACTCATCATCAACAACCATTCATGAATTTACCGCAGCTCAATAAAAAAAAGACAATTATAACACCCACTCAATCATTGCCTCGTCACAAACATGAACTAATTAGGAAACATCTGGTCTGGGAAAGCAAATAGTATTAATCAAGGGAAATACAAAGTACCAACGAAACCTAATTAAAAAGCTGCGCATGAATCATGATCGCCACTTACTCAATTCATCCACCTAAAAGTGAACCTCCTAGTGTACGTCAAGCTAAAACAGATGAACTAACAAGAAAGTAGGGTACGCACAACACGAGATCAAGAAATCAATCACCCCATCATCTCCCTTCTGATCATCAGTACGGCGGCGGTCGGCTGCCGTTCCAGTAGCCTTCTGCTAGCATAGGAACCGAGTTGAGTAGGTTTGAGGGAAGCCCATGAAAGACAGCAGCACTATTGGGGTCTTCCATTAGCTGCTGTCGTTGCTGAGACCGATCACTGCCTACTCCACCTTCAGGCTGCATCCCCGGGGGAGGCTCCTCCTCCTCCTCTTTCTCCAAGGGGAGCTTCTCGTAGGCGGCATTGCTGAACGTGGCCGACATGATCACCACGGGACCCGCAGCGAGGAGCGTGCCCACCACGATCCCGCCGACCACCTGCCCCTGACCACCGGCGAGGTATATGCTAAGGCCCGTGGCTGCGGGAGGCGCCGGCGGGGGCAGGAAGGAGCCCGATAGGGACAGGATCTCGAAGCGGCCGTGAAGGGTGACGACGGAAGAGGGATACGCCGGTTGCCGGAGGGTGACGTTGGTGACAGTGCCGGTCCCGCTGAGTATGCAGACCCCGCGTTGGCGGCGGCGAGCGAAGTTGGTGACACTCTGGACCACGTCGCAGCCGTCGGAGATCTCCATGACGTGGGTCCGGAGCGCGTTGGCGCTGTCTCGCGTGATGATGATGGGTGGCTTGGGCTTGTTCTTGGAGCCAGAGGGGCGGCCGCGTGGGCGCCGCATGATCTCGCCTTCTCCGGCGGAGGAGGGTGACAGGAACTGGTTTCCCACAACACCGTCCAAGGTGTTACTGTTGTTGTCGCTTTTGAGGTCGCGCTTGGATGAGTTCTTGTTGACGGTGAGACTGCGGCCGCTGCTGCCGCTCTGCTCCTCCGAGTTTTGGTGGTGAAACTGGTGCTGTTGTTGCTGCTGGTGGTGGTGGTGGTAATGTTGGAGGTGGAAACGGGCACGAGCCGTTACTGGATCCATTATCAATGAGAGGCGTTACTGGTTTTTGTTGGGGCTCAGGAGGAGCTTTCTTTTGATCACATGAACAAATCAAGAAACTGAAAGAAAAAGAAAGTGGGAAGGCAATAATGATCAGTAGCATGGAAGCATGAAATCTGGGACTATGGGAGATGTGATGATGTGAAATTGAGCAACCATCTGTCCATCATATACTGGACAATTAACATTGGTCCAAATTAAACCGTTGGATATTAGTAATGGGGTCTTTTGTTGGATTGGATGGTGATCATATATATATATATATATATATATATATATATATATAGAGAGAGAGAGAGAGAGAGAGAGAGAGAGAGAGAGACTTAATTTTGTTTTCTTGTGGGTGGAGCGGAGGCGAGGGTGAGAGAGAGGGAGTTGCGGGGGTGTTGTTGTAGGAGGGAGTTGCGGGGGTGTGAGTGTTGTTGGGTTAGGGTTAGATGTTAGAACGAGAGAAGGGAAGAGGATAGAGATGGGTTTGGTATTGGTAGAAGTTCCTTCGTTCGTATGGCGGTGGGGGCCAAAATGTTCGGAGGTCCCAGTTTCCCAGTCTCTCTCATTGATTATAAATTAATAGTTGTAATTAATTATTAGAGGACCGGCTGCATGTGTTATCACAATAAATAGTTGTAATTAATTAATTCTTTCTTAAAATTAAATTTAATTACCTTTTACTTTATTTATTAAAACCACCATTTATAGCTATGTATGCATCAAAATTGTGACAAATCCAGTTCATAAACACAAAAAACAAATTGAAGAATATATAAATCCAAACACTCGAAATAAGAAGATTACTATCCACGTCAGAGCATCCACGCTAGCTCCATAATTTTTATTTTTATTTTAGAGAATAAATAGTATATATTTTATTTATCCTTCACATCTCATTCTCTATTTCTATCTCTATTTCTCTAAATTATAATTTTTTATTTTTTATTTAATTTTTTTATTACAACCAATTAAAAATACATATATAAGAAGAAATATATTTAAAAAATATTTGGAAGATGAATAGTAATCCTCCAAATATGGAGATTCTTTCTGCAATCTCTATTTTTATTTTCTAAATTTTAGAGTTTGAAGGATCTAATGTAGGGTATTTTTTTTCAAAATTTAAAATTTTCTTTAAATTTTGGAGTTTGAAGGACCTAGTATGGATGCTCTAATTGATTACAAAAAGAGATAGAGGATAACAAGAGAAAGAGATAACAAAAATTGATTTAAATAAATTTTGAATTTGTTTTTGGAAACAGCACCACTTTTAACAACATCACACTCTATTCTTCTAAATTATATATTTTTTACTTTTTATTTATAAATTTTTTTTCATATATTTCATTTACTACGACAATCAAAATATTACATATATCACGAAATATATTAAAAAAATATTTAGAAAATAAATAGTAATTATTTAAATATAGAGATTATCTCTTTAATTTTTATTTCTAAACTCCATTTTGAAGAACCTGATGTAAATTTATTTTATCAAAATTTTAAAATTATCTCTAAATTATGGAGAAATATTATTATAGATGAGTTGATGTGGGTGCTCTTACATCAATATAGCAAACTAACTATTAACCATGGGATCCACTAATGGAAAATTAAGGAAATAAGTGAAAATGTAATATGTGCAATGAATGGTGAAGGATTTTCTAATAGGCTATACTCAAAAGTTTTGAAATTTTTGTTTTGAAAACTTTAATTTAAAATCATAGAATTAAAGAAAACAAATAAAGTGCACTAATTTAAATGATAAAACTTTTAAATTAAATTAAATAGAATTCAAATTATAAAGTTAGGAAAATAAAAGATTACAATAACTTGAATTTAAACTGCAAGATTATAGAGCGAATTGATTGAAATTGAAAACAAAAAAAGAGAGCTAGACTACAAGCTTGGATATGAGTCATGATAAGCTTAAGGTACTCTACAACCTTTCCGTGGTCATGATGTTTCATTCTAATCGTAGATCCTCTTCTTTGGCCGCTATATTGTCTTCTACTCTAACCTACTCTTAAATGTTGGAATGAGATTTTTTTTGTAAATTGATTCTCTTTTCCATTGTCATTCATCTCCTCTGTTTTAAAGCAAAAATATCTCGCCTAATTTCTAACATTTTCTGCATGAATTATTTCGTCTCTACGACTTGGGTCTCATCCCTATGCTTCCTTTTTATTAAAATAATCAAAAATATATGATTTCCAAATATTTGATCAATACCCTGGTTGACAATGTATGGGTAGTGGATAACAACATATCATATATATCCTCAAAGATAGGGTATGAATAGTAAATCAGTTGGCCAAACTAGGTCGTCTAACACAAAACTTTCAAATGAAATGACATCAATTTTATAGTCTCAAGTTACTTCGAGATGACATCTTTTAAGATATACATGTGAGTTATTTTGAGATGGAAGGCTGTTTTGGGATATAATTTTCATCTCAAACCTATGAGATGTGCATTGGGATACTGGTTAGTAAATTACTTTGAGATGTAAGCTTAGTTCAAGACATTAAACACTTGTCTCGAAGTCTTTGGGTTATGCATTAGGATTCCAGCTGTAGATTATTTCGAGATGTAAGATAATTCTGAGATATGAAACCCTTATCTCAAAGTCGCATTGAGACTTTTGTTTTTAACTTATAAATTATTTTGAGTTATATCTAAATAATGCTTTTAACCTATTTTCATAATTTTTCTCTAAACTAAGTTTATTTTATGGCAGTTCATCTATTTTAATCTGATAATACTAAATACCAAAAGACAATAAAATACCGATGATAATTCGTTTAAAACATAAAATGGAACAATATATATGAAGTATTAAGGTTATATACAACAGTCAACAGCCTATGAAATTCAAAATTGAAGAATGTTGTGGGGAGTGTGGTAAATGTCGCAGGGAATTTGGGTCGGCAGAAGTAGCAGCAGAGGTGTGGGGTTGATGGGCAGTATAGGAGTTTGGTTGATGAAGATGAATGGAGGCTTAATGCTCTCTTTCTTAACTCCCTGTGAACTCTCTATGTGATGAAGGTCGTGGCCTTTTATAGGTGGGGCAAATGGGAGGTGGAGCTGCTAATGGTGCGCAAAGGGCAGTGGGCACGGTGCTGGAGGAGGTTGAGTGGAGGGGTCGGCATGGCGGCTGGCGGAGGTAGTGCTCTGCGCCTCTTTCTCTTTTGGAGTACGGCCGGCAGTGGTGGTTGCTTTTGAAGGTGGAAGGTGACGTATGGGAGCCAAAATTGGGTGCATAGTTGATTGAATTGGTTCCCCAAAAAGCATGGATTTGCTTTAATTAACTATTCCTGGGTTGAATTTTGGGTGAAAATGGTTAATTTTTAGGTGAATTTTGACGATTGGGGAAAGGGGTTATGAAAACCCTAATTCGGGGATGCCGGTGTAACCATCTTGAAAATGACATATTGCATGTTCGATTCGTATCAGGTATTGAAATATTACCCTTACACATTCCTCATTGCAAACCTAGCAGCTGCAAAGAAGACCCTCCTTGCTCGTTGGAAGACACAATCGATGCTCTGTTCGTGTTCTCTCTATCTCTCGCAAGAAGACACAATCGGTATTTTCCATATTCTCTCTATCTCTCTCCAATGGGTTTCTTCTTGCATTTTTTTTTTCTCATCTGCATTTTTTCCAGGTTTCCTCCTGCGATTCTAGGGTTCCTTCCTCTCTCTATCTCTCTGCTCTTTTCCAGGCTCGTTCTCTGTTTTTTCAAGTATCTCTCGTCTATTTCCAGCAGTTTCGTAGTCTTTGTGTTTCTTTTTTTCTTCGCCATTCCCTCGTCTGCTTTAATATTTCGTAGGCATTTCCAGAAATTTATCCACTAGCATATAAATTCAAGCATTCTAATCATTTTGCTTATATATATATTATAATATAATAACATATATGAGCAGCAGAGCCCGACTCTGATACCAACCCCGGTGGGTATCAGAGCCAGGTTCTGATATATATGATACCAACATATATAAGCAGCAGATAAAAATACGGTGCTGGTACTCTTATATATATACATCACCCCATATATAAATATATATAGATGTCAAAGTTGAATAAGACATGGAAAGAGTAGAGAAGAACGTCATGTGCATTTTGCTCCTCACTTATACTTGCGACAAATTAAGATAGAAAGAGTAGACAGTAAAAACATTATATGCTGATTTATGTCAGGGGGCAGCCGTGCTCTTTCATTGAATATTAGTAGTAGCAGTGCTATCTGCTTTTCCCAAGGTGCAGCAATGCTGTCTGGCTGCAGATTCTGTGTACATTCAGCTATATCTTCCATCGAATTGATTAACCAAAATAACACTATGGAACTGCATGTCTGGGATATTGTATGTTCTGCTCATCTCTGCAGATTCTATTTATTTTCAATGTTGCTTTTTCTCTGGTGTAAGAATTTCCCACCCAGCAATCCCAAAATTCACAGGTTGCGATCTGATTCTATTTTGCGCTTTCTTGTGTATTTCAATTTTAGTCGTGAGAGTTTTTTTTTTTTATTATTTTGAATGGGTTGTGTTAAAAAATTTTGCAAATTAGCAACTCTTCGATTGTATAATTCACTTTAAAACGTGTAACTTCTTTATGCAGTAGGCGTGATAGTTGTTCTTGCACCGGCACTTAAATTTATTCCACTGTCACCGATTATGGTCTGATCACCATGTGAAAACACTACCAAAACCTTTTTGAATGAACAAGCTTGAATAAAAATTATTTGAGGAGTTCCATCCCTTGACGGATTCAATAGCAAACAAGTCTTGACATGCTCAGGTACAAATATTGGAATTTCAAGTAATTTATCAGTGAGTTCTTCAAAAAGTATTTAAAAGAAAAAAAAAACTGTATGCTTCAAAGGGCTGAACTGAAATTATGTCATAGCTTAGACGAAAGTATTTGTGTAAGCAAGTCCCTGCAGCTAATTCAACTTTCCTTCATAACCGTACCAGAGCGGGCATGACGGCTAAGGAAGATCTCCACGGACCCAAAAGCCCATCAAAGAACTCGGTGCAACCGATAAGAGATTTATAGGAGCCGACCCCTTAAAAGCCGGTCTCTTTGGCATGCAATACACTGATTTCCAGCCCCTGCAATGCATCTTGTAGCCCGTCAAAATGTCTTCTGTAACAGATCCTTAGAGATCCATCCATTCTGGGGGAACATTATTTTTCATTGACTTAGCATTGTTAAATAGAGGGCAACTTTATGTTTTTGTTTTTAATCTATAACGTGAAAGCCATTAGTGTAGTGTAGTCTATACAGGGAGATTATAAAGCATCGTAGAATGTAAGCTCACCTCTAACGAGGGTAGTGGAATTTCTCCCTTCAGGTAGGCCACCATCTTCCATGAGAGTGGAAGCAATGAAAACCGGAGACTGACCAAACCGCTTTTCGAAGCTCTTTTGTGACATGAGTGATGACTTCTCTTGTTCGTCAAAGCCTTCCAACCCTACTTCAATGCCTTCAAGATCAAAGACAGGTCTAGACTTTTTCTTAGAATAGTTCTTCACCCTCATTTTCTTGCCCCTGCTGTAGGTTCATCCAAGCAAACTTTCTCCTATGTTCTTCGACTTTGACTTCCTAGACCCACCACAACAGCAGCAGCAGCACCAAGAAGGCCATCAGTCACATACTCACATGTCATTTTCGGACGCTTTGCAAACACTGGGGGATCATAACCATTAAACAATACAAATGCCTGCCGGTCGAAGACACCCACCGTGCCAACATCTACCGGTCCTTGAATCCCATCCAAGCCTTTCATGTTGATCTACGACCAAGTTAATTAACATTATAGGATGATTTTCCCGTTTCATATATTAATTAGACCTGGGTCCTAAATTTTTAATGTTGATTCATCTCGACTTACGGTCGACCAAATGCACAAATCTTTAGTAAACGTACATTGGTGGGATTTCAGAGACTCACATAAAAGAAAATGATGTTGCGGTTAGCATATCTGTCGTGGCGATCAATACCATCAAACCTTTGTGGGAAATGGACATAGCAAAGCTTCTTCCCCAGCTGAGGACATTGCTTCCCTCACTGCCTGGCTGTTGTTGACATAGTGATCACAATATAGATTCAGTATAAAGCGTGCATTTGTAAGCACCGCGGAGACCTCAACCTGTGAACCCAATAGTGTCAATCTACAATCATAGTCCCTTCTCCTCTTTCGTGTTGTGGAAAAATTGAAGTACTAATAAGAAAACAAACTAAATATTGTTGTGTGATAAATAGAAAAGGATGACACGATATCTCCACATGACACAATATTGTGTGTGCGTAGGGCTGTAAACAAATCAAACTAAAAATAATATTAGAGACTCAAAGATTTGGGTTGAACCTATATTTGTCTGCAAGGATGCTTCTGCCTTTGATAATATTAGATCTTACGAGTCTTTGACTCTGGATTTTTTTAAGTGTTCGTGTGTAGTATATTTCAGATTAGGTTAAGTCATGAAATTTATTCTGTGATATTTGAGTTGTGATTCTTTGCTTTAATGCTTAAAGTGATTATTATGAAGAGTTTACTTAACATCTATTTACTATTCCAGCTATGAATCTTTCATTCTATTCCATTGAGTTGCTTAGTTTGCTTAATAGGATTAAGACGTTTTACGACCCTTCAGCTCTTTAGGTCTGCGAACGCATGCCAAGTCTTAAGACTCTATGGAGTTTTCGACCCTGCGAGTCTTCAACTCTCCGTGTATAATGCTTAGCCGGTCACAATAGTTTATAAGCTGAGTTCCTAATTCTCTTAGTCTTCGACTTTACGGGTCCGACTCTTCGGCTTCGGCTCTTTGCCTGAAGAGTATATGAGTCTTGGCTTTATTGTTCAATATCTCCACATGACACAATATTATCCTTTTCTACACATCACACACACAAATATAGGATAGGATATGTATATACAAAGGGAGAATGAAGTGTTTTGTGATACTTATTTTCAACTATGATCCTTATATATTCGTCTTATTTTATCTAAAAACTATTTTAAAGAGCTATTTTTATATTATCTATTTCAATTATGATCTCTATTTTAGATAAATATAAAATATTTTATTATTTTTTACAATTTAATAGTTATTAAAACTAAAATTCTAGCTGGATATTCATTGAGACATCAAATGGTTTCAGTCTACCTTGTGTCAACAAAGATGGTGTGCAGTAGAGAAAGAGAGGGGTAGCAGATTTGGGATTCACAGTAAGCATCCCATTTCTTAACCACAACAAAGCCAAATACATTTCCTCTTTGATAATAATCAAATTATGAAGAGAACTCAAGATTAAGCAAGATTACTCAAGAACCCACCGAAGCGGGTTAGCCTCCCAAGGACGCATAGAGGCCATAACTTCCCCGGAGTAGCATATTAGCATCTATCTGGCACAGAGGACGAGGCTGGAGCAGAGAAACCCTAGAATCCGAGCCTTGCCACGAGGTCGGGGCATGTAGCATTCAGGGGTTCGGAGGAGGCAGAGGGGGATCGGAGACGACGGCGGCTTACCGGTGGGAGATTCCAATTTCCAGCATCGATCAGAGAAAGAGAGAGAGAGAGAGAGAGAGAGGGGGGTAGCGGATTTGGGATTCGTTGGGCCACTATGTTGCGTTGTTGTGTCGTGTACTGGGTCGGTAGGCATGAAAAACGGGCTTAAGCCCACGGCCGGACCAGGCCGATCAAAGGTTCGATCCATATAAAACCTTTTAAGCCTATTCCGATTAAGCTCAGCCCGTGCAGAAGCAGGCTATCCTATTGGCTTTTTATTTTTGTTTTTGTTTTTTTTCTTATCATTAAATGTCTTAAAATTTTAATATATATATATATATATATTATATTATAAAACTTTAATTGAGTAATCGGACTTCTATTTTATGCAAATAATACAGTTTTTAAAAATACGAGAAAACCTGATGATATATATTTGATTACATATAATATATTAAAATTATTTAATATTATATAGGCAAATATCATAATATTGACCTACTCGTCACTTATTATATGAACAATTGTAAAACAAAATTAAAACTAGTATTGGTTTAATTTAATTGTATTGATTAATTTTAAATTTAAAAAAAATCATGGGCTAGTTTGCAAGCCCTACAGACCCCTTCGGACTGAGCCAAGTTATGTCCAGTCAGGTTAACATCCGGGTTGGCCTGTTTAGGCTCACTCCGTCCATGGGCTTAGTCGGTCCGTTTTACACCCCTATGTGTCAACCTCCTAAGCTTTGTAGGCTTAAAACAAAAATTGGACCAAAAATTCTATTTCGGAAATGAAGGCAAGAGGTGATGTTCCGGCGAAGCAGAGTTCGCGCAACAGTGGCTCTGGGAAAAAAGCATCATCAAAGGGATGAAGAATGGAACAAACACAGAGGTACTCTCCATTAAAATAATAAAATTATTCATAGCAAGCATAGATTTATCGCTAAATCTAGCGAACCTATCAACGAGTTACTTATTTTAGGGTATCATTTAACCAGTCGGGTGGAGTAACTATATTATCTATTTGACTCTCTATGTTAGGGTAAGGATCCATTAGGTAGAGAATTGAAAATGCTCTGATACAATAAATATTTTCATGAATTTCAATATATATGAGGCAAAAAAAAACTTTGAAGGCCTATGTAATGATAAAAATTTTAAACTACCAACCCAAATTATACACATAATTCATAACATTACAAAATATAATAAAATTGCACATCAAATCACGTTTTAACACGTGCAATTACTATCAGAATAAGCTATAGTCAACGTGTCATTCAAAAAATGAAAAAAAAAACTAGTTAAATAGTCATTCAGAGATAAATAAATATTTTTAAAATATATTTAATTGAATTAATTTGAACTTCATTTGTTTCATACGGAATACGTTATCCGAAATTATTTTAAATATTTATTACTTTTTTAAAACAGTTAATGAAATTAAAATCATATATAACAAAATTATTATTTACTATTAAAAAATAACTCTGGAGCCTTGAAATAAATTACTTTCCGAAGATCTATTTTATGCGGGCGCTCTTCTCTCTTTTATCAAATCATCTTTAAATATTGAACATAATCAACATACACACAAAAGCTTTTTCAATTAGAATTATTTTTGGACATATTCCGAATCTTCCAACAACTACAATTGACCTTCAAAGGGACATAAAGCGTTACTGTTGCAATGTCATTATCACCTTAAAGCAACTGTATGATTAATTAACCATCCTTCTTCCCCATATCATTTCTAAGACTTTTCACATCAATAGCTTTTTAATCCATTTCATTTAAATTAATTTTCCCGGCTAGAAATTTAAATGGAAAAGTATGGTTTGGTATTCAAAAGATCACCAGTGATTTTAATCCATTTTCGAAAACCTTTTATACGTACGTTTTGAAGGCATATCACTTTTAAGATACCATATGTTTAATATATAAACTTTAATTTTAATATTTAATTTGAACCATTATATCAACATTTTTGATTGACGATGACAATTGACATGGAACGGAAGAAACGCATGGCATCAGAGCCTAATTTAAACAAAGCACGTGAAAGTGATGGAAAAAATTTAACACTTCGTTTGTAATATGCTAGCTTATACATTTTATATAAAGTGTAGCTTATAACTATTTACGATAACAATATTTTAGACTGTCAATGTTCTATGCAAATTTAATATTCATCGTATATTTTTTACGTTTACGGTTCTTAGAAAATGTGGGCAATAGGTGATGTAAGTTCCACTCTAGAAAAAGAAAAAAAAATAGGGCGATTTGTCGGTGCTTAAATTCACATAGAATCGAATGAACTAATTAACTCCCTACTAATAAGAAAATATTGTGGCATAATTAATGTCGACCTTTCGTAATAGCGTTAATCATTAGGTTACAGTAATGAAATTAACTAACTCCTGCTATGGCCTATGAGTGTGTCTCTCTGTCTCTGTCCGACAATTTTTTTTAACCCTTTTAACGGAAGAAGAGAAAAACAAAAAACAAAACAAAATAAAGGTTCAATGATGTCCTGTCGTCGTCTACAAGGCAACGTACACGACAGGTGGCGCCCACAAGTAGATCTCCCATCGTCCTCGAGATCTCAGTTCCATCATCGGACCGTTGTCCTGTTGACGCGTGGACGATCGCTCGAAAAGTAGTTGATGACGGGGCGAGGCCATTGAAACCGGCCAAGTCCAGATGGCTTGGGGGACCCCCGGCGTTTTAAGCTTCGGGAGACGTGCAATGGACGACTGGGACGCGACGGAGCAGATCTCTCCATGTGAAGCCGCACCTACCAGATCCCACTCGTGGGGCCGTCGGGCTTTTTACTCTTATTATTTATGTTATGTTTCGCCGAATTTGAATTAAATTTATTTTTAAAATATTTTTTATTAAACTTATTATTTAAAACTTAAGTAGATAGCAAAAAAATTCAAACACAAATATGTAAATGGGTCATTGTCAGCCATATACTATATTCACAATTGGTTTTTTTTTTTACAAAGGTAAGGCATAAATTTGACAGTTATAAGTATGAGTAAAAACCGATTTGACTCGTATGCATCCTAATTACTCCTTGCACTTTTTTTTTGTTAAAAAACAAATTCAGTGTTTCAAAGGACTATCTTTTAAAAAAATAAAAAAAAAATAAAGAGAAATAAAATTTATTTCTCCCATTTTCTCCCAAATGAAACATAAACAATAGTATTGTTTGTGCATTTATTTCGGAACCTTGGTTAGCCACTTTGCCATGGCCATGTTCATTGTCCACTGCTATTTTAAGAACTCCACCGCTGGCCAACTCATCACCCATTGTGCATGGGCTTTTGGTGATAAAGCACCAAGAGCGACAAACATAAATATAATATATCTTGTCTTAGATCCTTAAGGATCATTTGAAGACTGAATTGAGCGACTAGTCGTCCTAAAATTTAAAAGATTCAAAGCAAAATTTAAATTAGAACCTTTATTTTTAAAATATCTTAAAATAATAAAAATATTTGTATCTATATATTAAATTAATATTATTTATTACGTTGTTGAAATTATAAGTTAAAAGAAAATATTACAATAAGAAAACATACAAAATATGATAATCATAATAAAATTTATTGTTTTCATCGGTAAATAAAATATAATTTTTGAAATTGAATGTGTATTCTCTATTTGTGCAATCTAAGAGCATCTACTGTAGGTTCTTTATAATTTAATTTTTTTCTATAATTTATGAAAAAAATATACAAAATTATCAAAAACTCATTTACATCAGGTTTTCTAAGAGCATCCACAGTAGTTTTCCTATAATTTAACTTTTCCTATAATTTAGGGAAAAAACATACAAAATCATCAAAAACTCATTTGCAGTAGGTTACCTAAAATAGGGTATGGACATAGGGAATGAATAGTAAATATTTAAATATAGGGATTTACTATTCATTCCTAAATGTTTTCCCTATAATTTTTTAAGATATGTATTAAACTTGTAACTTTTTGATTGGTTATAATAAATGAAAGGATGATAGAAAAATAATATAAAATGAATTAAATAATAAATGTATATAGAAATGGGGAATGAGATGTATGATGCTTTTAAAAATTAAGCAACATTTTTACTATTCATACATAAAATAGAGGTAAAAATAACAAAGAATCCATGCAAAATGATTTTCTAAAAAAATTACTCTAAAACTTTGACCCTAACTATCTAAAACTATCAAAATAGATGTATAGTTTAACTAGACTCCATTTAAGAGAGGGACAATAACGCTCCACCATGACAAGGTTAAATGAGCCGAAGATTTGGAATTTTGGAGAGAGGTGAAATGTATACCAAGACTTATGTATAGCTTTTTTTTTTTTTTCCTTAGAACACTTCATCTTCTAAGGCCTTCGCTGCCCACTCAATGTCAATTTACATAGTGCCAAACTTTCTGCCATTAATTATTTATTTATTTTGGCAAATTTGGCTGCCTAAAACGAAAGGTTTAGAGTGGAAATCAAAATTGTTGCAAAACGCGCTTATTTTCGTCAACAAATAATGTCAACTATTGCATTAATTTTAATAAAAGATAACTTCAAACAAAATTCAATGTTCTAAAATATATTATTTTCAAAGATTTTTTTTTTAAACATTGTGTTTTGGCGTGCTGTTTAAAACCGTTTTTTTTTTTTTGCTATGTTATTTCCTGCTTTATTTATGGACATTTGTTAATATTTATTTGATTTGATTTTATTTTATTTCAAGTGCACAGACTAGATAGGCACTGCGGGTCCGAGTACCCTAACAAAACAAACGTTTTCGTTTAGATTAAAACCCCAAAACATAAAAATAAAGTGTCACGAAAAATACAACGCTATTTCGAATTTCTCGTCAAGGTCCAGCGGTCAGAAATAAAAACCGGAGCCCAAAATGAAGGGTCCTTGTCCCAGAAACTGCGCTTCCAAAAATCCAGATGTTTCACCGTTACCGGCGCTGTCTGCCGTTAAAATTGAAAGTACATCTCCGTTTGTCTGGAAAACGTCAAAAGTTAGCCTAGCCCATCTATAGGTTTTATCCAGGGATGATTGATTAAAAATTCGGACTGATAAATTAAAATTACGTCATTTTTAAAATTTATTTAATTTAAAATTTTAAAAAAAATAATATATTATGATTAGGTTATAATTTAACAGCACATCTAAACTTCAAATGAATTTTTATCATTTTTCCCACACAAACTGTGTCAAAACCTTTTGCTATATGCTTTTCATATTATTTCTCCCCAAGTAGCAACAGCAGGTTGCTCACAATAAAAACTTTAAAATAATGCCCTGTATATATATATATATATATATATATATATATATATATAGCATTTACTAACAGTGCTTGCATTTTAGCCTGTTTTGTTTTTTTGGCAACATACGTTTCATGTTAGCTTTCAAAAACGTGTTGGTTTAATTCCCATGTTTTCTGACCACATATATTTCTATACACAGTCCCTGGCGGGAAAAATGAAGTGTTTCCCGCCAAACCTTATAAAGCTCTGTGTTAACAAAAGAAAGAAGAAAAAAAAAACATAGAGAAAGAGGGAGCATGACATCTTCTGTGTTTGACTGACTCGTCTTTTAATGTTTCGACTAACAGATCGCATCACATGCCTATAAAAAGGTAAGATTTTGGGGCCTCCCATGGGGTTGTATTTGGAGCCAAATCTCAGGAGGTTGTGCTGTTGACTTTACAGCCCTTGTTATGGGACCACTCTTGATCCATCGATCCTTAGCTGTCTCTGCTTGGCTTATACTTACGCACTACTGAGTAGCTTAGAAGGCAAAGGAGGGAGGGAGGGGGGACCAGAGGCCGTTTTGGTACTATTGCACGACTGGGAGACGCGTGCCAGGCTGAGGGCGGTGGCAGACACCGCGGGCGACCGGAGAACACGATATCTGCCGGATTGTTCAGACACAGGTAGGCCACACCATGTGGGCCTACATTATTATTAATCAAGGTTTATGCATGTCAGCGTCAACTGTTTCGTAATCACGCTGTCTTAATTTTCTGTAATGCAACCGAAAGGCTATATAAGCTAAGCCGCATTATATATACTATCCACGCGACAGTGTACTATTTATTATCTTTTGTGAATACACACACATATATAAAATAAATATATGTTTATAGTTTATACTAAGGTATGGACAGTAGGAAGCAGCATCTGTGATATTTTGCCTACTTCGTATATACTTCATACATAAAGCACAACTTTATAGATATCTACACACTACCAAATACGATGAATGTGATCAGGGAAGCCTGGATCTTAAATCTGAGAGAGCCAGTTAATAGAAATGTGTGGACATATGCTTCCACCTCCTTCCTCTCTACCATCATCATCGCCACACATGCACCATGCACATGATTCAAAAAATAGTAACACAAATTAAGATTTTTTTAACCACACCTTAGAAGACTAAAAAAAACATGATTAGCTAATTAGAATCATATATTCATATTGATTAAATCTAAATTTTAAAATTAACTAAAAAAGTAATATAACGTTTAGGGTCCTTGACTTGGGAGGGCGAGAGAACAAGGTCGGATATGAGAAGAGAGGATTGGGGTTGGAACCTAGCTGCTTGACTTGGGAGAGAGTTGCTGAATTGGGACAAACCAACAGGAGGGTATATATGCTGTGTGCCACTGCCACGTGCTAAGGCCGAGGACTAAGGAGGGTTGGTGCCTAGTGGAGAGTTACCAAATTAAAAGAGTTGCCGAATTAGAGCGGGCGTAGTAGGCTTGCATGGGGATAACTTTTTTTTAAAAAATACTAATAATTAACTTGGGTTGTCAACAGAATGACAGGCATTACCCCTTTATCCCTTAATACGTTTGCCTATTTATAGAATAAGGATTTATATTTGTATTATTGAATTAACTATTAAGTAAAAAAAAACAAAAAACAAAGGATTGACATTTCAAATTTATGCGTACTAGTGTTAGAAAAAAAAATCCAATTACGTAGCGAATCATCTTCCTTTTGAAAGCTCACCCAAAATATATTCACTTAATTTACGTATCTACTCTACCAAAAAGAATGGCACGCCGATGTTTTAATGGGCATACTTATACTTGGTTCTCTTGGAGGGGCCAGTCCCCCAAATTCATCTCTGAATGTGATCGAAAAGTTACCTAATAATTTAAATTTGTTAAAAGCAATTACACTACATCAATATTTGTAATGATAAAATATCATGCATCACAGTAAATGAAATACATAAAAAATATACAAGTGGTATAGTTTTGTCACACATGATGCATTCACAAGACAAATTTAGAACATTTAGTTTGTGGGGGTAGAATATAAATTCAGAATATATAAAATAATGTATAAAATTAATTTGACCATCAGTTTTAGTAAAAAAGTAAACATTTAAATAAAAAATACATAAATAGTTATTTTACACTACATTTAAAATTTCAGCTCAAAAATCTATCAAAATGCAAACCCACCGCGTTTGCATATCTTAAAAATTATCTATGATTGAATTTGTATGAAAAGAGGAGTGACAACAAAAACAAATAATACTATTGATATAATGCATATTGTTGCCTGCTATTGCTAATAAAATTAAATAGGATTAAATCCTAATATAGGACTAGAAACAAATAATACTACTGTTATAAATATAAGAGTAATATTACTTGTAGTTCTCATTTTAGGACTGTATTGCAGACCTTTTGTATTTTTATCAGAATGATATAATTTTAATTAAAAATTTATTAATCAAAATGATATCGTTTTAATAAAAATACAAAGGACTTCCAATGCAGTCCTCAAAAAAGAACTGCAAATAGATTTATTCTAAATATAGTGTATAACGTTGTCTTCCAGTCCTAATAAAATTAAACAATATTAATAAACAAAGTGTGTCATGTTTCTTAATTTATGGGTCTTGTTTCGGTTTCTTTTGGGATTATTTACGCAATAGGCGTATACTATGACCTATGGGGTTGATTACAAATGCAAACATTTAATCCATTATCCATCCATCTATCTATAGTCTATTTACAACTAAGTGATCCATAATCAATTGGACATTTGAACCCTTACGGGGATGTTATTATTCACTAACTCACTATCGAATGGGATTTTCTGAACGGTTGCACTAGACCTAAACTGCCAATTGCCTGTGATGTAATGTAAGCCACTGACACAATTAAGCAACCATTAGTAATAATAACAACGCTATAGCCACGTATTGCGTGGAATTAATTGGGGAAGTGCCGAGGTGGTGATTGATGAATTATTGAAAGCTAGTGCCGGCCAGGACTCTAGGACTACTCTGGATATTGCTCAGGCAAATTGTGTTGACGACTACCGTTGCTTATAGCTACAGAGATCGGCACAGGGTTGCAAGCAATAGCACTAAAATAAAATTTTAAGGGTTTCAAATTGAAACTTCTATCTCATACACATTACAAAATAATGAAATATTTATATTTACATATTAAATATGGGACATCAAAATTTGTATTATTGTCAATATTTGATCGATGGATCGATTGAATTAGAACCCTTGTTTTAACTAAAATTTAGAATTTTAGTTGTCACAATTCTTTCCTTTAAATAGTGCCCCAAAGTGTGTTGCTTATGTATGCTAATAATTCTCTCACAAAACTCTAAAATGTTGTCATTTGATAATTCAGAATTACTAGGCCATAACACTCACATCGTCTGAAAATTCTAATGTGTCCAAACATTATCATTTAGAGGTATACAATTATTAATACATCACGCTTACATCATCTCAGATTTCTAGTACCATCAAGTAGTATTATTCTACTAAATAAATATTTCTTTCTAATCACTTAGTGTTTTTTTTTGATCTTCTAAGGAGCTTGAGACGTTATTTAGTTTTCTGGTAAATTCCTTCAATTTTTATTTACTTTCAATCAGTTCCTAATTGGATTTAAAATATGATTATTTTCTAATTTTGCCTATTTCAGAGACTAAGTATAATCCATAGTAGTCATTAATATAATGTTTCCTTGTATTGAACCTCTACCTATATGAAGGATTTTATGTTTTTTAATCTTTGGGCTAAAATAAGCTTGACTCATTAGGATTTTTCTAATGAAATACCTCTTATCTCAATTTAATAATTATAATATGAAAGTTAATATAGCAAAGTATTAGAGTATCTCCAATATTCAGTAGCTAAATTAATTAATTAAAGTTATATTACATTTTTCAATTTATCGATCATTATCATATATTTTTTTTGAATTAAGTAGTGGACCCACATTAACCTAAATCCCTAATGTCAGTGCACTAGATCTACACACAAGCACCATTGAGTTAGGGAGGCGTGCGGTTGGGGAAGGGCCATTGTTAGCGTAGCCTCGTTGCCCACACGAGAAATGCTAGGGAGGAGTTGGGGGTGGTGGGGAGGAGCCGGCCTTGGGGAGAGGGGTGTCGTTGGGGAAGGGTTGACATGGGGAGGAGGGGGTGACGTTGGGGTAAAGGGCCGTGGAGAGTGAGGTGATGTTGGAGTGGAGGGGCAACAATGAGAAGAAAAAGGAAAAATGAAAATGGTACAAACATTATTGGCTAAGTTGGCATAATCAACTAAAGTTATATTTGGCTTTCATTATTACTTTTATTTATAATTTAACTGGATCATTAGAGTAAATCTTTTATTAAATTTAATTTTACCTATAACTTTAACTAAACTACTAAAAATGCTATTGTAAAACAAAGTAAGCCAAAGGCCAAAATGAAAGTAAAGTCTATGGTATTTTTCAGTGACCGTAACATTACGAGCATTTGGTGGAGTGACTTATGCATTTTGTGTATAATTTATATAGTTCTATTGTGTTTTCGGTTTATCTTCTATGCTAACACATACACGTACTCTCTCCTCTCTCTCTCTCTCTCTCTCTCTCTCTCTCTCTCTCTATATATATATATATATATATATATATATATATACACACACACACATGGGTTTGCATGTGATTGTTGGGAAAATATCTATATATATGGTTTTGTGTATTAACCGTGTGTTGGAAAATTGTGTCTTACATGAAAGAAAGATGGAAAAGCAAATGAGGTTAATAAGATAGAGCAGTCTTAGAAGTTACAATGCGTTTTAAAAGCGTGCGGACAGATGTAGCGAGACTAAAGCTAATAATATTATGACATGCGGGCGAGTCTATATTTTGATCTAATCATAACAAGTGATATCAGAGCCTAATTGTCTCAAAAAAAGACCATTGTCACCAAGCAATCAAACTCATGTAATTTCAATTAGGATGTAGACCGAGAAGGAGATGCAAGGAGAATTTCATGCAGCTCATATGGTGTCAGCTTAGTTTTATAGGTATATTTTATGATATGGTTCGATATGTGACAAATAAGATAAGTAAATTTGTGTCCTAACCAACTCTTTATATCTTTTAAGAATTCATCCATTTAAGTGTGTTCTTTCACTTGTAGCAAAAAGTGCGTGTGCGCTGAATAGCTATTTATAGTTTAGTTTTCATGCTGCGCCACCTTGATGGTCTTTTATTATGCTGGTGACGTGCGAGTTCAACTGAAGTACTGGAACAAACCCTCCGTAATTACATGAGTCATCTAATGTCAGCTTGTTCTTATGTATCCGATGAAATCCCCTTAAGTTTATCGTGGTTTATTCTGTTTTTACCAAAAACTTAATAAGAAAGCAAAAGGATATAGATTCTCCTATTCTCACGCTCTTTTGGTGCTTTTGATTATGCTACCGATCGAGATTGAAAGTGGAGAAAATAAAATATATCTTCAAATACATATATAATATTTTATATAATTTTATCGGCTAATTAAAGCTGATAAGATGGTATGCCCACTAAATTACTATACAATAATAATAGAATCACCAGAAGTTTTTTTGATTGAAAGGATGATTTGAAGCAAACTAAATGATTCGGACAAAAAATTCAGTCACAATTAAATAGTTCTCATGCACCCGTAATAAAAGTTATTCATTTCCATAAATTAACGTATCATAATTCATATGCATCGGAACAATAGGTATGTGTGTGTGTGTAAGTGTCCGTTTGATGCTTCTTCATTGATCTTAACGACTCAAATTTGGTGCCTGACTGTTAATGCTAGGCGTTATCTATATAATTCATTAATACACCTGTAAAATTAATTAAATCAACACAACGCACTGGATGATAACTTAATTAATTAATATTTGAAGAGTTGGAGTTCAGCGCATGTGAATTATGAAAGACAGCCTGCAGAGGAGGACCCAGGAACCTTAGAGTAATTGATTAAGCGGAACATGGGTGCGTTGCTCGCATCGATGATCGCTCACCAATCACCATACGTGCCCCTACAAAGTTATTTTAAATTAAATTTGATTGGCCAAGGCCAGGACGTGTTTATTCAAACATCCAATATTGGCGCTTGTGTTGTGTTTCATCGAATCGATGAACATGCGACCGCTGTTTAACATTTATCGCCTTATGCCGTTATTGACTTGCGCTGTTGTTAAAATTTATTAATAATATATTCGCCTGCCACTATTTATATGTTCTTTCTACGTAATATTATTAATTAACGAAAGTAAGTATAATATTCCAAAGTATATTCCATACAGAACACACGAAAGTATATATCACGCGAGTTAGTGTTAGTATTTATTAAATAATTGAAAATAATATTCATTATTATTATTTTTTAATAATATGCAACATAACGAAGTCACGAACGTTATTGTAATATTTTTTTTATTGCAGAACACATGCGCGACCATTTTTAATATTAAATTTGACAACGCGCACTGAAATGACACGTCGGCCAGACGTTTTTGGAAACATATATATATTAAGTTTCCTGTTCTCCACCGCTTTCCGGATTGACGTGTTTCCGACATAAATTATTCAATAATATAAATTTAGCGTATAAATAAGCGCGAAAGCGTTTGTGACGAGTCGTGCGAAGACCACCACACCGTGTCGCGCGCTGTAGAGAGAGAAAGTTAGAGTGAGAGAGAGCGAGAAAAAAGAGGAAACCAGAGAGACCCCCTTGGCTCTACCCTGTTTCCATTTTACAGAACCCAGAGAGATCAGTTAAAAGGCGAGTTAGATCTGCAATCGGTGCACTTCAGTTTGGAGGCTACATTATTTACGTGTGAAACTGAAGTTGCAGTTCTGGGTATTGACCGTTTTGGGAGAAGCTTCAAACCCAAGAAGCTTTTTTTTTTTTCCTTCTTCTTCTCGAGGAGTTTCGATTTTTTTAAGGGCGCGAGGGAATCGGATCGTGTGCGATTGGGGTTGTCTCCTGCTGGGCTTGTGATTTATTTGTCATTTTAAACGAATTCAGAGAAGGGAGGAGCGAAATATGGAGTTTCATCAGTGTCTTGATGACTACGAGAAGCTTATTCATCAGATGAACACGCCGAGGTTTGTGTCTTTTCCTTATCGTATGTAGTCGTAGGTAGTGTTGTCTCCATTAAGCGCTTTTTAAGTCTCTGTCCAATTTTGTGCCTCCCGGCATCAGTTCACAAACTGCTTGTTTGTTTTTCCTTCGTTTTTAAAGGATTTCATGAGACTGTTCTAGTATTTGGTTTAGATCTGAAAAATAGGGGGCTACGAAATACTTTAAGCTTTTGAGCTTTATGTGTTGTGGTCTATGCTAGCTGTGTTCCGATTTCGCTATACAAGTATACATGTATGTTTGTATCGATTTTGTTTTGTCTTGAATTATTACTTGGTCGTTTGTGTACACTATTTTATATTTTCCGGGAAATTCTAGAGGCCTTGTTTTCTTCCGTTAGTCTAGACTTTTCAACGACAGCTGATCCTCTTTGTGTTCAACTGGTATATTTGAAGAAGTTTCGGTCTTTGTTAACTAATCTTTATTGACTTGATTGCAGGGTCGTCGTCGACAATGCGGTCTGCCCCACTGCGACAACTGTTAAGGTGTGTTTCTTTGAATTATTAACGAAAATATTGTAAAATAACTGGCACTTTCTTTTTTCTTTCTTTTACTGATCTTGTTTGAATATGTGGATTTGTTCAGGTTGACAGTGCCCGGAAAGATGGAATTCTTCTAGAGGCCGTCCAGGTTCTCACTGATATGGACCTGTCTATAAAGAAAGCGTACATCGCATCTGATGGAAGGTGGTTCATGGATGGTAAGCCTTTTTATTGATGATTAAAATTTGAATTTAAATGACAAATTGGACTCTTTTATTTGTTAGACAGGAAAAATATTCTTACCCTTTTTGTCATTTTCTTTTACAGTTTTCTATGTGACCGATAATGCTGGAAACAAGCTCACTGACAAAAATGTGATAAGCTATATGGAGCAGGTTTGTATCTATTGAATGTTGATTTGATTTCTAAATTAAATCTTGGGTAATTAAAATATTCAACCGCTGTAGAAGACTAAACATAGGTCTTGCTTGTTTGTTTGTGACAGTCTCTTGGCAGCATTCACCATGTGAGATCTAATAGCATTGATGGACTAACGGCCCTTGAATTAACTGGCACTGACCGGCTTGGTCTGCTGTCCTTGGTGTTTGCTGTTCTTGCCGATCTGCAATGTAATGTGGTTGATGCGAAAGTATGGACTCACAATGGCCGAATTGCCTCACTCATTTTTATCAAGGACTGTAATTCTGGGTCCCCCATCGAGGATTCCCAGAAAATTGACCGCATCGAAGCTCGGCTGAGGAATGTTCTCAAGGGAGATAATGACATCCGAAGTGCCAGAACATCGGTCTCACCGGGAATTACCCATAATGAGAGGAGACTTCATCAGATGATGTATGCTGATAGGGACTATGAACGGAAGCCTGACAGTAATTCTCCAGTTGTCACGGTTCAGGATCGGACTGAGAGGGGCTACTCCATCGTGAATATACAATGCAAAGATCGTCCCAAGCTTTTGTTTGATGTCGTTTGCACGTTTACTGACCTGCAGTATGTTGTGTTTCATGCGGCCATCAGCACCGAAGGGGACCAGGCACATCTGGTATTGAATTCATCCTAGTTGTTGGTCTATCTAACATAAGCAATTACATAAAATCAGTATAATTTGGAATTTGTTGTTAATGACAATGGTCTTTTCTTAACTTGCTTTAGGAATTCTGCATCAGACACACTGATGGAACCCCAATCAGCCTTGAGGCCGAGAGGCAACGAGTGATTCAGTGTCTTCGGGCCTCTATTGAGAGAAGATCATCTCAGGTACTTCTGCTCTTCTCAACTTTCCACTTATTTCAATTTGAATCATAAATTTATATTTGTTTTTGCCAACTGTGTTTTATTCATGAGTGCACATTCTCAAGGCTTTTGGTTCCTTGCATGGCTGCAGGGTGTGAGGCTCGAGTTATGCACCACAGATAAAGATGGCCTGTTAGCTGCTGTAACGCGTACATTCCGGGAGAGTGGGCTAAATGTGACAATGGCAGAGATTTCAACGAAAGAAGATACCGCCCTGAACGTTTTCCACGTGACGGATCAGATGGGGAACCCTCCTGATCCTAAGATCATAGAAGAGGTGAGACAAAGAATTGGGTTGAGTATTTTGAAAGTGAAGGAAATGCCCATTTGGTGTGGGCGTGATAAGCCGGCAAGTGACGAGCCAGCGGTCGGTGTTGGTGGGACAGTGCTTCTGTCTATTGGCAGCATAGTGAGGAAGAATCTATACAATCTGGGACTGATTAGATCTTATTCTTGAAGCAACAGCCTAAAGGCTAGTTGGTGGTTAAGGAGGAATCACATACCTGCCTGCTTTTGGCATATTCTTTGCTTCGGGGTTGGGTTATGGTATTGTGTGAATATTGTTTAGGGGGGGTTATTTGGTTGGTGTAGCTGGAAATTAGATATTAGTTTGGTGGGTCGACTATGTTTTTAAATAGAGGCAGATGGGGACATCCCAGTCCCAGGATCCACCAAATTCAATTGGTTAGATGCAGTGTAGGGTAGAAGAGACGTCGTTTCACACAACACATTTGTACATACCAGTCCTATAGTATTAATTCTAATGGTTGACTTTCATTTTTCATTGCTAGCTGTGTACTTGAAGTTGAAACGGTTGTCAACAGTCAACGCCCCAGTTTTTTTTTTTTTAGGGTATAGATAAAAGATAACAAAAATAATTTAGGTGAATTTATTAAATTTTCAGGTATATAATTGTTTTTATTAAGCATAACAATTTTTTGAGCGTTTTATTTTATGATATTAAAATTTTATAATTTAAAATAATTTATACTATTTAATAAAAATAATAATTATAGTTAGATTTTAAATACAATCTTTACGAACCAATTTTAAAAAAAGCCCTAGATACAATATATATGTATATATATAAGACTAATAAGAGTAATGAACAAATTCATGTTTGGTTTGGTAAAATATTATTCATGTTCATTTGATAAGGAATATAAGGAATAGTGATATTCGCGAATAGTTCGCGAACACTATTGTTATATTCGTAAACATGTTCGCGAATATTCATGAATTAGTGTTCACGAATATTTTATTAATATCATATTTGTGAAAATTATTTGTAAGTAAAAATTAACAAATTAATATAAATATATTTTTATTAGATATAATTTAATAGTTATATACGTTTATAGTATTATTAAATAAAAAAATATTTTTGATTTATTTATTTATTTATTAATATTATTATAATATTTTTGTAAACTGCATATAATAATTGTTTAAACATATTAAACAAATATAATAGTCTAACAGTTAATTAATTGTACTTTTTTTAATAAGTTTACCAATTCTTTTTGCAGATTTTTATAATTTTGTAATTGTGTTCATAAACGTTCATGAACACATATTCATGAACATTCGTGAATCGTTCATAAATAAGAGTAACGTTTATGAACAGTTCGTGAGTATCATAGTTTACAACTCGTGTTCAGTTCGATTCGTTAATGAATAGTAACGAACACGTTCGAATACCATACTATTCGGCTCGGCTCGATTCGTTTGCAGCTTTACGACACTGCTCATACATGAATCACATAAACTCTGTCCTTATCAACTGATCAGTAGATATTTCCACTTTTCCAATTCCTAGCGGTAAATAATAAATGCAGGCTTAATTTTCATTTATCCTAAGTTAATGAAAAGTGTTTTTTCACCAAACCAATGATGTAAATTAAGTCCCAAAATATATTTAGGATATTCTAAGCTTCAACTTTTTTGTCATTATATTTACTTTTTTAAAAGTTTGGACTATAAATTTTAAATATTCAAATATCAATAAAACTCTTCAAAACACGTCACATTCATTTTAATTTGAAAAACAAATATAATTTGAACTCATTAAAATACTAAGATATAAATTACAATTCAAAGTTGAATTGAAGCATATAAGATATAATAATAATTAAGTCAATTGTTACACAAAATGCACTATTTTGAATTACACACTATAACGTTTATTACCCAAATGTTCATCAAACAATAGAAGATGACAAATGCAATGATATAGATTCACCTCTCATTGAAGCTTCTTCAATTCTTATTCCATTGAATCAATTCGAATTTGATGTTTTTTTGTGTTAACTTTCTTTGATGCATCTTGATTCATTACTAAATCGAAGCTTCATACACACTACACTTTGATATAATATCGCCTAAAATACTTTGGGCATTTTATTTTTGTCACATAAAATAATCTACCATCTCTATGTTGTATATCACATAATACACCTAGGATTACTTTCCTTTTCTTTATCTTTAATAGGTTTCTCTCTTTCTATTTATTTTACGAGGCTTTCTGCTTCTCAAGGTCTTTATATAATCTTATATCAAAACTTTTAAATATATTGTCAATTAGGGTTTTTGTCTTATGCCGCTAAAGCTTACTTAAAATCTCAATTATTGAAAATTATAAATGCCATGCAAATAAAGATCTCTATTGGAAAAGATATCAAGTAGGTCTTCTCATACTTTTCTTCACCCATTTCCTTTATTAATTGTGTGTAGGTCTCGAGTAAACTTATTAAATCTCATTTGCTTATTGAGTAGTATTTGAAATAAAGCCTTATTGAATCATTCTCGCTTATTAATTAGTATTTTCTAAATGATGTTTCTAGACTTTCTAATGTACTCTTTTTGAATAATCATTTTGAATTATTTTTGAATAATACTGTTGGACTTTCAGATAAAGCATGTTTGAGCCTTTTTTTATGTGGGTTCAAAATAGGCCTTTGATAAAAAAAGCTTACTAAAATAAATTTAAGTTCGAATTTATTAAGTCTTTCAAATTAAGATTTTGTGATTAAGACTTTGGACTTAAGGCTTTCAAAATAGTGTTTTACCCAAAAAGCGTATTGGATTAGGGTTTTCCAAATAAGCTTGCTTTGCCTTTGATTGTGTTGGCGTTGGCAATTACAGCTTCAAAACTCTTACGAAACTAACAATTTATTGTATGAAAAGATTTTTATCATTTACTAAAATATTTTATTAATAGCATGGTGGCAAAATAGAGCTCTTAAATTCATCTTTTTAATATTTTTTATCTTTAATTTATTGCTGAGTAAATGAATTGGCGTCATAATAATAATAAAGTTTATTACAACAATACTTTATTATTTTATAATCAATTAAATTTAAAAAAGCCTTAAAATGATGAATTTAATCATAGAGAATAACATGAGTGCTAACAAACGACTAGTCAACATGCTAACTAGTAGCATATTATCCCACCTTGAATGTGCAATTCAAAATTTCATAATATATCCAAGAACAATTCACAAGTTTCATCAATATTTTAAGTCCAAAAATATATAAAGCCTTTTAACGGTTTGGAATTTATAAAGCTTAAATAAACAAGGGTACACGTTATATCAATCTTTACCCCAAAGGAATAGTGATACAGATCTTATCATTATTATTCTTCTCATTTAAAAAATCAATAGGAAGGGTGGTAGGGTGGTGGCGTGGTGCACTGCAGGCATACATATGCTTGTAGAATTTTTGAGGCGGGCAGAATATATATTTTACTTATCAAAATATCGAACTTTATACTATTCAGCACCATCACTGTAGTAATGTCACGTCAATAGCACAACTACCATAGTAATACTGTTCTTAAACGGTGCGAGTTTTCGTACTTGTAGGACTCAGTGGGACATTAATTATTTTTCTTGATCGTTGCCTTACCTCTACCCAACACTTTAAAGACAAGCAATTAACACACACACACACACACATATATTTTGTTGGGATTTGACATTTATTAATTTTCAATTTAAAGTTGTTTGACAAAAGACTTTCACTTTCACATTCTATTCTATTCTACGTACTACTAGATTTTTTTGAGGCGTACAGAATATATATATATATATATATATATAGATGAGCGTTGTGATTTATAACGTACAAATTATTTTATTTTTTCGAGACAGTGAATTGTTTCGTGTTGGAAGTGATTATTTTATTTTATTTCTAACCTTTACGAATCTTATAAAATCTATAGGCTGTTAATATTTGCTGATTCATATAAATTTTTCCTTGGTTTAATTTTGGAGAATGGAGAATTAGGTTGTTTCCGTTTTGCGTTATTTTAATGACGTGAAGCTTTATTGGTATTAGAACTTAAAATTTTATTTTGTAAAAAAAAATTATGTTTTATAAGAGTGGGTTCTTAAAATGGTGATTTTTAAAAATTTAATTTCATAAAAATCAGTAAACCAATTATGATGAATTCAGATCATAAAATTGAAAAAAAAATTAAAAATATCCACCAATGTTTCAAATTGCAACTTTAATTCTGAATATAATAATAACCAACGCCCCCCAAAAGAATCATCACCTACATTTTGACATAAATACGAAAAGCGTGAACAAACAGTCCATTTACTTTTCTGAATGGCGCAAACAAAGACATTCCGGGCTCCTCCCCCCAAAAATAAAGTTAATAAAAACAGGTGACTTTCAAATATTCATTTGCCAGCCTGATATGTACATGCTAGGTGGATACGCCGTACAAATTTATGATACCATTTAAATTTTCAACCCCAATTACAGTTACGTCGCCCAAACAATAATTACGTGACAAAAGTGTGACACTCTTTGTTTTTTTTAATGTTTGATATATATATATATATATATATAAATATATATAATTTGTAAATATGTAAACTACAAATATACTATGTAAAACTCAATTAGGCCCATCTAATACAATTTCACTTTAAAAGAGATATTAGTAGTGGGCTTAATATATTTTAACTAGATTTTATGAAAGCTATTCATCTTTTTAACTTTAAAGATTATTATATTTTAAATAATGTTATTATTGTTATTAGGATTTTGTGGATGGAGTTCTACCTCATTTCGCATATGTATTATTATTATTTTAATTAAATTAATATTTATCTTGTGATATTTGACTCAATGAATTTAGCTAGCTAAATGGGTTGAAAGCCAAATTTACTGTAGCTTTGTTGAGACTATGAGCATTTTTAATGTCTTCCATGTTATTTAGTCATAGTTTAACTTTTATTGAATAAATTAAACAAAAGGAAAGTTATTAAATGTAATTTCAATAAACAATCATAATATCAAATAAAAACATGATATATGCAATCGGTCCTTTGATCTAGTATGCTGTCACGATGCGATTATATAATATTATTCTATTAAATATAATTCTATATGTCATGGTATACATTTTCTTAGTTAATACTTCAATCAAAAACTTGATTATTAACTAACTATATCCTGGAGTAATTTGAACATACTTCATGACCGACAAATAAATTTATGCTGTTTTATGAGATTGCGCAGTAAAATACAATAATATTTGAGTGGAATCATATGGAGGCAAGTGAAGTGTGTGTGTGTGTCAAATGTAGTAAGGGTAATAGTCCGCGGTGTCACAACAATCACTAGTCAATTCACTTGCACTTGTGAATCTGCCGGTCATCAGTTGGCAACCTGCAATATATATAGATATATTTCAAGTTGTTTATTTTAAAATATTTTAGTATATCCATACATATTATATCAAAGCAAGGATTAATAAAAATATTTTCAAATAAACAATTTATTCTAGTCCATGAAAACAGAACTGATTAAATTAAATCAGTAAAACTAACGTATTAGATATGATATTAATATGTTGTCATTTATATTGTGTATATAGACTCTTTTGATGCGTCATTTTTGAATAAGTTTTGAGAATTCTATTGTGTGATATATTAACCCAATAATTGTTTCTTAAACGGAATGGATATGAAATAGGGGTTCGAAATAGGGGTAATCTGTCCCAAACTCGTTCCATTACCATCCCTACTATTACGGGCTATTAAGGCGTGTTTGGATCGATCGAATGTATAAAGAGAGAAGGATTTAAACTAGACCACAATGATTTGCTTCTCACGTATCCGGACGAACTTTCCTCGCGGTTATGGGTTGGTTGTTAACCAAAAAAACAAGAAAAGGTGTTGGTGGGTGGTGGGGCTCGACGTGCACCCGACATTTCATTCCACTGCTCCCCTGGCAGCAGCCTCCAACCCATTCCTTAACTTTTGTTATTTTTTTTTTAATGTTAATCGCTCCGCTCGTCGCGCCGTTGATCGATTTTTATACAAATGACCCATCCCTCCTCGTCCTCGGGTGTGTTTTGTGCATGCCACTGACAAACCAAACCACAAACAGAGAACGAGAAAAAAAGAAGAAGGAGAAGAGAGGTGTGCATTGGAGTCGTATAATACGGCGCATTTAAAGGAGTTCCTTTAACACTGTTTCACTACTTTTTTCTTTTTTGCGTGTATATATATATATATATATATATAATATTGGTAAAAATATTTTAATGTTTATATTACTTTTAATTTATAAAAGAGTGGTTTGAAATTCAGTGTGAACTCGATTTATTGGAGTCCTCTTTGAGGGCGGTTGGGAAGTTGGCACATTTACGTCCGAAAATAATAATAATAATTATTATTAAAAAGAAGAAGAAGAAGAAGAAAAAAGTCATTGGGAGGAACGTGCCGGAAAGTGCTCCGTGCAAGGCGGAGAAGTCCAACAAACACCCACACAGTGAGTGACACAGCTACTGCCTGCCTGCTAGCTTAGGTTAGGTAGGTATAGCCAGCTGTACACCAGCTCACCTCACCTCACCTCTCTCTCACCTCCCCCTGCCACCACCTCAGACCGACCGAAGGCGCAGAGACAGACAGTAGACAGGCCTCTGTCAGTGATAGCGATGGATGACGAGTCCGAGGACACCGTGCTTTTCACCTTCCCTTTAAAACAACAACAATTCACCCACCAGGCACCAGGCACACCACCACCTTCCTTTGGTAGCTGTCCACCATGACTCTTCTTTTTTCGTACAATTGCTTTTTTTTTTTTTTTTGGTCACGCGTTAGTTATTACAGCGGCATCCGCATTCATAACATTCCCCCATACATCAACGTATCTATACATATTACGCGTTTGAAACACTGGCATTCGTAATTAATTTATTTTCCCCTATTCCCGCAAATAAAGAAAGAATAAATAAATATTTAAACTATAATATTTTAATCAAATAATATAAATACATTCTCAAAGACTAAAAAATACGTTATAAAAAGTTGGATTATTAAAATAACAAGATATATATTTATGTTATTTTGAAAAATTAAAATTGAGTAAACTATTATGATTATTTACTAGTGAGCAAGCAATGAAATAGGATCTGAATTCGCTCGTGAGTAAGGGCACGTTTGATTAGGGTGTTTTCTATTTTCGTTTTCAAAATATAATAATTATTTTCAGATATAAAAATTAAAAATTAAAAACAACAAAAACTTATTTTCATTTTTTATGTCCTAAGAATGAAAATAATATTTTATTATTTTCAGTTTTATGTTTTTTTATACCCCAAAAGCAGCTATCACATTTTGAAAATGAAAACAAAAAACAAGTGAAACAAACATGTCCTAAGCTTCTGCTCACCAAGTCGCAAGTAATCATTTGAATGATGACACAAACAAAATGTCTAGATATGTGCTGTTGTCGCCTTTGCGCTCACTTTGCTCTTCACCGCTATGCTCGCTTGTCCCATCACCATGCCCTAGATCTCATCGCGGACCCATATAGTGAACACAAAATTCATTCGTTAGATATTTAGATCATTATCGCGGCCGCCAAAACCAGGGATGGCAAAATCGCCCCGCCCCCGCCCCGACTAGCCATCGGGTCGGGCCCGGGTCTTGCCTGATCCGCCCCGACCCGGTTTTTTTTTTTGAATAAGTTTAAGGTAAAAAACACCGACCCGCCCTAGATTTTATATCAAATCTTGTAATAAAACCACAAAATGATGTTAGCTCAGATTTTGATCTCCACCCTCACGGCTAATTATTCTAGAGAATTTAATTAATCTTATATCGAGAACATTCTTGGTATTCATGTGATTTAAAGATTCTTGGCAAAGGGAGAAGCCTTATCATTCAGGTCTTAAAATGACAATCTCAATAATCTTTTATGAAAGATCTATCTAGTATTTTTACATTATTTTCTGATCTGATGACATGTAAGGAAATTTAATCTTTATTATGCATTTCATTTTTAATATATTATAATTTGATGATTTCAAGGCATTAATAATAAAATAATTAAATGCTTTAATAAATTTATTTATATGAAATTATAATAATTATAAATTATATATATGTATTGATTAAAAAATTTATTAAAATTTTAAATTTTGAGATGCATATTAATCAAATTTAACTAAATTTGATTATATTTAACAAGCTGATAACTTAAAATTTAAAATTTAAACAAATTTTATGGCTTACTAGAAATTTCGAATACAATTTATAGTCATTATAACTTCATGCAAACAAATTTATTAAAAACAATTAATTATTTCACTACTAATATTCTTATCTAGCAAGTTTGCTCTTTAGTATATTGTTGGATTCCAATGTTTTTCAAAAATTTGTCAATAAAAAATAGAGAATTAGTGACACTTTTTGTGGCTTTTGTGACCGATTGAGTAACAATTTAAAAATCATCAGAAAAAATAAACACCACTGCAGTAGTAGAAATAATTTTTACTCAAACCGCCAAAATAACCATGTAGTGACTGTTATTAACTCACACTAATTTTTTTAAATAAAAAAACACACTTAATAACAATTTTTAACCCCCACCAGTAACTTATTTTTAAAAAATAAAATAAATCCAAATTTGCTTATATTTAACCCCCCGCTAAGGGCCCTATATTCATCTCCAATGGCGTACGAAAGTCCCAACTCCTGCATAATCATCCATAAATATTTTATGTACCTGCATTACGGTTTCACCAAAAAAAAAAAAAAATTAAGGTTACTCAAAATTCCAGTGACAAATGTTTATAATAATCATCCATTTTCACAATTGAATAAATTATAATTGGGTATGTGATCTGCTCATCTACAGGGATACACACACCGTCGGTCCATAGACATCATGATATGCAGTTGAAAACCCCAAACATATAACAAGTGAATGTTCTCAAAAAAGACCACTGCTGGCAGATTAACACTTCACTTCACAAAGCGCGTATATTATTAGAGCATGAACAAAAACCAAAACAACCTAAACTTATCTTGTTATAAGTTCAGAAACCAAAAAAACAAAAAAAAAAAAACAGAAAAACAAAAACAAAAACAAAACCAAAAAACAATTGAGTTTTTATTTTCTGAGGGCTTATTAATTGTCACACATCCATTTTGAAAAATGCTTGAACCATGTATTAGTATTAGTGAGAACATAAAACAAGACTTCATTCATTATTAGGCAGAGAGAAAAATTGTCCCGAGAGAAACAACGGAGATATCTCACTATCTCCCCAAACGAAACATCAAAACTTGGCACACATCAAGCAAAACTTAGAAGAACTTGTTCCTTGGTCACAAATAACCGGGGTGAATACCAGAGCACCGGTTCAACACAATTAATAAAAATATACCATTATCACTATGTCAAAACTGCAAACGGATAAGAAAATTGATGGCTAAAATTTGTAGAGTAATGGGGAGATATTTATCAGGGGAGGAAGAATCAACGAGGCAATTTAAATGGTACAAGAAACGGTCTACAGAAAACACAATCTAGGATATTTTTGGTGGTTTATCCATTGCCCAATGTAACTTGCAGTACTAATACTTTTATAGTCACAGTGCTCTTCCTCACATCGAACAACTGGTCTTTAATTTCTGTCGTTCCCAGTGTGGAATAATAATAAAAAAGACCATTGAAAAAAAAAAGAAGAAAAAAAACTGAAACACCGGTAGCTTTTAATGATTAACTCATTAATCTAATTTGGCTGTCTAGATTTAGCGAATTATAATTGAATAGTGAACACACACAAAAATGACACAATCAAACAGTCAAGGGGAGAGGAGCATACCCTTACATCTACATAGAAGCGTCTTGATCTTCTTGAAGCATTTGCTTCACTGGAGATCAACAACCGTCACCACATATGTTGTGAGCAGCATCAATATATTATTAATCGCAATTAGAAAGCATTTGATGGGGATTTAAATATGATTAATCAATTCCCGAGAGATAAAAACAGTAGCAAGGCAGGGAAGATCAATTGTATGTATGTATGTATACAATTATAATTTAGAAAGTGGGGAAGAGAAAAAAAAATTATTGGGTAAGTCAAAACAGTGGAACCAAGAAAGAGGCAAATAAAAACTTTTCGGACCTTGATGTCCTTCATAGCTTAATGGTGATGGGTGAGTGGGAATATTTCCAATTCGTTTTTGGGCAGCCAACAAACTGCAACAAGCTGCTGGAGTTGTTGATGGAGGAGATATTAGATGCTCTACTTCAAGTGTGCCTGTTATAATTTTAACTCTTCAATAATCAATTTGGTTCTGAGGGAAAAAAATAATTCAAAATGTAACCCAAGTCAATTCACAGGGTTTTTTTAAATCCACCGGTGACATATACAAAATATGTATAGAGCATCATCATTAAGGCCACCATACTTGCCAACCATCAATCAACACAGATCGAATAAACCAATCAAAGGGACGAACCAGAAACATCACGCCAGAAGAACAGTCCCAACCATAAATAAAAATACATGATTAATTCTAGGCATAAATTACACACAGAAGAACTTCAGACGCGCCCGCTTTCATAAACATCACGCAGGACATCTCAAGCACACCACTGCGGCTGCAAACTAACCACGGCCAGACTGTTGATCTCACATATACAAAGAGTATGGGGGGAAAACCACTTTATTCATTAACAGGCGTTGGTTATATATATAGCCTTACAAGCAATAATTAAAAAAAAAAAAAAACTGAAGACCCCAACCCATGAACCCACGATGTCCATGAATCCACGATCTGTATAAAAAACGACTAAATAAACCAAGCTACAGCTCGGTGCTCCTATAAAATAATTATAAAACCCACTAACATACTGGAGAATCAAATTTCAACAAACCAAACGGCTAAAACCTTAGCATCCACCCTTAAACTGCATGCCAACTGCATCGGTTCATATCAGCAATAGTGCAGACTCCCAGTAAGCTACAAAACTTCACAAAGACATCATGCTTCAATGATTAGTCATTATATCTGCAATTTGATTCTGAGTTGGACAATTAGTAACTTCCACAACACCTCTACTAGTCAGATCACGAATGAAGTGAAAGCGCACATCAATATGCTTGCAGTGTCCATGTAGTATTGGATTTGTACTGAGTTTAATAGCAGAACTGCTGTCACAGTGAATTGGTGTAGCGTCAACCTGATTCTACTCCAAATCCTTCAAAATTCTCTGTAGCCATATTGCCTGACATGCACATGCTGCTGCTGCTATGAACTCGCTTCAGTGGTGGAAAGTGTCACTATGGGTTGTTTCTTTGATGACCATGATACATCTCTATCACTTAACTTAAAGACATAACCCAAAGTGCTTTTTCGAACTTCTACATCACTAGCATAGTCAGTATCAGAATATGCTCTAAGACCTTCATCTCCTTCGTTCTTATAGAACACCCCAAAGCTAATTGTTCCTTTTAAATACCTAAATACTCTTTTTGCAGTTTGTAAGTGAAGTTCTATGGGGCATTTCATATACCTGCTAATAAGACTTACAATGAATGTCATATCAGGCCGAGTAGCAGTTAAATACATTAAGCTGCCCACAATCTGCTTGTAAAGCATGATGTCTATTTTAGATCCACCATGATCTTTACAAAGCTTTGTGAACAATAGGGCTGCTAACAGAATTACAAGTCATCTGAAATCTTTCCAATATGTCTCGTGCATATTTCTTTTGCCCAATAAAAATTACATTTGAACTTTGCAAGACTTCAATGCTCAGAAAATATCTCATTCTTCCCAAGTCAGTCATATCAAATTCAATATCATAGATGGCTTAAACTCATCAAACATATTTGCATCATACCCTGTGAATATTAAATCATCAACATAGAGGCATACAATTAAAATGTTACCTCTGCCTCCAACCTTGATGAACAGCGTACAGGCACTTCTTGAAGTCTTGATTGCGGAAATATGATTCAATGTGGCTATCCACGCCCAAGGAGCTTGTTTGAGCCTGTACAGTGCTTTCTTTAGTTTGTACACCATTTGCTCTTTACCTTCTTTCTCATAGCTAGAGTGTTGCTCCACCTAAACTTTGTCACTAAGTTCTCCATGCAAGAAAGCTGATTTTACGTCCAGCTGATAGACAACTCATTCCTTTTGAGCTGCAAGAGAGATGGCCAATCAAATGGTATCCAACCGAGCTACTGGTGCAAACACTTGAGCATAGTCCATACCATGTTGCTGCGTGTATCCCTTAGCCACAAGAAGGGCCTTGTGTTTATCTACCTCACCATTCTCTTTAAATTTGGTCTTAAAGATCCATTTAACTCCTACTTTTTTCCTCCTGCAGGCAAGACAGTGAGCTCTCATGTATTGTTTCTCTCTATTGCATCAATTTCTATGTCCATACCTTTTTGCCACTTCTCACTTTTTACTGCTTCATCATAGCTTTTTGGATCATTGCTGGTATGCATAGTTAGAAATGCATGTTCTGAGAAACCCTCGCCACTCACATAGTCTTGCATCCAACTAGGTGGTCTCCTTATTCTGCCCTCTTCTGAGCTTGTTGATAGTGTTACTGCTGGTGTCACAGTCCCTTCTTCATCCACATTTGGGTTTGTTGCAGTTCCATCCATCTTCAGTTGGCCCTTTTTCACTTGCATTATCTTTAAGGCTATCACTCACTCTTAATCAACCAAAATGCTTTCTTCATAACTATCATCCCAATCCCAGCTTTCTTCTTCTTCTTTAAATTCCACATCTCTACTAATTATAACCTTCTTAGCCTTGGGATCAAACAATCTGTATGCCTTTGATTCCTCACTAACGCCAAGCAAGATGCACTTGTGGCTTCTACCATCTAACTTTGTTCTTTGATTGTTAGGGATATGGACATATGCAATGCATCCCAAAATCCTGAAATAGGAGACTGAAAGTTTGATCTTACTCCAAGCTTCTTTTGTGTTGCTCACTGCCAATGTTGGATTTCGATTCAGCACATGGACTGACTAGTTAACAGCTTCGGGCCAAAAAGTTTTAGGAAGCTTCTTCTCAGTTAACATACTTCTAACCATATTCATAATAGTCCTATTTTTTTCTTTCTACCACTCCATTTTGTTGAGGTGTGTAGGCTGCTATAAATTGCCTGCGTATACCATGTTCAGTACAAAATCTTATGAATTCTTTAGAAGTGAATTCACCTCCACGATCGGTCCTTAACCCACTTAAATAATCCCCTAATTCCTTCTCAACAAGATTTTTAAAGCTTTTAAATACACTAAAAGCTTCGGATATTTCTGTCAAAAAATAGACCCAAATTTTCAGGCTAAAATCATCAATGAAATTGATAAAGTACCTCTTGTTGCTGTTGGAGGGAGGATTGATTGGTCCGGCATGGACTAGTTGAAGAATGCGAGTTGCTTTCCATGTACTGGTTTTTGGAAATGGATCTCGTGATTGCTTTCCGATTATGCATTCTTCACAAAATTTCATAGGAGACTGAATTTGAGGTAGTCCATGCACCATATTTTCCTGTTGAAGGGTCTTTAGTCCATCATAGCTTAAATGACCATATCAACGATGCCAAACCCTCCCTGTATCTTTTGACATAGTGCTGTAATAATTCTGGCTATTTGTTTGGCATTGAGTGAATATAGTGAACATCCAATTTGATGACATTGTAGTCTCAACAATTATTCCTCCATCATGATGATAAATCTTGCACTTCCCATTGTGCACAAGAATTGCAAGTCCCTTTTCTTGCAGCACCTATGCTCAGTAAGTTATTTGTGAGTTCAGGCTCATAGAAAACATTAGTGAGTACCCATGTATTTCCATTGAGTTGGATCTTGACATTTCCTTTCCCCACAACTTTCATGCTTGAGTTGTTTCCAAGCTTCACGGTCTCTCTGAATTTCTCCTCAAGATCACAAAACAACTCCTTTCCACACATATGGTTGCTGCACCCTGAATCCAAGAATCGGTTTTCCTCTGAACTGATTTTCTTCAACATAAGCCATCAACAGCATCTCCTCGCTTGGACCAGCAAAATTTGTTCTTTGTCTTTGGGCACGATCTGATCTTCTTATTTGGGCATTCATACTGGAAATGCCCAAGTTCATGGCAGTTGAAGCACTCCACAGTGGACTTGTCATAATTCGGCCTGCCGCGTCCTCTACCTCTTCTTCTATAAACTCCACGACCTCTGCCTCGTCCTCCAGAGTTGTCATCATAAGTTACCTTCAAAGCATGTTCTTCGGCACCCGTACGTAAATTCATACGTTGCTCATGTACCAAGAGACTACTTTGTAACTCACTGATGGACATGGCTTCCACATCATTAAACTCCTCAACAGCACAGACAACATAATCGAATTTCGGTGTCATAGAGCGTAAAATCTTTTCATCAGCAGTAGCAGCATGTAGTTGCTCACCATGAATTCGTTTCTTGTTGGCTATAATCAAGGTCCGAGCAAAATATTCATTTACCGATTCACCTGCCTTCATCTTTAGAATCTCCCATTCTTTTCGAAGCGCCTGCAACTACACACGTTTAACCCATGTTCTTCAAACAGTCCCAAATTTCCTTGGCCGTGTCCTTGTTGAGGATCGTTTCCAGGAGGGATCGATCTATGGCCTGAAACAGGTAATTCTTTGCTTTCAGATCCTTCAAACGCAGGTCAACAATCATCTTCCTCTGTGCCTTTATCAGAGGAAAGCCATCTGCTACTGCTGGCACTCCTTGTTCGATCAAAACCCAATATTCTTTTGATCGTTACACACAAGTTTCACACAGAACACACTACTACTTGAGCTCTGATACCAAATGTTGATCTCACATATACAAAGAATATGGGGGAAAAAAAAACCATTTATTCATTAACTGAACACGCGCACCGTACGTAGATCGGTCGAATTAATGGAGTTCATGATAAGTTGACCTGCAATTAACTGAATAGGTACGTGGCATTTTTTATAGGAATTTTATCCAACCCAAAAGGTAAACTTTGTCTGGTGTATATTACTTATACATAATTATAATTTATATAGATGGAGGAGAACCTAGTAAGGATTAATATGCTTGATTTTATAAGAATACTCTTCAATGAATTTCCAGAATGATACCAAATGTTGATCTCACAGATACAAAGAGCATGGGGAAAAAACCATTTTATTCATTAACAGGCGTTGGCTATACATAGCCTTACAAGCAATAATAATAATAATAATAAACTAAAGACACCAACCCATGAACCCACGATGTCCAGATCTAACGGGGATTCTAATTGGATACGACTTCATTGTAATTGGATATACCAGTGAAGGGGAACTCCTGTTAGACTACTCTGAAAGTAATGTATTAGTAGGGTATTATCCCTTACGTAAGCGGACACTTGCAACTATAGATGGTCAGGTGGGTCCTGGGACACTAAGTGCGATTGAATTTTTTAAAACCATGTACTTGGCGACACAATTACAGTCAATGGCCAAGCATCCATAATTTCCATGGCCTTTAATCTTTCCTCTATTTGTTTTCAATTTGGTGGCTCACTACTTCCCTGGATGTTGGTGATTCGAAAACCTCTTCTATATTCCCCGAGGTTGGTAGCGCTAAATTAGTAGTGCGAGTAGCTATTAGCTTAATGTGCCAGGATGTGTAATGTAATAGTAAGAATTTGTATAAAACCTGATTATTACATTATGTACTCGTTTTTGAAGGTCATACCTTACACTAAACCTTTTCCTTCTCTACTGTTAATTTTGTCAAAGAAGTCTAATAGCATTTTCATATAACTTTGAATTTCTTATTGTCCTTGCTCTAGGCCAGTGAGCATGATTTTAGTTTCTACTGTCATTGGATCTAATTGCCTAGATTACTAGGTGCTCCGAGACCTCAAATTGTACGAATACACAATACTCATAGTTGATTATGATGAATCAACAAAGTGGAGCCCCTCATTTTTTATCTATTATTTTTTATTCTTCTAACATTATGTGCATATGTGCATGTGACATGTGACCGAAAGTGTTCATGTTATTTATAAATGTGTGTACCTGTCCTATGAAGGTTAGACAATCCCTAAGGTGAGAATTTAAGTATGCATGGACAAGGCCGATGTAGTAAATGGATGAGTAATGTGAAAATGTATAGTTTATACGGATACATGTAGGCTGATGAGGCCACGTGTTATGCAACCTTAAACTAAGTGATGAATATCATGCATGTGCTCCTAAACCTAAAGTTATGGGTCTATATGACCCCCAAAATCTGGTGGGAGATTAAAGATGCAAGTGCCATATGTAGACCTAAATTATGCTACTGCATAGGGATGGAGAAGCAAGCATATTTATATGACGGTATCACACATAAGTAAACATTGAACCCGATATTTACAAAGTTAATAAACAAATAATCATGGTATAACGGTTGAAAACAAGGCAAACACACACACACACACACACACACATATATATGTCAATGCCCCTAATAAACTTCTATTATTAATTATATCTTATTTTTTAGTCTCAAAACCACCTCCCAAAAAGAGCTTCGTACCTATAAGGGCATTAATGAAAGGATACTAAAAAGACCTTTTGTGATGGCTCAGTTCACTTGTGACAGATATTATCTGCTTTGGCCTCGCTATATTGGTCCATATGAATTTATTCTTAATAGTCTACACCACTTTTCGTAGGTCACCAACCCCTAAAATGTGTCTTCCATGAGAGGTATCCATATCCCCTAAAGAGTTGTGCTTCATGCCCCTCTATAGTCAATGTGGGATTAGAGTACCTTAGTACCTCACACCTTTAGCTTGGGTGAGGAGTTTTGTCTCATCTTCTACTATGTTGCCTCTCATTTTCTTTCTGAAGCACCAACTAGGAGAGCACGCCACCACCATTGGCATCTAGTGTTGTGAATTACTTTTTTTGAACGTTGCCTTGTTCTCCATGAACGCACGCACCGTAGATCGGTCAAGTTAATGGAGTTAATGATAAGTTGAATTGCACTTAACTGAATAGACACGTGGCATTTTTTTATAGGAATTTTACCCAACCCAAATGTAAACTGTCTAATGTATATTACTTATGATTATAATTTCTATAGATATAGAGGAGAAGCTAGTAAGAAGAATTAATATCCTTATTGATTTTATAAGAAATATTTTCAATAAATTTTCGAATGACTCTTGAATTGTGCCTCATTTGCACAAATAATACCTACTTGTTTTGATTCAAGGAGGCCAGTTGGATCAGCCCATGCATGCCTGTTTAGGTTTACTTTTAAATGAATCATAATTTTCAAGTCTGACCTAGCCCGTGGGATGGGATGGCTCGTTTTATTTTATTTTTTTAAATATTTTTAAATATTTTTTCCCTTTAAATCTTTTATTTCTCTACAAAAAAAAATTTTTTGTTCTCACGGGTCAAACACAATATTTAAATAATTATGAAGAAAATCAAACTTTTAAAATACAAGAGGGTAACAAGGGCATTGATGAATGATGATGCATTGGGGAGGCAAACAGATGGCCAGGTCCGCCGGAGTTACATATTACGCCATTACAAATGTAATTCACCACTAATAAAGTGTAATAGTTACGTAAATAACGAAATTCAAGTATAGAAGAGAATGTAATTCAAATGTAAATAACATGTAATAATTCCTAAAAATGAGAAGTGAAGTGGAGAGTTATTTATTAAAAGTAATTTTTGTTTTCAAATATCTATATCAAATAAAAAGTGGAAATGTCCCTATTTAGATGTTCTTTAAAAATATATGCAGATGACTTCAAAATTTTAGCATTGAGCTCTAATTGCCACAATATTAGAAATTTCAACATTTGTTTAAGAAAAAAAAAAGATGATGTCATATAAACATGTTAAGTGAGGGACTATGAGTGTAAATTATTTATTATTATTATATTTAAATTTATTTATTTATTAAGTATCAGAAGAGATTAATGTAATTCAAATGTAGATAACGTGTAATAATTCCTAAAAATAAAAAATGAAGTGGGGAGTTACTGTTTAAAAGTAATTTTTGTTTTCAAATATCTATATCAAATAAAAATAGTGTATTATTATCTGTCACGTTTTTGTTTTTTTTGTTTTGGGTTTTTTTGGCGACGTCCGGCAAGTTTCCTCTGCCAAATCCTTCCTCCCCTCACGAGAAGGTTACAGCACTCACCAACACATTGCGCGCACGGACACACATGTCAACGCCGAGGAAGGAGAGTGTTTTGCTCCCTTCGTTTTGGCCAAAAGTAGAATCTGAATCTAGATCTTCAGGTCCAGTGTGCCTGACCCATGCATAATTGAATTGATTTGAATGAACAAAACATAAGATGTTACGGATAGACACAGTGTGATGTTGACACTTCTAATAAAGTTCACTTGTGTATATATTTTCATAACAAGGTTGGAATGGGATGGGGCAGGATTGGCCCCCATGTGCCACGTACCCAATTCCTTATCTTAACTCCAAATATCATATATATATATATATATATATATATATATATATATATATCAAGCTGGGGCCTAGATGATGCGCATGAGCCTGAAAAGGAATGGACATCTTAACCCGCCCAAGCCCAATACTACTATACTAGGACCGTAGGGGTGACTGTAACGTGTGATCCACGGAAAAAAGGAAAAAACGCCTGTTCAGTGGCATGGACACTGCTCTATAATATTTATTTTTATTTTAAGAAATAAATAATATATATTTTATTAATCTTTCATATTTTTTTATTTCTATTCCTTTAAATTAATTTTTTTTATTTTTTATTTAATTTTTTTCTTTTTAATTTATTACAATTAAATAAAAATACATATATAATAATAAATATGTTAAAAAAATATTTAAATAATAAATAATAATTCTTAAATATGAAAAAAAATTACTTTTTATTTTTATTATTTAAATTTTAGAGTTTGAAAAAATTAAATTTTTATTTAATTACTTGTTGGTGTCTGCTGCCGCAAGCTAAGTTGCTGTGTGTAGCCCACTAACAAGTAACAAGAGTAGGCCAACCCTGTTAGTGGCGTCGCATGTGGGTCACTCGGAGGGGCCAGAGGGTGGTCTGGTCTGGGACAGCGAACCACCCCCAACGCGGCCGAGAGCAAGCACGCGTACGCGTTCGGCGTGCCGTATCTCCGTGGCCCACGTTTGGAATATACAAATGAATTGCAGTTGCATTCACCGCCCAACAAAATCGCACTATCATTAGAATAGAAGCGACCACATGGACTGATGGACACATTCATTTAATATCTATCTAATATTTTTAAATTAATAATAATTCTTTTCGCTACATCTGATGTGGTACGACTATGCCAAAAACTGGTAAGTGTCAAGTGGTGACCTTATAATAAAGAAAACATACATGGTAAGTGTCAAATGAAACTGGTACGACTATGCATGTGTTTTTAATTTTAGTTTTTAAAAATAAGTTGTTCTTAAAAATACACAAAACATATAACACATTTTTGCGATGCCCCTCAGCCCCCCATCACCCGATGCGACGCCCCCCTGCCCGCTGCGATGACACCCACTGAAAAACCAAAATTGGCTTTTCGATTTAACATAAAAATAATTTCCAAACAAAAAAATATATATATATATATATCCAATTATAAAAAAATAGCTTTTAATAATGCTTTCTAAAAAAACTTTTTGAAAACAACAAACAATACCAAACATACTTTGTCAAATTAAATACAAAATTAAACTATCAATTAAATGTATATGACTCACAACTAATTTTATAAATTAATTATAAATTTACAATTAAAATTTACAATTAATTTTATAATTAAAGTTACTGAGTTAAACTATCAATTCATATTTAAGTTTAAATTTAAATGTCTTATATTGAGTTTTCAATCTAAAATTTTAATTAGAGTTTAGATTTCAAGTTATAATTAAATATTCCTTTTTTTCTTTAAATAAATATTCAACTAACATTTATAATTATAAGTTATACATTTAATTTAATTATACTTATCTTTTGATTAAATGATTAAATATTAAATAATTATATTTTAAATATTTAATTTAATCATACTTATCTAAATGAATTATCTTTATGTACAGCAACAAGGTGGCCGCTCCATTGCCTCTGCTGCTCCGCCTGCTTCTGCCTGTTTTGGTAGTCTTTTGGCAATCACAGGATATGCAGCAGGTAATATGCAAAAATGTTTATGGAGAAAGCAATGAAATGAAGGATCGCTGGTGTAATACTGATACATTATATCAGTATAATATAAAATCGGTGATGAAATTTAACGAGTGAAACTGTATACGAAATCCTTAAAAATCTTTAAAAATCCCAAAACCCATATCGTAGTCTGGGACAAACCCACATAATAAAATCATATTTCAAACAATACCCAGATTGCAAAATCCATAAATTTTCGATGTCTTTACCACCGGCTCCTGTCCGAAGCTCATTCAAACTCGAATTCCTTCTCCTCTTCTCTGACAGACATGCTGGGGACTGGGGAGGGGGAGGAAATTGGTTGCTAGGGCCGGCCTATCAACCTCGGTGTCGTTTCCAACGCAGCCGGCGCGGCAACCAAGGAGGCAAGGACTCCAACGGGACCGACTTGGACCGGAAGCTCAGGGCCGCTCTGCTGGTAGCCTCCATCTGCCCCTAGCTCGCTGGTCTGACGCACCCGCATGGATTCTCGATCGGAAACGCGCCCTGGATGCAGTACAGCGTAAGTTTGCGCGATCCGATTTCGTTTCCTACAAAAAAATCAAAATTTCCAGCGTAGGTTTGCTCCGTTCCTCCTTTCAGCAGCCAGGTTATGGCGGGGATGCAGGCGTTGATCGGCTGCGTGAACAACTTCGGCGGAAGCGGTCGGGGTCGACGGAGCAGACGAACGCGGGATTAGATAAGACGGTGAGCGTGGTGTTAGTATTTCCATGGGAATAAAATTTATCAAAAACAATATTAATTAATATTAGTATTACTTAATCTAATCCTATCATTTAATTCACGGAACCAAACGAGGCCTAAAGGAATAATAACTCTGCAATGCTTATACCAAAATATAGCATAGATATATGAGCATTTAAAAAGTTGTTAAGTTTGAACCCAAACATTAAAAATATCGTACAAAATGATTGGAATATAAATTAAGGTATAAAAGTTATTGATTAAGGTGATTTCAAAAAATGAAAAGAAAAAGGAGACAAGTATTAGTAGTTGTTGCTAGGAGATTTCTTTTAAAAGTTTATTTTTTTATATTTAAGAAAAAATTAAAAAGTCATAAAATCATCATATACTTTATATTTAATTTTCTTCATTAGATTTATATAGTATTTTATAATATAATAAAAAATACTATTCACTACATATAATTATTAAATTATATATAAAAAAATTCTCTCACTATCTCTTTTACATTTATCATAATATTTACTTTTATTTCATATTAAATTATAAAGAATATTATTAAATAAAAATATAAAATAAAATATTATTTTAATGATATAGAGAGTGATTTATTAAATTTATCGTGGTATATATTTATATAGATAAGTAAAAAATAATTTAAATTTGTAAATTTAGAGAAAATAATTGAATGTCTGATATTAGTGCTCTAAAGGGTCAATCTTCTTATTTCTTATATAGTTATATGTATCATATATTATATAAATTTAAATAAGTAGATGAAATATAAATTTTTAATCTTTTTTGTTAATTGAATAATCAAATTTATGAAAAATCGAAAATCAAAACCAATTAACCAAATTTAAGATATTTCCCACATGAAAACCAAATCACTAATGATAATGGAAACAAAATAGTTCTGTTTGGTTCAGTATTTTGACTTTATTTTACCTCTAATCATATTTACTTGCTTATGCTAATATGTTTTAGAAGAAAATTGCATGCTCACACAACTTAACTAATATAAACTGAAAAATATTAGAAGGAAAAATATTTTGTTCAATTGGCTCGTGGTATTGCCGTAAAACCGTGACCAATTAGATGATCATAATTTTTTTTTCTCTCTTTCGATAATTTGATATATTGTCATGTCATCATAGTAATTTAATGATTATCCAATTTTGATTATACATAACATTATTCTATTTGAAGGTTGAATACTTTCTTTTTTGTGGAATATGAATGTTAATTTACAATTTATGTGAAAAATGTTACATGATTCGAGTTGTTCAAGATATTATATGTATATAATAAGTGAGGTATACTAAAATTAGTTACAAATAAATAAAGAGTTATTCAAAATGCGACAAAGTTTTAATAAATCTTATTTCTCTAATTGTCTTTAAAAACAATAAAGGCAATGCACGCAATATGTGATTAATTGATATTTTCTTTTCCTTTCAAAAAGTGAGAAAACAATAAAATCTATGATATAGAATTGGAAACTGGAAAGCCATTTACATTATCACAACAACGTATAGTGCTTATGTAATTAGGGGTGCTACCCGCCTTAGTAGGGACAAAATTTACCTATTACTATATCTTGACTCATAGTGAAATTTTGAAATTGAATCCTACCTCATGTGTAGGTAAGTGTGAGATATCCCATCTTATGGTAGCAGGGCCGGCTCCAGGCTTTTGCAGCCCAAGGTGCCAGATTGAGAATTTATTTGGGGGGGGGGGGGATTAATTTTATCTATCTTCTCTTACACCTCACTTTATTAATTATGACGATAAAAGGTTTGGACCCATAATAAAATCTTAGTTTACTCATATTATAGGAAGATACTGCTGATTTTTTTAAATATCTTTTTTTTTGTTTATTTTGTTTTTTCACAGTTATACTACCTTAGAGGGGCCTCATTTTAAAACTTTGCTTGGGGTCACCCAAACTCCAGGGTCGGCCCTGTATGGTGGGGTTAACGCGCGTGGGGAGACTTCATTCATCTACTCCCTTGCTACTGGCCTTTATTGATATATCTTAAAATAAGATTGCCTTTTAGAAGCTTTATGAAGCAATTGATAGGAGTGATTTGGATTCTATTAGTGATGGAATCAACCTATTACCGCCTCTCGCCACCTTTTAGGCGATAGATCAAATTTTAAATTTATACCTCATGTCATATGTAGGTAGGGCAAGATATCTCGTTCTTTAATGTGTTTGTGAATAAGGTTCCATTCACCTGTATTTTACTATCATTTTTTATTGGATCTATCTATATAAATAATTTTGACTTAAATAAAATTTATACATCATTTTTAACCAAAAAATTATCAAAAAATAATTTAATTTTATAATAATAAATCCATTCAAAAACATCAAAAATCATAAATAATAATATTTAAAATATTATAAACTTATAAATAAAAATTATTAAAATTAAGTTAGGAGAGAGCGTGACGGGATACCTCGATACCTATTACCGTCCCCCGTCATCTTGAACGGGATGTCAAGTTTAAAAAACACATCCTGCTCTTTCTTGGGCGGGATAACCCGCCCCATATAACAGAAAGAGAGTGAATA